>CM021108.1:154861705-155472614 GCA_007115665.2 Sequoiadendron giganteum
GAGAGGGAGAGTAGGAGAGGGAGAGGGAGAAAGGGAGAGTGGGAGAGGGAGAGAAGGAGAGAGGGAGAGGGAGAGGGTGAGATTGAGATGGAGAGAGAGAGAGAGAGATAAAGAAACAAAGAGATAGAAATTGAGACAGAGATAGAGACAAAGACAAAGACATATAGAGAGAGAGAGGTCCTCTTATGGGGCTCTCTTGATAGTGATCAATGTGTGTAGCAAGGAGGAGCAATTCCCTTTCTCTAAGAAGCACTTAAATAGTTTCTCTCTGAGTTGATTCCAAGAGCAGATGGAATAAAAGGTCAAGGATCTATAGAAGTATTCATATTTTGAAAGAATGTGAATAGCTTCATGCTCATCTACTGATGATGGTGGACGAGATGTAGGAGTAGTGGGGACATGGTCAATCTCATCAAATAATCCTACCTCGCCCCTCAACAACTGCTCTTGGTTAGAAAGACCAATCGTAGGTCTAAAAAATAGCCCTATAGAGAAACTAGAAGTGACCCTCATCTTCTTCATCTGAAGAGGTTGTACAATTATCCTAAAAATATACCTAGAGTTCATGGACTAGGTTGTGATGCTCATAAAACTTCAGAACACTTAGGCGAACAATGACCACAAGGTACAAGGGAAAATCTTCAACACCAATGAATGGGAAGACATTAGTTCACACCAGGTTCACCAAAAATGTAAGAGAGGGGGACCAACCACATCAAGGCTATAGGTCACAAAGATTTGAGAGTAGAGGGATGCCCAAACTTACCTCACTCTAAAGGGGTGCTTCAAAAAGAGGGTGAGAATCATGAGGACTATAAAGTATTTAGATAACTCTTCAAACCCAAAATCTAGGTTTGGGCTAGGCGAGCAGGTTTTTGGAGTCAATATTGTACCTCAAATAGCTCTCTATCTGAGGACGTAATCATGGTTCTAGGATGACAAGAGGAGATGAAACAATAGATCGATGAGAGCTAAAGTGATAAAGATGATCTCACCGAGGTGCCAGTTTGCTAGCTAGCTCCAAATGTACGTTCACCAATAGATAGGAAAGAGGGGACAATTGTTGGGGCTGTATAAAGGTCTACCTCAGTCAGACCCCTACTTTGGTGTTTCCACCTCCATGGAAATCTAGATAGAAATGAGAGAGAAATATGTGATAAATAAGTAAAGAAATAAAGATTGCAATAAACACTACAAAATAGTAAATCACTACTCAACCAAATCATAAAGGAGATAAACAAAATGTTACCACCTCCACCCAAGAGCTCACTAGCCGATGGAGGAGAAGATAGACTTGGAAAGGTCACCACAACCTCAACTATGATGAAAGGATGTCTCACAAGAATCCAAGCCCACATTGTTAATGGCTTGCTTCACACTTGCTTTGAGGAGTTGACAGAGTGTTGTTGCTGCAATGGAGTGTTGAAATGTTGCATGCTAGTGAAGAGAATGCTAGAACTTGTGAATAGATTTATAGAGAATTAAATGAGATGAAGATGGATGAATTTGAAGGAGAATGATGAAGAATCTACCATTTTCAGGGTCGGTTGGTCGAAGAGGGACATTACAAATCAATCCGAATTGAAAGTGTTGGTGTTTTTTCTTTCTAGGCCCAAATATCTCTAAAGGATGCCACCCCTTATATTCAAGAATAGTTAGGAATAGGAAGCCAACACAATGAGAAAATATCTTGAGACCTTTTCTCTTGCTCTTTAGGCTTTGTGGAACCAAGGAGGGTGTTCCTATTCAGTCATACATAATATTCAACCCTAACATCAGTTAACAATTATCACAATCCATTACATCATAAAAATTCACAGTATTTAAAGTATCACTCCTTATCAAATCCTTAGTACATCATCACACACATACACTCCTTTCTCAATCATTTGATTAACTCATTAAGTTAAAGAGATAAATAGAATCATACCTTCAAATGAACTATTGAAGACAAATGAAACTTCACTTGATACTTTCATTCATAATTTGTCACAACAACACACAAGAGAGAAATTACCTTAAAATTTTTTAGATTTGTTTCAATATCATTTATTACATATGACCTATTAAGACTATCTCATATACATCCCCTACCCAAGACAATTTACAAGCCAATTCATCCCAAATTCTTCATTATATGGATTCAATATGTACCACCTAGTCCTTCAAGATTCAAAAATCCAACCTCTGCAATGAGCCTTGGAATCTCTTTTACAGGACAAGAGAGTGACAAGCTTCAGGATCACTACATCTACATTTTAGAAAATTTTCATTTTAAAATGGAATTTCATATGTATTTCAAAATTCCTAGACAATTATATGTAATCATTTGTTGAACAGGGGAACCAAAATTTTGCAACAACCTGTGTTACTAGTCAACGTCATCATATCCATAGAAAAATTCCCTCAAGTCTCTATCGTTTATGTCCACGTCAAACCTAAAAAGATACAACATCAATATAAGAACAAAATTAGAGAACCCAAAAAGCCATATCATTAACCAGAAACCAGAGCAACACCATGACCACAGTACAAATGACCGCTTCGCATTTTCACCTTAGTGGGAGGCAAAAACACCACCTTATCTTCATCAAAACAATTCCCAGTAACAAAACCAAAACCATCACATGGTGCCACTACAGTAATTAGAGAAACTGCAAGGACCTCCTCATTCACGCCAACCATCTCAGTTAGAGTCCTGAGTAAGTAGCTGTAATCAGAGTTAGTCTCTAAGTCACCGCCACTAGAGCTTCCAGAGACATCAATGGGAAAATTATGTCAACCTAAAGAGCCATGACCATACCTCAACTTGGCCTTCAAACTCCTTCCATACTCCACAGACTTCCTTTCCTTGCCACAACCCACCACGTCTACTCTTGTAACTTGACCCTTGAGCAAAGACCTACACCTAGTAACACCCAAGAGGGACTTCATGTCTTCTTCCTTGAAGCCAAGAGAGCCTAGAAGGGTACTTCATTCATTTTGTTGAACCTCCTCCTGAGATCTTTGCATACCCATTCTTGTAGACCTGCATATCAATGAAGGAGAAGCAGTTTACTTGCTCATCTCATACTCAAACTAAAAGGCTTTGTAGGAACAACAACCACTGATTATAGATGCACAAAGGAATTTAGACTCTTAATCACTATGGTGCAAATGAATAGCCACCACACATATTTATTGAGCAAATTGATGAAGTGATCATCAATGCTCCAATTGCAGCATGAGCGAGCGAGTGATTATTTGCTAGAATCTATTTCACCACCATTAATTCCCAAGTACGTGGAAATCGACGTACTATTCATCATGATTTTGATGAAGTAGCCCTTCACATGCATAGATATTAGGTTGATATCCATTGAAGTGCTTGCACCATTAATGCTCACCATTTGCATAGCTCAAACAACCATCAAATGGTTGGTTCTAAATTTTGAATATAGGTCATTGATGTGTCAGGGTGTTAGCCTATGGAACGACTCAGATTAAGTAAAAAAAATGAAAATTCCATGTTGTCACATGAAAATCCCATCGGCCAATGATACACTCCCCAGTTAGAATACACGAATGTCACACATAGGCCCCATCTAGCCTCCTTGTGCCACCAACTAAGTCCACATGTCTCCATCACGTAGACTGTGCAAGGCATTAGGTGAGACCATTTAATATTTTGCACAGTACGTGCGCTACGACTCAGATCAAGATCCATCAGTACATTAGAGCCATTGATCTTCTACGGTGGAAAATCAAGCCGATAGTGGGAAATGGGTCCCAGTTGAAATGAAGGATGCATGGTGCAATCACACACATCACATGACCCAGCCAAAATTTAATTTTTTAATACTGTGCGGCGTGTGCGCAAGGGCTTGGACCATTGATCTTTAAATCCAACAGTGTGGATTTCAGCACATGCATATTTTTGTTATAAGAAAAAGGGCCATGGGCTAGGTAATGGGTAACAACCCCTTAAGAATTAAAAACTTACGAAATAATTTGTTAAATGATGAAATATTTTGGGCCGACCATAAAATATTAAAATCATTTCACACCTGATGACCGGCGAGCCTAGGAAACTGGGGCAGTAAAGACAATGGGCATGATGCCATAAGTCATGACTAGGATGATTGGTGACCTGGTACAGTGGGTCAATATGAAAAATAACACAAGGGTTCAATAGATGTGAAAATCTTAACAAGGGTGACAAACCCCTAAACCCTATCATATGACCATTAAGAAAAGGGTGATAGTTGACAAATTTTCTCATGGAACCAGCCAAAATTTGTAAAAATTTGAAAGCTCTATCGGTTGCTCTAGCTCGAGGATGCATACCCCTAGTGGGTATGGTGAGAATCCAAATTTTAGGTAGAACTAGACCAGCCCAAAAAACAAAACCAGGAGCTTATCTAGACAAGACAAGCAAAAACAACAGGAAAATAATAAACCACACCTATATACAAAATTTACAATATTGTACATTGTTTTTGTTAAGAGAATTCATCCAATCCCAGTGGCCTCAATTTTTAAGCCTGGTGTTCCAAGACCCTCCAAGATTTGGAGCCAAATCATATCTCTATTAGAGGCCCTTATTTTACATACCTATATTGGATGAATGCTAATGTCAAGCAATTTCCAATAATTTGTACTACTCTTAGAAATACCAAATGCCTCATAATTTCCTTGCTTATCAATCTCTAGCTTGTCAATTATAATGGAAAAAAGGAAACATCCATATTCTACCTAATCACATTCACTTTGTATATTAAATTTGAAACCTTCAAAAACACTATGCATCAGACTAGAAAAGCAGCCTTCTGAAGAACTAGAAGGGAAATGGATAGATGCAAGAAAATCTTCACCCTACTTCACATAAATTCCATCCCTATTGAGTGGAAAATATTTTATCCCTTAACAAATAGCTCATCTTTTTTTCAAATGCACCCAAATACACAACTAAACACTCAACATCATTTGGACCTATATTTTCAGGGATGTCCCTTATACTCTTGGAAAATCTAAGATTAAAAGAAGGGACTAACTCATCCTCCTCTTTATGGATGTCCATAAAATTCTTTCTTACTAGACTTGTGTTTATTATCTCACCAAATTGCTCTACAAAGGCCATCCTAAGTTGATCCCATGAAGCTATAGAGCATGCTAGTAAGTATGATAACTAATTCGTGGAATCATCCTTCAAATATTGAACAATTTTTTTCATGAAAACATCCTCATGATTTACTTCATAATCCCCCATTACATCCATAATTTTTTGCAAATGCTTAGAGGATGATTCAAAGCTTTGCCCTGTGAACTTTGGCAAAAACTTTCTAACATTTTTAGGAATCAAGTTTGGTAAACCTTTAATACCACTAAAAACCAATGGCATATATCTTTCAGTAACAAAATCCCTTGGAGGGCATGGTGAAGATTGTCTTCCTTGCATACCCTTACTTGCTACCTCGCATGAAACTCCTCTTATATCCATATTCAATTGTCATTAACTTGACACATGGCTATTGATTACATCATTTACAAATTCAACCATGATTCTAAAACATAGATGGAAACATTACTCCCTAAAACCTTCTCAGAGGCATAATTCAAGAATAAAGCATACTTCTCAAATTATTCAGATTTTACACACTCGAAGTATGAAAAGAACTTCTATTGCTATTCCCTGTGTTAATGCAATTTCGTCTAATAGGGAACCACTTATCATCTCAAGCCTTGAAATTTTCTCATAACGTCATTCAAACAAAATAATTCTCTTTATATTTATGAGAATACCTAGAAACTTTGTAGCAGCTATTGACCCTTCTTCCTCATTGCAAATCTTGCAAACCTGGAAGCCTTCTTCACAATTCAACTAGTTCTTTAGACAAAGTCACCCCCTCTCTTCATAGAGGACTGAACTTCAAGCAATATGAAGCTCTTTCAAAGATGAATTTCCTTATGGGTATTCTCCCACAGTAGAATCACACATAAATTGTTTGAAATATGCTAAAACAAAACTCGTCCTAGATCCAAAAATTTTAAAAACCTGAATCAAACATTCAGATTCACCAAATGCTTAACTCTGTTATACTAGCATCTACACCTGGGATTCCTTATTCTTTTAAATTTCTCAAAAGTTCTCCCTAATAGAGTCACCAGTTTTTTGGTGTTTTTTCTTGCTAGGCCCAAATATCTCTAAAAGGATTCCACCCCTATATTCAAGAACAATTAGGACTAGGAAGCTAACACAATGAGAAAAGATCCTGAGACCTTTTCTCCTGCTCTTTAGGCACTATGGGACCAAGGAGGGTATTCCTATTTGTGCTCATTTGATATTTAATATCGTAAGAACACTTCACTACACATATGCAATCCTACTAACTTTCAAATACAAAAGACTTATCAAAGGTTTGGCTAACCTCTATACAAATGACCACATATTTTCTAGGAATAAAAATACCATACGAGATTTACATCTCAGAGCGAATGAAAATTGAATTAAGTAATGTTCTAATCTTTAATCCACATATAGGTGATTTTTGATTCTAACTACTTAAAAGAATTCCAAATGAACTAGCTAGTACCTCATCAAATTGGGTAGGAGTCACATATAAAATATTCAATCATACATAATATTCAACCCTAACATTAGTGAACGATTCTCACTACATCATAAAACTTCATAGTATTCAAAGTATCACTCCTTATCGGATCCTCAGTACATCATCATAGACTTACAATCCTTCCTCAATATTAACTCATTAAGTTAAAGCAAGAAATAAAATCATACATTCAAATAAACTATTGAAGAAAAATAAAATTACACTTGATACTTTCATTCATAATCTGTCACAACAACACACATGAGAGAAATTAACTTAAATTTTTAGATTTGTTTTGATATCAGTAATTACATAAGACCTATTAAGACTATCTCATATACATACCCCTCCCAAGGAGATTTACAAGCCAATTCATCCAAAATTCTACATTATATGTGTTCAATATGTACCACCTAGACCTTTAGGATTCAAAAATATGACATTTGCAATGAGCCTTGAAATCTCTTTTATAGGACAAGAGAGTGACAAGCTTCAGGCTCATTGCATCTAAATTTCAACAAAATTTCATTTCAAAATGGAATTTCATCTGCATTTCAAAATTCCCAGACAGTTAGATGTAATAATTTGTTGAATAGGGGAATCAAAAATTTGCAACAACCTGTGTTACTAGTCAATGTCTCCATATCCACATAAAAATGCCATCAAGGCTTTGTCTTTTACATCCATGTAAAACCCCAAAAGAGACAACATCAGCATCAAAACAAAATTGGAGAACCTAGAAAACCATATCATTACCCGGAAACTAGAGCAACACCACGAGCACGGTACAGGCAACCACTTCACAATTTCTCCTTAGTGGGAGGTGAAAACACCACCTTATCTTCATCAACACAATTCCCAGTACCAGAACCAAAACCATCACATGGTTCCACCATAGTAATTGGAGAAATTGTGAGGATCTCCTTGTTCATGCCATCCATCTCAGTTAGAACTATGAGGAAGTAGCTATAATCAGATTCAGTATCTGATTCACTACCACTAGAGCTACCAGAGACATCAATGGGAAAAAAATTGAAATAGAGAGCCATGACTATAGCTTAACTTGGCCTTTGAATTCCTTTCACGCTCCACAGACTCCCTTTCCTTGCCAAAACCCACCACCTCCACTCTTGCAACTTGACCCTCGAGTTGAGAGCTACACCTAGTAACACCCAGGAGGGACTTCATGTCTTCTTCCTTGAAGCCGAGAGCACCTGGAAGGGTACTGTGTTTGTGTTTTTGTGCCTCCTCCTATGATCTTCGTATACCCATTCTTGCAGACCTACGTATCAACAAAGGAGAAGCAGTCAGCTTGCTCATCTCACACTCAAACTCAAACTCAAAGCCTTTGTAGGAACAACAACCACTCAATATAGAATCACAAAGGAATTCAAACTCTTAATCGCTATGGTGCAAATGAATAGCCATCACACATATTTATCGAGAAAATTCACTAATAAATTTTGACCCAATTTTCGACGAAAGGTCGTCAGAATTTTGACAAAATTTCATCAGAGGAATTTCGTCAAAAAATTGATGAAATTTGAAACATCGATTTTTCAACTCAACTGATGACCTTGGGTCAAAAAATCGATGTTTCAAATTTTATTGATTTTTCAATGAAATATTTCCGATGAACGGTCGCCGAATTTCTGAAGAACGTCGTCGAAATTATGATGAACGTCATCGAAATTCCGATAAACGTTCATTGGAAATTGGGTCAAAATGTATTAGTGATTGATGAAGTGATCATCAATTCTCGAATTTCAGCACAAATGAGAGAGTGGTTAATCGTTGGCATCTATTTCACCACCGTTAATTCCCAAGTACATGGAAATCAACATACTATTCATCATGATTACCAGGAAGTAGCCCTTCACACACATGGAGATCAGGTTGATATCCATTGAAGAGCTTTCACCATTAATTCTCACCATTTATAGAGCTCAAACAACCATCACATGGATAGTTCTGAATTTTGAATATAGGTTGTTGATGTGTCGGTGTGTTGGCCTATGGAATGACTTAGATTGAAGAATTTTTTTTTTGAAAATTCCATGTTGTCACATGGCAAGCCCATTGGCCAATGATACACTCCCCAGTCAGAATACATGCATGTCACCAATGGGCCCCATCCAACCTCCTTATGTCACCAACTAAGTCCAAGTGTCACCATCGTGCAGACCACATAATGCATTAAGTGAGACCATTTAATATTTTGTGCAGTACACATGCTACAACTCCGATCAAGACCCATCAGTACATCAAAGTCGTTGATCTTTTGCAATGCAAGATCAAGCCAATAGTGGGTTAATATGAAAAATAACACAAGGGTTCAATAGATGTGAAAATTTAAACAAGGGTGACAAACCCCTAAACCCTATCATATGACCATTAAGCACAAGGGTGACAGTTGAAATTTTTTCTCATGGAACCAGCCAAAATTTGTAAAAATTTGAAAGCTCTATCAAGTGGAATGCCTCTACCAAATTTAGACATAGGAATCCGATAGGGATGAGAACACACCACATAGACATCTACGCTTCACATGCATGTCCCCAACAAATATTCTACCATTGAGACAATAGACATATGCCAAGTGGAAGGAAGATAGTTGGGTGATGTGGAATTTTGATTTTGGATTTGGTTTTCTAAGGTGAGGATGTGTAAAAGGGGAATTTATGTAAGGGGTGCAAATTTTCTCCTATACAGTATTGTGCTCAACATTCATGTATACCATAGCTCTTGAGGGTTGGGGGTCTGATGAAGGCCCTTTTCCTCTATCTTGATTGCACGGTGGGATTGTATCCACCCATGGTGACTGTTCTCCCTTTTTCAATGCCTCCTAGAGCAAGATTTTCTACTCCAGTATTGATATTACATCCCATGGAGACACATTATAAAGTTCCTTCTTTAGCTACTCTACCACATTAAGCATTCTGACTGGTAGGACATTGGGTTTAAATGGTATTTATTTTTCCTTAGGAAAAGGTCGGTCCAACGTAGATGGGCTTAAGGATTTGTCTATATCCTTCCATGGAAATGGTAGAGCTTGTGACTATTGAGTGGGTCATATTTGTGAAGAATTTTGTACTCATGGATGTGATTGTTGTGGCCATGGTCATTGTGGCTATGATTGATTTTTATTTTGTTGCATGTACTCTCTAGTGAGTCTTCTCTTGGATCACATATTGTAATATGACTATACCTATGAAGTGCTAGTTGTCAGAATGTCATTTCTAAATATTGTATATTCCTCCTCCATCCAAGAAAAAATTTCTTGGTCTAGTGAGATATCTAGTTCGTTCTTTCTCTAAGTACATCCCTTGTTTTTGCGCTCTGAAGTGGGTATTATCCATTTCAAGAGACTAATAATAGTTTATGTTCTCAAACAAACCTTGTCCTCTTTGTTCTGCTATCTTTTGTTGAATATTTCCCCTTGAATTTTTTAAGGGCATATGGCTATGATTACTCGGGAAGTACCACATGTTCTCATCTTCTACTAGGTTGTTTTGACCTAGGACCAACTCCTTGTTTGAGTTGTCTTGACAGTTTGAAGTGGCATGGTGACTGAGACTATCTGGTTTGTAGATGCATGTTCCTAATTACCTCCTTTTGGAGATCCTTTGTATGTGTTCTACTAGTAAAGTGACCTTCCACCTTGATAATTTTGAGTGGGAGGCATCAAAGGTGTCACCTGCTAACGCTAGATAAGGACTAGCTCATCTATAAAGGACCACATGAGTCTCTTCATATCATTGAAATTCATTGCTAGTGAAGAGGATCTGAACATGCTAGGTTGTGTGCCTGGGTATTGGAGTCACCTTAAAAGTAACCCTTCTACTTTTTCTAACTTGTTTGGGACCTCCTTGTGATTTTGGATTGATGTTGCCTTGATTTGATGTTGTAATGTGGATAAAAAATTCACATTAGGTCTTGGGCCCTTGTGAACTAATTTTTTTTAATGGTTCCTTGCAAAAGTGTTGTGAAGTGTTCTAACACACTTACACACTTTTATAGGTTTTTATCAAATAATTAAGCATATGCAACTTTAATCTTTCCTTATTTGGAGTGTTGTAACACACTTTCACATTTCTCTAGGCTTATCATTAATAATTGGGCTTTCCTATACTTTAATTGGCCTTATTTTACATCCACAAACCTCATTTATTGTATCTTTTCAAGGATAATCCCAACATCAATTAGTAACCAATCATAATATAGGTGTTCTTGGCTTGTGTGGCCTACATTTAATTTTTGGGACTCATTCGTCACCTTGGGAGAATGAGTCCCACCTAGGTATTTTTGGCCTCGAAACAGGTTTCACATAGTTCTAAGCACTTTTAAATTTTCCCCCCATACATTGTGCTTGGGTGGACACATTCGACACCTTGGGTGAATGAGTCTTGTGTGACCAAAATTCAAATTTAATTTAAATTTCTAGTGGGATTTTATTCTCCTAGATTTGATACCAACTTGTAGTGTTGTAATTTTGGGAATTCTTGAATAATTGAGTATAAATACAAGGTTCTTCCACTCATATTCAACACCTATCATTCAAGATATTTAACAAGAGAATTTGAGCATTCACAAGATAATTTGAGCATTAAAAAGAGAATTCAAGGAATTTTAAGGGTTCATTATCAAGCATTCTAGATCATTCTTCAAGTGTCAATAATTGTGTCAAATATTGTTTGCATTATGTTGTTTTAGAGCTAACAATTGTGATGTAGGGTTAGTGTTTCAAGAAAGTGCTCTTATTCAAGATCTATCAACATCAAGCAAGATTCAAGAACCACATCCATTGGAGCCATTAATTACATGTTTGCAACACCTTATTGCTAGGGTTTGGTGAGTTGTAACATTTTTATTTTGTTCATTCATCATTCTCCATTCTTATGTTATTTCATTTCAAGGTTTAATTACCAACAAGGGGTTTGACCAAGGAAAACCCCTATTCCTTAACCCCACAACAATTTTTCCTTCTTCTTTTGTGTGATTTGGAGAGCTAGGTTGCATATTTGTTAAGAAGAAAAGTTGGAGAAAAGTTGTCAAATCCCTAAAGTTGTCAAAGTTGTCATCAAGCCTTGGAGAAGCTTGGAGAAGGTTTACAGGTGGGATTTTGCAGTTTCGGATCTGGAAACCAATAAAAAAGAGTAGAGAAGACCAAGAGGCACCAAATCTACTTCATAATTTCTAGAAAAGCAACAGTGGACTGATTCACCACTATTGGTGAATGAGTCCCACCATGTAGGCCTGACAAATATTTTTATAGATTTGGATACCCTTTTGGCAGAAACTTGTTTCTGCATACTTTCCCAAAATCTGGATTGATTCACCTAGCTTGACTAATGAGTCCCAGTCAACACTAAAAATAGATTTTTCAGTGATCATGACATCCATTTAGCCTTTTTCAGTCTCCTAGGTGCACAATTTTAGTTTCATAGCTTTCTATTGCATTTTTTTTTGTCTTTCTCCATCATTTAGGGTTGGTTTGCATTCAATTAGGGTTTTGTCTTTCATATTGCATTGCATTATCTTTTTAGAGTCTATACTTGGTGGTGAATCCCTCATTAGTTATCATTCAACCTCTAGGAAAATAATATTTAAAAATTTCAATCTCCTTTGCATTGAGATCTCTAGGGTTATCCTTGAGTGGAGTCTTTTTTAAAGTGGGTGTGAATACACATCGTCACATATCCACCATTCCCCATTTTAAGAGGTTCTAGGTATACATACATGGATGGCGGTGGTACAATCGATGTGCTGGGGAGCAAGGATTTTCTTCCTCTTGGGGTCCACTAGATATTTATGTGAACATGGGCATCAACGCCCATGGTGGAATTTTCCATACGTCAATTATACTGCTCTCTACACACACAACTTGATCATACATGTGAGACAAGGTATCTCCTCCCATTGACTGTACTGAGACAATGATGTTAGAATTGAAAGTCTTTAAATAGAACATGAATGCCATAAATACCAAAGGCCAAACTGTCATAGGAATCCTTTTTCAGGTTCTGTGAAACCTGGTGTTGAAGTCGATCATGGCCTCTTGTGGGGCTGTCTTGATAGTGATAAATTGGTGTAGCAAGGAGGAGAAATCTCCTTTCTCTGAGAAGCACTTAAATAGTTTCTCTTTGAGTTGATTGCAAGAGTAGATTTAATCAAAGGTTAGGGATCTATAGAATTTTTGACCCTTCCCTTTGAAAGACACAACTAGCAACATGAGGACAAAATTTTCCTCCACAATGTTATAGACTCTACAAACCTTCACTATGTCTTGGATGTGTTCGAAAGGGGTTTTAAAATCCTCTCTAGTAAACCTTATAATTTCTTTGAGATAATTTATAGGTATGGAAGTCCACACATTAGGGGGTGTAGGTGGAAGTTGCAGGCTGCCACTATCCCAGGTTATGAAATTTCTAGGAGCGGGAGCACCTAAGTGACCCATTAAAAAATAGAATCCTATGGATGGGGTAGATGGGTATTCTAATTTGGAAGGTTTGGCCTCCTAGGGGAGTGGATAAAGCTCTAGATTGTGGGCTAACACTTCTCACTCTATCACTCTTGATAGGTGACACAAAACTTGTAAGTCATCTTATTTTAGGGGTCGAAGCGGGTAGCTAGGAGTACTAGAAATTTCCTCTAGAAGATGTGCTAGTTTGAACTGTAGGAATGAGATTGCTAGCCTCTCTAGTTAGTCTGATTTATAAAATATTTTTTAAATGATCTCTAATTAGATGTTTTTGAAAAACTCAAGTGCCCTTGGGTGTTCCAGAAAAATAACTGTTAATCATAAAAGCTTGCGCCTCTCTGAACAACCTTATGGGAAATTCAGTGAGTGGGGGCTCAAATTGTGCCTCACTGAATGAACTCTGGTATTTTTATAGAATCCAACTCTTCTTTGTTGTTTGGGAAAAGGGGAAAATAAAAATACAAGGAAAAAAGATGTTGATGCGCCAAATCTTTTACAACATTTCAAATTTTAACAATTCCTTACTCCTAATTAAATAGACATAAAATGCCATAAACCCTTCATTATTGGGAAGAGAATGAATGACTAAGGCTAAATAAAGCACAAAGCAACAAAGAGGAAGAATAGAGTGACACAACAACAATTGAATTTTGTTAAACGATCTAGAAATGGGGAGGTGACACATATATATTAACGTACTTGAGGTATTTAGTGAATCACATTTTTAAATTTTTTATCTTTGAATCTAATTAGTTAATATTTATATGAATTTAGGTAACATATTACAAAGGAATGTGGAATTTCGGTCATCATTTTTGTATCAAAAAGGTTGATGACAAGAGACAAACTTATGATTGTGGAATTTCAGCATCATTTGGGGTGGAATGTCATTCACATGCAAATGATAGACAACCAATCATAACAGCACTTCGCTATTATGGAGTGTTGGAGGATATTATAGAGATTGATTTTATATCTTTCAAGAAAGTTATTTTTTGTGTTCAATGGTACAATCTTATCAAAGTGGGTGAAGACAAAACTATATTGCTGCACAAGAATGGATTCCATATGATCAATACATCTAGGTTTGAAGCCACTTCTGAACCTTATGTGTTTCCAATTAAATGTGACCAAATATTTATCATTACAAATTTAGAACAACTTGGTTGGTCATTTATGATTGAGAATCATCCAAGAGGACAATGAGTAACATTTGTTCAAGATGTAGAGGACCATGATTTACTCAAAGATGAAAAAGTTCCCATTGAAGGAATAGATGGCCAAGATGGAGATGATGAAAACTTTATTGTTAATGATGCATATGACCAAGATGAAGATCATGATGATTTTACTGAAGTGTCTAAAGGATATGAGCAACCACATGGGCATCAAGTCCATGAAGATGATGAATTTATTGATTTTTATTTACCTGTAGCTGAAGGTGAAGAAGACCATGAAAACTATGGTATTAATTTATTCGTGGATTTAGGGCCCATTAATGATGGTGAATATATGACATCAGATGAGGATATATCATGTGAGAATGACATTGTTTGATCATCATGTTCACTTTAAGATTTGGTTGTGAGGATTCAATACAATATAATTAACTCTTTATTTAATTCTACACATAATGTAATGGAAATTAAATAATTTGAATGTTTTGAGTGTTCTGTTAGTGGATGTTTTTACGTCAATGAATATAGCTACAATTTGTTTTCAATTGGATAAGTTGTTTCATTTTATTTTTTTACTTTAACAATTTATTTGAAAGACATTTTTGTGTTTGGAAGCTTGACACAATCAACACCTACAAACTTTATGCAATTGACACCTAGGCAAGAGAAACACAATATCAAAAATCTAAAAACTTTGGAAGTTGAGCATTGTTTATGTTTTTCTTATGGGTTGAAACATAATGAAAATTATGTATGTTATTGTTCACGTGCTACTGAATTTGACTTATGCTACTAATATCACTTGCATATGTTCTCTAATCAATATTTTATCATTTATGTCATTGTCTATTTCTTTAAGAATGTGCCTATGGGTGCTATCGATTCTACTATGGTAGATCCATTGATCTTAAATGGTCTAATTGAAATGCTAAGGAATGGGAAAGGGAAAAACATTACTATGATGGTGCATGAGGTAAATTTGAAAATTGTCTTTTATTGGTTCAATTATCTTATGTTTCATATTATATTATGTTAATTTATGTTTGTGGAATGCAAGCCATCTCTAAAATATTCCCAACCCCTATCACACCCTTTAGTACATCTAGTATTATGGTAGTAATAAGATTTGATCTAGATTCTTGTGCATTTAGTTAACTTATTTCACCTTTTATATTTTGTTAATATTTGTGTTTTTACCACAGGGCATTTCTAGAGTAAGTCCACCGAGAATGCCTTATGTTATTTCCCTTATTAAATATAACTTTAATATTTATGTTTGTGCCTTGTAGGATGTTTCAAGAAGATGTGCCATGCCCTCTACATCTAGCCCAAAAACACCTATCACAAGAGTGACATCAAGCACAATACCTCATAACATGCCCTATCCAACAAACATGGATGATCCTAGTGTCCCTATTGAAATGGACATGCATGCCCTTGTTAGGAGTACATCACAAATAAATAATTCATCAAGTTTGGGTTCAGTCAGAATTTTCCCACCAACACCTGAACAGGTTTCCTTGAGGAGTCTTATAGAATCACAATCAAGAACACTAAGCCTCCTACTAGAAACTCTTGAAAATGTTGAAATTAGGAAATAAATACTCAAACAAATTGAGTTATGTGAGAGGAAATTGTTGGGGAGTGTAGGGCTTACTTCAGATGAACATGTAAAATTACCTTATTATTCTTTTCTAGTTCATATTTGAATTGTATCACTGTAATAGCATGTTGACTAGTAAAATCATCATTGATGATTACATGGTTTCTTGATGATCTCATTGTAAATACAGAAAAAATGACAAAGTGACTGATGTACCTATAGGGACATCTACCTCAACCCCTAAGACTACAACAATATCCTCAGTGACTACAATAGGAACACAAGAAGTTACAATCTTCCTCACCTCGGAAGGAAATGGGGTTAAAATTCTTTAACTTTATTTTTCATCTTGCAAAAAAATTATTTTGGCAATACCATTAAAATGGATTGGAGAAAGCAAGACAATGCTAAGAAATATGAAGTCTTTAAAGATGTCATAATAGCATTTGAAAATCCTGGTTTTAATAAGGATATTATTCTAGATATTGGACGAAAATACATTCACTCTAAATGAGAAAAGTTAAGGTCGAAGCTGACAAAAGACTTGATATATCCACGACCGGCTTGGATCACAGACCAAGTGACATGGGGAAAACTTATGAAAGATGCCAAATTTTAGAGGAAGGTCCACAATAATCCAAACTATAGGCCATCTACACAAGGAGGATCTAAAAGATGCCTTCGAGATACAACAAAAGCAACCCAAGCTAGGGTATCAATTATTGGATTCCATAAATTAGGATCTGCTGGGTACAATAGCATTCGTGGTGGCTTGGTAAGTGTATATTTTCATCTACTATATTCTCTATTTCATAAAAAAATCACAAAAACTTGTGAGTTAATTGTATTTTATGAGTCATTATACCTTATAAATTTGGTTATATTTGTTTATGTAGGTTCACCAATTTCAAAAGGAAGCTTTAGAGGAGGAACTAAAATATGCTTTACTACATGGTTCCCAAGGCCTTCGACAACATATGCTAGATCGAGGGGAGAAACTAGTCACTGGTCATGAATCTGAGGTAAGTTCTTTCCATGATGGGATATAATAAAATTTCATATTTTTCCTTCATTTCCATTGCAAAGAAAATGATATAGATATTAATTTAGATAGATACACCTAGAATTACAATAGTTTATTTTTTTCATAGATAAATGAAACAAGAAAACCTAAAAATGTGATTTGATATGTTATTTTAATGAGTTAAATTGTGTTGTGTATAGGAAACCAAACAATCCAACTCATGAGGTAGTGAGCATGAAGAGGAGCTAGAGGAACATGATGAATTGTTTGTTGCACATAATGATTCAATTATCATTCCTAAACCTTGGTAGGAAACCATCTTTGAATTTCAGCAAGTGGGAGACAAAAATAATGAGGAGGGTGTTCAATGTGATGAACAATCGACACCCACAAATAGAATAGTGCCTCATATTAATATAGTTTCTCATAGAAAGAGGACATAAAGGAAGAGGATGGATAGAAACAAATGAACAAAATACATATTTTCTTCTTATGTTTGAGTTTATTACTATCTAATAATGTGACATATTCTCTTGTGATGTTTCTTTGATCTTTGTATTCTATCTTCATTTCACTGTCTTCTTGCTCTTGTACTTATCTATTATGGATTATATTGGAGATTGGCTACATGGATCTGGGTCAGGCAACATATACGCATCTGCTGAAAATTTCTTTTTTTTTCCTTATAATAGGTGTCTATTGCATAAGAGGATCCTCAATAAACCAAGAAAATTTCAATACACATAAGCATGAAATAGACACCCATGACTTTTATTTTTTTAAAGAAGAATCATATCTTACTAAATTATTAACTTGAAGTGTTTTCCAACTGATTAAACTAAACAAATGATTGGATATATTATATACTTTGTTTTACTTTTGAAGCATAATAATGATTATCTATAGACCTGAGTAGACATAGATTTGATGTAAATGGCATACTTTATCTCTCTACTATATTGTAATTTATGCTGACAATGTGTAGGCTAATTGATGCCCATCTATTCTCATTTGCTATTGGGAAAGACTTGGTGGTTGATATTAGGAAATTGAAGAATACAGATCAAAGAGGAGCTCTTGATAAAGTAGGTGTACTAAAATATTTTATAGAAGTGTTGGAGGCAAGTCCCAACAAGAATTGATAACTTTATTTTGTCATTAATTTTAATGATAATAGAATATTAATATTTGTAATGGAAAATAACATTTATAGGATGGCAACAGTATTGGCTCAAGTTTCTTGTATGCTTTAGAAAACCTTGTTTCTCCTAATAATTATTCTTATAATCATGTGAAAGGTTTAAGGGGAATTGCATTTGATACATTAATAATAGTATATAAAATCATCGCTATCCATGTTAGGAGACACTTCTAGGAGACATTTTTGGATTTTAAAATCATCACTATCATTGTTGTGATTGTTGAAAAATAAGTTGTTAGGAGACATTTATGCAACCTGCCATAAGGTAATTAACTTTTGTCTAAACACCATAATATATCAATCTTAAGAACATAATCCTATATAAAAAATTATGATAGAGATCTTGATAAAAATCAGTGCTTCATATATTTAATCATCACTTGTAACTTGTAAGGAGTGGCCTATTAAAAATGTAGATCTTAGTTACTTATATAAATAACTTTGCTACACAATTTCATGTATAACTATCAAATATATTTCTCAAAACTGTGATAAGATCCTATTAAACATCAAAGGATTGGTTATCAGACTTCATCATCACTCGTTGGTATCATTTTTAGCTATTTTTCTTGGAACCACTAACCCACTTCAACACGTACATTCTCTATAGGCATACCCTTATGCTATTTCTGCACTGCTTCTCTGCAACACACAAAAAATTGGGTTCTTCTCACTAGTTTCATTGCTTTGCTCTGTATTACATGACAAATCATCACCATCACTATGTTGGCATTCTCCTCGCAGTATTTTTAGCAGTTCCAACTGATTTATCCACTGAGGGGTCATCTAAACCTTTTCTCCTTTAATTGATGTCTATACCTTGTTCAAAAGCCCCTATTTGGTACAGGCAGGGACGATGGTGAAAATCATGCGTAATTTTCTTTACACCTACCAATTATATTTGCTTGAAGGTTTACAAACCTTTTTCGGAAAATCCATTTCGTGTATATCCTGCAATAATAACAGTTCAAGAGGGTACATCTCTTAGAGGAATTATGTCAAACAGTTCACGTGCCTTGACTATGCTTCCACACTTGGCTTGCATGTTTATCAAGGCACTTGCAGGTCTTTCATGTTAGCTAGGGTAGGCAGGATGCTAGGAAAAATATTTATGTGGTTCTTGTTAGCACAATTAGGCACTTGCTTGACTGTGCTTCCTCTGATGGATGTCCATACCCTGTTCCAAAGCTTTCATGTTAGCATGGGTAGGCAGGATGCTGGGAAAAATATTATAGTAGCATCCATGGTAAAGAGTACACAATTCTAAATTTCAAAAGCATTCCTATGCAAAGAAAAGCATGACAAGGTTGCATGGGTTTATATCCCCTGGATAAGCATTTTGTATAAGTATAAACCCATAATTCCACTATTGCAAGATACCAAACCATGAGATAGAATTAGCCTATAATGGATAGGAAGTAGGAATCAGTGGACCAGGTAAGAAGTTTGTTTATGTTTTAGTTGGCAATAATTAATGATTCTTATTTTGTTTTCTCTTTTCCAAAAACTGTCATGTAATGTACTAAAAATATAGTTCATTGGGTCTTGTAGATAGACTTCAATGCAACCGGTGAGCCACCATTTGTAAAGGTAAAGTTTTCTTATTGTAACTTATTTCTAGGTGCTATTGAATTTATTTAAAATAGTTTTGTTGCTATAATGTTTTTAACATTTTATGGATCTTTAGTAGGCTTACTAAGATTAGGGAATTATAGGTATTTAGTCAAATTCGATTATGTGTTTTCATCATAGGTTGGAGATAAAGTCTAGAAAGGCCAACTACTTTGCATTATTGAAGCCATGAAGCTGATGAATGGAATTGAGGTGGGATAAGCTTCTTTGTGTTTAGTTATTGCTTAGGTAGGAGAAATTAAGAGACTTTTTATATCAAAAGGAAAGAAAACAAACTTAATATGATGATTGGTGGACATGACCCTATAGTATAGAATTAGAATAGAAAAAAATATTCTTCATCTTGTAGACCATGTACTTGAATTAAAAGATGATGTGAAAAAAATGACAGTAGAACAAATTATTGAAGAAGTAAAACTTTAATTTAACAAAAAATATGGGATAAATAAACACTATATTAAGGCTATATAGCTCTTTAGAATCACCAAGTCAAATTAGGATTTTACTATAGTTTCGCTTGGTATGCTCATTTAATGGGTGACAACCAATCTAAGAAAGAGGCTATTAGATTGGATTAGGTAGATAGATATTAATATGCTCGGGATATTTAGTGATAATATCCACCAAAAATATGCCTTAGCCCTTTAATGTAGTACTATGATTATTTTTATTTTCTACATTTATAAAGACAATAACATTTGTTTACATTTCATAAACATACCAATTCTCAGAATAATTTTTAATTTACCCCTCGATTTTAATGTCCAATCCTACAACCCTCCAATTCAATAGCTAGAAGTGACTCTTATTTGAACTCTTGTAGAAAATGTCAAGGATAAATTGGGGTTGACCTATTTGTGTTCCCATTTAACAAATTCAGTGGGAGGAAAAAACATTCCATGGCTCTAGTGCAATACATCATTCTCTATAGCCCTTGGTCAATGATTATTGTTCTACCCTTTCATATTTGCCTACAAATGAGGAGATAAGCTAGAAAATATGCACAATATTTTTGAATGTCAACACAAGTTCTTTATAAAATGTAAAGTGGAAACCTTTATCAAACTCCAAGTCGAGATTCCACAATCATTTGAAAACTATGTGATATTTGGATGAGATGCAATGTGTTTCTTTTCGATACATAAACCCTTTACAAATTGCCAAATAAAAAAATTCATCAAATTCCACATGAAGAGCATTTTATTTGTCTTCAAATTATCTTCAACGCATGCTTATATTTTCCAAACCACAAATATCATAGATTAGCACCCCTAGGACAATAACTAGATTTTACCATATTTGCTTGATAAACTAACCTTGACTTTCCACTCGTGCAATCTTGGAAAACACTTATGCCTTCTTAATCTTCAACTAGTAGGATTCAACATCAAATACAGTCTCAATCTTCATTTTTTTGATTAATGTGCTGGAAATACATAGTACATGGAACAAATTATGTATACTTTTTCTCACTCCACTAGAAAGCTGAATAGGTACAATGCCCCTTTCAAGAAAAGTTCTCAAAGTTGATGGATTATTTTTATAGGTAGTAAACCGTAATTTGTTGAATACCATATGCTATGAAGCACAAGAGTCAAGATATCACCTACCTTTTCTCTTAATGGAATTGGATAAATCAATCACTGCTGGATCACAATCCTCATCATTGATATATTTGCATGGATTCACTCTATTAGCATCCTTTTGAGGAACACAATTTTATTGCATTTGAATATTTGATAGGATAATGCCCAGAGTTTTTTCTTTACAATGGCATTTGGCTTTCTTATTCCTTGATGATTTCTAAATATTTTGTTTTCCTGGTGTTTTGTATCCTTTTAAGAGAAAAGAGTACTTTTTTATATCTCTATGCTACATTATTTTTGCACTAGCAGTCCTGTAACATCAACTAATGACCAAGCCTTATTCTTTTGTGAAGCTACAAGCTCTATTTTTTCTAGATTGATATTGAAATCCTTTAATTTTTTCTCGATAAGGTTTCAACTCTGGACCTAAAATATACACATCGTCATCCTTTGAGATAAGTACTTCCACTTTCACAAGAGACTATGTATTTTAAGACCATCTGTGCACATCATTTTTGCAATTGTTTCTATTTTCATTCTTGTGCACAGTTGTATTGAGCAGACTAACTGATTAAAGTAGGTGCTAGATTTGGCAGACTAACAATGCTCTAAATGATTAGGATGCACATCAACTAATTATTGTGACCCAAATGAAGAAGATGACCCAAATGTGAGAAGAAAAAGAAGTGAGCTCAACAATTTCCATCATGTAAGATGAAATTAGAGTAATGGTTTTTATAAAAAAAATATATACTACATTTTATGTGAGTAAAAGACTCTCATTTGGATACTAATAATTATTGTAATGGTTTTTCTAAAAATTTTATATACTAGCAGTTGCATTTAAAAGAGGTCCAAGCATTATTTTGACAGAAAATTATATTTAAATTAATATGTTAAAAGAGCATTTGTTTGTGTACATGTGCATTGGAAATTCTACTTGCATGTAATTGTTGTCAAATTGATGGAAAAAAACACTGCAACTAAAAATATAATGTTCCCATCTAGTTGTTTAATCAATGTTTATCTAGCTTTTATGTGATAAGTGAGATTTTGAAGGCTTTTTCTTGATATTTTGGAGGCTTTTAATTTTAAATAGCAACTGTTTTATCATTAAATGACAACTTAAACTTGTTTTCCAATGACTCAATAGTGGTTTGCAGGTGTGAGACCTGATTCAGTCTCAAATCTTAGACTATATGTAGTCTACAAGGTAAGTAGTGCAAATCTATCTGGTTCATAGTTACCATAATTCTAATATGCGTTAGATGAAGATTGATGAAGTAATTGCCTAATTTCTTTGTTTTGACATAGGACAACATAAAGAGTTTTCAAGTGGCAATTTTAAAGCATAAAGGAGCAGTTGGGAAGAAAAAAGGTAACTTTGACACATGTAGCAACATTTTGCAAGCATCTAAGAAGGTATTGATGGGCAGTTGAGTAGGTTGTAGGAATATAGGGACAATTTAAGCACGTGTAGCAGTAATTTGCAAGCATCCAGAAGGTTAAAGAGTAGATATAATAGCTAATAGAGGAAAATAAATTTGAAAAGCTAGGAGTCTTCTTTCACCAACGCCTTGCTAGAGCTTTTTTGTGGAGTCAAATAATGGAAGCAGTTTCTAGGCGGCCAAAATAAATCAAATTTAACAAGTCAAAGTATGAGGTGGTCATTGATACTTCTTAATGTCATGTCCTACATTCTCTCCAATGAAGGATATACAAAGAAAACTAAAATCACTTTTGTAATTAGTTCTAATTTTGATTTTGATACAGAATTGTAAACTTGACAAAAAACTTCTTTCTAGTCACTTTGACATTGTAACTTAGATTTTTCAGTTTTAGATTGAAACAAAACACTTTGTAACACATTTTCAAATTAAGAGATACATATTTTTAGACTATGTATGGTTGCAAGAGCATATTATATCAATAAAATGAGCATTTTGGTCTTCAAAAGTTTTGTTTCTATTATGTGTATGAGTTAATTGATGTCATTTTTTATGATTTTCAAACATTGAATGTTGAAAATCACACAAAAAATATTGAAAATAAATAATTTATTTTTTTAATATATTTTTCATATTGTCTCTAGACTTTAATCCCAATTATTGTCTCTAGAGAGACAATATGTCTTTAACCCCAACTATTGTCTCTAAAGAGACAAAAGTGAAATTGTCTCTAAAGAGACTAAAATACTTATGTTTCATATTGTCTTTACAAAGATAACTTTTAAGACATCTACTTAAAGACAATAGTTGAGACAATACACAATTTCTTTTTGCCTCAAATTCATACAATTTCCTCAAAAAATGTCTCAAAAAATGTCTTAAAAACCCCTTTTATGTAGTAGTGCCAAGTGATGAAATTAATGAAATTGTATACATGGAAAATATACCGACACACTTGATCCTGATTACTAACATTGTTTCATCTTGAATCATCTTCTCAGCTTGTCATCACCTTGCATCCCTTGATTGAATAAATCATTATTTATTTGATTAAGTCATTCTCTCTTGTTAATTAAATTAGTCAATCTGGTTTAAATAACCCTATGTCTCTATTTAATTAAATAATTTATTTAATTTAATTAAATATCTAAAATTCATCTTATTAAATTAAATAAATTAAACCTTGTTTAATTTAATCTAACACCATCATCCCTCTTTAATTAAATAAATTAAATTCTTTATTTAATTAAATCTAAGTCATCTTCTTCTCATTTTTGGTTTAAATCATTCCTAAAATGGTCAAATCAACTAATCTCCTATTAAATTAATTAAATCTTGATTAATTTAATCTCGCCCTCTTAATTTCTCTAGATTTTTCCACTTGCACATGAAAATACATTTAATAGATTTATTAAATCTCTATTTTCTTTCAACATGGCATATTTAGGGGAATATTCCTCCAAATTTGAAAATCCCTCCAAGTGGATTTGTACATCAAACAAAGAATTCATTCCCTCTTACATGTCCTTGTGCATTGAGCCAAGTGGCATTTAAGTCATTTTCTTTCCCTCTAAACAAGTCATTTCATGAATTTCAAATTCCACCTAATATCATTTATTGTGCACAATCACCAAAATGTGCTCAACCTTCCTCCATTCACATCTTGACAAGTGGAACTTTCCCATTGGATGTTGAATGATCCCACATTCATCCATTTTTCTCATTCTTCCATCTTGCTCTTCTATAAATAGAAGGATTTCCTTTGGAATGAGGATCCAGAACTTAGAGTAAAGTTACTCTTCTCACATTGAGAGATAATTTTATCCATTTCATATCAAGTGTTCATCATTTTATGATTTCATAGCTAGGTTATGCCAAAATTTCATCAAGGAGCTTACAAAGGAGTTGGGAAAGGGTCAATTTATACACATAATTGGCACCAATTCCCCCATGGGATCAAGAGATTGATTTGCATTGAATAGGATTTGATAGCTTTTGTTCATATTTTCTTGTGTTCTTCATCTCATTTCTTAGTCTTTGCAATTGTAAATGGATTTCATGGGGAATCTTAATTCTCACTTGCATTTGATCTAACATTGTGTTTGTTTGCTATGTTTGTGTAGGTCTAGGATTGGTGTTCACATTTTGAAACTAGAAGGAGGGCGGGATTGAAGAATTTCATCACGTTTTTGTGAAAAATTCATTTTTTTTGTAGCTTCTAGAAAACTCTGCCGCTGACAGTCAAGCGACACTATATTGCATTGATGTAATCTCAAAACTCTTCCACTGGTTTCTTCCCCCAAAAAAATCAAATTTCAAACTCGATCGTTAACTTTTCAAACTCCAAACGGTGCCTCTGGTCAAACAGAGTCGCAATCGCGATCTCTATTTCATTGCAGAGCGCCGCTCTCAGTCGTTAGCGACGCTATATTGTGTCGCTAGTATTTCTAAACTCCACCACATCTACAAACTGCACCGTTGGGATGCAGTTAAAAGTGGAAATTGAATTCATTTTGACATGTGCTTTTTTGTTTCTGACTTTTTGAACTCTTGGTTTATTTTCTAATTTTGTTTTTATTAGTTTTGATCAGTTTGTAGGTTGAGGCAAGGAGGGAGCGTAAAAGAGTCTTTCCTTATGACATCATTTTCTTTATTGTATTAAGTGTTTTTAAACACTTTGGGAGAACTTATAATCCATTCCTAAGGATTTGATTACCTTCATTCTTTTAGGAAACACTAAATTTCTTTTGGGCTCTAAAAAGAACACTATAAAAGATTTCAATTTTACAAAAAAGGGTTAAAAATAACTTTATAACACCTTACTAGATTTGGTTTGAGGTTGAAAATTGAACAAAACAACTTTCATCTTTTCTTTTGGTGCTTTAAAAATAATCAAATCATTGCTTTGCGGATTTAAAATGAACATATGCATCTTTGTTTTGTAACCACTTACCCAAAGTAGCATCATCAAAAATGACATATGCACTTCTCTAGCGCTTTATAGTGATCTTGAGAATCAAAACTCCTTTTGATGATTTTAGGTTGTGTAAGTGATTGCCTACACATTTCATTTGGGTTTTTAAAAATTGAACCAATCTTGCGAGTGTGAGTGGAGTGCATCACGAGTGTTTTCTCTTTGTTTCTCAACAAAGATCGATTAGACTACGGATGTACTTGCTTGATTTTGTGTACCTTTAGAGGGCCTACCTTGGTGGGAAAAAGTACTCACCCCAAGGGAACATCTCAAGTGGTAACGAGCATAAGCCAAGCTCTTCCAAACCGCTATATAAATCTGTGTTTATGATGAAAATCATAAACAATGGGAAGTGGTGCATGATAACTCTACCCCAGTATCTTTATGATGCATAAAGCCCTTGTTATAAGGGTTGGCAGATCTCTCACAAGTATTTTATCATTGCATCCCCTAAATTGGATGCCCTTACTATGAACATTTGTTTAGAAGCCCAAAATCCCAATATTTGTTGGCGTCTGGAGGTCGGACCTTCGGAGCCATCCCACATTCTTGTAGATTTTAGTAGAGATGAGAAGTATGCCATGGGAGATTTATGGGTATTGATGCTTGGCTAACCTGAGAAGTGAGTGCACTATAAGGGGGAGCCTGTGTGGTTAAGCATCTAATCATCTGCTAAGAGTAAGTGTAGCTGGATTCATCCAAGTGGGAACTCAACAAATATTTGATTTTTCCAGCCTAGGGTTGTGCAATCTTTGAGTTAGTTAAACACATTGCTTGGTTCAAAAATCTTTAAAAAAACACATTCAACATTCAAATCCTGCAAATTTCAAACTATTTAGGAAGGGAAAATACCACTGACGAATTAAAGTGCTCATGCTTGTCCTAGGGATTCTATCCTTAGAGATTGTAGACACTAAAAAATGTCCTAAAGTCTATGAGCATCATTTTTCCTAGTCATCATCTTTCAATAATTGAATAATTTTAATTATTCTATTATGTTCGATCATATTACTTTATTAATTAAATAGTTTTTAATTATTTAATTGATTCACCTTCTCATTTCTATCTTGATCAATTAAAATTATTTAATTGCGTCACTAATAACTCTTTCTTCAATAATTAAATAAATCATTATTTATTTAATTATTTATCTTTTATCACATGTCTATAGTCAGATAATAATAATTATTTGACCTTTTATTTTTCTATAATTAAATAATTAACGAAATTATTTAATTATGTGTCATTCTTCTCCTTTAAATAATTGATCTTAATCAATTATCCATATTTAATTTATATCTCCTCCTTTAATTAAATTTATGAATTTAATTAAATCTCCTTTTTCATTTCCTCCAAATAAATGATTTAAAATAAATTATTTATTTGCCACTTGTCATCCCCTTCCATTTTCGAATAAATTATTTATCCCTCTATTTTGGTCAAAGATCCCCTGTCATTATTTCATGTCATAGTCTACATGTCCTGCATGTCTGTCATAGCCGTCAGGCATCATAGCCATCGGCGTCATATATTTTCCATGCATGGCATATTCTGGTTGCATCAATTCTCAACTGTAGATCTTGGCATCTTTCTAGAAACTCGATCTTGGCCATCCATTTCGTAACTTCCCTCTCATGAGTCCTCATCCGTTGATCTTAGAATCTTTCTGGAAGATCAATCTCATCCATCCATTTGAATGGTTTTCTATAAAAGAAACCCTTCCCCTCCATTTTCAATTTAACAGTCATTATCTCCAACTTTCTTGCTTACTATTTGTAGATATTTGCACAACTTCATCAACAAATCTGAGGGCAATGTTGGCATAAGAATAAATAGGAGAGACAAGAGAAAGAATCAACTTCAAAGGGGAGTGCTTTATTTCATTTGCTTTCATTTTGATTGCTCTCTTTGTTTGTATTCTCTTGTTTAGATTGGGATAATAGTTTAGAAGTGTTGGCTGACACTCAATCTATACTATTTGATTTTCCCCATCTTACATTGGTGAACTTGACATGAAATAAATTATTTAAAATAAATTATTTATTTGCCACTTGTCATCCTCTTCCATTTTCGAATAAATTATTTATCCCTCTATTTTGGTCTAAGATCCCCTGTCATTATTTCATATCATAGTCTGCATGTCCTGCATGTCTGTCATAGCCATCAAGCATCATAGTCATCGGCGTCATATATTTTCCATGCATGGCATATTTTGGTTGCATCAATTCTCAACCGTAGATCTTGGCATCTTTCTAGAAACTCAATCTTGGCCATCCATTTCATAACTTCCCTCTGATGAATCCTCATCCGTTGATCTTAGAATCTTTCTAGAAGATCAATCTCGTCCGTCCATTCGAATGGTTGTCTATAAAAGCAACCCTTCCCCTCCATTTTCGATTAAATAGCTAATTATCTCCAACTTTCTTGCTTACTATTTGCAGGTATTTGCACAACTTCAACAACAAATCTGAGGGCAATATTAGCATAAGAAGAAATAGGAGAGACAAGAGAAAAAATCAACTTCAAAGGGGAGTGTTTTATTTAATTTTCTTTCATTTTGATTGCTCTCTTTGTTTGTATTCTTTTGTTTAGATTGGGATTATAGTTTAGAAGTGTTGGTTGTCACTTAATCTAATACTATTTGATTTTCTCCATCTTACAGAGACATCTAAGTATTTTGATTTAATCACAATTTTATTTTACTAAAGTCAACAATAGGAATTTTTTTCCTTCATTTCCTCATTTACCACATAATGAAATTTGTGGGATGAGAAGAAACTAAGACATTAGACATCTAGTTTGAAACTTTAATCAAGAAGTGTTTGTGGTAAAAAGAACCCATTAAGAAAAGATAAGGACAATTCAACCCCACACATGTGTTCTTTCAAATTATTTCCCGCAAAATCAAAATATGGAAACCAAGGTTCAAGAGTCTTAGTCCAAGAGACCATGAAGAGTGTATTTCAAGGCTTCATGAAGTAAGAGAAAGGTTGGTTTACAACTTCTACAAGAAATCTTCAAAGAACAAACCTAACTTGTATGAGTTTTATTATCAACAAAATCCAAATCTCTTTCAAAGGTTTTTTTTCTCACATAGGGAGTGTCAAGCGTGTTCTTCAAAACTGAGGTCTTATAGGAAAGAGTTTTATCTAGGTCAAGACTAGGATAAAAGTCAATCATTCTCACCCATCCCTCAACCATCAAAATCAAACATCATTTCATCAACAAACTCTGGGAAAATTTGAAAGCATCACTTATGCCAGACTCTTAGGCAAAATCAAAATCATCTTGTTTGGTTAGATATATGTGGATGAATCCTTCTCCACATATTTGATCAAATTATCAAATCCTTGTGAACAAATTTACCCCTTGATAAAATCCAACATCTAGGAGTTCATTATCCAAAATTATCTTGTTTGACTAGGGGTGTCTTGATGAATCCTTCTTTACATCTATAGTCAAATTATCCTCTTGTGTATGAGTTCACTCTAGGACAACATCCAACCTCCTAGATTTTATAAGTTCATTATCCAAATCAATCAATCAAAATCCAATCAAGCCAAGTCCTAAAGTTTAGCATCTCCCTCAAAGTGTCTCAATAGTTTCATCATCCACATCATCCATTTTCTGTTTATCTCATCCTCATCATTACTTTGATCCTTAAATTATCCTAGTTCTTCTCTTCTTTTGTGCCTAAAGGTTGGATCTATTCATCCTTATTTTATGGTGCAAACAAGATCACAAAACAAGAAGAATATGGAAATCACAAAGGAAACATCAACTTCAAGTGATCTAAGTCAAAATGCTCCCAAAATGAATCCTTTTGGATCAAGCAATCCCCCAAGAAATTTCCCTCTACCATAAAAAAATCCTCAAGAGGAGGGCCAAGTAGAGGATGTCATTGGCAACGTCTTAGGAATGACTCAAGACAAAATCATTGAAATGGTTCAAAATCCTGAGAATCATAGAATTGTCAATGCCATGTTGAAGCTCAACCTTTCTCTATACATACTTGAGTTAGCAAAAGAAGGGGCCAAACTCCCTTCTGACTATGACATAAGTACTATTGTGGAAAGGCCTCTCGAGATCATGCCCCCAATCTAACCTCCATTTCAAAACATCACTCAAAGCATCCCGCAAATCATATCATCCATTGCTACAACCCAACAGATTGTTAAAAAGGGAAGCTCATTGCTTCATGAACTTCAAACACATCCACTTGTCAACAATCGAGCTTCAGATACAAACACCATATTGGGCCAATCTATCCTAGGAAATCCATTACACCCATACATTCCTCTCACATTTAATAATCATACCAATTCATCATCCTTTCATGCAACACCAGTTGGTCCGCTCGACATGCAAACCTCTCTGCCTATGACCTCATAAGGAGAAGGTGATTTGTTTGGAGCAAAGGGAGTCTTTGATCCCTCATCATCTATTCAAAAGAATGCACCACCCATCTTTCCATCATTTCCACCTCTACCACTTACATCCACATCACCCCTTGGGTCAGGTCTTCTTCCTTTACCCACCATTAATCAATCAAATCAGAACAATCCCCATATCATGAATCAAGGCATCATGCCAAAAACTCTATCGTGCCATTGATATCACAACAACAGATGGCAACAATCCAAAAAACCCCAACAATCAACACATCATTTCAAAACATGGTCTCCCAAGGACCAAGCATCTCAATCACACCATCCACCACCCAAACCCAAACATCAACATGACCATTTCGCTCATCAAAATAGTCAACACCATTCCCAATCCACCACCACCGCCACCAAAACTCAACATGAAAAACTCATTCAACACCATGGTGCAAGAAGCTCAATAGGTTTACCATCAAAGGACACTTTAATGAAATAAAAAATCTACACAACTAGTTGTTCAACAAGTGCAAGCACAATTAGCTACACAACAGGCACAACAAGCTACCCAAGCCCAAGCTATACAAGCAGCTCAAGTTGTCCAAGCTACACAAGCAATTCAAGCCACTCAAGCCGCACAAGCTTCTCATGCTGCACAAGCAGCCCAACAAGCACATGCTCAAGCTCAATCCCAATGCCAAGCCCAATAGGCACAAGAACAATACCAAGCACAATTGCAAGAAACCTATCAAAAAGTGTATGAACAAGCCTTGCAATATTTTCAAGCACAACAAAAAGAAACACAACACCAAGCCCAACAACAAGCTTTGTTGGCACAACAATAGCAAGACCAACAACAAGCTTTGTTAGCACAACAACAAGCATTATTGGTCCAACATAAAATGCAGGCATATCAGTGGGCCCTAATCGTGCAACAAAGCTTGCGGCAAACCCCACCAACACCCCACCCATCAATCAAACACCTTGACCACCTCAAAACACGTTCATTCCACCTCCTGATCCTTAAGACAATGTCACGACACAAATAAAATGGCTCTCATAGGAAATTCTTGATCTTCAATCAGGAAAAACAACAAGGACACTCGACAATTTTTGTCCCTGTCCTTTTGATAGGATCCTTGCAATGATACCATTCTCGAAGGGATTCAAAATGCCCCTATTTGACAAATATTGTGGATTGGGAAACCTTGAAGATCACATCAGGGAATTCCAAGTACATTGTATGGAATTCGCATACGACGATACATATTTAATGTGATTGTTTCCCCAAAGTTTGGTTGGCGCTACCATGGAATGGTTCTCTCATCTCCCTATAGGATTCAAAACATTCCAGGAAATCATAGACACATTCCTCAAGAACTATGCATTCAACATGGGCATGGATGTTAGTCTAGAGGAATTATTGGCAATGAAACAAGGAAAAGGGAAATTATTCACCTCCTTGCAACAATGGCGGTCTAGGGCCAATTGGAGAAAATGGACCATGCTAGAAGAGCAACAAATTTTCACTATCATTGCTAATTTGGATGAGAACATGGCATTTTACCTCAAGATGCAATGCATCACCACATACGACCAACTAATCCCCAAGACACTCAACATTGAAAGGGCCCATGCTCTGTGAGGGGGCATGCCTACCTATCCTGAATATCAAGATAGTTTCCCATCCACCAGTTATAATGAGAAACCTCACACATGGGTGAAACATGGGAATATCACCAATGATGGAGTGGTTGATGCCAAGGTTGTCATCAGTGCTCCAAAGTATAATATCCAAACACATCATCAACTGCAAAATAAAAATCATAAGAATGCATAAACCAATGCGGTAGCACAACAACCTCAATAATCAAGGAGGACCACCTCCACAAAACAAGTATCCCCCAAGCATAAATTCACAGCCCTTGGGGAATCAATCGAGTCTATCATGAAGAAGTTGGTCAATGAGAACCTCATCAAAATCCACACTTCTAAGAAGTATGCAGAGCCCATGGTAAAACCCCCTGGTATAATGAAAAATTTATTTGCGATTATCATAAAATGAAGGGGAATACAACCACCAACTGCATGAAATTGAAAAATGTCATCCAAGATCTCATCGATGACTAAATCATAAATGTTGAGCAATTGGCTGACAATCAAGATTTGAAAATATACACGAATCCGATGCCCAACCACAATCTGGGAAATGATAAAGGTAAGAATTTTTTTGGCAAAGTGAACCATGTATACGAAGGGGTTGTCGTATGCCTTGAAAAAATGATCACTATTTTTAGCATCAAGGGAGCCAATGACGATTGTGGAGTCACCACATAGGATAGAAAGGTCACCATTTCTAGGGCATCACAACCATCTAGGACCCCCACCTAAAATCAGAAATACATTCCTAATGGTTACAACATCCTTGACCAGTTAAAATGAACCCATGCTTAGATCTCCATCATGGAGTTATTGAAGATTTCAACTGCTCACATAGAAATCCTTGAAGAAGCATTTTCTTTGTATATCATCTTCGCCAACCTTGATACAAAGTAATTCCAAGCTATGGTCGGTAATATCACCACACCAAATCTCCTCACATTCTCTAATCAAGATTTACCTGCCCAACCCTCTCATAACCGTGCACTCCACCTTCAAGTCTTGGTTCACAAGAGTAAGGTCAAAAGAGTCTTGGTGGATGGAGGTGCAAGCCTCAACATTTGTTCGCTCAAACTTATAAAGAACCTGGGAATCTTCAAAGATTCCATTGAGAAGGACAAATGAAATACAATCAGAGCATATGATGACCAAGAAAGAATGTCTCAAGGCACTATCATACTCCCAATCCAAGTAGGGCCAAATAATATGGAAACCACATGTTAGGTCCTCGACTGTGATTTTCCCTACAATATCCTCTTAGGATGCCCATGGATCCATGGGATGAAGCCAGCTACCTCAACATTCCACCAATGCATCAAATTTTCATACCAAAATGAAGAAGTCACAATACATGGTGATCTTGAGCCTTTCGCCTACTATAAGAATATGGAGGCCAAGTACTTTAAAGTTTCCCAAGTCCCAAAAAATGATGAAGGTCCCTCCAATCCATATATAGACCTGTCCAACATAGCCTCCACTTTTGGGACAAACACACTCTCCATTCCTGACATATCCAACATCAAGCTCATGATCCAAGACAATGGGTGTGGGGAATACAAAATGAAGGAGAATTATTTTGTTGTAGGAGAGTTACCTCAATCTCCTAGGTCACATGGGCAACCCCAACTGGCTAAAACACCTTCCCACACTTTTAGGGTAAACCCTTCTAGATTCTGATGTTGGGGGGATCTAAGTCGAGAGATAGTGGATGAAAAGGATATTTCAAGCTCATTTTATCAAGATGAAAGACCCATGCCTAATCTTCCCATGGATGAAAGAAGCAAAGGACTACAAATGATACTTGGGATGGGTTATAATAGAAATCAAAGTCTTGGTAGGAACAACAATGGCCAACTAGAGCCTATCATTGTTGAGAAATGAATGAAGAACCTTGGTCTTGGTTGTACCCCTCCGAGTATAACCATATGTGGCCATAGTTCCCCAATTAACATAGTCAAGACTCCTCCTCATCTATCGACAACCACCCTCTAGTTACCTATGTCCATAGGTCAAGTCATAAATAACTTTACCTTTGACATAATCGATGTGTCTAGTAGTAGTGATGATGAGGACACCATAATTGGCCTACCCATTCTTTTTGAATAATCCTCCCTACTCATGATTATCACCCTCTATTTTGAGTCGGACCACCAAACTCACAAAATAAACTTTTTCTACCCCCAACTCATCGATTATGACCAATGAGGACCATTGATTTTGGACACATTTGAAAATGATGAAGCACTCTCAGAGTGTATGGGATTGAGGGATACAATACCATATGGAGATCATAAGGATGGATTTGAAATAACACTGGACACTCAAGCCTAATACGGGGTGACAATTGAATCCTTCAGTCTCAAAAGTGAGAAATTGAGAATAATCTTAATGTCTTTGAGTGAAAACCACACTATGGCACTCTTTGACCATAAAATAGTAAAAATAAAGGATGCATCCAATGGTGAAAACCTCTCTGAGGCATCAGAGAATGAAGGATTTAATCTTCCCCTCAATGCACTTCATCAAGAAAAATCAACAGTCCTAGAAGAAAAGTGTAACCCTGTCAATTTGGGAACATAAGCAACCCCCCACATAACGTTCTATGTCGAGTCACTTCTCACGGAAGAACAAGATCTCTTAGTGGCATTCCTAAGGGAAAGTAAAGTAAAACTTGCATGGAATTATGCTGGCATGTCGGGTGTTGATCTAGAAGTGGTGGTTCATCACTTAGCTATATATCCAAGGGCAAAGCTAGTGAGACAAAAGTTGAGAAAGATGCACCCTGAAATAGCCTTGTTAGTCAAAGTGGAATTACAGAAGCTCTTGGATGCAGGATTCATAAGGCCAATTGATTATCCAAAATGGGTGTCAAATCTTGTACTAGTTTCAAAGCCCAATGGGGGCATCCACATTTGCATCGATTTTAGAGATATAAACAAGGCGTGTCCCTAGGATGACTTTCCACTACCCAACATCTACATGATAGTGGATATGATAGCCCGACATGAGATGCTATCACTAATGGATGGGTTATGGATATAATCAAATTATTATAGCAAAGGAAGACCAACACAAAACAACGTTCACATGTCTATGGGGAACCTATTGCTGGAATATGATGCCATTTGGCCTATTGAATGTAGGAGCAACTTATTAGAGATCCATGAAATTTATCTTTCACGACATGATTCATAAGACTGTGGATGATATATTGGCTAAATCAAGGAAAAGATGAGACCACATATCAACTTTGAGCTCCATTTTTGATAGGTTGGAAAAGTACAAAGTTTGACTCAACCCAAAGAAGTGCATCTTTAGAGTACAATCAGGTAAGCTCCTAGGGTATATTTTGTCAATGAGAGGAATTGAGGTAGGTACCACCAAATTCAAGGTGATCCTCGAAATGGAAGCACCCAGGACACTAAAGAAACTAAGAGGTCTACAAGAAAGGCTCTAGTCTATCCACATATTCATATCATAGCTGGCAGATAAACAAATCCCATATTCTCATCTACTCCACAAGGGGGTAGCATATAAATGGGACAAAAAAATGTGATCAAGTGTTCAAAAAAATCAAGGAATACCTACTCACACCACCAATTATAATGCCACCAATTCCAGGAAAACCATTAATCCTATACATCTCAACAAAAATGACAACTCTCGATGCTCTCTTAGCCCAACATGATGAAAATGGTAAGCAGAGATCAATTTATTGTATCAATAGAACCATGGTAGGGCATGAGCTAAATTACACACCTATTAAGAAATCATGTCTAATAGTCATGTTTGAAGCTCAAAATTTTAGACACTACATGTTGGCTCATCAGATCAAGCTAATTGCAAAGATAGATCCACTCAAATACCTACTCTCCAAAGCCACTCTCACAATATAGACAACCAAGTGGGTTATGATCCTAATAGAGCATGACATTGAATATGTGGAGCGCAAGGCCATCAAATGTTAAGTAATTGTAGACCAATTGTTGAAGGCACCTATATATGCAAAAAACCCACTTATCTCAGAGTTTCGTGACGAATCAATTTTTAGTCTAAGTGTAGTAGACCATTGGAAGATTTATTTTGATGGATCATACACACAACATGGGTCAAGAGTAGGAATTTTCTTCATCACTCCTCAATGAGATTGCATACCCAAATCCTACAAGCTATCATTCCCATGCATGAATAACATAGAAAAGTATGAGGATCTCGTCAAAGGCTTAAGGATTGTGGTGCAGTGGTAGATTATGGATCTTAAAGTATATGGAGACTCCTAGCTTATTATCAATCAAGTCAATGGAAAATACCAAACAAAGGATGATAAATTAACTCCATACAAGAAACTGGTGGAGATCCTCAAGGAGTCATTCATTGATATTACATTCAAACAACTTCCTAGAGCAAACAATAGAGCAACAAATGCTATGGCCACAATCAGATCACTCCTAAAGATCCCACATAATGTCCTAAAGAAGGAATTCCTTGTAGAGTAGCTTCTTGTACCAGAATTTGAGGTACCAGAGTTTGAATTCGTGTGTGAACTCATTGGTCCTGGTGATACCTGGTACCATGACATCTACACTTAAGAATAAGAGTCCTCCCCACTGACATAACCCCAAACCTTAAACAAGCCTTCATCAAGAAGTCAACCCGATTTGTCATCCTAGGAGAAACCCTCTATAGTAGGAGTATTGAAGGAACCTTGTTGCATTGCCTAAATCCTGAGGCAGCCCTGAATGCTCTAATTGAGGTACACAATGGAATTTGTGGTTCACACTCAAGTGGTATGACTTTGGCTAAGAAATTGCTATGGACAGGATACTATTGGCCCACGATGGAAAGGGAAGCTCACGACTTTGTCAAAAAATGTTTGCAGTGTCAGCAACATGAGGAACTCATCCATGCACCCATTCGTACACCTTTGCCCTTTTCATAGTGGGGGATCGATCTCATCAATAAAATCACCCCCACCTTATCCAATGACCATAAATTCATCATCATCACCATAGAGTACTTCATGAAGTAGGTCAAGGCCATTCCCATGAACTACATAACTGGAATACAAATATCTAAGTTCATCCTGAACTACCTCATTTTCCGATACGATGTCCCCCAAGCGATTATCTCTGATAATGGGACACCATTCAAAAATTAGGATGTTCATAACCTTTGCCAAAAATTCAACATCCAACATCGCTTTTCCACTCCGTATTACCCCCAAGGCAATGGCCAAGTAGAAGCCACCAATAAAACCATTCTAAAAATCCTTAAGAAAATAGTCAATGATATTGGTCGTGACTGGCATCTATAGCTAAATTCTATCTTATGGGCCCACTGCACCAGTATTCGCACACCAATAGGTGTCACACCATTCTCCCTGGTCTATGGATCAAAATCCATTCTCCCCATTGAGATAGATCTCTATTCCCTGAGGATATCACTGCAAAATCTCATTACAGATGAAGAATACTGGGTCTCACGGTTAAATGAGCTAGAACTACTGGATGAACGACGTATGGATGCCCTAAACCATCTACAGGTATGTCAGAACTGACTCAAGTGGAGTTATAACAAGAAAATAAGGAAGCAAACCTTCCAAGTCGACGAGTTAGTGTTGAAAGAGAATCAAAAAAATGTGACAAATGCAAAAAGTAGAGGAAAGTTTGAACCCAACTAGTTGGGACCATTCATCATCACGACGAGCTACAAGTCAGGGGCATATTAAAGATCAAAACTAGAAGGAGAACCTTTACAGGATCCCATGAATAACTCCCATCTCAAAACATTTTACGCTTGATCTTTTAAGGGTAAAACCAAAAATACAAAAAATACAAAAATCCAAAAAAATCATAAAAAGGATTGAAAATAGTAAAGAAAAAAATCGTCCTCTAGTGAAAACCACTTCGGTGGTGCTTTGGACAAGTACCTTAGTGAAAACCTGGAAAATAGGTGCCAAGTGTAAATAAAGCACTTTCCATCCACCAGGATCTTCACAACTTACTCTGCACACTCACTTACCCATTACATTCCATTAATCCTTTTGTCATCTGTTCGTGCTCGTACCATAGCTTGATCTTGAGTTCGTATCATGTTCCAGCCTAGTACTACTTGGCATATTCCTAAGGTTAAATTGTACAAACTTTATTGAAGTAGTCTATCAAATCATGCAGGGGCATGTTCTTGTACCTACATCGGGTTGGATTCATGTATATTCTTGCAATCTTCCTTAAAATGAAAAACCCAAAAACATTCAAAAATCAATCAAAAACAACAAAAACATCCAAATCATTCAAAATCTAAAACATGTCAAAGCATCAAAGAATAAAAAAGAGTCATCTTGTTGAACTATTTCATCTTTGAGATTGAACGTAAGAAAGGTTTATCTTTGATCATCTCCCAAGACACCCTATGCTAGTCCTTTAAGCGTCCGTCGCAAATAATCGAGCAATTTGTTTGTCCATCTCATCGGTAATCGAGTCATTTGTCAGTTGAACTACATGGTCTCTGCGTATATAATGTAGGCAAGGCTAATATGTTTATCATCTCCTTAGACCCCTAGGATAGGTCTTTAGGTTAGTCTTTTGGTTGTAAAATCTTGAAAATCCAAAAATTGAAAAATCCAAAAACCAAAAATAGCCTCAAAACATTTCAAAAACATTAAAAGTATCCAAATATTTGAAAAAACCCAAAATGGTGCATCCGTCTAATCTCACTTTCACCTGCAATAGTCACCGCTCATAATAAATCATCATCATTTTCATCCTTTGGTAAGTCAATCAAAAGAAAGTCTAGCAGGTTAAAAGTAAAAGCTCAATTGTCAAAGTCTCAAGTTAAGGTTAGTAAGTCAACATGTTGGTCAACTCTAGGTATTAATAGCTTATCCTCGAACCAATATCATCATCACCTGATCACAACATGTCCTAGGATACATCCTTCCTACAATGGACATCGATATCAGGAATCACTGTAGTTTAGTCTTAGCTAGTGGTATGAAGAACATTAGCTTGTTTGTTTACTTATCTTGGTCTTTTTGACTTATATTATTTTGCACTCATTCCAAGGACCTCTCAATGATGCCTAATCAAAAGGTTTAGAGAGAAAGGAATGGGGCAACAATCACTATATTTTTATCTAATATGCTTGTTGGATATTCTTGTAAAATAACTTTGTCATGCGTGCTTTGTTTGGTTTGTAGGGAAGGGGTTTTAGATGTCTTGTTGACCACATAAGAAGGCTTTATTTTCCATGTTTTGGTTTGAGATATTTAGAATATCTAAACTACATCCTGAATAAATTTTTGTATGTCAAGTGTGAACAAGAATACTCCTATCTAATTGTTGAGTCAAATTCCATCGCACTAGGTACAATTCCATCCTAGTTATTTATACCTTGATGCATCATACCTATGTGTCTTATCAAACATAAAGTAATTAGCCCTTTTAAAAATCCCAATTCCTGCTAAGAAAATCATCATCATCATTTAATAATATAGGCTTGTTGGATCCTCTTTTCATTCTCCTTTCTTTTTTCTTCTTTCCATACTAACATTGTACCATGACAGTTACTCAAAAACATTGCACCCACCTGCATCCACCAACCATCAACATAATGCATATCGTACAGAAAGAATAGATGCATTGCATTTCATCATTAATATAAATTCACTTCTTCATGTTAGAATCAATTCATTCATTACCATATCAACACATTACAAATAATCATCATAAAAGATTAAATCATAGAAAATTTTCATACACATTGCATTCAAATATCCATTGCATAGAATAAGATCACACATCATCATGAATCATTCCATATCATCTCATAATCATGTGCAGTGCATTTGAACCATTATTGCATAGTACATTATCATTAGGAAACATTGCTTATCATACATAATATAAAATTGCATTCGTTAAGAGAATCATTGCATTTCATTAATACCATTGCATATCATACATCATAAATACCATGTATCATCCCACCATTCAATTCATAAAAATTGCATATCATCCATAAAGGCATAAGAAAAAGGAAGCAAAATATATATCACTGGATACATGCATAATCATAGTACATCACAAAAATCATTTGCATATCATGATTACATCCATACATCATCACAAAATATAGAGAAAATATACAAAAAGAAATACATCTATAATCATTGCATCACATCATCACATCATATAGAAACATGCATCATATCTTAACACGTAGGAAAATAAAATGCATCCATACATCATGCATAAGTAAAGTAAGACATCTCATAGATCGAATCATCTCATATGTATAATCAAAAAATTGTCATGGTAAAAATATCGGATCAAGTGGGTATGAATTAAAGTATATGTACAAAAGGGGAAATAACAAATCAGAGCCCATGAATAAAAAATGAATACTGTTTATGATCAAAATGCAGCTAGCCTTGTTAATTTTTTCCCTCTCCTACCTAGCTCTCACCGTGATCCTCGGGAGGCCTCATCCTTGTCTGTTGTGAGAACTTTGGAACCTAGCTGATTGGTGGCACTGCCTGTCTATAATGTTGTTGATAGTACTCGACCTTTCTAATTTCCTCTCGATAGGCCCATAGGGATACTGTCTTACCCTAGGATGAGGATACCATTCTCTCAAGCTGTCTCTGCTGACCTATCTCCTGGTCCCTCTCAGAGCAGGCCTGGTCTCTCTCAATAGTAACTACTATAACCTGTTGCCAAGCCTAGTCCCTCTCAGCTGTCAAGACCTGAACCTGTGCCTGCAGCTATTGAATCAAAGCACCCCTATGATTTGGATGCATTGGTGGCTGCTACTGTGGGACCTCTCTATCCCCATCTCTAGGTTGATCCTAAGGAGGTTTCTAATGTACCTAATCTCTAATAGGTGTCTGCACCTGAGGAGGTGTCTACTATGGCTGCACCTAAGGTGGTGTCTAGTGTGGAGGTGAGCCACCCCCACCCCCATCCTTGTCTCCATCCCCTACCACCCTATCCCTATCTTTGACCAATTGATCTCCCTCTCAACCTACGACTTGGGGGTACCACACTTGGAACTATCAATCTCTATATGCCTTAGTCACCCCATCATCACCATCCCCCTAATCATATGGCCACGACCTGGCCACTAATTGTCTGAAGGATGCTACAATATCATATATTGGAATGGGCCGGCTCCATGCAGTCTCCCTCATAGTATGGGAGAAGATCACCAAATACTGGTCATCGGTCCTATCCTGCACATCGCCAAACTGACAATCCACTTTGTCTAGTAAATATCTCTTAATCATCATTTGCTCCATACCTTGCATCAATTTTTCCTAGTGGGCAAAGAAAAATTGTTGTACATCATCATACCATGGACCTATGCCAAGCGAGGGTCTCCAGGTGAACTATGTCATCTCATCAATAACTCACAACTAGTGGGTGATGTTGCCTGCCCCTATGTGGGTAAATATAATTTTTGCACTACCATACTACCATACAATCAGATCATCCACATCTAAAGCACCTGGTGTAACCTACAGATGAAGTGCTACAATGTGCTCCCATGCCTATACATGAAGCAATGTAACCCCACCCCAATGGCCCTGCTATCCAAATACAAAATCTCATGTAAGTCTTTGTATAAAGAGGCCAACATCACTAGACCCCATGCAAGGCACTCCCTATGAAAGAGCATCCTCTCCCATGCCAATCCCCACCCCAGACTAAAGTATCGCCCCTACTGATCTGATGCCATAAGACCTGATATGATAGCAACAAATATGAGTTTGAATGTGGGAACTACGCCCCGATACCTCTCCAAATCAATTTGACCCTCAGAAAAGATAATCTCATCTAGCCCCATAACTATGAAGAAAGAATATCTCCCAAATCCACATCATATATAACCCTCTCGCCATGGATAGATAGCCATAGGATGTGCCAGACATCCTCAAGTGTAATTGTGGCCTTGCCAATAGGGAGGTGAAAGGAGGATGTCTCATTGTGCCATCACTCTGCCAAGGTTGTCATCATCCCCAAGTGGGTCTGAACATGATGAACATATGTGATATACTAGAGAACAATTGCACGAAGCTGCTCCTAGAGAAGATAGTGCATGCCCTCTAGTCTACTAAGCATCGGGCATCTGTACTCCCTCAAGTATAGTACCCCGAGGTCCACCTATGCAAGGAAAGTCACAATGTCAAATTTAAAAAAAAATCAGACCCTCACACTGAGTTCTCGCATGCCAAACAACAATTGCAGCACTATTTACAAATTCCAAACTACGCCGCCATGGCGTAGTTTGACTACGCTCCTACACCCTAAACTCTAAATAGGCTTGTTGCAACATTGTTTACATATGCGGCTGGCTATCCTATAAAACCCTAATTTCTAAAGTGGGCCACGATGACCCTCTTCACACATGCGACACACTTAGAGGCTATGTGACACTGATTTTGCATTTGTAGCGGTGCTATATAGCATTTCTTGACTCTAAATTAATGTTGACCCTATTTAATGCACATAAAATGATAAAATTAAAAGTTGAGAAAGGGGTATGTACCACGAGTCCTGCGCCGGCTGGCCACTAGTGCACTCATACTTGATCTGACACATGATGGGGAAGTTGTCTTTGCACCATCTCAATCAAGACTCAGAGCTCAAAATGCAATAATCTTCAAAGGTTGTGTGAAAATGACCCCTTAGGGTCTATTTAAGCTTAAGAATTAGGGGTTTATGACCTAATTTAGCCATCCAGCTAGGGTTTTGGACCATCGATCCCACTTTTGCTTGACCAAGGGCTGCTTTGCATCATTTTTGGTGTTTTAACACGTTTTTTGGCATCTTGGAGCTTTTTTTCGACCCGTTGAGCAGCTTGTCCTCTTTTCCACGAGATCACCCAAAAATCCAAATTTTTGTTCAATCTCTTGAGGGGCAATATACCAACGTAATCCTTCTTTTTGAGCCAACAATGGGGCATACGACAAAAATTCGAAAGTTTTTGAATTTTGATCACATCGATTTATTCTTTGAACCAGCGCAATAAGTGGATTGCTTCAAAGAGGGGCAAAATGTAGACATGGAAAATATACTAACACACTTGATCTTGATTGCTAACATTGTTTCATCCTGAATCATCTTCTCATCTTGTCATCACCTTGCATCCCTTGATTGAATAAATCATTATTTATCTGATTAAGTCATTCTCTCTTGTTAATTAAATTAGTCAATTTTGTTTAATTCACCTTATGTCTCTATTTAATTAAATAATTCATTTTATTTAATTAAATCTCTAAAAACCATCTTATTAAATTAAATAAATTAAATCTTGTTTAATTTAATCTAACATCATCATCCCTCTTTAATTAAATAAATCAAATTCTTTATTTAATTAATTTTAAGTCATCTTCTTCTCATTTTTGGTTTAAATCAATCCTAAAATGGTCAAATCAACTAATCTCCCATTAAATTAATTAAATCTTGATTAATTTAATCCCACTCACTTAATTTCTCTAGATTTTTCCACTTGCACATGAAAATACATTTAATAGATTTATTAAATTTCTATTTTCTTTCAACATGGCATATTTAGGGGAATATTCCTCCAAGTTTGAAAATCCCTCCAAGTGGATTTGTACATCAAACGAAGCATTCATTCCCTCTTACATGTCCTTGTTCATTGAGCCAAGTGGAATTTAAGTCATTTTCTTTCCCTCTAAACAAGTCATTTCATGAATTTCAAATTGCACCTAATATCATTTATTGTGCACAATCACCAAAATGTGCTCAACCTTCCCCCATTCACATATTGACAAGTGGCACTTGAAAGGTTGAATGATCCCACATTCATCCATTTTTCTCATTCTTCCATCTTTCTCTTCTATAAATAGAAGAGATTTCCTTTGGAATGAGGATCCAAAACTTAAAGCAAAGTTACTCTCCTCACATTGAGAGCTAATTTTATCCATTTCATATCAAGTGTTCATAATTTTATGATTTCATAGCTAGGTTATGCCAAAATTTCATCAAGGAGCTTCAACCATCATCAAATCATCAAAGAGCCTACAAAGGACTTGGGAAAGGGCTAATTTCTAGACATAATTGACACCAATTCCCCCATGGGATCAAGAGTTTGATTTGCATTGAATAGGATTTGATAGATTTTGTTCATATTTGCTTGTGTTCTTCATCTCATTTCTTAGTAGACTTTGAAATTGTAAATAAATTTCATGGGGAATCTTGATTCTCACTTGCATTTGATCTAACATTGTGTTTGTTTGCAATGTTTGTGCAGGTCTAGGATTGGGGTTCACAAAAATGAAGCATCAAACATGGAGTATGTAAATGATGTCACCTTGGATGTTGTCTTATGAAATAAATATTCAAACTAACATGTAGTGGCCATGAATAATGTAGATCTTGGATTTAAAATGATGCTTGTAAATGGATCCTCAATGCAACATTAACTTCTTAGCTCAACACACATGAATGCACTAAAACCTTGACATGATGATGTTATCTTGAATTGTTGCAATAGACTCTTGAAATCTACCTTGAAATGCCTTATGAATGCTCTTTAAATGCTCTAAAATTCTCTTGTAGAGTATTAGGATACTCACTTGAAAATCTTAGGTGAAACTATGTGAATGAGCCCCTTATTTATACTAAATTAAGAGATTAACCCTGAAATTCAAAGAATTAAGGCCGACACCAAATCTGGGAAGAAAAATTATTAAATTCCCACCAGAATGAAATTCAAAAAGGTGGATATCATTAAGGGAGGACCCATTTTCCACCTTGGGTGAATGGGTCTTGGCTCAGTTTACCACGACCTATCCCCGAGGGATTGAAAGAGGGATAAAAACCCATTCTAGATCAACTGAGAAAGGGGGCTCCTATTAAGGGAGGACCCATTTTCCATCAAGGCAAAATAGGTCATGGCTCAAATTACGAGGACCAAAATTTTCCCAATGAAATATTTTGTTAATTAAATCATGATTATTAGGATAGATCTTCGGGATGTGTTAAAATTAAGGCTTAAATTTGAATTAAAAGGAGGTTAATTACTCCAATGACCCATAATTAATTAAAACCACCTAGATAAATGTGAATTATTTTTATAACACTTTACAACACTTAAACAAGGTACATGTTATGTAAATTTTATTGAGAAAGGGGACCTTTAGGCTTAATTAAGCAAATACATCCTAGAAAAAGTGTGAAAGTGTGTTACAACACTTTACAAAAACTTTGCAAAGGATCAATTAAGGAATGTTTTAGTCAAATAAAGGTCCTAGAATAGTGTGAATGTGTACAACGCATTACAACACCATTCCAAGACATCATTAATTCAACTTTAATGTCAATTATCAAACCAAGTAAGGGAAAATGCTACTTTTTTTGTTACTATAGTTGGTCAAAAGGATTATTACAAATAAGATATAAATATGCAGATTTTGGCTCTATGTAATACCTACAAGCTAGATAACCCTCTTCCCTAAAGTGACTATTACAAGGTATTCCTTCCTTGTAGAGGTTTCCACAACATCGAAGGAAACTAAATATGCCAAGATATTGAAGCATCTACCTTGACTAGCATAGGTAGCATAAACCAATATCATTTAAGAGATAATTTTGGACTTTGATATTATACCAACTAAGGAGACATGGTAGAATGTAAGAAACATTTAGAGTGAAATTAAAATGATCTTTGCACATTGCCTTTCTACATCATTGTCTACTAGGACAACCACCCATATGAATGCCTATTTTGGTCATGAGTTGCTCACTGCAAGGATGGTTATCATCATGCAAATAACTATTTTTGTTATGAACTGTTACTATTAGAGAAGTCATTCTCATTTAAATGAATATTTCTATTGTAATTTGAGAAAACACTCCCTAGAAGTCCACACCCTAAAATTATACTTGAAGGATTGAATATAAATAGGGTATCCTCCATAAACTACCAAGAGATGAAGAGTTACCTTACCTCCTATAATAAGGAATCTATGAGTATGTATTGCTCCCTTATTAAATATCTACTATTTCTATTCATGGTTGTAACTAAGCTGGAACCCTACCTCTCTTAAGTTAGGGACTTATCTTCTAGTCATATTGCTAAGCATAGTCAGGGAGTAGTACTATTACACTCGAGATTGATAGGTCTTTAGGGGTAGTAGTATGCTCGAGATGGATAGTATTCAAGGATCAATACTATTATACTTGATATTGACATGTGTCTAGGGGAAATACTATGCTTTATATGGACACTAGTTAAGGAGTAATAGTATTATGCTCGAGATTGATCAGTGTCTAGGGGTAGTACCACACTCGATATGGATAGTAGTCAAGGAGAAATACTATTGGACTTTGATATTATACCAACTAAGGAGACATGGTAGAATGTAAGAAATAGTTAGAGTGAAAGTAAAATGATCTTTGCACATTTCCTTTCTGCAGTGTTGTCTACTAGGACAACTGCCCATATGAATGCCTATTTTGGTCATGAGTTGCGCATTGCAAGGATGGTTATCATCATGCAAATGACTATTTTTGTTATCAAGTGTTAACTATTAGAGAATTCATTCTCATTTAAATGAATATTTCTATTGTAATTTGAGAAAACTCTCCCTACAATTTCACACCCTAAAATTATACTTGAAGGATTGAATATAAATAGGGTATCCTCCATTAACTACCAAGAGATGAAGAGTTACCTTACCTCCTATAATAAGGAATCTATGAGTATGTATTTCTCCCTTATTAAATATCTATTATTTCTATTCATGGTTGTAACTAAGTTGGAACCCTACCTCTCCCGAGTTAGGGATCTATTTTCTAGTCATAGTGCTAAGCATAGTCAGGGAGTTGTACTATTACACTCGATATTGACAGGTCTCTAGGGGTAGTAGTATGCTTGAGATGGATAGTAGTCAAGGATCCATACTATTATACTTGATATTGCCATGTGTCTAAGGGAAATACTATGCTTTATATGGAAACTAGTTAAGGAGCAATACTATTATGCTCAAGATTGATAAGTGTCTAGGGGTAGTACTACACTCGATATGGATAGTAGTCAAGGAGAAACACTATTAGGCTTGAGATTGGTAGGTGTCTAGGGTAGTACTTTGATTGAGATGGATAGTAGTCAAGGATCATTCTATGTTGTTGATGGAAATCCTTGGTTGCTTAGCCATTTGATGGACTGTAGGGAATATATTTACCAACAAGCCCAATTAAGTAACATATAACTCACTTTGTAGCCTTATAACTAAGGTAGAATAGTATCTTAAGTCTTCAAATTGTAGGTGCAGCTTGAGAATTAGCTACTAGGGAGATATTCTATGCACTGCTTATGGGATTGAATGAAGAATCTCTCACCAAGGGCCACTTAATTTTGTACCCAACCATAAACCAGAGAAAACAATGGACATGGAGCCTTAATGAATCACAAATATTTAAGGTATGTGTAGTTCATTTTAATACTAATCTTCTATTGGTTATTATAGTAAGCTTGTATAAGTAAGTTGTGTAAATGACATGATGATTACATAGTATATCTTGATCTCACTTGCTTCTATTTAATTATTCATAATAATTCTTGCAATTATAACAAAAAAAATGAATTCCTTCCTTTTGTTGGGGGTGTTGTCACATTGGTATCAAAGCTTAGAACTTGACTCTATGAACTAGGTGCTCACTGTTTGGTTGGACTAATATGACTATTTGGTATTGATAGTCATGGGTTTTTATAGAAAAGGAAAAGGAAAGAAGGTCTTGAAAAAACATCTTCAATGAAAGAAACTAGAAGGATCCAAAGACCCTATTGCCCTAGGGCCGAACATAGAAACTAAAACCATATCTCACACTGAGCCATTGGCTGAAATTATCATATTAACAAAACTCCATAAAGGAAGGGAATTGGATAAACCTAAAAAGCATCATGAACCACCATAGAAATTCCCTCAACTAATGGTAATTTAATCTATTTATTATGTGGTCTTTAGAGTTCAAAGATATGTTTGGTAGAATTGTTAGTGTTCTATTTCATATTTTTTAAAGAAGGGTAAATTCTTTTAACCTTGATCTATGAATTTGTGAGGTCACTAATGGGGGACCTCATATCCAACATAAAACTTAACAATTACACCCAGTGGGGTTTGAACCTTGATGAAAAAAACAATAATAGAACAACTTAACCATCACATCATGCCACTATTGGCTTGTTAGTGTTCTATTTCAAGTTTATAGATCTCAAGTTATTAAAAATATGATGTTTTTTTCTCCATATGAGCTAGAAATATCTATAATGCAAGGTTTTATATTCTCCACATATTTATTTATTATAATTACTAAGGGTTTGGATCATAATTTAGGCTATTATTACCTTACCCCTCCTCTTAAATTTTTAAAGTGGCCTAACAATAATATTATTTTAGAATCCCAATTTGTAGATGATAATACTCTTTCCTATTCTAGGAAACAAAAAGAAATGATATTATACATATTTCTTATGAATCTAAAATTGTTGTTGACAAGTTAGTTATTGTATGTAGCAAAGAGAATTATCCTAATTTGATAGCAAGAGATGGTTGGAAATAGGGTGGATCTTCTAAATATGTAAGGTTTTTGGTATACATATTTCTCTTGCTCCTTCCTTGAGAGAAATGTAGGACAAGGTCATTAAAAAAGTTATAAAAAATGGGTAAATGACACTCAAATTATGTTAATATCAATAGAAAATTCCAATTTTATCTAAATAATTTATATTATTATTCACTATTATTTTCTTCTTCTTGGTTACTATGGTCCTCCCACATGAATAAACTTGGAAAACATATCAAGTCATTTCTTTTGCTTGATGGAAAGCAAAGTAAAGGAGGCATCTAGGTGTGGCCATCTCATCTTGGTGCTATAGGCCTAGAAAATTAGGGGTATGGATGTGGAATTTTTATATGTTCAAGGTTTTTATTTATTTTTGAAAAAGGGGTTTGATGGTCTTAGATAATTGATTTGATATTTTTTAATCATATATTATGTTAAGTTATTTATGTCCAAAATCATTGATAATTGACCTTCTCTACAAAAGTTTTATGATATTTGAGGATGTAAAAAAGTAGGCATATTTTCTAGGGTGTTCAAAGGATGTTTCTATATTTTCCAAAAGAATCATTGTTATTGTTACAATTATTTTCTTACATATAAAATTAAGAAAAGATCCAGAATATTGTTGGTCTAGATGTTTATTGCGTCTAAAATACTGTTAGCTGAACATTTTAAATTTTAATCTGTAAATCATTCAATATGACATCCATATTTTACCTCCAACCATCATTAAATTTAGTATAATCATAAATATTTATAAGCTAAGTTTAATTAGGTGTAGTAAAATGTTACTTAATTACAACCAATCTGACACATACTTTTGATTATTAAAATTCAAATAAAATAATTTTAAAAAAAAGTCATTTTTTTAAGGGTAAACTCCAATAATCCAATTATATGAAGCTACACAAAGCAATTAAGAGAAGTACAAATTCTTAATCCAATCACCAAAGTTTCGGTCGTTGCAATCATTATATAAACAAAAAGAAAAGGAGGACATTTGTAGCCAGCATTTTAACATTGCAAATGGCATAAATGAGATCTAGACCAACAACAAATGATCCACAACCATATTAAAAATTTCTTTTTACATAGCTGAACTGCAATGGAAAACAAACCCATGTTTCACAATAGGTGAATATTCCTCTGGGTGTCTTCTCTGACTATTTCTCAAGGGCAACTTTCTAACATTATGAGAGCAGGATGGAATAAGTCAAAGTAATTTTTTTAAATTCATACATTTATAATTTATTTTCAATAAATTATTTTGTTTTGAGTTTGATTTTAATTGTTTCTTTTTTATATAAAATAATGTGATGTTCTTATTTTTAATTATACAAAAATCTCCATAAATTTTTAGTTTATTGTTTAGTTAATTTAAGGAAATACATGATAATTTTTTTGTTTGTTTAACAATTATTTGACCATGTTAAATCTCAGAGACTGATGCCATCTAGCCAACAAAATAGACATTTGAGACTAGCTAAAGATAGTTTCCATAGTTCAATAATCTGATTTCCAATCATTTGATATTAATTTAATTTACATTATATATATATATATATATATATTGATTGATTGATTGATTGATTGATTGATTTGTGTCAATTTATATTAATTAGTTGATTCTCAAAAAAATATAGACTATAAATTATAATTGTATTATAAATCAATACAAATATTTTTTAGATAAATGTATCTACCATGTTTATGTTAGTATTTATTTTGTTAGAGTGAGATTGTTTTTTATAATGAAAAAGATAACTATAATGAGCGCAAAAGGGGAAGTGTGATTGTTTGAATGTGTTAACAAAAATTAATAAAGAACTGACATATATAATACCTTGGATATCTTAAATGCATCTATCTAAAATACTATGAGAGATATCAATCTCGAGGTGCCTACAGTTTAATTGGTTTTTAAGAATATATAGGCACCTCAAGACTGATCTATCTCTCGATATATTCTAGATAGATGTATCTAAGGTATCTAAGCTAGTAGCATATGTAGTGTGGTATGTAAAATATTACTTTAGCATATTTTCTTTATGTTTGAAAAAAGTATTTTTATCCTTTGCAAATATTGAATGAGACATTTCACATTAAACCAAAAAAATAATCTTCATGCTATATCAATAAAGTTTAATAAAATAATGATATCCAATAATGTATACATTACATAAACTAATTATGCTTCCAAAGATTTGAGTCTTTCTTCCTCAACTCTCCATTTGGTGAGTTGCTTCCCTACTTTCATTTTTTCATAACAATCATATAAAAATGGTGGTGATTTGGATCTCCTCGTGGATTCCATGCATGAATAATAGAATAAAAATATTTTTGTGCATTTTGTCTTTTCATGATCATCACTTCAATTAAGATTGTCTATATTTGGTACACTATCTAACCATATAAATCAATGCATATGTGGTGATCCTCTCTATTTCCATTCATATTTTGACCAATAATATTTTTCTTTCATTCCCTTCTACATTATTTGCTTTCGAAATATTGTATATTGTAGGTGCATGTTATAAGCATCAATATGTGGATGGTCAATAATATTTGTTGTCGCCACTTTTTTGCTTCTTGTGGATTAGTTGGTTGTGTTGTTGGCATTAGTGCATGCAAATCTAGCCAATACATATTTGTTGCATTCGAAGCAAAGAAAATAATTGGTATTCCAATTTGATGCAATAGGTTAGTCAATGCAGCTTGAAATTTTGTCCAATCTGTAAATAGTGTTAGAAAAACCATATCAAGTAATCCTTCAATGATATACTCATTTATTAGAGTTATTATAATTCCTAGTCAATCAATTATTGATTCAAAATCTAAATTAGGTTTATTTACCCATGTTTGGATTAGTTCCATCTCTCTTTGAACATTTGGTATTTTTGATGCCATTGATGTAGTGTGTTCAATAATGTTTCCTTCATCTATCTCTATCATTGGACCCACAAATACATATTCATCTACATCTAAATTGAACTCCATACGAATAAAGTTCAATTTGTCAAAAATATTTTCATCTAAATTACATGTAAGCTTGCTAAGAGCATTTTCATCAATTTTAACATCTCTATAGAACTTATCATTTCTATCTTATATTTTAGTGCTTTGTACACCCTCTCTCTATTGACTGTAAAATTATAATTTGTTCCATGTTGATCCTTCCTTCGAACAACAATAATTAGCAAATATTTTATTTGATGTAATAAAATTTTAGCTATTTCCCTATATGGTATGTCCTTTATATTTATACTGACCTCCAAAACTTGCAAGTGTGACTTGAAGAATTTGATTGATGCGTCCTATCAAAATTTCCTCAATTTTGGTTAATTTTCTAAGCTCTAATGGTTATGGTCCAGGATCCATATTGTTTTTATAGAAAATAGATACTCATGTTTCTCTTGTCAACATCTATTACAAATAGGGCCTTCAAGTAACCGTGTAACCTTCATTTTTTATATAAATTTCCTCACAAATTTAGCACATACTTGGTGTAGAAAGTTTATCTAGTTCTTATTGGAGTATCATTTGTAAAGTCCTCAAATCAATGTCAATATTTCTATTATTTTTTACATGATTTTGATTATCAATATTCATTGCAACTTACAATCTATTATTCAATGTTTCTAGAACATGATCTATTGTAATTGAATTCATCAATTTAAAACTAACCTCAACATTCCTATGAGATTGATGATGTATTATTCTCAATATATATTATTCCTCATGAGATGTTTGTGCATGATATGTTGTATACCATCAACATGTCTCACTTCTACCTCAATCTCCTCCACTGTCATATCTACCTTGCAATTAACACGTCTTTCTCTATCACTTTGGTTATGATGATTTCCTTCTTCCTCTCTTTGTGCATCACTCATTTGTTCACATTGTAGTGCATAAGGAAAAATCATGGGTTAGTAGCACAAGCATAAATTTAAACTAATCCTAAACTACTAATAAAGAACAATGGAATCAAAACATAAACAAAATAAAGATCTCACCAAACTCTCATCCATTCTATGCATCCCCTTCATTGCACTTCTTCATTTTGTTGTAGTATATGCGCTCATATTTCTCTTAAGTATGCAAGTATGGCCTATTGATAATGATTAGCAAAATGTTGAAGATTATTAAAGTTGCTTCCAAAAATTATATATTTTGAGAGGAGTAATAATGATGAAGGTAAATCCAATTTATAGAAAATTGTTTTTTCAATGACTAGCATAGATTCAAAGATAAATTGATGATCACAATTAAAAGATATGACATGCATTACAATTAGGGTTAGATCAGTGTGAGCAAAAAAGCATAACTAATGGAGATTAAATCAAATAATAGTTTAATCTCTAGGGGAAATTAGAAGAATAATGTTCACATGTAAGATAAAAATTGAAAACAAATAGAAGATGAGAATAGATTAATTAAATAATTAAATTTATTTAATTAATAAAGTTTTGCATGTAAAAGATAAGAATAAGTCTAGACAATGAACTGATTGAAACAAAAAGTATGTGTGTTAAAGACAATCATATATTAAATCACCAGATAAAAGAATGATCTAATTAAATCTAGAGACAAATGATAAATGACTAATTAGATAGCGAAGATACTATCTAATCACAAAGGAATGTGATATGAATAAACCTTTTTATGAATTAAATAATAATTTAATTCAGCATTCAAGATTTTAAGATTAAATTAAATAAATAAAGATTTATTTAATTAAATGGAGAAAAGGCTAAGGAATAATTAAATAATTCAAAATTATTATTTAATTATAGTTGAACGTGTCATAAGCATAAATTAATTAATAATTTTTTTTAATTTTAGAGAGAGGATAGTTTTATTTAGCAGTGTAATTAAATAAATAATATTTATTTAATTAATCAGGAAAGAATAAAGGTAAGAATGAATTAATTAAATAGTTAAAGTTATTTAATTAATAGAAGAAATATGATTTTATTAAATAATTAACATTATTTAATTATGAAGATGTAAGAATTATGCAGAAGTTAAGAGTCACAGACCTAGAACAATATTTGGTGTCTACAATTTTCCCCTCTTTGATACGATGCTATTTATCGCATTGTGTCAAAGAAAATTTGTTAAAACATGCCCCACTGATAGTTAGATAAGGTGTGCCCCCTTAGAAGAAATTTACAAATTTTTCAAAAAAAATCAAAAAAATAAAAAATTATTATGAAATGTCAATTTGATGGCTAGAAAAGTGATAGCGAAATCAGTTTTGAATTTCATGAAGTTTAGAGCATTTGACAGTGTTTTAAACATGACGAAAATTGGCTCCATTTATAACCCTAAGGGAAAAACCCTAATTTTGATGGGGGTAAAAATAGGAAATTAGAAAATTTGAGTTCATTTTGGATTTTGAACCTTGGAGATTTGGAGTTCTGATTGAAGACGGAGCGAGTTCCTTTTTGTGAGCACAGGGCATACAAAGTGCATAATTTTAGGGAGCTAAAGGGCGTAGGGGATCTGGTAAGTCACTTCAAACCCACTTGGTCAAATTTTATTTTCACGTATCTCTAGGCAATATTTAATTTTAGTAGTCAGTTGTGTTGCATGGCAAAAGCTGCAAATGAGTTCATGTTGTATGCATTTGCATGCAAAATGACACAATTAAAGTCAACTTGCCTAGGGTAGGTTAGGTATTTGTAATTTTGTGATGCAATTGTCAATATGCAATGCATATGTGGGCTAGTTAACCGCATCCACATATACACGACACAATTATCTGTGATTGTGTGCAATCACAAAATTGTGTGTTGCAATTGCTCACAAGTGACACAATTATTGTAGTGGCTCACAATTGATTTGGGGGTTTGAAACAATTATTCTCCCATGATGCATATGTTAATGTGCGCTCAAATTGTAGAAGGAATGGCACATTTAAAATTAAGTGACACAATTGACTAGAAAAAAAATCAACCTAGGTTTGATTTAACCCGTTTTTATGACATACAAAAAAATTATTGACATAGTGGTTATGATGTTGATGATAGGTTCATTTAGATCCTATTTACACAAATGAGTCCTAATCGCATAAGACCTATAGATTGAGGAGTCAGATGTCTAGCAGTGAGAGGCATCGGTTGTGGAGACTTGGGTTGTATCATGTGGTATCCATGCCCATCATTAGAGAAAATAGAGGTATGCTAACTATGTTGGCTGAGTGGTGGCATTCAAAGACATCATCTTTTCATCTGCCTACAAGAGAGGCCAATATTACTTTAGAGGATGTATATAGGATTTTGTGATTACCTATCTGGGGGGAGAGAGTGAGATATGATGTTGGAGCAGGATATCGAGAATTGACAAACTTCTATGTATATGATGATATAGCTCATCTTGGGATTGATAGATATGAGATTAAATGAGAGACTTTGGCTGCTGTTTATCATAGATTTGACTACATTGTATGTACTTCTATAACCGGGATAGTGATCCCAAACCGACGAGGATATGGTTTTCCATTTAAATGGGGGGAGATGCTTGTGGGTATGTTGGTGAGGGAGACATTATATGCATGGGGTCCCTTCGTATTAGCTATAGTATATTTTTAGCTACATGACATTGTATATAGATGAGGGAAATCTTTGAGCTATGGGGTCACACTTTTGATGGTCTGGGCTTGGGAGCACATTGCAGTGTTCCAACCACCAGTTGATCGACATATGGAGACTACCATGCCATATGTATATATGTATGTCGGAGCCATGACATAGACACATGTGGGTGACATTGGTTATTGGAGACATGGGCTAGATACACTTGTTAGTTTTATTTGGAGGTCATACATGGATAGTCATTGGTGGCCATATGAGCATGAGCATCTTGCATGGTGTAGGCACGAGAGATATTTGATTGAGAGGACTATGCAATCTGTTCACATTATTGAGATGTATTTTCCAGATTGGGTGCTCAAACAGTTTGGAGAGCAGTAGGGAGAGCCTCGTGGGTTGGCAATATTTGCACATTCTTTTAGAGAGGTTGCACCTTGGGGGTCGATGATTGTAGTGGCTACAACAAATCAGTCCATTGACAGACTATAGGCATAAAATTTGTTTTGGAGGGGAGGATTAGTAGATGTTGGGACCACTCTCGAGTATGATGCATGGTGGAGGATACACAAGCCTACTCCTTTAATAGACCCAGACCAGCCTACCTGAGTAGTGAGATGAGGATGGGGTCCTTGAGGTAGGAGAGGCAGGGACAAAGGTAGAGGTGATTTTTGGAATATGGCTTGTAATTGTTTTCATTGATGGCAACCTAAGTCAGTCTAGATAACTGAAATGACATCCTAAGTCATACATCCGGTCCACAGTTTAGTTTTGGCAACTACCAGTTGAACAGGGCATTTATTTATAATTATGACAGTTGATCTTAACATATCACTGGACTATTATTTTGTGTGGTGGACTTCATACAAAGGATTGATGATGTTTTTAATACCTTGGTGAAGGATTGTTTTGACACGCACTCACTAGTTCTTGATCTAGGAGATTTGGTATACTAATTTCTTGGCTATTTGTGCTAGAAGGCCGACTCGATGAATATAGTAATCACAGATGTATGAGTAATAAATTAAATATTTTCATGCTCTATTATGTCTGTTTGGGTCCTCTCTTTGTCTTAACCAACTTTGGAGGATGCACATAAAGAATTTGTGGTGGATCTAGCTGACAAGATGGAAGTAATTTAATATTTTATAAAACCAACTGATGAATGAAAAATTCCTTGTTCACGGATATATATATATATGAGTTAGGTTCTATCATTTTGGTGTGTAGAAAGTGTAGAGGGAGCCATGATGATCTAATGTGAAGTATATCAGAGTGTGGTGTGAAATTTAGTAGATTAATAGTGTGGACTTATCTTGGTGTGATGTGAAGAGAAGATAAGAGCAGAGCAGAGTAGAGCAAAGACCATAATCAGTCTGCGGGTCTAGAAATCAATCTATGAGCTTCACCAAAACTGTAACTTGGTGATGAGCCTAAAATATGCTCATTATTTGAGTGTCATGATGTATTTTTGAAATACCTTTACTCTTTCTATTGGTTGTTTTAAACTCTGTGATTATAAACTTTTATCTTAATCGGGTAGTATCCTATGACAATGCATTCCTATATTCCTGCAACTTAATATCTCCATATGACTATATTCATGGCGTTGTTTAACTTCCCAATTGACTGGTATGATACGTGTGGTTTTTGGATAAATGAGAAAAATTTAATGTGTGCGATTAATGATAGGTATCGTGTTGTTATGCTTTCTTTCACCTTTGTTGCCATGTGTTCCACAGGTTGTCGAAGATAGTATGAACAAGTCAAATGTGCAGCAAACCTTGGTTTTGAAGAGAAGATCATTTCCATCACGACACCAAGCATATTGTTCCTACGAAGATGCTTTTCCCGGGTCAATCGGGAGGAGATCTAAATGGTCATCAATCTAGGAAGAGTGGAGCACTAGATTCTTTCCGAATCAGTTGGATAGATAGACTTTCATTTATGGAAATATGTTCCTCGTAATTGGGAAGCATCTACGTTTGCATCTTTCTCTGTTAGTTAGTTAGTTAGATGTTTCTCTTTAAATAAAGGTTCCTCCTACGTGAGTGAATGAGATGATTAAAAAGAGATTAGACTAGAGAGTAGAGATAGAACAAAGTGAGATTACTCTTATAATTAAAAATAGAGCTTTGTATTAAGTTTTCTTACAAGCAAACAACCATGTATGTGATTCTGAGTTATAAATAAAAAGCCGATGAAGTTTTGATTTCCATTCTGGCATAGTTGGTTGATGCTTGTTAAGGGGGACCACTTAGTAAGTATCTGTAGTTAGCTATTTAATTCCTGTTGTTTAACTATTAGAATTTCATTCCAGTAAGTTTTAGTGCAAACTCAGTCTTGTATTGTTCCTATAGCATAAGGAATCCATCGTGTGTCTGTTCCTGCAGCATAAGGCCAGTTCATGGTTCATTTCCCAGTAATGGTTATTACGATTCTTGCTTTAATTAAGTTATGCTTAAGTTAATCAGACTTTGCCTTACATTCCTGCATCAGAGTTATAATTCCTTTCAAGCATTTATTTCTAGTAAGTCATGGCTAAAATTTGTTCTTAGTGCACATACAGTGCCACTCCATTTCAAGTATACGTTCCCTGGTTTGACAAGTAAATGAATGACCATGAGAAGATGTTAGTCACCTGCTTGAATGTCCAATTCCCAAGTTAAGATTTTCCATGACTTCTATATCCTTTTGTGGCCGCAACCATTTTTGGTGCCGTTGCCGCGGATGGTGTCAAGCTGAGAACCTGTCCTAACCATTTTTAGCAATAGTTTTAGTGTTCAAAAATTTTTAGAAATTCTTCATTTCAGTTAAGTCCGTCACATGCATAGAAGAGACACTCTAGGAAGATTCCTACCAAACCCTCTATTCACCAACAATTATTTTGAACCAGCTTACAATCTATTTGAGGAAGAGGGTGACCAAGATATCAATCTATTTGTTGTTGTTGAAGACCTACTCACTGAATTTCCCTTTGCACTAGTTGATGAGGAACCTCAATAAAATCCATTTGCTTTGATACTTCATCAAGCCAACATGGCACAAAATCCACCTAATGTTCCTCCTGCTTTTGAATTCCCTATCATAACCCAGCAAGGCAATGATAACCTCAAAAATATTCCTTCTTCATTACTTCCCAAGTTCTATGGACTAGTTACAGAGGACCTAGACACTTTCTTGTTTGAGTTCGACATCCTTTGTCGGAGTTATGATTACACCACAGATGCTCACAAGTTGAAGTTGTTTCCTACTACTTTGAAGGAGGGAGGTCTAAGATGGTTCATGAGTTTGGGGAGAGACGTTGTCGATAGTTGGGTAGTTATGCAAACAAAGTTTCTTGAGAAATATAAGGAATATTGCAAGAGTGGTAGTAAAGGTGATGATATATTCTGAATTCAGCAGAAGTAGGATGAAAGCCTGGAAGACTATATCTCAAGGTTTTTGTTTTCCTTGAAAAAGAATTCAGGCCATACTCTTAATGAAGAATCTCAGAAATTACTGTTTCTGAGGAGAATCAAGGATTCTTGTATTGATGCTTTGGATTTGATGGGAGGAGGAGATATAACCCAGGTGCCTTGGGATGATATTATAAATATGTCACAACTACTCTCAAGCAAATGTCAAGAAGGGAAGAGGTCATCAGACCACAGTGGGAAAGTCTTCTGCTAATGGAGTTTCACGGATGGAGATTTCAAATTTGTTGTCTGATTTCAAGCAAGATATCATAAATAATATGGCTACATAGTTGGATACTATGCAAGCTCAGAAGAAGCATGAGGAAGCTGAAGCAATCTTGGCCGAGTTATGTCCACATTGCTGATAGAGGAAGCATGACTGTAGATGTAATACGGTGGCTAATATGGAGGCTAAGCAATTACCTACTGACTTTAGGCTACTTGAGGGTGATGACGACCAAGTATTCTATGTTGCACAAAGGCATCCATGGGCTCAAAAACAAGGTATGCCTCAAGACCCTTTCACTTTTGGTAATCCTTAATCTAATTATAATAACCAATGGCAACCTACATATGGCCCATCACCACCTTGGAATACCTCTCAATCACAATGGCCTAGCTATCAAAGTTCACAATGGCAATCTCCTCAAGGAGGTTGGCAACAACCACAAGGACAATGGACTTCACCCCAAGGTAACTGGCAGCAAAATCCTTAGTGGAGAAGCCCTCAACAATGGCAGAACCAACCCCCTGGATTCTTGCAGCCATAGTAACCACAACCTCTGGCTCTCATGCCACCTCTTGTAGCATCTCCCACAAATACTGGCCCTCCAAAACAAATGCCTATGCCTTCTTAACCATTGCCAAATCCTAATAATAAGCAGCTGCAACAGCAGCCTATGTATTTTGCAGAAGCCAATCATTATCTATCTTACACCTTGCATATTAATGATATCCATCTAAGGTCTGGAACAACACTTCCTACTCCACAGCTGCCAGTAATTACTGAGATTCCAGACTCTGTTTCTGAACAACCTGTTGATCCTGCAGCCAATATACTTATGTTAGATACAGTTTCTAAAGAGCCTATCCTGCAACATCAAGCCAAACCACCTTTTCCTCAGAGATTGCAAGTCACTACATCCAAGCCTTCGGAAGAGCCTACCTTTAATATTTTGGACCAGCTAAAGAATGTACACATCCAAATTCCACTCTTCCAAGCCATAAAATATGTCCCGCTTTATGGAAAAGCCATTAAGGAGGCTTCTTTGAAGAAACTAGGAAGAAAGAAAAAAGATCCCCAAACTATCCATGTTCTAGGGAAGTTGGCGGATATTATGTTGGGAAAGGTAGTTATGCCAAAATATGCTGACCCTGGTAGTCCTGTGGTACAAATCAATATTAATGGCCAGCTGGTAAAAAATGTTTTGATTGACCTTGGTGCAGCCATCAATGTAATGACCAAGCATACTATGATGTATTTGAATATCCTAACCATTAGGTCTACACCTACCATCCTGTAGCTTGCTGATAGTTCCACTATAACACCTGATGGTATGGTAGAAGATATAATTGTCAACCTTGAGTCTTGGCAGTACCCAACAGATTTCACCATATTGTCCACTAAGGCAACTTTGGGGGGATATCCTATCATCCTAGGTAGACCATGGTTAGCCACAATTGGTGCCTTTATAAGATGTTGTTCTAGAGATATGACGATCTCTGATGGTCAGTCAACAAAGAAATTGGCTTTATACCCGCCTGCCCAGCCTCAACCAGACTTGTCTAAACCAATTTGGCCAAACTTAGGAGAGGAAACAAAAGATGTCAACTCCTTGGCCCAACTAATGATGCTGCAAACTAATCCATTTTTCCAACTTCAGAGTGAGGATGACCTTCTTTTCCAAATATTGTAGTCCAAATCTGAAATGAGTAGCCCATCTATACCCGATAACTGTCCTCAACAATCCTTCTTGCAACAACTAAGCCCTGAGAGCCCGCCATTTAAAATTCTTGTAGTTTTTCAACATTTGCTTCCTCAAGAAATATAGAGACCAACTTTATCAGTAAACTCCATGAATGATCTTACCAAGCAAATAGAGTTGTCCTCAGGCCACTATCTAAATATCAATAGTAAGCTGCCTCAACCTCAACAAACTACCCTAGTCACAATGCTTCAAGATCAACACAAAGATTTTGCATGGGACTATGGGGATATGAAGGGAATAGATCCTCAGCTCTGTACTCATAGGATCTACATTAAGGAAGATTGTTCACCTGTTAGACAGCCTCAAAGAAGGATAAACCCAACACTTAGGGAAATACTTAAAACTGAGCTCTAAAAATTGTTTGATGCTGGTTTCATCTACCCTATTTCAGACAGTCAATGGGTATCTCCGCTGGTAATTGTTCCTAAAAAAAATGAAAAATGGAGAGTTTGTGTAGACTACAGGGAGTTGAATACTACAACTAAAAAGGATCACTTTCCACTGCCATTTGTTGATCAAGTGCTGGACTCATTGTCTGGTAAAAAATATTTCTCCTTTTTGGATGGATATAGTGGGTACAATCAAATTAAAATTGCCCCTAGTGATCAAGACAAAACAACGTTTACTTATCCATGGGGAACTTTTTCTTACTCTGTCCTAACTTTTGGCCTATGCAATGCTCCCGCCACATTTCAAAGAGCAGTCATTATTATTTTTGCTGACACTTCTAATGACTCTATGGAGATTTACATGGATGACCTCACCACTTATGGAATAAATTATGAAGAAGCATTAGCAAATTTAGAAAAGGTGTTGAAACGATGTAAGGAGCATAATTTATCTTTGAATAGTGAAAAGTGTTTCATGATGATGCAAGAAGGCATCGTTTTAGGCCATCAAATCTCTCATACTGGAATTCAAGTTGATCCTATAAAAATTGAAGTTATTCTAACCTTGCCAGCACCTATGAAACAAAAGGATGTTAGAAGCTTCTTAGGACATGCTGGATATTATAGGATATTTATAAAAGATTTCAGCAAAATAGCCAGTCCATTATATGCCTTATTAACTAGGGATTCTAAATTTCATTGGACTAAGGCCTATGATAAGTATTTCCTGTGGCTTAAGGACTTACTTACTAAAGCACCTATTCTTCAAGGAACAAAGTGGAGTCTTCCCTTTCACATACACACAGATGCATCTGATAATGCCATAGGGGCAGTGTTAGGATAGAAGGAGAATTCCATTGAGCATGCCATCTATTTCATCAGCAAGAATCTTCAAGGCCTGGAACTAAATTATACTATCATAGAGAAGGAATTGCTAGTAGTTGTGTATGCTCTGAATAAGTTTCGGCATTATGTCACTAGCTACCAAATATTTGTTCACACTGACCATGTAGAAATAAGGTACCTTATGAAAAAGCCTGCCATATCTGGAAGATTAGCAAGGTGGCTACTGTTGTTGCAGGAATTTGATATCACAGTTATTGACAAGCCAAGTAGGGCAAATGTGGTAGTTGATTTCCTGTCAAGACTTCAAACAACTACACCTGCCACATCTGAGGTAATTGATGATACCTTTTTTGATGAACATCTATTTTATATTGCTACTTGAACTCCATGGTATGCAGATATTGCAAACTACTTAGCAGCTAACAGGATTCCAACTCACTTCTCCCCAAAGGACAAAAAGTTGTTGATTGAGAAGAGTTTTAACTTTTCCTGGATAGCAGACTGTTTGTTCTATGCAGGACCAGATCAAGTCATGCGTAGGTGTGTGAGGGAAAATGAGACATGTGACATTTTGCATGCTTGTCATGATGAACCATGTGGTGGGCACTTTGCATCTAAAGGAACATCAATGAAAGTGCTTAACACAAGGTATTATTGGCCCACTCTACACAAGGATGCTTTAGCTTATACTAGGAAATGTGATAGATGCCAATGAATGGGGTGACCAACAAAGACTGATGAAATGCCTCTACATCCTCAAGTGGCAGTCACCCCCTTTGACAAGTGGGGTATGGATTTTGTTGGGCCTATTGACCATCCATCCAATGGAAAGTCATACATTTTGGTTTGCACTGACTATGTAACCAAATGGGTGGAAGTGAAGGCAATGACACATGCTCGAGACAACAAAGTTGTTGAATTCCTGTATGAGCAAATTTTTACTAGATTTGGAGTTCCAAGGAAACTTGTCACTGATCAAGGAGCTCAATTTACATCAACACTAATCACAGTGTCGATGAATGATTATAAGATCAGGCACAGGAAATCAAGCCAATGCTCAGGCAGAGGTTACTAACAGAGAGTTGGAGGCAAATCCTTACAAAAATAGTGCAGATACACAAGAATGATTGGAGCAATCATCTTTCAGAAGTAGTATGGACCTATAGGACAACATGGAAAACAACTATAGGGTTCACTCCTTTTGAGCTACTTTATGGCAAGACTGTTATGTTGCCAATAGAATTTGAACATAAGACCTTAAGGACTGCTCTTCAGCTAAAAATTGATCTTTCTGAAGCACAAAAGGAACACCTCCTCCAATTGAATGCATTGGATGAGATGTGGAAAGTTGCCCTGCAACATACTAAAGTAGTACAACAACAAAGGAAGAAATGGAATGATCACCATATCAAAACAAAGAAACTCTCTGCTGGTGATTGGACCCTACTCTATGACTCCAGGTATAAAGAGAATCAAGGTAAGCTTACAACAAGGTGGCTTGGTTCATATGAAATTGAAAATGTATTTGATAATGGTTCGGTACAGTTGGCAACAATCGATCCTGTCTGCTTCAAACTATTGGTTAATGGACACTATCTTTGGTTGTACCATAAGCCGGCTTTAAAAGAAGAATTCATGCAACAATTTGTTTTCCCTACGGCCAGTGATCTTCATGCAACAAAGGGCTTCGGTCTTCTTCCTATAGCATCTCTTTGAAATTATGTTAAATGTCCATAATAAAGGTTTTATTTTCATGAAAACCACTTTCTCCATCACCATCCATCATTTCACCTTTCCTGTCTACATCACCCATCCATTTCACCCATTTTACCATACCACCACCATTCATGATCTCTTTTCCAAGTAGTCATTTCCGGTTGTTCTATGATATCTTCCAACATCCGTGAGAATTTAATACAAGGTACGCGATATTTTTTTTGTTTGTCACATCATTCAATTGTTTTATTTATTCATTTATTACAAGTGTCTATCAGTCATTACTGCTCATCTTCACCTATCCTTTCACACATGTGAGGACACATGTCAAATCTTAAGTAGGGGGTGGGGATTGTTTGTTTCAAACCTTTTTCTTTTGCCAACGCCATGTTTGATAAAAACAATTTTTAATTGTACTTCCCAAGAATGAATGCGAGTGAATGCATGCTTTTTCCTTATCAGCAAGTAAATTACTTAATTAAGTAGTGTCTAAAAATCATTGCATGCAATTGTCTTTTATATCATTTTGGGAGAAAAGAAAGAAAAGAAACAGAGCAAGAAAAAGGTGTTTTTCAAATTCTCAGAAGAGGTTAAGTTTCAAGGTTTTCTAGCAGAATTAGTTTTTGAACATGGGTGGTCAGCTGGTAAGACATGAGCCTGTGGATCATTAAATCTTGACACATGACCCTCAAATGGTTTAGGCATTTAGTAATTTTGGGTGGTTGAACTACTTTCTAAGGATAAAATCCTTTAATGAAGAGGCTGTAGGTGAGTTTTTAAGAACACTTTCTGAAGGAGAAGCTGAAGTATGGGGTTTAATAGTAGAAGTGACAGATGAATGAATTGCTGAAGTAACAGGACTTCCTACATTCAGAGAGAACTTTCCTAAAAGTAGGGATGTCCTCTCATCTAGGGTGGAATTCACAATGCCAACTGATGGACCTTTGGAGGTTTCAAAGCAGGGATGCAAGTGGGTGTCGCTACCTTATCCATATTCAGAATATGCATCCTTTATAATCAGGTACTTAACTTCTGAGGGACATTTCTCCTATCTGCATTCTTACCATTTTTAACTCTTAAGTCATATGAGGCATGGATTAGCTATGAATGTCCCAAATTTTTTGTTGAATATTTTAGAGCATAGTGCCTATGAAACCTAGAAAGGTAAAGATAACTCTATCACCCACCATGGCCTTATTAAACTGTTGATTGATCATTCACTAAGAGACATATCACCCCTCTCTTGGCAAGAATTTATTGCCCAAAAGGGTTTGCAACCTCCGCAGCCTCCTAGAGCACTCCCCGCTTTGCCCAAGAAAAGAAAAATGAGAATAGAATCCACGACTAGGGAAGCTGAGGAAGAAATATCTGCTCCTATAGCACTTAGTCCTGCAACCTCCATAATAGAGCCCTCTACTCAGATGCAAACAAGATCTTCTGTTAGGAAAGAAAAGGGGAAAAAAAAAGTAGGAGAGTCATCTAGGACCGAGCAAACCCCTGAATCAAGCCCTGGCATTCAAAATAAAAAATGCTCTCCTCAGTCTTTTCTTGCAGCAACACCTATTACCATCACTGCTTCGCCATCTCCTTCTCCTGCCAAGTTTGAATCTTCTAGACAGACTAAAAAGGGGAAAGTTGCAAAAGATCCTCATACACCTGTTACATTGCCAACATGGATTTCACTAAGAAAATGGAGTAAAGTCACTTCAACCTCTAGACAACTAGAAATTATAGTTATTTCTAAAGAATCAGAGGAAGTCAGACATGATGATTCCCAGAGTATACCCAAGAATATGCCACAAAATTCAACTGATATTCTTGAAGAACTGCAAAATGAAAGAGTAGAGGTTGGAGAGGTACAATATGATGGCAGTAACAAAAATAGGATTCCAAGTCTTGATGACTTGGCTAATGGAGCTAAAAGAATTTATGAGGAAACATAGTCCCCTCCTGACCAGCAACATGAGTTTGTCCTGCAGCAACAATAGGAGCAATTTGAGCAGCTTGAGACATCCAATGCAATATCGTTGCCCTCTGAAACATGTTGTGCATTAGTAGTGTACAAAAGGACATTATTGATTGAGTATCTAGAATATCTTAGGATAACCTAGAAACTTGTCACACCCCAGACTCTGAGCTTTCACTATATGGCTAAAACTGAATTTTAGCAAAGCCTTTGGGAAGAAGAGAGGAAGAAATTAAAAAAAGAGATTGAAAGGTAAAAATAGGAAATTGAAGAAATAAAGGAAAAGATGAATAAAATGATGAAGGTGGCCGGAAAAATAATGGAATGTAGACCACCACCAAGAGTGTATACCATGTACCTAAAAGAACAGTTTCTTTGGTTTTAATTAATGAGGATTTCTAAGAATCTAGACCTCGACATTCATATAGCCAAAGAATTCTATGATGCATACCAGGTAGCACCAGATTGGTTGAGAAATTCACTATGTGAATTTTATATGCATGGTTTGCTCATTCCTGTAGAAACGGAGTGGAATCCGCTCCTTTATATAGGTGACATTCATTTGAAGTCACTTATGTCCTGGGTAGCAAATGAAATTAACTATGGGAGGCAATTAGAAGAATATGAGGAAGTTGAAAGAAGAGAGCCTATCCCCTTGAGACCTGAAAGTTCAGATCCTCGAACTGTTCTAAAAACTTGGCTCATAGTTACATATGGATTTTATGATCCTGCAGCTCGGATAAAAATATTTGATCTCAGGAGGAAAGTTTATGTTGAGTTTAAAGGTCAACCATATTCATTTTGGAAGCTCTCATCTACCAGGATTAAAGCAAGATGGGAAAGGTTAATAACTGGTTTAAGCAAGTCCGAAGCCCATAGCCCTCTAAATTTTATAGCAGCCATCAGAAGGGCAGAAAGATATATCCAGCTGGGTCTCCAATAGAGGTTTGAATTGTGGTTTCCATTGACATTTCACCCCCCTATTTCGCTATGGACATTATACACTTATCAAGCCACAGATATTGATGAAACTAATGAAGCCCGCAGGTATGAAAGGTTGCAGAAAAACAAAGGCTTCTACTACAAGTTTGGGACTGCAATGCAAGGTCATGCTACTTTGACCGACTTCAAGGAAATGACTAGGAAGGTTAATGTTGGAGGACCAGCATTAGCATAAGTAAGGGGAAAATGACGAGTCTAAAATATGCTCATTATTTGAGTGTCATGATGTATTTTTGAAATACCTTTAGTCTTTCTATTGGTTGTTTTAAACTCTATGATTATAAACTTTTATCTTAATCGAGTAGTATACTATGACAATGCATTCCTATATTCCTGCAGCTTAATATCTCCATATGACTATATTCATGGCCCTGTTTAACTTCCCAATTGACTGGTATGATACATTTGGTTTTTGGATAAATGAGATAAATTTAATGTGTGTGATTAATGATAGGTATCATGCTATTATGCTTTCGTTTGCCTTTGTTGCCATGTGTTCCATAGGTTGTCAAAGATAGTATGAACAAGTCAAATGTGCAGCGAACCTCAGTTCTGAAGTGAAGATCATTTCCATCACAGAACCAAGCATGTTGTTCCTATGAGGATGCTCTACCCAAGTCAATCAGGAGGAGATCTAAATGGTCATCAATCTAGGAAGAGTGGAGCGTTGAATTCTTTTAGAATCAGTTGGATAGATACACTTTCATTTATGGAAATATGTTCCCAAGAATTGGGAAGCATCTACATCTGCATCTTTCTCTGTTAGTTAGTTGTTTCTCTTTAAATAAAGGTTCCTCCTATGCGAGTGAATGAGATGAGTAAGAAGATATTAGACTAGAGAGTAGAGATAGAACAAAGTGTAGTGAGATTACTGCTATAATGAAAAAAAAAGCTTTGTATTAAGTTTTCTTACAAGCAAACAACCATGTATGTGATTCTGAATTGTGAATAGAAAGTTGATGAAGTTTTGAGTTCCATTCTGGCATAATTGGTTGATGCTTGCTAAGGGGGGCCACTTAGTAAGTATCTGTAGTTATCTATTTACTTCTTGTTGTTTAACTATTAGAATTTCATTCCAGTAAGTTTTAGTGCAAAATCAGTCTTGTATTGTTCCTGTAGCATAAGGAATCCATCCATGTGTTTGTTCCTACAACATAAGGCCAGTTCATGGTTTGTTTCCCAGTAATAGTTATTACGATTCCTGCTTTAATTAAGTTATGCTTAAGTTAATCAAACTTTACCTTACATTCCTCAATCAGAGTTAGAATTCCTTTCAAGCATTAATTTCTAGTAAGTCGTGGCTAAAACCGGTTCTTAGTGCACATACAGTGCCGCTCCATTTCAACTATACGTTCCCTAGTTTGACAAGTAAATGAATGACAATTTGAAGATGTTAGTCACTTGATGGAATGTCCAATTCCCAGGTTACGATTTTCCATGACTTCTATATCCTTTTGTGGGTGCAACCACTTGGCATGAATAGATTCTATCATCTCATTTCAACCTTCATATGGTCTTAATCTGAATATTTTGTATGGCAGCGAGCCTCTTTCTTTGAGTAGTGAGCTCTAGGAAGTATGCCTAAATGCAAGTGCATTCCCTTTTGTATACATTTATATTTGAGTACTCAAATAGTGGATTAACCTCCACCGTGGTTTTTCCCCTAACAAGGTTTCCACACAAAAATATGTTTGTTATGGTGTAATGAATGATTACTTTGAATGCATGCATCTTTCTTTTAATATAATATTGTATTGGTTTCAAGTTTTTGATGATTAAAGATAAAAATTGTTGAACACTGATTCACCCATCCTCTCTCAATGTTCCCTTGATTCCAATAATGATAGTAGTCAAGGGGATGGTGGAGGTTAGGGTGATGGTGGTGGAGATGATAGAGATGATGATGATGGTGGCCAAGGTGGGAGAGGAGGTGATGGGCAGAGAGTTCACCAGAGACAATGAAGGAGGAGGAGATGAATTTCTCCTATTCAAGAGGAGGGAGAGAAGGAGGAGGAGAGACATGAGGAGAGATAGGAGGAGTGAAATGAGGAGGAGAGATAGTTGGAGGTGAGATAGGAGGGAGGGTATGCGAAGGAGATGCCTGATGTGGAGGTGGGGGAGGGCGATAGGGAGGAGCTAGAGGTATTAGCTACTATGGCCACCATGGAGTTTGATTTTGGAGGACATGAGGAGAATTTAGAGGATGAGGATATGGGCGAGGAGGAGTGCATCCTCCATGAGAGGATTATGGCTGGAGAGGAGGGCTATGAGGATGTGCTCACTAGGGGCGGTTCCAAAGATAGAGAAGAGGAGCTAGCCATATTACAGGCCAGAGTACAGGCACTAGATATTGAGGTACAATCCTTATTAGTAGAGAGAGATGGGATACAAGTGGAGAGGGATACCCTATAGTTGGAGAGGGATAGTACCATGATCTACACTCAACGGTTGGATTAGAGGGTTATTGATTTTGTAGTTGCATGCATAGGTACAACTGCTAACATAACACATGCATTCCTCAAAGCAAGGTGGAGAGAGTAGTATTATAGCGGCCTATATGAGTTAATACTCCCACCCAAGTGTAGAGCACCAAATTCATCGGAGGCATTGAGTAATGGTCGGTCTCATAGAAGACGATCACATAACAGATCTAGCAGAGGTGAGAGTAGTGGATAGCTCCATTTTAACTTATGCATTTTGACATGTATATTGTTCATCGATCCTGCGAGCTCTTATTTATGGGAGATACATTATGAAATTTTACTATGACACACTTTTTGAGAGATATATATCATTTTTGGTGACAATTTATATGATATGCAATGCTTTATATGCAATTGTCTATTTATGCATGTGTTTTGGATGGCGATATTTACTTTATGATATGTATGCAACCTATGATGATATGTTAATTCTTTATGTTGATGTATGCCTTTAATTTTATGGTATGATGGAATTTTTTGTATGGATACTATGTTTACCATGATGAAATGCAATGTGATTTTAATATGTACAATGCTATATGAATGTATTTTTTATGATAATATGCTATACGTTTTATGATGGTGAATGCATGTTATGCCATGGATTCTTAAATGCAATAAATGTGTATATTTTTTTTTCTTATTTTTCAAATGCAACATATATAGATGATTTAATATTTACATATGTATGGAAATGTCTAAATGATGTTTGTAACATGAATGCATATGTAGGATACTTAATTTTTTTGTGTGTCATAGGACTCCATCATAATGTAGGAAAGAAGATATGTTAGTGCAAAAAATATGGATATTAGTATTATAAATCTTCATTATTTTTTTGAATCAATAAAGGCCTTGCATTAATCATCATTGGGCGTTAAATGACACAAGTGGATAATAAACACCATGATTTGAGATAGACCAAGTTGTACAAACTCATCCACTTGCTAAAAATAGATAGTCATAGACAAGGAGTGTCCTAACTCATACTAAGGGAAAGATTGCCCCAATCTTTTTGTCAGGACAAACCGTAGACAACAATCAAATAAAAGACAAGTCATGAGACATCATTTCTCCTCTAAATCCTTCATGGGACATCCTCGAGGAAGCTAGTAACTTGACTCCAAGACACAACCAAAAGACAGTATACAAACAACAATCAAAGAAAAAGAGTTTTGAGACATCCTTGCTTCTCTAAATATTTCATGGGACATCCTTGAGAAAGCTAGTAATAGGACTCAAATATAAATCCAAATGAAAAGATAAGACAAATAAAACCATAAAGACAATAACCAGTAAAAATATTTTCCAAAATTTGATTTTATTGTTTTTTGATTGTCTAGAAGATTGATAAGATGTTTGTTTGATAAAGCCTGATTTAGGAATGACACATATCATATAAGACATTGAGTCTAGTTTCGATCATGTGACAACTTGTTTAAGGAAATGATAAAGATTGATTTTAAAAAGTGACATGCTGTATAAGACGTTGAGTTTGGTTTCGATCATGTGACCCCTTGTATAAGGCAATGATAAAGATTGATTGAATGATAATGTTTATTGTTTGAAAGGACACATCCTGTTTAAGACATAGGTCAATTGTTTGAGCATTTCATAAATTTTTTTGATTTGACTTGATGACCTTGTTGACTTGTGTGTCTTGTTGATGTGTGACGTCTTAATGTTTTTACCATTATTTGTGTGTAGTGACAATGTCCATCTTATTTTTGACTGACATGATGGACCCTAAAGGATTGACCTAGTGTAGCCTCGGGGGCTCATTGATTGATGGCCTTGCCTACTTTATACATGGAAAGACCTCATAGTTCGACTAGACTTTGACTAACAGATCTGACTGAAAAAATATTTACTTAAGTTGATGATATTTGACATGTGTGATAGTGAATATAAAAAAATATTTACTTAACTTAATGATATCTTAATATTTTTGGCTTTTGACATGTTTTGATTTTTTTGCCTTTTTAAAGTTTTATTATGTTTTTGGATTTTTTATAAGACATTTTATGATGTCTTTTTGGATTTTATCAGGATATTTTATGATGTCAAAACAACATGTGCGAGACCCAAATGATGTAGGTTGAGTATTTTCCCCTAGTCGAGTATAAGACCAATAGGATGAAATTAGGATGTGGAGTGTACTTGTTGTCAATCATTCCAAGTTATGGAAAGGAAAACCATTTATTATGGGTGATGATAGGGAAATTAGATTGGAATGATGGTACACAAAGGAGCAAAGTTGACTACACGCGGTGCCTGTTTATCAAGTTTTCACCATGGTACTTATCCAAAGCGCCACCGTAGTGGTTCTCACTATTTCTCTTTATTATTTTGTTCATTTTTCAATTTTTTTGGTGTCACAAAGACAACTATTTGCCAGGTTTTCATCAAGGTAACAAGTTTTTTGTTTTTCTCTTTTTGTTTTAATTAAGACAAGGCTCTTAGAAGGTATGCATCGAGTCTCTTTAGATGAAGGTTGTTGACTAGCACAGATAGTGGTTCTCTTTCAGGGGTAGAGAGTTGTTATGCTCTTGATCCAAAGGCTTCTATAACAATGTAAGGTCCTAACCAGTTGTTTCAAACTTGCCTAGTTTTTCTATTCCTTCTTGATTCTTGGGATTTTCCATTAAGACCAGGTCACCAATGTCAAAATGTTGACTCAAGAATTTCCTATTATAGCTGCGATGAAGACGGTTTTGATATTATTGGAGATGATCAAGTGCCTTTTGTCTTTGTCTATCTAGGAATTCTAGCTCATGTAGTCTTGACACATGGTACTCTTCATCATCAATATTCCCTTTCAAATATACCCCCAGGGAAGGAATTTTGAACTCAATAGGAAAGATGGCTTCAGAACCAAATACCAAGGAGTAAGGAGTGATATCGGTGGGAGTGTAGATGCTTGTGTGGTAGGCCCATAGTGTACAGTTAAGTTGTAAATGCTAGTCATGACCAACATCATTGACAATGTTTGTAAGGATTCTGATTATTGTTTTGTTAGATGTGTCAACTTGGTTGTTACCCTATGGGTAATATGGTGTAGAAAAGTGATGTTGGATATGGAATTTTTGGCACAAGTGGTAGAATTATTGGTTTTTAAATGGGTGGCCATTATCCATGATTATGGACTAAGGAACACCATACCGAAAAATAACGTAGTTAAGGATAAACTTATAAATTTGTATGTCAGTAATGTAGGTCATAGGGATGGATTCAATCAACTTAGTAAAGTATTCAGTTGCAATAATGATGAACTTTTGGTCATTGGAGGATGTAGGATATATCTTACCTATGAGGTCAAGTCCCCACTGGGAAAAGGGTCATGGTGAAGTTATTGGACGAAGCTCTTGTGCTGGTGCATGTATCATGTCTCCATGAATCTGACACTGTCAACATTTCTTGACAAGGACTTATGAGTCCTTTTCCATAGTAGGCCAATAATAGCCTAGTCTCATAATATTTTTAGCTAAGGTGGGATAGCTAAAATGTGATCCACATATAACCTCATGTACCACATGTAAGGTTTCTTGTGCTTCTTCAACATCAAGAAATCTCATCAAGGTATTGTCTAGAGGATGTTTATAAAGGGTATCTCCGATGATGGTACTTAGAAGAATTATGGATAAATATCCTAGGTTGGTTATTTGAGAGGTCTAGGGGTAGGATTTGGGCATGAAGGTAGTAATATATGTCTTTGTACCATGGGGAAGTGGGACCAACAAGTTCACACACCATCAAAAAATTTGGGACGTCAAAGGCAGGGACCAAAATTTGTTCTACCAAAAACTCAAATTTAGGCATGTTGCTGGGTATATCCAAGAGTGAACCAATGGTTGCCATAACATCTTCTACCCTATTCTGAATGTGGGGTATTTGATGAAAGCTGATGTTATAAAAATATTTCTTAAAACTATCTACCATCTGCTTGTATTGGGCAAGCTTCTCATCTTTAGTTTCATATTCATCATTAACTTTTCAAACTACCAGCTAAGAGTCTCCATAAACTTGTAAGTGTTTAATCTTCCATTTGATTTCCATTCATAATCTTGTTACAAGAGCCTCATATTTTTCTATGTTATTAGTGCATGGAAAATATATTTTGAATGACTTAGAATAGTGTTGCCTTGTGGTGTGACAAATAGTATGTCTGTACTCCTGAACCATGATTTGTGTGGGACCCATCAAATTATAACTTCCATGTCATTCTTGTGTCAATGGTGAAGATGAACTCATCAAAAAAATCTACCACTAGAGGATAATATACCTTAATTGGTGTGTCTTCCATCATGTTAGCAATAAATTTTCCTTTTATAGCTTTTCTTTCTACATACTGGATGCCATATTCTATGTGACTGTAGTTTAGCTCATATCCCACTAAAGTATGATTGATATAGTACACTGCTCTTTCATGACCTTCATTATCATTTTGTGTGATTAAGGCTCCTAGTGTTGATGTGGTTGTTGAAATGTAGAGTATCAAAGGTTGTGCATCAGTAGGTGGCATTAGCACTAGTGGTGTGAGTAGGTAATCCTTGATATTTTGAAAAGCTTCTCTGCATGTTTTGTCCATAAAAAGGGTACTCCTTTTCTGAGTAGATTTTGGAAGGGGTGTATCTTATCTGCTAATTGCACTATGAATCATCTGATAGACTGCAGTCTCCTTTATAGTGTCCTTAGCTAACTTATGTTGAGTGGTGGAGACATGTCCATTATAGCTTTCACTTTTGTTGGGTCCACTTAAATGCCTCATCTAGAAATAATGTATCCTAGAATTTTTCATGATTAAACGCCAAATACACATTTTTGGGATTTATCCTCACTTTGTATTCTTATAGTCTTTGAAATATCTTATCTAGGACATTTAAGGGATCAACCCTTGTTAATGATTTAGCTAAATTGCAAAAGATTTATGGATTCAATTATGTGTTAGTTTTTTTGCATCAATGTTTCAGATCACACTCCGTGATCCAACATCAAAATGAAAAATAGAGTACCGAGAGAAGAATTATAAGATGCAGACCAAGAAGTTACTTAAAAAGGTTGGAGAAGGAGATGGAGAAAGGGTTGCATGAGAAACAAGGAATAGGGAAATGACTTGAAATCACAACAAATTCATAACAAGCAAAATTATAAACAAAATTCAATAAATTTAGTTCATTGAAAGCATACTGGAAAAAACAATGAACTAAATTTTAGGAATATTATTTTTTTTGACGGTATGCTTTCAATGAACTAAATTTATTGAATTTTTTAGTTCATTCAATTTTGTTTATAGTTTTCTTGTTATGAATTGGTTGTGATTTCAAGTCATTTCCCTATTCCTTGTTTCTTTTGCAACCCCTTCTCCCTCTTGTCTTTCTCCAACCTTTTTAAGGAACTTCTTGGTCTACATCTTATCATTCTTCTCTTGGTGCTCTATTTTTCATCCTGATGTTGGATCACAAAGTGTGATCTGAAACATTCATGCAAAAAAATTAACACACAATCGAATCCAAAAATATTTTTCAATTTAATATATGGATTGTTGAAACTTGTTATCTTTGAATGATTTAGCTATTAGATCATCCACATGGTCTTCCATGAGAGTGTGTACAATATCATGGAATATGGTTGTCATGGCATGCTAGTATGTACCTACATCATTGTTGAGACCAAAAGGAATGACATTCCAACAATATGTTCCCATGGACATGTAAAAGTTGTCTTGTGTTGGTCCTCAGGTGTGATTTTGATTTGATTATATCTCGAGAAACCATCCATGAGAGATAACATTTCATATCCTGTTGTTATGTCCACAATCATGTCAATGTTTGGCAAAGGAAAATCATCCTTAGGACATGCTTTGCTTATATCTTTGAAGTCTGTACAGATGCAAATGCCCCTTAATGGTTTCATTACTGGAACAAGATTGGAAATCCATTCTAGATAGTCAATTGATCTAGTAAAGCTGACATCCAACGATTTCTTTATTTCAACTTTGACTAATAAAGCAATTTCTGGGTGCATTTTCCTTAATTTTTTCTTCATGGGCTTAACACCTAGTTGTAATGGAAAATGATGTAATATAAGGCCAGGATCCAGCCCAGGCATGTCAGCATATGACCATGCAAAGTTGATCTATCTTTTTGTGAAGAAGTCATAAAACTTTGGTTTCTCTGTCTCTATCAAAGATGCTGCAAAATAAATTACCCGAGAATTATCTTCAATGTTTATGTTGATCTCCACAGATTCATCAAATAACATTGGTGAATTTTCCTTAGAAAATAGGATAATGTTCAGCCCTCCATCCTTGGGTGCCTTAGAAAGGTTTTTTCCCTTGGATGTGTCCTTTAATTTTACTTTTTCATCATCCAAAGGTACCTTTTAGTTTTCACCTAGGGACTTGCCATTTTTAAAATATGTTATTTTATCCAAGTCTATAGTAAATCTAGCCTTATGGTCACCACTAGGTATGCCATCTCCCAGTCCCATTAACTCAACTATTGCTTCATCATTCTCAAATGTATCTAATATGGGGGTATCTTGTTGATCCCAATTGATAAGTTGGGGATATATGAGGGGCATGTCATCATCGCAATTACCAAAGGTAGAGGATAATGTGGTGAGGATAAACCTATTGACATGGTCACATAAGTTTCTTATAAACTCTTCATTATTATTTTTCTTAGGGATAGGTAGATTCTAAGGTGGGCCCAATGTAAAGGTTTGTTCATTAGAAGCAGGTTCGTCAGGTTCCCAAGAGACGGGATGAAGGGATTCCCAATAGTAATGCTTGAGCCATTCTTCATTTTTCAAGGACACTTAAGGATGTGAATTAGTTGAGTTTGGCAAGGGATTAAGCATTTGGTCAAGCTCCCCAAAAAGTTTATCTAGTTCCATAAAGGTGGTGGAGGAGAGGGAATCCCATTCATATTCATTTGAGTTAGTGGAATCACAGTGGAATGGGTCAAATGGATAACTAGATGTCTCGATATCTTTAGAAGCACTTACTTCCTTATGTGATGGTGTCGAGGTAATAGGAACACCAATATTAATCAGTTGAAACCCTAACCCTAGGCCTTTTGGTCGCTGAAAGAAAATGATTAGTTCAGTCCTTCCATTCTGATGTAGTCCTAACCCACTATGTCTATCAAATCCTTTTCTTTGCATTATATTGAAACCTTTTCCATATTGATCTATAGGTATTTGAATAGATGGAGGAGGGTCTTCATTGTATTCTTTGTATAACCAAGAGGTCACATCTTCTTGATCCATAGCTTCATTACTTAATTCTCCCCATTTTGTGAAAGTCATTGTGAGAGGGGCATGTACTATGATAATGGACTGTCTCCTATCTGTTGTTGGTAGACCATATGATTTAGGAGAAACCAACTATCTGAAATAATAAGATGCATTCATGTGATACTCTCCACAAACATTATCTTGGATCTCGACCTTAAGAGTGGAAGGTGGTGTTTGGGATGTGGGTTATTTGGAAAGAGTGCATGGATTGACATACTAGGATGAGTTTGATGATGAAGCCTCTTGATTAATAGGCACTTGTCATTGTGGTATTCTTTGTATGCTAGTGCAATATTGGAAAGAATCAAGATCACCATCTATCATGATCTTAGTGCCATTGTATGGGAATTTAAGACATTGATGGTAAGTGGAAGGTACATCCTTCGTAGCATGTATCCATGGTCTACCCAGTAAAGATTGTACAAAAGGATGAGATCCAAGACTTGGAAGTTAGTATCCATAACCTCATGGCCAATTCTAATGGGGAGTGTCACAAGTCATTTGGATGATATTTCTTCATCATCATATGCCTTAATGACAATTCTCTTAGTAGTGTCTACACATGCCTCTAAGAAACCTAATGCTTTAACAAGTTTCAAGGTGAAAAGATTCAACCCTTCTCCTCTATCTACCAAGACTCATCTAAATTTTGTTTTATGAACATGAACTTCAAGGTGTAATGGGTCATTATGGTTTGTCTTCTCAGTTTAGTAATATTGCTCAAAGAACATAGCATGATGAGAATTGGTAAAGTATCCTTCCATATCTTGGAAATGATTGAAATCTAAGTTGGTGGGGATAGTTGTTATTTGCAAATATTTTTCTAAGATGGCTCGATGATCAAATGATATAGTCAATAGTTCCTAGAAAATATTTGTGTTGGGGTCTTCCCCAACTGGTCAAGTAAATTATACTAAGTCTTGGAGGACTGTGGTTGTTGCTGCAATGAAGGACCTGGGATGGTTGTCTTAGTTCGATGTGTGTTGACAACACATTCAATAATTTTCTTTATGGTGATGGTGTTGGTTTGTTCATCAACAAATTGCATGTGATTTATGATTGTACATTGGTTATAGTCATACTTGGCATTAACATACTTGGTTGAGGTATTGGTCCTATTTCCTGAATTGGAGGCTTTGCCTTTCCCATGGTCATGTAATGGATTTGTAAGAACCTTGTGCTCATTTTTTGTGGTCTATTTTTTCCCACTGACTTCTATGGTTCCATTTTCAACAAGATCATGTATGATTTTCTTCAACTGTTGACATTGATGTAGACTGTGTCCCTTAGTTCGGTGAAAATTGCAAAAAGTGTTGTCATCCCACCAAGAGGGTTTAAATTGTCCCAAATTATATTGTCTTGGCTCTTGAAGTTGTATGAGTTTGTGTTTCATCACCTCTTTAAAGACTGATTCAATGGGTTCCCCTAGGGGTGAAAACACATTTTGGAAACCTCATTTGTGGTCATCGTTGTTGCGTATTTTGGAAAAAAATGCTAGTTTTATTGGAACTACTGGGTGTGTCATGAGAGGGATTGTGTCATCTAAATGTATTGACTAGTCATGCGTGTAGGGTCTTAGCATCGATATTCCCATCATTAGTTACATTCTTGTTTCAAGACCAAAAAAATTTTTTCTCGTTAGGGTCATTTTGGTGTTGAAAATTTGGATTCCTCTTTGACATCTTAATTTTACCTTTGTCAATGAGAGCCTTCTCAAGTATGATTCCTTTTTGTACTAGTTCCACAAATGAAGTACAACAATGTACTCTTAGGCCACTTCCCAATTTTGGATTAAGGTTTTCTAGAAATATAGTGACCTTTTTCTTTTTTAGCTATTTCGACAAGGCATCAATTAGCTAGAATCCTCCATCTGTAGAAGAAGGTGATAAAGTTTTCTTCTTCATCTTTTGTGGTGTGACATAAGGAAGCTATCATGATTTCATTTTCAATGTTAAAGGAAAAATTTTCAATAAATTTTTCAACCAATTCACCCCATGACCTTATGCCATATGGATGTTTATAAAACCATTCCACTACTATCCCAATGAGGGTTCATGAAAAAAGTCTCATAAGGTACGTGGGGTCATATGTGATATCCATGCATGTTGTGGAAAATTCCCTTATATGTTCTAGAGGATTACACTACCCATTATACTTAGGAAATTTTGGTATAACATACCCATGTGGGAAGGATGTCATGTATAAAGCTTTGTCAAAGCGACATGGAAATAAGTCTTGTGCTGAAAAGGTCTGTTTTCTAGACATTTCCATGTTGTCCATTTCTTGTTGAAGGGCTTGTATTTGTGTTTGTAGAACATCCACCTGTGGAAAAGATGTGTTGCTTACGTTGTTGGGGTATATGTAAGTGTTCTAAAACCCAATGTTTTGTGACAATTTTTGATTCAGTGTAGGAATGTGTCCTATTTGTATAATCCCTATTTGTGGAATGGCACTAGTGGTGTTGATATGTGGTGTAGAGTTTGTAATGTTTATGCTAATTCTAGGCCTTTGAATTTTGATATTAGCGCCAAACAGATTTGATGATGATGCTCCTATAGAAAAACTAAGGCCTTGTATCATGCTAAATTACCAAATGGTTTTCTATATAGTGTTGTGGCAGTTTGGGTAGGTATTCTAGGTGTTATAGCCATAATTAGTTGAGGAATAGAGACACTAGATGTCATGGTTTTTGTTCCTTGAGTAGATGAAGTTTTCAATGTGTGGATGTCAAATCCAAGGGGTAATGTGGCACCTTCTACTAACAATTTTTCTAGATATCTTTGAAGATCATTTTCCAAACATTCATCTATGGATCGAGAGCAACAAGTAGAAATCATACACAATAGGGAAGCACGAGGGTTTGATCTGTATCTACGCTAGTGGTTTTTTGTGCGTGTGAAACGTCTTTTCGTGGAGGAGGCTCAGACCTCCTCCATGTTTGTGCCTCATTCGACAGTCCTTCACAGTGTCCTGTTGGTGCTGAGGTGTCCCCCGCACTTGTGGCTCCCCATCTTGTGGAGTTCATGATTTAATGTTGATGGATGCAGTTGTGTGTGGCCACATGTGTGTCTCTTGCCTGAATCTTGGTAGTTATGGATGGTGATAAGGATCCATCGGGCAATAACGGATTTAATGCAGCAAGTCATCCAAATAATAATGGTGCCTTCAAATTGTTCTATGATATTGTTGTAGGTGAAAAAGGCTCACTTCCAATTGGTGCTAAATTTTGGTGTGAAGATTCTGGTGTGGTGCAAGGAAATGGTAGAGAATGACAAGGTAAAATTCCTCACTTTAAAAGATATTTTGACTCCAAATTATGCTTTGGATGAGGCAATTACTGAAGAGGAAAATAAATTGGCTAAAATTGTACAAAAAATTGCGGTCGTCGACCCTAATAGGGTTCTGACCAAGAAATATATGGAGGAATGGTTCTCCAAGGTTTGGGAAAGAAAATTGGGTTTGCATTTTTATTACTATTGAATGATTCAAAGAGGGCTTTATGTTGTGTTTTTTTGTGATCCTAATGTGCAAGTAGAAGCAATTAAAAAATAGTTTTGGAGTGTGAGCTCGGTGGTGTTTAGGGACTTGGCCTGGAACCTAGAGGTGATGGAAGATGAGGTCTTAGCCCTCTCTAGCCCACGCTGGTTAACAATAAAACATGCCCCTCTGAGGCTATTGAAATTCATTTCATTGATCATGGAACCATATGGAAATATTTTAAAAATTGATGACACCAAAACCCCTTTGCCACACTTGGATGCTCAAGTGTTGGTTTCTCCATCACCAGGGAAGGATTTACAAGAATTAATTGAAATTCATTTGAATTCTAGCAATATTTTTTGTGAAATTGAAGCTCTTGGGGGTTTGAATGCATTCTATTTATGTAGGCATGAAGGCCATATAAGAATAAACTTCCCTCTGATAAGAATTAAAGAAAATTCTAATCCCACCTCGGGAGGGTTTAGCATAATCAATATCAAAAATAACAAACAAAATCCCAATGGTGTGGTGAGTGCAGAAAATAAAGAAGGAAATGGCAGGGACCTTGCATCTCATTCTGGTGAATACTCTCCAATCCCTTCCCAGATTAACTATTTGCAAAATAAACTAGCTGAAGAAACTGCTCATAAATCTGAAGTAACAATTCTTGAAGAAAATCTTGACTCCCTGCTAAGCAGGGTAGAAATTAATTTTGGGGAAAAGAATAACCCTAATGAAGAATGCATAAAAAAGGATGAGGGTCCCAAATCTGGTGACCCACCAGCTAAAGACAGAATGGAAAATAATCCAAAAATGAATGCACAACAACTTTCTCTCCTAAAGCTAAGGTAGACTAAGCCTTCCAAAGGCTCTAAACATATCCCAGATAAATTAATATACACATTCAACTCAATTTTTTTTAAGGAAAATGTGGAGGTGGAACTGGAAATAGATGCTTGCCTCTAGATTAAAGGTAGTGATGAATCACTAACTTTTCCTAATGAGGAATTGAACACCTTGGTAAATAAGAATGGTCATCTTGACCTAGATGAAACCCTAAAGGGGGAAGAAAATGAAGGAAAGGAGATGCCCCAGGAATCCCAATTAAGTGAATCCTTGGGGAATAGCTCAAGAAGAACAAGATCACATAGAATTATCTCATTTGTAGTTGGTAATACAAAAGTGGATGAATTGATGATCCCTAACTATTTAGAGGAACTCCCCAACCTCTCAGGTGGAGTGATGAGCTCAAAGGATTATGCATCACAATCTGGCATGGACTCTGCAAAAGACACATATTTCTTATCCAAGGATTGAATTGATGGGGAAAAGACCCCCCTGGAAAACACCATAATAAAAAACACTCAAAGGTACAGGAAAAATAAGGGTATTGATGCTTCTAAACCCACTGCTCTTATAGATTCCTCCCACCCTTAGAAAGATAAAAGGAAGAAGATTAGTGGTATCATCCCTCCTAGTGCAAAAAGGGTGGAAGCAGAGGCAAGGCTCCCTAGATGTTTTGATAACTTTCAAACTAATAAAGATCCCTCCACCCAATAATTGGTGCTAATGGAAGTTAATTACATTTCCTGGAATGTTCGGTGGCTAGAAACCCCTAATATGAAACATGTGGTTAGGAGATTCCTAGCCCAAAAGGAGAAATATTTTGTCCTTTCATAAGAAGTTAAAGCGACTGGTTTCAATCTGGAAACTATTCTTAAAGTTATTTGGAGAGATGCAACACAATTCTCTACCAAACATGAAAAAGGAAAAGGAGGAGCCTCCCTCCTTGTGGAAAACAATTGGGCTCAATATGTCAGTAGCTTTGGTGTTTCCCCGTGTAATATAGTGGTCTTGGTGATCATTGAGAAAGATAAAACTTGCGTTGGGGTATGTTCAGTGTATGCTCCCAATGACTACAAAGACAAGATAGCCCTTTAGAACTGGCTTTATTCCCTATAGCATATTCCTTGGATCCTTGGTGGGGATTTTAATTTTGTGGAAAAGGATGAGGATAAGTGGGGAGGCTTGGGATTTGACTAGAAAGGCAATGAGAGATTCTACTGGAAAAGAATGAAATCCAAGCTAAAACTTGAGGATCCTATAGAGGGGAAAAAGAAAGATTTCAAAACAATTTGGTTCACTTGGTGCAAATCTTAGAAAGGTGGTAGAAGGGTTTATTGTAGGCTAGATAGATTCTATGCCAATAAAGATTTCTTCTCTGCATCTTTGGTGGCTGAAGGCTGCAAGATTGAAGTTTTCCCTTACTCTCTCCCTGACCATCATCCTATTAGGGCCAAATTAAGATTCAAATGTGGAGTACCTAAGGTTGGTGACTATAGTTGTACCTTCTACCTCAATACCTTTCTCCTAAAGGATCTAGACTGTAGGAAAGTTGTTTTATGTCTTAGGCAAATCAATAAGTGTATGTACAAGTCACTATCGGCCATTGATATATGGAATTTAAATACATAAGTCTAGAAGGCCCTTTTCCAGACTATTGGAAGGAAAAAATACAAGGATAGCCGAAGATCTAAAACCTTGCTCTAGGACAGGCTTCAACATTCAGAACTTGAGTTGAAAAATAACCCTATGGATGTAGCCCTGGCCAACAAGCTAGTTGTAGCCAAAGAGTCTCTGAAAAGGCTCCAAAATAATAAGATCATGGATCTAAGGGTAAGAGCCAAGATGAATTGGTTGGAAAATGGGGATAAAGGTACAAAATTTTTCTTCATCAAAGTCATTAAAGGAAAGAAGGACAGAGAGCAGATAGACTACATCTCCGTTGAAGGTTCACCTGTGACTAGCTAAGAAGAGATAAGGAATCATTTCTTACTATTCTATAAAGTTCTTTTTTCTTCAGATAAGGTGTAGGATAGAAATGTTCATGCAAGAAACCTCATTAGGAATCTCATTCCTAAGAAAATTAGTACGAAAATGGAAAAAGACCCAGGGAAATAAATTTCAAAAGAAGAGGTTTATAGGCTATCCTCGCTCAAAAATGACAAATCTCCTGGGGCTGATGGACTCCTAGTTGGATTTTTTAAAACCTTTCTCGACTGGATTTCTGATGATTTACTTCTGATGTTCAAGGAGGCCTTTGAGAAAGGATCTCTTGGTAGTAAAATTAATAAGGGTGTGATCAAGCTGATTCCAAAAGAAGGTGATAGGTCTTTAGTAAAAATTTGGAGACCCATCACTCTCTTGAATATTTCTTACAAGATTCTAGCCAAAATACTGGCAGATAGAGTGGCCCTTGTCCTCCCAGACATAATAAATTCTACTTAGACAAGGTTTATAAAAGTGAGATATATATTGGATAATCTAATTACTAGTTGGGAGACACTCAATTGGGGAAAGTTGACATATTAGAAGGTTGTAATCCTGCTAACTGATTTTGAAAAGGCATATGATAGGATTGAATGGGATTTTATATTTCTAATGTTACAAGCTTTCAGTTTCCTTGGGACCTTCTATCACATGGTCAAAACTATTTTTTGAGATGCTACTACTCAGGTTGAAATCAATAGGGTGTTTACCCAAGAGATCCCCTTGGAGATATCTATAAGGCAAGGTTTCCCTCTTGCTCCTACACTTTTTGTCATTGCTTCAGATGCTCTCCATTATCCGCTAAGAGAAAATTCTTCCACCCCAAGGGTAAGGGGTATTAGGCTTTCAGATAAAAATGAACTACTCAACCTCCAATTCATAGATGATACTGCTATTTTGGTGCACTTGGAAGAAAGGATTGCTAACTTGTTGAATAAATTGGAACTCTTTTGCCTAGCCTCAAGGGCTAAAATTGCCCCCTCTAAATCTTGGTTGTTGGGGTGGAAGGACAACCCTCCAGACTAGATCAGTGAAACTGGACTGCAATGAGGAGGCCCTCAGAAAATTGTAAGATACCTTGGAATAGGGAAAACTTTAAGAAACCCCCCCCTCGACACAGGTGTAAAATCCTAGTGAATCCAGTATACTTCCCAATGAAAAATATTAATTCTATTGGCAATTTTTTTCATTTTACGGGAAAAAAATCCCAATTGGCGAATCTTTTATAATCCCTTGAAGTTCATGGAAAATCTTGGCAAATTGGAAATTTGTTTAATAGACTAAAATATTTTTCATTGGCGAATAAAATCATTTTTCAAACCATAATTATTTTTCCATTGGCGATTAAAACCTTTTTTCAAAGAAAAATAAATATTTTCATTGGCGAATTAAAAAGAATCTCAAAATAGTAAAAAAATCTAGTGGCGAAATAAACAGATATGTCAACGAAAAATCATAGGGTTCGTTCATTGAATGTTCGATGGATGACAGTAGATGCATTCTAGAAGTAAATCTCTTAAGCACTAGACTTGCGATTTGAAACCTCTAGAATAACACTATAACCATTAGATGCGGACATGTGGCGAGATCAAGGCTCATCGCTCATCACTCATTCTGTCTTTTCAATGCCTCGACATTGTACATTTCATTTAATTGAAATTCTCATTGAGGAAAGTGTTGTTGTCGTACTGCTAGTGCAAGTAGTGGCGATGATTAATCAGTAAAAGATGAATTTCCTTCAAGTTCATAATGGGTGGAATTGGAAAGAAGCTGATTTGGTTAACCTGAATGTTCAGAAATGTTTTGAACTAGGACGAGGAGCTCTGATGGAGATAAGTGCTATCCCAATGCATCAAGGCTACAAGTAAAATATGGGAGCATATTTGCTTCTCCTCCTCTATTCTTACAGCTCCCATTTTCCCAGCATGGCTCTGGTTCTTAAAGGGGATAATTACATTTTGTATATTCACGGATCCCATTTCCCCAGGACTGATTGGAACCCCTTTCCCCAGCATGGTTGGAAAATCCACCAGTAGAAGCTTGGAATCATGAATTTATTTTTAGAGCCACATTTATTTTTAGAGATACATGTGTAGTAAGTTTTCAGCAGCAAAGCTTGGAAATTGGAATCAATTTGTAATCCATTGTAATGAGAAACAACTTGGAATAAATTATTAGATTTTTTCTATGTAAAGTACTAAAGTGACACACTGACATATTTTATTTATACAAAATAGGAGCTATAGTGCTACTCGTCTGTAAAAAGATATGTAATAATGTGACATTGAAATTTAGTTGTGATAAAATAAATGGTTGTGTTGTGTTATTCTCGATTCCTTGAATCTTCGTTATTCATTTACGCTTAAGAGTAAAGAGTTTTTATCTGAGTTCAAAACTTTAGTGTCTATTAATAATTTAATATATTCAAATTATTTTTTTTTCTTTTGAGAAATTAAGTAAAATACTCTATGCAATATGCACTTCAGAATTCATGGTTATATCGGGCCATCGAGGCAATCCAATCATTCATTCCACCGATGTTTATGTGTTACAATGATGTCCTTACTTTTGTTGACTCTATTGGTATATCGGGGAGCACACCTTATGAGTTATGAGTCTTCGCCTTCAGGCCATCGAGGGGGCTGTGATGTGGGTTCCACTGATAAAGCATTGTTAGGCCGATGCCTATGGTATTGACTTTAAAGCACACGTGTCATGTTAATTTTTTTAAGTTAATATCATAAATTAGTAAATTACTCAATTTTTAAGTTCAACCGTTGTATGAAAATTTGATGTATGGTTGTAGTTTCATTCCGTAATGAAATGAACAAAGTGATGGGCTTCCCACGTTAAACCTTCGGAATCACCCTATAACCATTAGATTTAGAAAGATCAATGGTTAAGATTAAGAATTTGCAACTTGTAGAGTCTAGACCTAAGACGTGTCATTCACTTTAATGTTCCAATTTTGAGAAACAAAGCATTTAAATCACTTTATACTACTAAGTGTCAACTATCAAGTGATTAATATTTCTTTTTAAACTTTAAAGTTAATATCATAAATTACTCAAGTTTCAACCGTTGGATGAAAATTTGATGTATGGTTGTAGTTGCATTCCATAATGAAATGCACAGAGCGATGGGCTTCCCAACTTAAACCTTCGAAATTACCCTATAACCATTAGATTTAGAAAGATCAATGCTTAAGATTACGACAATAGAAAACAATCGATATGAAAAATTTATGACAGTTTGGTCATTTAAATGCCTATCAAAAAAATTGTTTAATTTACGAATTTTTATATAAAATATTTTATAAATGGAATATCTTGAAAAATTAGAAAACAATGATAATTATTAGTGATAAATATAAAAATCTATTGTTATAATTAACAATTAACAAAAGTTTCTAAAATCGTATTAAAAAAAAATCTTGTTAAATATATTCTAAAAATTAAAAAAAATTATGTTTATTTTGAAAAGATTCTAAATTAATATATATTTTTATAATAATATTATAAATCACATATATTAATATAAAAAATGATAGCTATTATAAAAAAGTCAAAAGTTTCTAAATTCATATTAAAAATATTCAAAAAAGTTATATTCTATTTTCTTTTTATAATAAAAATTATAAAATGATATATATTATAAATTAAAATACTATATAATAATTTTTTACGATTTAATAAAAATATAGCAAGTCAAACTATATGGTCTAAAATTGAAAAAACAGTCAAATATTTAATAGACCATCAAATTCCAGGCCTGTTGTCAACTGCCAAGTTATTAATGTTTATTTTTAAACTTAATATCATAAATTACTCAAGTTTCAACCGTTGGATGAACATTTGATGTATGGTTGTAGTTGCATTCTGTAATGACATGCACATAGCGATGGGCTTCCCAACTTAAACCTCCGAAATCACACTATAACCATTAGATTTAGAAAGATCAATGGTGAAGAATTTGCAACTTGTAAACCTAAGACATGTCATTCACTTTAATGTTCCAATTTCGAGAAACAAAGCATTTAAAGCACTTTGTACTGCTAAGTGTCAACTATCAAGTGATTAATGTTTATTTTTAAACTTTAAAGTTAATATCATAAATTACTCAAGTTTCAACCATTGGATGAACATTTGATGTATGGTTGTAGTTGCATTCTGTAATGAAATGCACAGAGCGATGGGCTTCCCAACTTAAACCTCTGGAATCACCCTATAACCGTTAGATTTAGAAAGATCAACGGATAAGAATTTTCAACTTGTAGTCTTTTAGACCTAACTCCTAAGATTTGTCATTCACTTTAACATTCCAATTATGAGAAAAAAAGCATTTAAAACACTTTGCACTTTGAAATTGTACAGTGATTTTTAAAGTCTTCAATCTTCAGATTGCTCATGTAGTGCACCACCCTGTTTTGGATTCCACAGTTCCACTTCCAACAATGCCATTCCAGTTTTCAAGCGTTGGGACTCATAATCTGGGTAAGTGAAAGAATTCCTGTGGCTACGTTTCATCGTTTAACATTTCTTAAAATCTTATTTTGTCAAAGTTTGAAGTTTGGTTTTAGACTTTAGAGACTCATGAATTCATTAAAATTAAGGAGGACTAATAGGTGTGAACTCCTAAACCTGCAAGAGCACAAAGATGTCAAACATTGTTAGTGTTAGATCAAAATGCATGCAAAGATTTGAAGGATTCCCCATAAAGTCCACCTATTTAAGCTAAATTAGGAAAATGAAGAACAAAAAGTAAGAAACTTAAACTAAATCCTAATTAAGCCAATAAGTTGATGATCTTATTGGGGAATTGGTGCCAATGATGTGTTGCAATTGGCCCTTTCCCAATTCCTATGATTGCAATGTGGATTGATGAACAAATGGTCAAATCTCTAAAGAGGTTTGAGCATAACCTTGGTGCAAATGTGAAAATGATAAGAGCATATGAACGAAATGAGCAAAATTAGTTCTCACTTGAAGAGAGTAACTTTGCATATGAGTTGTGGATGAGGATTGAGGAGAAGTGTCTCCAGTTTATAGATTTCAATCTTGGAAGAATGGGAAAGATTGAGCAATGTGGGATAAAAGATAATCAAATGGCATTGTGCCACTTGTCCACATGTGATTGGATGAGGAATGAGCACATTTTGGCCAAAGTGCCAATAAATGCAATTAGGTGGCATTTCAAATTTGAGAAATGACTTGTTGAAGAGGGAAAAGGAATGAAGTTAATGTCACTTGGCTCAAGGTCAAGGATATGTAAGAGGCTTTAAATTCCTTGTTAGAAGGACCAAGTCCACTTGGCCGTTTTGAATTCAAAAGAGGAATATTCCCTTTTTGATGCTTTGTGAGGGAAAATAGAAGAACTAATAAATCAAAGTAATTGATTTATTCTGCAACTTGCATTCTCTAGAGGAATTTAGGGATTGAGATTAATTTAATCAAGGATTTGATTAACTTAATGAAGAATTAGGTGATGTGACAATTTCGACTTAGGTTTGTGAATTGATTTAAGTCAATAATTGAGAGGAAATGATTTATCAAATAAATGATTTGATTTATTTAATGAAGGAGGAATATGTTAGATTAAATCAAATAAGGTTTAATTTATTTAATTTAATATGAGGAGTTTAAAGAATTTAATTAATAAAATGATTTATTTAATTAAATAGGGATGCAAAGGTTTTAATCAAATTAATTAATTAATTTAATCATTGAAAGAGGATGACTTAATTCAATAAATAATGATTTATTAAATTAAGGGATAGAATGTAATGAAATGCTAAGAATGTGATTTAGGAGGAAATATTGTTAGTAAATCAGGATTAGGTGTGTTAAAATGAATTTGTACTTTTTCCATGTCTACATTTTGCCCTTCTTTGAAGCAATGTACTTGTTGCATTGATTCAAAGAATAAATTGATGTGATCAAAGTTCAAAATTTCCTGATTTTTTAGATGCCCCATTGCTGCCCCAATGAAAGGATATTGCTGGATATTGCCCCCTCGAGAGATCGGGCGAAAATTTTGATTTTTTGGATGATCTCGCAAAAAAGATGACAAAGTGCCCGAAAAGTGCCTTAAAATGCTAGAAAGGACGCAAAACGATTCTTGGTTGGACGAAAACAGGCTCGGGAGACCAAAACCCTAGCTGGAAGGTCAAATTAGGTCAAAAACCCCTAGTTTTTAGGCTTAAATAGACCTCGAGGGGTCATTTTCAATTCATTTTGCATTCTTAGCCTTTAGAAAAAATTCATTTTTAGATTTGAGTCTCGGCGGAAATGGCGCAACGATAGCTTCCTAGGCACGTAACGGAGAGGGTTCAGACATATCAATGGCTAGTCGGCGCAGGACCCATGGTATGTACCCCTATCCAACTTTCAATTTTATCGTTTTACGTGCATTAAATAGGGTTTAAACTTTGCACAAACTTCACGGTGCCATATGGCACCGCGGAAAGTGTCTTATCACAACCGTGCGATGCTGTATTGCACCGCTTACATGAAGTACACTGCATGGGCCAGTTTACAATTTAGTATTTGGTCAAGGAAAAGTCCACTGCATGTCCCTACTCCACCGCATGGTGCAGTTAGGCAATTAGGGTTTGTGCCAAACAAGACTGCATATGAAAAGTGCACCGCACGGGTCACTTTGCAACTGCTAAAATGGCAAACTCCATCGCAATAGTGCAATTTGGAACTTTCCAAACTGCACCGCACCCGCAAACAGCGCCGCATTTGCTAGTTTAGGGTAGATTTTAACTTTGAAACTTTTTTTTTTTTTTTTGACGTGACAGCCTTCCTGTGCAGGATGAGCTTGGTGTACTTTATTCATGGGAGCATCAATGGTCAGTGCTTAGTAGATTAGGGGCTATGCCTGAGTTGGTCCAGGAGCACCTTGGTGCCATTGGTCTTTAGCTTGGTGTACTTTATTCATGGGAGCATCAATGGTCAGTGCTTAGTAGATTAGGGGCTATGCCTGAGTTGGTCCAGGAGCACCTTGGTGCCATTGGTCTTTGGTACATTGCATACACCCCTCCTATTCGGGCTCACCTAGGCATGCTTATGGCTTTGGCAGAGCGAGGGCACAGCGAGACCTCCTCCTTCCATCTTCTTATTGGCGAGGCCACTATCACTCTCGAGGATGTATGGTTCATCCTTCGCTTGCCCATTCATAAGACCTAAGTTATTTATGATCCGGATGCTGACAGAGAGGCCTATTACAGGGTGATGCAGATGGATATCATTGAGTTTTGTGATGGTCAGATCGACCTAGAGTTATATCGCGACTGCATGCACATGTACCGACTGATCATTGCTACTATTATCTCAGACCTTGTGGTACCAAATCAGCAGGGCCGATATTTCAGTCCAAGATGGGGACTTGCATGGAATCAGATGGTTCATCAAAGGGAGTACTTCACTTGGGGACTAGTACTACTAGTGTCCCTTTATAGGGACCTTCATGAGTTTGTCTACTTGGACAGCAGGTCCATCGGGGCAAGAGGTACCCTACTGCATGTCTGGGGATGGGAGAGGATCTCGGTGCTTCACCCAGATGTCACACCAGTTCCTTTAGAGATAGATGATCCCCTTGTTTGGCAGTACAGCGGGGCATTGATGCACTTTTCCTTCACTGACATAGGTGGTATTCCGCACTGGCAGCGAGTTCTCGATGAGATGAGAGAGTTCATTTGGAGACTATGGATGGGTATTGGTCCATGGCGAGATGATGATCAACAACTCTTTTTTGGTCGGCAGGACAGACTGATGCAGGGCCAATAGCACACTATGATTGAGAGATACCTTCCAGACAGGGTTGCTCATCAGTTCGGGGAGGTACAAGACAGGCTTGATGACCAGTATGTGGCCATTTTTGCACAGATGACTAGAGAGACAACATGGGGCCAGCCCATCCCAGTAGCCGAGGTGGTGTCCTCTTTTAGGTAGTTAGTGGCTTGACCATGGCCATATGATCAGGGATCAAAAGATGTAGGGGTTACTCCAGCTTACAGGGCCTGGTTTAGGCCTCCACCCAGATTGATAGTTCTGGGTGTAGTTGTTCCATGACGTAGACGCAGGGGTCGAGCAGCTGGTAGGGGGCGGGGTAGAGGACGAGGTGAGACACCTCCCAGGGATGAGGCACATCAGTCACCTGTCTGGGTGGGGGATTAGGATGGTCAACCAAGGGTAGATCCTTAGTAGTAGCCAGCAAGGCAGCCGCTAGGGCAGCCTGACCACAGAGATGCCCTGATTCATTAGTTACAGGGGCAGGTATAGGCTCTGACTATAGAGAGAGATCAGGCATGATCCGAGAGGGATCAGGAGATGGGCTAGTGGAGGTAGTTAGAGAGTGTAGCATCCTCATCCCAAGGCCGATCGATTGATATTTGAGACTATAGAGAAGCCATCAGAGAGGCCGAGTATTATCGGCACCACTATCGACAGGTAGTGCCATCAGACCACCGAGTGCCAGACTTTTCCCAGCAGACAGGGAGGCGACCAACAGAGGCACATGGTGAGATTCAAGATGGGGAGGGTAGTAGCCAGTAGGGCCCACCCCCCTTTTGATCACATTACATATTTGCTTCATTTTGGATATACGGGCTGCAGTATTTTGGCCTTATTGTATTATGTATCTGATGGACACCTGATCCGATTTTGTATCATAACAGTGATTTTTTGATGATATATATGAGATGATTCACCCTTTTATGATATGTATGGTATGTACATGTATGTTTATGCAAATGTATCATGCTATGAGATGTTTCCATTCTTATGCTTATGGGATCTGATGTATGTAATGGATGCATTTCTTTTTGTATATTTTTCATGCTTTATGGATGTAATGTATGATTGTGTATATTTTTCATGGAAATGGATGTGAATGATGATAATGATGATGTATGATATAATGTTATGCTTTAAGATGTTTTTAGAATAACAACTTTATTTTATTCTTCGTATCTTAAGATAATGATGCCATGTGTTTTTGATGCTAATGATTGTGTGGATGCAGGGTGTATGTATGGGCGATTATTTTGATCATTGTTATGACACCATGTTAGTGTGGAAAGAAGATAGAAGAATTGCATAGTTAATGAGTTAGTCATGATGATGATGTTTTGAATTGCTAGGAATTGGGATTTTCAAAGGTTCAATTGTGTTATGTTTGATAACACACCTAGGTACGATGCATCGAGGTATAGAGAACCAAGATGGCATGGTACCTAGTGTGATGGAATTTGACTCAACAATTAGATAGGAGTATTCTTGTTCACACTTAACATACATAATTCATTCAGGGTGTAGTCCAGACATTCTAGACATCTCAGACCAAAACATAGAAAAGCAAGCTTTCCTATGTGGTCAACAAGACATCTAAAACATCCTTGCCACAAACCAAATGATGCATATATGACTAAGTTATTTTACAAGGGTATCCCACAAGCAGAGCAGATAAAAAGATAATGATCATTGCCCCCATTTCTTTCTCTCTAAACCTATTATATATAGGCATCATCGAGAGGTCCTTGAAATGAGTGCAACATAAGATAAGTCATAAAAAAAAATTCAGATAATAGTAAACAAACAAGCTAATGTTCTTCATACCGCTAGGCAAGACTAAATACTATGGGGTACCTGATGCTTATGTCCATTGTAGGAAAGCTTCATCCTAAGACATGTTATGATTAGGGTTTTGGTAGGACTGGTTGGGTGATAAGCTATTGATACTCTGAGTTGACCAACTTACTTGCTTACTGTGTTAGACTTTCAAGACTCTAACGATGAGGTGTTCACTTTGGAACCTGCTAGACTTGCTTCTGACTAACTCACCAAAGGGTGAAAGTGACGATTCACTTTATTATGAGTGAGACGATCACGGGTGAAAGCGAGATGAAATGGATGCACCATTTTGGATTTTTCAGATATTTTGAGGCTATTTTTTGGTATTTTTGAGATTTTTCAAATGTTTTTGGTATTTTCAAGATTTAAGACGAACATAATAACCTAAAGACCTATCCTAGGGGTCTCGGGAGCTGATCAATAGATTAGCCTTGCCTATGTTATATACGCAGAGACCACGTAGTTTGACTGGTGATGGACTGACTTAATGATAAGATGGACAAACAGATTGTCACTTTATTGCCTAAAGGACTGACTTAAGATGCAGACTAGATTGGCAAATGGATTTCCAATGCGATGGACGCCTAAGGACTAACCCTAACTATCTTGGGGGATGATCAAAGATCAACCTTGCCTATGTTCAAGCTCAGAGATAATGTAGTTTGACAAGGTGGAAGACTGACAAGACTCGATGATGAATTTTTGAATATTTTCAGATATTTTGACATGTTTTGGATTTTTAATGATTTGGAAGTTTTTGATTTTTATTATTTTTCTGATGTTTTTGAGTTTTCTGATGAGTTTCCGAAGAAGATTCTGAGGATATACATGAATCCGAGCCAAAGTAATGTGGGAACTTGCCCCCCAGTGTGGTGTGATATTCTACTTGAATGAAGGTAGGACAAACTGACCTTTAGGAAATGCCAAGTAGTACCATGGTGGAATATGATATAGACACCAATTCAGGCTATGATATGGATGCAAACGAATGGGTGGATGGAGGATTAGTGGAGTGCGATGGAATGGATGCATGAGTCATGCAAATCCTGGTAGATAGGGAGTGTTTTATTTACGCTTGACGCCTATTTTCCAGGTTTTCACTAGGGTACTTGTCCAAAGTGCCACCGAAATGGTTTTCACTACAGGACACATTTTTTATTTTTACTATTTTCAATCCTTTTTCTGATTTTTTGTGGATTTTTATATTTTTTGATCTTTTTTTGTTGTCGCCAAGATGCCTGTTTGCCAGGTTTTCATCAAGGTGACCATTTTTTCAAGACATTTTTCTGGTGTTTTTGTATTTTTGGTTTCACACCTTGCAAGTTTTTAGGCATAAATTTTTTTGAGATGAGAGCTATTCAGAGGCTCTTGTAGAGGCTCGCCTTCTGGTGTTGACAACTGATATGCTCCTGATTTGTAACTCGTAGTGATGATGAAGGGTCCCAGCTAGTTGGGTTCAAATTTTCCCTTGCTATGTGGATTTGGCACATTCTTTTGATTTTCTTTTAACACAAGGTCACCAACCTGGAAGATGTGTTGCCTTATCTTCTTGTTGTAGCTTCTTTTTAGGCGATTTTGGTAGACCTGTAGGTGATTTAGGGCATGCATACACTGTTCATCTAAGAATTCTAGCTCATTCAATCTTGTAACCCTATATTCCTCATCTGTGATGAGGTTTTGTAAAGATATTCTCAAGGATGGGAGCTTGATCTCGATTGGGAGGATGGCCTCTGATCGGTAGACCAGAGAGAATGCAGTGGTGCCTGTTGGTGTGCGGATGCTAGTGCGGTATGCCCATAAGGTGGGATTTAGCTGTAGATGCCAGTCACAACTAGAGTCGTTGATTGTTTTCATGAGAATTTTCATAATGGTTTTATTTGTAGCTTCTGCTTGGCCATTTCCTTGTGGATAGTATGGGGTTGAAAAACGGTGCTGAATTTTAAATTTTTCACACAAATCACGGACATCCTGATTCTTGAAAGGTGTCCCATTATCAGAGATAATGGATTGGCGAACATCGTATCAACAAATAAGGTAGTTTAGGATGAACTTGGATATTTGTTTTCCTATGATGTAGGTCATAGGGATCGTTTTGACCCACTTTGTGAAATACTTAGTGGTGGTGATAATGAATTTGTGGCCATTGGATGAGGTGGGTGAAATTTTACCAATGAGATCAAGCCCCCACTATGAAAAGGGTCATGGCATTATGATAGGATGTAACTCTTGAGCTGGTGCATGAATAAGGTCTCCATGCTGTTGGCACTGTAGACACCTTCTGAAAAAGTCATGTGCCTCTCTCTCCATTGTTGGCCAATAATACCTAGTTCTCAGCAACTTCTTAGCCAAGGTCATACCGCTTGAGTGTGAACCACACGTGCCATTGTGTACCTTAGTTAAAGTAGTCAAGGCCTCCTTAGGTGTTAAACAACATAGCAAGGTTCCATCGACACTTCTATGAAAGAGGGTCTCTCCTAGGACGAAAAATTGTAAGGACCTTTTGACAAAGGTTCACTTGAGGTTTGGGGTAATGTCAGCTGGGAGGATTCCTAATCTCAGATAGGTGAATATGTCATGGTACCAAAGATCACCGGGACCAACGAGTTCGCATGCATATTCTAACTTTGGTATTTTGATCGTAGGTATGAGAAGTTGCTCTACAAGGAATTTGTGTTTTGAGACATTTTGAGGGATGTCCAACAAGGATCCGATGGTTGCCATTGCATCCGCTGCTCTGTTATTTTCCCTTGGTATCTACTCAAAAGTGATGTCAATGAATGATTTCTTGAGTGCTTCCACCACCTTCTTGTAAGGCATAAGCTTATCATCCTTAGTTTTGTATTCACCATTGACTTGGTTGATGATAAGCTACGAGTCCCCATAGACCTTTAGTGCCATTCTTCGCCATTGTGATGCAATCTTGAGACCTATGGTTAAAGCCTCGTACTCTGCAATATTGTTGGTACATGGGAATGCTAATTTGTAGGATCTTGGTATGTAGTCTCCTTGTGGGGTAATAAAGAACACGCCATCTCCTGATCCATGTTGTGTGTGGGAACCATCAAAGTACAATTTCCAGTGGTTAGCTACACCGAGATTAAAAAGGGAATCATCCGGGAACTCTGATACAAGTGGGTTGTCTGTGTAGAGGGGAGCTTCTACTAGTTGATCTATGATGACTTGTCCCTTGATTGCCTTTCTTTCTACATATTCGATATCATGCTCTGATAGTATCATTACCCACTTAGCCATTCTACCCGTAAGCATTGCTTTTGACAATAGATATTTAAGGGGGTCTATCTTGGCAATCAACTTAATCTGATGAGCTAGCATGTAGTGCTTGAATTTTTGGGCTACAAACACCACTGGTAGACATGATTTTTCAATTGATGTATAGTTGAGCTCGTGCCCTACCATTGTTCGGCTAATATAGTAAATGGCTCGCTCGGTTCCCTTTTCATCGTGTTGAGCTAACAGGGCACCGAGGGCAGTTGTTGTTGTTGAGATGTACAGAATCACAGATTTTCCTACGATTGGTGGCATCAACACAGGTGGTGTAAGTAAGTACTCCTTAATTTTATTAAATGCTTTCTTGTACTTGTCATCCCATCTGAATGCTACTCCCTTGTGAAGTAGATGTGAGTAGGCAATTTGTTAATCAGCTAGCTGTGCTATAAATCTGCGGATGGACTCGAGTCTACCTTGCAATCCTCTTAGTTGTTTCAATGTTCTTCGCGCTTCCATTTCAAAGATTGCTTTTACCTTTGTAGGGTAGACCTCTATTCCCCTCATTGAAACTATGTATCCTAACAGATTTCTTGATTGTACCCCAAAGACACACTTCTTTGGGTTGAGCCTAACATTGTATTTTTCTAGCTTGTCAAAGATTGCACTTAAAGTTGCTATATGATCTTGTCTTTTCCTTGACTTAGCCAATATGTCATCCACATAGTATTAAACTATTTTGTGGATCATATCATGGAAGATCAACATCACGGCTCTCTGATATGTGGCTCCTGCATTCTTCAATCCAAATAGCAACACATTCTAGCAGTAGGTGCCCCAAGGACATGTAAAGGCTATTTTTTGCTGGTCTTCCTTTGCTATTGTTATCTGATTATATCCCGAGAAGCCATCCATTAGGGATAGCATCTCATGTTCGGCTGTCATGTCCACTATCATGTCAATGTTGGGTAGTGGAAACTCATCCTTAGGACATGCTTTGTTTAGATCTCTGAAATCAGTGCAGATGCGGATGCTCTCTTTCAGTTTTGAGACCGGTACAAGATTTGATACCCATTCTGGATAGTCGATTAGGCATATGAAGCCAACATCCAGAAGTTTCTGTAGCTCAATTTTGACGAGCAAGGCTATTTGTGGGTGCATCTTCCTTAGCTTTTGTCTGATTGGTTTTGCTCCAGGAAAAATGGCCAAATGATGAACCACCACCTCAGGATCTAGACCTGGCATGTCAGCATATGTCCATGCAAATTTTACCTTTCTTTCTTTTAAAAATGTTTCTAATAGTTCCTATTCCTTTGGTAGGAGAGACTCAGCATAGAAGGTGATTTGTGTTTCTATCTCTATTCCCAAATTAATAGGGTTGCACTGCTCTGCTAGAATTACTGACTTCTCCTAATGTAGGGCAGTAGGGGGAGATTGAATCCTTCATCCTCCAGCACCTCAAAGAGGTTTTCACCATTGGATGCGTCCTTTATTTTTACTATTTTATGGTTAGAGAGTGCCACGGTGTGGTTTTCACTCAATAACTCTAAGCTTATTCTCAATATTTTCCTTTTACGATTGAAGGACTCAATCGTCTCCCCCTAATATGCTTTGGTGTCTAAAGTGATATCAAATCATGCCTTGTGATCTCCACATGGAACAGTATCCCTTGGTCCCATGAATTCTGAGAGCACCTCATCATTTTCGAATGAGTCTAAAATTGGCGGTCCCCGTTGGTCGTGATCGATGAGTTTGGGGAATACTAAGTGGATTTGGTGGGTTCATTGGATTGGATCAGTGGGTGAGACACTAATCATCACTAGGGTGGAATCTTCAAAGAGCCTAGGTAAGCCACCTATGGTGTCATCGTCATCACTGCTACTACAAACCTCAATTATGTCGAATGTGAAGTTATCGAGAGGTAGGCCTATGGACATGGGTAATCTAAGGTTAGTTGCTGAGACCGGAGGAGGGGACCTGACTGCCCTATTAGGAACACTTTTTCCATGCATGGTTATACTCGGAGGGGTACAACCAAGGCTAAGGTTCCGCATTCTTCTTTATATAATGATAGGCTCCAACCGTCCATCACTATTCCTTCCAAGGCTTTCGTTCCTATTATAGCCCATGTCGTACATCATTTGCAGTCCTTTGCTAGTTTCATCCATGGGTAGAGTGGAAGTGGGCCATTCATCTTGGTATAATGAGATGTCTCTTTCATCCACATTTTCTCTACTGAGATCCCCCAATGGCAGAACCCCGAAGGTTCGGCCCTAACAGTGTGGACAGGTGTTTCAACTAGCTGAGGTTGTCCATGTGACCTAGGAGATTGCGGTAACTCTCCTACAACAAATGCAATTCTTCTCATTTTGTAGTCACTGCATCCATTGTCTTGAATCATTTTTTTGATCTCAGATATATCTAGGATGGCGGGTGTCTTTGTCACAGAAGTGGAGGCAAGGTTGGCTGGGTCAATATATGAAGTGGATGGGCCTTCATCATTTTTTGGGACTTGAGGGATCTTATAAAACTTGGCTTCCAAGTTTTTGTAGTAGGCAAAGGGTTCTGGATCTCCATATATGGTGACTTCCTCATTCTGGTGTGAGAACTTGATGCATTGATGATAAGTCGAGGCCACCGCTTTCATTCCATGGATCCATGGGTGTCCAAGGAGAATATTATAAGGTAGGTCGAGGTCAAGGACCTGACAAGTGGTCTCCATAGTCGCTGGCCCCACTTGAATGGGGATTTTGATAGTGCCCTGAGACACTCTTTCTTCATCATCATATGCCCTTATTGTGATGCTTTTGTTCTTATTGATGGAATCCTCGATGAATCCCAATTTCTTTATAAGCTTTAATGAACAAATATTAAGACTTGCACCTCCATCTACCAGGACTCGTTTGACTTTCTTTTTGTGGATTAGGACTTGGAGGTGGAGTGCACGGTTATGAGATGGCTGTGGAGGGAAATCTTGATCCGAAAATGTAATGAGATTTGGGGTCACGATGTTACCCACCATATCCTGAAATTGCTCTGTATCAAGGGCGGCAGCGATGGTAGACGCAACTAGTGCTTCATTAAGGATCTTCCTATGGGCGGCGGAGATTTTTAGTAGTTCCATGATGGAAATTTGGGTGGGTGTTCTTTTCAATTGGTCAATGACATTGTAGTCATAGGGAATGGCCTTCATATTAGAAATGGGGGTCTTAGTAGGTGCCTCGATGATGGTGACCTTTCTGCCTCGTGTGGTGACTCCACAGTCATTGTTGGCTCCCTTGATATTTATGACATTGACCATTTCATCAACGCATCCAACTATCTCCTTGTATACTAGATTAGCACTAGCATATTTTTCCTTGCCCTTATTATTCCCTTGGTTATTTCCTTGATTGTTCCCTTGGTTATGGTTTGGCATCAGATTCGTGTATATCTTCAAATCTTGATTTCCGACCGGTTGCTCGATGTTGATGACCTTATCCTCAATGAGGTCTTGGATGATGTTTTTGAGTCTCATGCAATTGGTTGTGGTGTGTCCTTTGACTTTGTGAAAGTCACAAAGGAGGTTCTCATTGTACCACAATGGCTTGGTCATGGGTTCCATGTACGGCTCGGAGTTAGAGATTTTGATGAGGTTCTCTTTGACCAATTTTTTCATTATGGACTCAATTTATTCTCCAAGAGCTATGAATTTCCACTTGGGGGGAAACTTGTTGCAGGGAGGTGGTCATCCTTGATTTCCCACATTATTGACTTGATTGGTGGAAGATGGTTGTGGCTATGCTACTACCGCATTAGTCTACACATTGTTGCGATTATGATTTTGTGGTTGATGGTAGGATTGGACATTCTGCTCAGGGGCACTGATGACCACCTTAGCATCTACCACGTAGTCATTCGTGATATTTTTATTCCTCAACCATGTTTGAGGTTTATCATTATAGTTGTTAGATGGGTGGTTGTCCTGCGGCGGGGTGAATGTTGGTGGTGCGCCTCCTCGCGCAGTAAGGGCTCTTTCGATGTTGAGTTCCTTTGGGATCAGTTGATCATATGAACTGATGCATTGCATTTTTAAGTAGAATCCCAGGTGTTCATCCAGATTCGCTATGATGGTACAAACTTGTTGTTCTTCTAGCATGGTCCATTTTCTCTAGTTGGCCTTGGATCGCCACCTTTGCAAGAATGATGCGAAAAGCTCTCCTTTTGCTTGTTTTAGTGCTGCTAGTTCTTCCAAACTAACATCCGCACCCATATTGAAAGCATAATTCTTAAGGAAAGCTTCTACAATTTCATCGAATGTTTTAATGCCCATGGGTAAGCTAGGAAACCATTCCATGGCTAGACCAGTGAGACTTCGAGGGAATAGCTACATTAGATACGTGTCATCATATGCGACTTCCATGCAATGCACCTGGAATTCCCTGACGTGGTTTTCAGGGTTACCCGTTCCATTATACTTATCGAATTTGGGGATCTCGAATCCCTTTGGAAATAGTATCATGGTGAGGGTTCTATCAAAAGGGTATGGGCACAAGTTGCCTGGTGTTCTCATGGTTTTTCTTGCTTGTAAGTCCAACACTTGCTGCAAAAGAAGTTTGATTTGTGTTGCAACATCTTTGCTCGGATCAGGAGGTGGGATGAATGTGGTTTGAGGTGTCTGAGGTATTTGATGGGTGGGAAGAGTACTTGTGGGCTTTGCTACAAGCTCTGTTGTGTGTTCAAGGCTTGTTGGTATGCTTGCATTTTTGTCAACAATGCTTGTTGTTGATCTTGCTGCTGTTGTTCTAGTAACGCTTGTTGCTGGTCCATCTGCTGTTGTTGTGCCAACAAAGCTTTTTGTTGGTCGAGCTGCTATTGTGCCAACAAAGCTTGTTGTTTGGCTTGCTGTTGTGCCTAAAAGTCTTGCAAGGCTTGTTGGTATGCTTGTAGATGGATTGCTTGCATTTGTGCTTGGTATTGTGCTTGGGCTTCAACTTGCGCTTGAGCTAGGGCTTGTGCTTGTGCTTGCACTTGCACTATTGCTTGAGCTTGGGCTTGTGCTTGAGCTTGAGCTTGTACTTGCACTTGTGCTTGAGCTTGAGCTTTTTGCTGCTGCTTGAGTACTCTTTGTTGATTGCCTTTTGAAGGGTCTAGACTAGGCTGGTAAATGAATTTGTTGTGTTGGATTTTGGTGGGATTGGTGGTGGAATAGGAATCATGCCAACCACTATGGTGGGTGAAAGGGTTATGGTAGTGGTTGGGACATGGGTTATTGGAGGTGTGGTTGAAATGTTTGGTCCTTGGAAAGGCATGCTTTGGGATATTTGAGGACCAACTGATGTACTTGTGGGAGGGATGTGAATGGTTGTGATTGGTAGTTGTAATGCGGGGGAAAAAATGAGAGAACTTGATGCAACGTTCATGTTGCCTAGATCCCAGAAGCTATTGATGCTTAGGGGAGGGAAACCCACTCCAAGAGGTGATGTGGTTGCGAATGGGTATGGGGGTAGAAGTGGTATGCTAACCTGGAAAGAGAATGGATCCACGCCTTCGGTTATTCTACATAAATCACCTTCTGCTTGCGGTAGAGAAGTCGATATGTTTAATTGATATGTTGGTGTGGCATGGAATGTAGATGGACTGATGGGATTATGGAATGTGAGCGGGACATATGGATGCAATGGATTTTCTAGAATGAAATTATCCGATGTGGTGTTGGTAGCCACCTCTTTGTTGGCCACTAGGCAATGCCTTTGTAATTCTCGAAGCATGGAACTCCCAATGTTTGTATTTGGTGAGGTTGGTGTGGTGACCAAGGTGGTGTGAGGTACTTCTTGATTGACATTTGATGATGGGGAGGCATTTTTAAGGAGCATGTTCGTACTAGTGCTTGTGCCAAGGTCTAGAGGAAACTGGACCCCTTCTCTTGCCAATGTGTTAAGGTATTTGAACATGGCACTAACAACTTGGTGGTTCTCTGGATCTTGAACCATTTTCATCATTTTGGATTGTGTCATCCCCATGTCTTCGTCTGTGATGCTTTCCTCATGGCTCTCCTCTTGAGGATTTTGTGATGTGAGAGGAGAGTTACTTGGGGGATTACTTGATCCCACAAGGTTTACTTCAGAGGTTAACTGACTCATGTTCATAGAAGTTAATATTTCATTAATATTCTCCATGTCCTTCTTGTATTGAGATCTTGTTTTAACCATAAAAATAGAGATCACTTGATCCTAACCTTTTAGGCTCACAAGAGAAGAACTAGGGAAGCTAAGAGATCAAAGATGATGGAAATGGTGATGGGATAAATGGGTGAGATGAGTGGATGAAACCTTTTGGAGAACCTTTAAAGGGGTATGCTAAACCGTTAGGACTTGGGTTGGTTGTGATAATTTGGCTAGATGTGTTAAGCTAAACAGGATTTAAAGTGAAGTTGTATTCCCTAGGAAGTTGTGTTATCCTAGGGGAACTTGCACAAGTTGATGAATTGGATAGTTGTGTTAAGCCAATGTGATTTGTGAACTAGTGAACCTTAGGAAACTGTATTATCCTAAAGGTAACTTTGTCCAAGGGATTTTACTATTTTTCCTAGATGTGTTAAGAAAAAATAGGATGATGTTGATTTAGTCCTCTTAGTTTAGCATGAGTGATTTTAAGGTTCCCAAGAGGCTTGATGATGGGATGAAATTGGTTTTTTTGATGAAAAGATGGATGGGGATGACTCTTTGATTCTAGACTTGACCCTAGAGATGACTCCTTCTACAAGAATTCAGTATGGAAGAACACACTAGACTTCTTATGGGAGAAAATAAAACCTCTCAAAAAGTTGGGGATTTTGTTGGCAATAAAATGCATACAATGCGGGGTTATTCCTTGAGGCATTTTTATTAAAATTGTATACAAGTCTTTCTCTCACTTCAAGGAGCATGTCAAGGCATTGCTCACTAATTTTTAGGCTAACTTTCTTGAACTTGGGCTTTGGGATTTTGATCTTGCAGGAAATCACTGGAAAGAACACACATGAAGTTCAATTTGTCTCTTTATCTTGGTTTAATGAGATTATTTTTATCTAAGACACTTGCTTGCTTAGGTTTCAAACTATATGCCTAGTGTCCCACTTTCTTTCTCATCCCACAAGGTCCCTTATGCGGAAATCAAGGAAAATGGGGCAAGATTTCCCTATGTTTAACCTTTTTGAAGACAAATGATGATAGAACTTAAACACTTAAAAACCTCTAAGGATCAAGTCCCTAGGGAAAGCAAGCGTGTTCAAATTTGTTTAAAAGGTATTTGTCTCCTCAAAGGGGTTTGAAATCTTGAGGGCTTTGTGAATGTTTGTTTTCAAATGTTTCAAGAGCCAAGCAATGTATTTTTCCCAAACACTTTTACAATCCTAGGATGATGAGGCAATATCTTGTTGGGTTCCCACTTGGATAAATCCAGTTGCACATATCTTGTGTGAATGGCTAAATGCTTGACCACACTAGCTCCCCTCCATCACAATCACTTATTCAGGTCAGCCAAGCATTAGTACCCATGAATCTCCCATGGAATATTTCCCATTTCCACAACAAGAATGAATGTATAATGTGAGGCGGCTTCAAAGGACATGACCTTTTGCACCAACAAGATAGACAAGGTTTTGGCCTTTTTCTAAACAAGGGGTTCTAATTCGGGCATTCCATTCATGGGGGATTATCCAACATCGGCGAGAGTCCATTGTTGTCCATCTCGTTGGAATAATCCTTGTGATATTGGCCTTTGTTCCAATATCCACACTTATATACCGGTTGGAAGTTGCTTGGCTTTAGCATGTTTCCGGTTGGGTCGTTCCCTTGGGTGATTACTTTTTCCCACAAGGAAGGCCCTCTAAGATAAAAAAAAGTGAGCTAACATATCCCGTCGTTCACACAACCTTCATTGAAAAACAAAGGGGAGAACCTCCGCAATATATCATGCTCACACACATGTTTTCTTCAATTTTAAGTGCCCAAATTGAAATATGGAGGCAATCTTTTTAACAACCTAATATTACTAAAATGTTTTTGATTCTCAAGATTGCAATGAAGCGCGAGAGAAGCGCATACACATTTTAGATAATATTAACTTGTGAAAAAGATTGCAAAACATGGAAAACAATGATTCATTTTAACCTCAAAGCAATAATGACTTCTTTTTAAGCACCAAAATGAAGTGTGAGTTTGCCCTATTCAATTGTTACTCTTTTAAACCAAATCTAGTGTGTTTGCCTAAAGTTCTTTTTAGCCCCTTGGCAACTTTTGAAAAAACAAAATTTGATTGTTCTTTTTATAGCCCAATGAAAATCTAGTGTCCTAACATCAAATATTTTAACAATTTTCTTGAAGAGTGTTGAAGAACACATAAGTGTTTAAGAACACTTTGCACAAAATAAGCATGATATCATGAGAAATTTTGATTGTTTTTTTTGAATCCCAAAGTAAAATTAGTTTTCCTAAGGCCAAATATTTTTTAACAAACTTTCTTAAGAAGTGTTAAAGAACACTTTTAGTGTTTAAGAACACTTTGGTTTTGTGAACATGATATCATAATGAATTCTTCCTTTGCTTTTCCTCTTCTCCAACCTATAAAATGACAGGAAAAATAGAGAGCAATAATATAGCAAACCAAGTTAATGCAAAAAAGTTAAAAATTTAAACAAACAGACTGTTCCCGTGGCAAATTTTAGCACGTACGATGTTGTTTAGCGGGTATGGTGCTGATTAAGAAATAGGTGGTGCCATACAACACCACATAGTTGACTATACGTGGTGCTTTACAGAAACAGAGACCACGGGTGCGGTGGAGTTTGACACGTGGAGGAGTTTGGAAGCGGTGAAAGTTGGCAAAATTTGGAATTTCAACGGCGGGAAGCGATTGCGGTGCTATATGGTGCCATGGGTTTCTAGGGATGCAGTGAAATACAACACTGCATATGCATCCACGGTGCAATACAACACTGTGTGCCTGATCCGTGGTGCAGTTTCCTGTATGTGAGCAAAAAACATGAAAAAACCGCAGAATTTTGAAGAAAAAACGTGATAAAAATGAGATAGCCCTCCTTCTAGCGCCAAAATGTGAACCCCTAAACCTACAAGAGCACAAAGATGTCAAAAATTGTTAGTGTTAGATCAAAATGCATGCAAATATTTGAAGGATTCCCCATAAAGTCCACCTATTTAAGCTAAATTAGGAAAATGAAGAACAAAAAGTAAGAAACTTAAACTAAATCCTAATTAAGCCAATAAGTTGATGATCTTATGGTGGAATTGGTGCCAATGATGTGTTGCAATTGGCCCTTTCCCAATTCCTATGATTGCAATGTGGATTGATGAACAAATGGTCAAATCTCTAAAGAGGTTTGAGCATAACCTTGGTGCAAATGTGAAAATGATAAGAGCATATGAACGAAATGAGCAAAATTAGTTCTCACTTGAAGAGAGTAACTTTGCATATGAGTTGTGGATGAGGATTGAGGAGAAGTGTCTCCAGTTTATAGATTTCAATCTTGGAAGAATGGGAAAGATTGAGCAATGTGGGATAAAAGATAATCAAATGGCATTGTGCCACTTGTCCACATGTGATTGGATGAGGAATGAGCACATTTTGGCCAAAGTGCCAATAAATGCAATTAGGTGGCATTTCAAATTTGAGAAATGACTTGTTGAAGAGGGAAAAGGAATGAAGTTAATGTCACTTGGCTCAAGGTCAAGGATATGTAAGAGGCTTTAAATTCCTTGTTAGAAGGACCAAGTCCACTTGGCCGTTTTGAATTCAAAAGAGGAATATTCCCTTTTTGATGCTTTGTGAGGGAAAATAGAAGAACTAATAAATCAAAGTAATTGATTTATTCTGCAACTTGCATTCTCTAGAGGAATTTAGGGATTGAGATTAATTTAATCAAGGATTTGATTAACTTAATGAAGAATTAGGTGATGTGACAATTTCGACTTAGGTTTGTGAATTGATTTAAGTCAATAATTGAGAGGAAATGATTTATCAAATAAATGATTTGATTTATTTAATGAAGGAGGAATATGTTAGATTAAATCAAATAAGGTTTAATTTATTTAATTTAATATGAGGAGTTTAAAGAATTTAATTAATAAAATGATTTATTTAATTAAATAGGGATGCAAAGGTTTTAATCAAATTAATTGATTAATTTAATCATTGAAAGAGGATGACTTAATTCAATAAATAATGATTTATTAAATTAAGGGATAGTATGTAATGAAATGCTAAGAATGTGATTTAGGAGGAAATGTTGTTAGTAAATCAGGATCAGGTGCGTTAAAATGAATTTTTACTTTTTCGATGTCTACAATAGGTATTACTTATTAGGGAATTTAAATTTCACAACTTCACATTTGTACAGGCATGTCTACCACCAGTACCACTAGAGCAATGTTTGATAAAAAAATACATTATGCAGAATTGCTTAAAACCCTAGGTTTCACCGATGGATTCCATGATATTTATGATCCTAAAATCTATGGTAGGCGTACCTTAGAACTTAGATTTTCATCTCAGAATAAGGCTGCAAAACAAATAAAAGTTGATAGAATCAGTGCACCATGGGTAACTGGATGAGGGTGCATTATATTACATGAGGTTTTCCCTTGCCCAAAATTTATCATGGTCTGTGCCGAAAATTATGATGATAAGAAAAGAACAATTGTTAATAAAGATAACCAAGAATAATTGTTATCCATTAATGCAGAAGAACTTGGAAAAGTGTTGGGGTTTACAACCGAATAATTTGGAAACAACCACATTGACCTAGAAAAGCTTGCTAGTGATTATAAAGTAGTGGAAGAAAGGTTGAAAAATGATTTCTTAGATAAAATAGTTAAGGATAGAAACAAATTGAAAGGTGATCATAAGCCTCCTTATAATTTGGATATTTTTAAACCATGGGTTCAGGATACTATTTACATGCTAGAATTTTTCCTCGGTCTGGATAGAAATTTGGAAGTGGGTGCAAGCCTCCTTGAAATGGTATATAATATCCATTATGCTAATGAACATGTCAAATATAATTATACTTAGCACATTGTAGAATCCATGCATAAACAATTTTTAATGATTAAAGTAGGTTCCACGAAGACATTTAGGTTCACAACCTACTTGTTCTATCTTTTTCTATTCAAATTTAGAGGAATGTTACAGACCAACAAGCTTTAGATTCAGCCTTATAGTAATGCAGAGGAAAATAAAATGGCTCTAGTATATGAATGGACCACTGAGACAAGGATGCGTGATTCTTGAAGGAACTACATTCATTTTATAGACTACTTTTTGGCTCCATTGCATCAAGTAATTACAAATAATCCAATGCCTAGATTTCCTATGTCATGTAGAAACTGCATGCAACTAGGAAAAGAAATACAATTGGCTGATTGGTACTTAATGGAAAAATATACTATGCTAAGATTTTATGTATCGGGAGTACAGCCATACAAAATTCCAATACATGTGACATAAAGGGTTTTTGCATTGGAGTATGTAAGGCAGGTGCAGAGTGTTGATGAACTACACTTTCTCAGTCGGCAAAAGAAGACCTTATTTCCTTCTTTACCTTTTTCATGTGGAGGGTTCACATTCGAGAGAAAAGCATTTAGTGTGGCACATAATCTTTTGAATTTTTTTGACTTTGATGCTATTTGTCACTGGCAGTATGATCCATGTGACATCATTAAATCAATGATTGTGGCCAATAGGAATGCTGCAAATATTATTCAACATCAAAGTAAACCCTTTCTTGAAAACTTGAGAAACAAGGATTCTTGGGATGAGGTCAAAATAGCAATGGAGAAAAGTGCTACTGAGAATGGTATTTCTTTTGAACAATCATCAATAGAAATTATGGCATTGCACCAAAAGACAATCAGGACATACAAATTTTTTTATGAAAAAAGTGATAAACCATCTAGTAAAGTAAAAATTCTAGGTTCTCTAGAGATGAAAGTTATAGATAAAAAATGGTCACAATAAAAAATTATTGCCTTTTGGTCTATAAGGAAGGACCTAGGTGATCCAAGAGCTCTTGTAGAGTATGATGCTAATGAAGAAGATGAATAGTTTAGAAAATTGTGGAATATAGAGCATCTTGATGAATGTGATGAATCTGACGATAATATTGATAGGGAAGAAGAAGAACAAAGCCATGCCAGTTACAAACCTGGTTTAAGTGAGGCCGCAAAAGAAGAATATGCTTCAACATATACTTCAGGAGCAGACATACTTGAAAAAATTGGTTATGACGGTGGTCCTTTAAGGTCCAAAGGACAAGGCCCTTGGACAATACAAAGTTTTGAGCATAGAAAAACAATTGATAAATCTAACCTTAGGCTTGGAGGTGAAAAATTAGGCCAAGGCGATACAAGACAAAATCAATTTGTTAGAGCTTCTAGTCTTAATCCTCATGGTCAAATACAATCACAACTAGGACATGCCCTTGGTGGATAGCTTATTGCAACTGGGAGTGCCATTGGTGGCGATGGTATGGGTAGTAGTACTAGTAGTGGTCAACATGTGCTACAATGACAAATTACACACAATACTAAGGGGAAAACAAAAAAAGATACCACAAAAACACCAAGTGATCAAGGCAATCAAAAGAGGCAAAGGATTTTGATAGATCCAAGTCACACTATCAGTGGATCCACCATTACCACAAAGGATTTATTTCCAGACACTCCCACAAATCCAGTTAGTGTGGGTGTGAAATCATTATAAACTGCGAGTACTCCTATTCCTTCGCCATTCAAGAATTCCATTGTTTTTGCCTCCCTAGGTTATTATTTCATTGAAGAGTTTAAAAAGAAATCAGACTTGAACAAAAAAGAAAAGAAGCAACTAATGGAGAGTGCATCTTCTATAACTTCAGAGACTACAACAACCATGATATTACCCACATTTGACACAAATAAAGAAATCATAGAGTACACAATTGTTATTCCCATAGTTCAAAACAAACCAACAAATCAGATGGATCAATCTGAATACCAGGTAACCAATTTTCAATTGGATTTTTTTGACCTAAAATATACTAACAAAATTAATGTATCAAAGAAGAACAATGAATTGGTGTACACATCATTGCTAAAGCAAGATAGAGAGAAGAAAAGGTTGCAGACCCAAATAGAAAAGTTACAGGAAGACCTAGCAAGTGAGAAAGCAAAGAGGAAAGCAACAAATAACAAGAGCAATGAATTAAAAAAAAGAATAATAAAATCTGCATCTACATCAACAAGCAAAGAGGATAAATCAAATGAGAGAGAAGTGAATGACCTGAAGTGAAGGATAGATGAGAGCAACAAGAAATATGATAAGGAGAAATCCACTTCAGAAAAATTAAGAGTAAGCATTGCGAATGGAAATGCACAGTGGGAACAAAAATTAGAGAAATAGAGAAAAAAAAATGAAAGATTAGAGACAGAACTAACGGAAGCAAAAGAAGAAATTAAGTCTTCTCAAAATAAGTTATCTGCATTTTGTAGAGATACAGTGAGGCATATGAAACAAAATATCTAGGATGAAATAATGCAGAGGTTTGATCATTTGTGTGACATGTTTCAATTCATTGATGCTATTAGACAACATTATAAGAAGCTCAACAAATATTTAGTGGACAACAAAAAGGCGCTAGAATTAGAGAAATATGCAAATGAAGTTCTACAAACAGTCTACAAAGCCAGTGACAATGATCAAAAATCAAAAGGGATTACTAATTGGATTGAAGCGTCAATGAAGTTTCCACGTATCATTTAAAAGTGTTCAATAATTTCTGAAACAAAGGAATATTTGCATTTGGTTGCAAACAAGATGAAGGTGGTGGATGAAAAGGTAAGGAACTTCACAGAGCTTGGTTTTCAAGAGGCTTTTGACACAAATGAATGATTCATTGGAAAGGATTCTTTCAGAAAGAAGATGGAAGGTGCAAGGAAGATTGATTTGGACCAGTTTCCTCATAACCAAGATGTGAACTATTTGGATTCCATTAGAACACTGATAACCTTGAATGCAAAATTGACTGAAGAATTCAAGACAAATTCCATTTCCAATTACAATCATGAAATGTTAACAAAACTTCAAGTCAAACAAAATCAGTTAGAGAAAATGACAATTCCACCACCTGAAGAGTGAAAGTTGCTAGAAAAGTTGATACAATGACTTAATTTATCATTTTTAATCTTTGATAATATGAGTTTCGAAGTTCCAACTCAACTCTATGCAGACTTTTCTTTCGGCATAGGCAAGATTTTGCATTGCCAATGCCAATATGTACTCATTCATGTGAAATTCAATTAAAAGTCTCAAATTTAGACTTCAGTAATGTGATGATGTTCAATTATCTGGATTCTGTATTATTTATTTTATCATTTGAACTAGTGATGAACTGTTAGCTCATTATATTTACTTCTTGGTAGAGCTTCCATTTCCAAGTTATGGATGTTGAACTATTAGCTCATTATATTTAATTCTTGGTAGAGCTAAAGCTTCTAAGTTATGGATGTTGAACTATTAGCTTCTATTATATTTTGACTAAAAATCCTGATCAGTATCCACCAACTTACACCTCACCCACATCCCACATACTACAAAAATACACTACATTTGATTTTATGATTAGCACAAATTGCAGAGATTTGTGTGACAAGATCCATTTTGTGGCCCACATTACTACTTGATCAATTATCATGTCCATAAATAAATCTAAAACCCCATGGTCATAGCCCCTATTCCTGAAGAATTCAAATTCAATGTACTGACAAATTAATTGTACTTCCACACACTCAATTTGAATAACATAAACAACCACTTTGGAGACAACCAAATAAGTTAATAACTTATAAGCATATGAATCCACAATAGTTAAACACTCGAAATAAAATCAAAAAATATGTGTAACCTTCTCCATTGTATTGATCTTCAAAGTTCAAATGATATGCATTATAAAAATAGTTTATGATATGAGATGGATGGGCGAATTGGTGCAATCTATTATCTATCTTCTTACTATTTTCTACTCTAAAGTATAATTAAAAAGTATGTGATGATCCGTTGATCTCCTATTGGGGTATTGATCTCTCTTATATATGAGAGGCAACAAGCTACAAACCCCTTGCAAAAAGTCATGATGTTTTGACAACTAAACATAACTCAACTTATAAATAAAACAATGCCACAGGTGAATGCATTGATCCGTTAATATCCAAGCAGAAGCCTATGACCACTGACCACCTAAGATATGTTCAAGGCTTCTACTCCATGATAGGGCACTCATCATGCTATTGGTTGGCGTTCTTCCTCTGAATTTGATGGTTGTCCCGTTGGATCTAATTCTGACACATCTACAGTTTGGCTAATAAACATATTGACTGCAAAGAGGTGATGGATGTACTTATGTTCAGCATAGGTATCCATGTTATAGATCACCTCTTTCATATCATATTCCATAGAAATTTTTTTTTCGAGTTTCTTATGAGTGTTTTGTAAAACCATATCCTCGTCATTTATTTCCTGCAACACAATAGTCAGAAGCCCAACAAGCTCTTCCTTCCAATCATCATATTCTCATGGATTTCCAATGCCAAAATGAAGTGTCAAGACTAGGACTGAATCAAAGCATTCAAAATCTTCCCTAAGACTATTATCATATCCATTATGTGATTCTACCAACTTGTTATATGTCAGCAATATTTGTCCTTTCATGACATTCTTATCTAGGAGCTCCTTTTTTTTCTCCATCATTCTAGGCTGCAATTGTTCATTCTGCACCAATGCAATGCGTGTCTATTTGAATCTTTCCCAATATTCAATAGCACATTTCATCATTTTATTGAACCTTTGTTTTATCATTTCAGATACAATGTTATATTTGATGGTTTTCACTTCTTTCTCCAATTCTTTGCATTTCCCTTGGGATTTCAAATGGCAATTCTTCTAGTAGGTTGCATCAACCAATGCATCAAGTACTCTCTTATCTCTTTCAAGCCATGGGGAGTACAAATCTGATGTGGAGAAGGAAGATATTTTTTCCCTCTGATTTGTTAGCTCCTTCTTCAGTTTGTCATTTTCCTTAATCAGTTTATCGATCTGTGCTTTGGTAAATTTTTCCACATTTATGTTCAATTCTGATGTCTCCATAGGGTTGGTATCCACTACTTGTTGAACCAAGAGATGACCAAACACTTGGGTTGGATTACTAATTATAGCAGGTCTTTTATCATGGGGATATAGTGACCAAATAAGTAAGGTGGCTTTGTTTGGGTTGTACCCAGATCCTGAATACATTTTGTCACTTGCTTCTTCTGTTAAGTTCATTGTCGTATCCCCTCTTTTTCTAAAGCTATCAAATACAATTGAAGAGCTAATATCTCACCCTAGCAGGAGCAACACTCTAGCTTCTTGAAGCAATTCCCTACCTCTTTTAGGAGTGATGGACTCCATTTCCTTTTCTACCTCCCTTTTCAATTCCTCCAGAGCAGTTGCCTCATGTTCAAGAGTGATATCCTATATCTATTGTCTCATTTTTCTACCTTTATATTCATAAACAAATGATTTAAATTCAGAAGATTTAACAAAATCACAACCAAAAATAAACTGTTGTCCAGCCATGACCCTCACATCATTAGATAGTTCATTTGATGCCTCAAATCTTACAATATTCTGCTCTTGAGGGGGATCGTACTGTGCAATCACAAGAGCACTAATTTGTTTGACCTGCTCACCCTCTTCATCACCCTGCTCTTCTTCACTTATATCAGTATCTACAGAAAAACATACCGCAGGAGTAGGCTGTGAAGGTATGTAATCCAAGGGCTCTATGTCCTCAGCTTGTACTCCTAAATAGGTTACATGAGGTGCATCAAATACAACTAGGGGAACATCCTTTACCAATTCATTGACATAAGTGATGAGTTGCTCAATTCTTGTTAAAGGATCCTATATCTCACCAACTGCCTTTCTATAAGATGGGACATTTTTCCTCTTCCATTCCTTTGCAAGCATAATCTTGTTATAGGTGACCATTCTTTCCTTGTTGGATGGCTCATCATGGTTTCTTATGACATCTTCGACTGAGAACAAATGTTCATACCCTGATAGCCCCTGTGATAATCTCGTGTTGTGAATAAACCCTTCTGCATCAAATTATTTCCTTACATCACCTAGAGGTAGGTTGTACTATGCTAATTTACCATCAATTTCTCCGTATCCTTCATTGGCAACCATTGTAAAGTCTCCAAAACATAAGGTTTTGGGCATAATTGATTGTTTGTTATGTCCTTTGAGGTGTTTGGAATCAGATTTTTCCAATTGCCTCACAATTTCTAAAAAATAAATTCGGTCAGGAACTACTCATGGCATCAAGTGTGGAGCCCCTTCAAACCCATAAACCCTTATCACTATAAAATCAGGGAAAGCATACCAGTCTCCCCAGTTATGATTCACTTTATTTCTCAAGTCATTTTCCTTTGGTCTTAGAAATCTTTGTACTTCTAGGGATAGGTTATAGTTGCACGGATACCCCAACAACTTCATCAATGGTTTTACAAAAAAATCTTCAAAATAAAGGTAATGAGACCTACCAACTTAGTTGTCCCATAATGAAGTCCACATTTGTACAAGTTTAAAATCTCCATTTTCATCTGTATCTTTTATCCTTAATTCTTCACTCTAGACCCCTTTGACTTGTCCCTCGTACAATAGAAAATTCATAAGCAAAGAATAGTGTTCAAAACTAATATTATCAGTATTATTTTTAATCTTTTCGAGCCCTCGATGTAGCGCATTGGCCAAGTAGCTAGCATAATCAAATGGACTGGAATCCTTGCTCTGTATGTCTGCAACTAAGACCATTGGGGCAATCGATATGAGAGGCAGAACCTCTACTCCCAAAACCTAACCAGCTGAATAATAGGTGTATTAGAAATACTCTTTGAACAAATCTTCATTGAAAGGAGGGTTTTCATTGCTAGAGAACCTCCTGAGTTGGCCTCCTTCATCCTTGGGCCTATGCAAAGTTAATTTCCATATCTTATAGCTAGTATCCATGTGGAAATACTCTATCAAGAGATCTTTGATTGTGAATGATAAATTCAGTGAACACTCTAACTAAAATATAGTAAAAATGAAATCCCTAGAAATAACAAGAATGTCACCCCCGCCATGTGATTGAATATTTCTTTTCTTGGGGTAATATCTGATAGAAAGAGCCTTAATTAGCTCTGCATTCACAAACACATTGGGCACCACAAGTCTTCCTAGGTTCAACCTCCATGGATTACAGACTGTTTGGAACCTAAATTGTTTTTTGTAATGGTACATGAAGAGGTCGTACCCTCATTGCAGTGTCCAAATATCCCCTAAGCCCTTTTGTTTGTACCATAATCGATCCATGGGAGGATTCATTTGAGCACTCCTCCTGGGTCTCAGCCCCGACCCAGGACATTGATCTATCAGGTCTTCATTTAGGAGTCTCTTAGGCTTTTTGGTTTTTTATTTTTTAGCTTTGGGTTTGTTTGTACTCTCTTCCATTATTTAAATCTTAAGCTTTTAAGTAAAATAGCTTCTCAGCTGGGTCTGAAAGTGAAGTACTTATGTGAGTCTCAACGAGTTGCCTCCATAGTCCACTGGTCTTTGCTGCATCAAAACTCCAAGTTTTTGCCTTTCTGCTTCCGCCTTAAGCGAAATCTTCTAGGATTTTGTAACAACTATGCGATCAACTTGTGAGATAACTCAATTCAATTTTGGTTCATAAATGCACCACAACACAGCTGCACAATGCCACTAGATGTCACATCAGTCTTTCACTGATAGCCACCCTCTCCACCGATGGACACCTATCCTTCGTTCTATCGGTGGGACACCAGATAATGTTTCCTCGATGCACCATAGTTCCCCTGATATAATTTATGCATTCAATAATTCATTCCCATGGGCCATGGTTATAATTCATGGTTACTTTTATTGACAACTTGACTCTATCAGTATATCGGGAGAGCACCTTAGGAGTCAACCCGATAGAGTATTGTTACACCGATACTAGGTTGTGAGCTATTTTTATCGAGCCATCAGAGGGATTGTGATGGGGGTTTTGCCGATGAAGCATTTTTAGGCCGATGGTATTGAATTTTGTTAGGAATGGGGGAAGGACTACGTCACTATGGAATTTCAAATTTTGTTTAATATTTATGGATGCAATGTGAATGTAGGCTATAATATGGATCTTGTCACACAAATTTCTATAATTTGCATTGTTCATAAAATCAAAGTGTGGTATATTTTTGTGATTATTGATAAAATAAGATAATTCATGCCCATGGTCATAAACTATAATTCATGGTTACTTTTTTTGACAACTTGACTCTATCGGTATATCGAGAGAGCACCTTAGGAGTCAACTTTATAGAGTATTGTTACATCGATACTAGGTTGTGAGCTATTTTTATCGGGCCATTGGTGGGATTGTGATGGGGTTTCCACCAATGAAGCATTGTTAGGCCGATGGTATTGAATTTTATGTAATTTATAAAATATCATCAACTACGTTACTACAGTTTGACTTTGGCATATGTATTATGATTCATGAAGTGCAATATAATATAAAATATCATGGAGGCTTGGAGTGCAATATAAAACAAAATATTCTGAACTTGAAGTGCAATGATTAATAATTTATTTGAATACAATATAAAAAATCACCTATAGTTTGGAATATGATTCATGCTCACATGCAGTGCTTGAGTGCAATATTAAATAAGATATCATGAAGTGCAATGATTCACAATTTCAATGTTCATGGAATACAATATAAAATATCATCAGACATCAACTACAATTTGGACTTTGGAACAATGGAAACTAATTCATGAAGTGCAGAAAAAAAACCTAAAACCTGCTAATTATCTTCCATTTCCCAAATGGAGTCAAGGTCTTCAAATCGATGCTCATCTTAAGATAAAGTAAAAGAGTCATCTTGATTCTGTGACTGCTCTATACTTTCTTCAACCTATGTCTCAAATTCAACATTCATTGTGTGATTTGTGTCAATTTCAATATCATTGTCATCTATCCCAGGCCCAATCCCACTGCCAGTGCCATTGCCACTACCACTAGTACCAGTAGTTGTTGGAATTGGAGAGCCTATGTTGCACAATCTGGTCCATCTTCTTTCACATGTGGACCTCCAGATTGTGAGTGCCCTTTCGAAAGGAATTTTTTTGACATTATACATAGTTCCTTTCATCCTCAAGCAAATTTCCAAATTCTTGTCCAGTTTGTTTCTTAACTTTGATTTCAAAAACCCCAATGTACTGAAAACTCTCTCATCCTCCACTGACCCCAATATCATTGTTTGACATAAATCAACAAGTTTGAAATATTCTGACGTCAAACCATGCAATATTTCACTCTAACCTAAGCTTGTCCAAACCTTTTTTATTGATCCCAATTCAAAGGCCTTCTCCTTGCCCATGGATTTATACTACTCCCTCATAGCTGTTGCAAAACTCCGACATTGCTTTCTAAGCTTATTTTCATCTAAAATTCCTTCTATTATTTTTTTATTGTATGTTACCTTTTCTGAAAACTGTTCGATCAAGATTTTTACTTGATCATGAAAATATTTTGGGTTATCTCAGTTTACCCAAAATTGAGGATACACAATACCAATAGCTTCAAGTATTTCATGTTGAGGGAATCTTCCACGAATCTCTGAGGAGAGAGATTTTGTAATTTCCTTCAAATTATCACTAACAGATTGAACAATGTCATTAAAATCTTCCTCATTAATAGGAACTTCTTTTCTAGAGCACCTGCCTATCTTCCAATGGTACTTTGGTATCTCATATCCACGTACACAAATACATAAGTGCCTGCTTGCATTAAACTGTAAATAATTATCAGGATTATTCAAATCAGTAATTTTCTGCCACATCAAATAGTTTGTGCCTTCTTGTGTTAGATCTAGATATAGATGATCGAGGGCCAAGCATGTAAGTTTACGTAGATTGGAATATTCATAAATATACATAATTCTATCTTGGGATTTCTTCACAAGATTTTTCATCTCATCTAGCATGGGGAGAAGAATAGATAAATTCAAGAGTGTCTCTATATCGCTTAACCTATGTAAGAGGTCAAGAGCTTTGTCTACTATGCTGTGATGCGCGTACATCACTCCAATCAAGGATTGATACTCTAAAAGAACTCATTGTGCTGGTCCATCTAGGGAGATCCATTTGGTATCGACATCCTTAAGAAGCTTGTTTCCAGGTGTTATTCCCTCAGCAAAATGTTGAAATTCAAGGAAACATTTGGGACTTCGGCAGAAGTATGCATGGATCTCGTGAACTAGATTTTCAAATTTTGATACTGTAGGAAACTTGCTTACAATTTTGAATGCTAAATTCATTTTGTGGGCCATGTAGTGAATGCCAAGCATGTATGGTGCACAAGTAGTTTGTAACTTTGTGCAAAGATTGCTCCTTTGACCTTGCATCACTGCAACTCCATCAACTCCTACACACACTAACTTTTTGGCAATTGTCAACTCATCCATACCTATAATTTCGTTCAAATATTTCTTGACTAGTTCAAATAGATTTTGCGATGTTGAAGTATCCTTCATTTTACAAACACAAAGAAGATGAGCTTGGAAAAAATGTTGTTCTACAGTATACAAATGCATACAAACCCAAGAAGTATTGTCTACCACAGTAACTTCATCTAAAGATAATGCAATGAAATTTGACTCTTTTAATTTCTCCTTTAAATCTTGCTTTTCCACTGCAGCAAGACAGTTCGCCCATTCCCATTCAGTGTTTATAGACCAATGTGAGAAGGGAAGTGGGGAACACTCAAATAAGATAATAAATCAAAATATTCTAGGTAGTCTGTCATAGGACGCCCCCTGGACAAAATATGAAAAGCAACACTCATCTGAATAGTTTTTGATAGATTTGCTGCTGCCATGGCTTTTCCAAAATGAGCCTCAAGTATACCTTCACATTTTTTAATCTTCGACATTCTAGGGTTATGGTCTCCATAATTTGCGGCATACTTAACATGAAGACATTCTTCCTTTGATTTCCATCATACGACTGATTGTTCCTTTCCGTCTATGATTTGTTTTTCATAAACTTTGCCGATATGTTTTTCTATAGTGTCAAGCTTTAGCTGCATCATCTTGTCTCTTCCACATTTCCAACTACAAATCCTACATTTGACCTCTATTTCCCTTTCAATATCATTTTTGTTTGATACCCCCACTGGTTCAAGGAATGGTACTTTGACAACCAACCAATTTGAAAATTCCTTGTTATTTCCCTCTCATGCCCCAATTTTGCCTTGTTTTTTCTTTTCTTGCTACCAACATCATCCTCATCCAAGTCAATTATCTCATTCTGGCTATCCAAGTATCCCTTGGAACATCTTCTATGGTATTTACATCCTCATTTGATACATTTTGATTTAACACAATGGCAATCTCACCTTGACCTTCCTGTGGTGGTGAGGTATTGTCATTGCCATCTTCAATAATATTTGGTGGAAGAGTCGATGGTGTAGCTCCACCTTGATCTGATGGATTAGAAGCTTTGCCAATTCCAAAGTAAGTATGTATGGTACCTCCACATTTTGGTCATTTTGATGGCCTCCTAGTCTCTTCATTACCCTCAAGAGTCTTACCCTTGCAGTTGTTGCTCGACATATTGATATCTCACTTCAAATAAAAGCTGGAAAAAAATGTCTTCTTGTTTAAGAAGGACAAACCAATAGAGAATATAGATCCCATTCCCTACTCAAAATCATGTTTAAGACTGAAGCAAGAATAGAAAAAAGATAAAGAAATCTTATTATTATAACTAATAACTAATAACAGTATGAAGAAATGATCACTCACATTTGAGTCTATGTTTTCATTTTTTGCTTACTTCTGAATCAAGAAGTAGAACCTCAGAATTGAACAAAATGTGTAAGAAAAAATAACAGTTTCAATTGTATTTATATCAATCCATAATCGGTGAATTTCGCGGGATTTTTAAATGGTATGTTAAAAATGTGGCAAATCCCGCATGCTTATACAATGATACCTTGTAATTTTCAAGGTGAAATAGGTCCTCATAAGCAACTATTTATAAATTTTAATTGGTGAATGGGTCTTCACAAGAAACTATTTGTAAATTTTAATTGGTGAAATGTGTCCTCATATAATGTTTTTTTAATAGTATTGGCGAATATGTTGGTGTTTTATGACATGCTCCCTGGGATTCCAGCAAAAAATATTGATCAATCCATTGGAAACGTGTAGTCTGTTATGGTGAATTTATTGCCTAAACATGCCTCATAAAATGAAACCGCTGGTGAATGGACATGCATTGGACCGATAGTTTGTGAAATCCAGGTGATTTGAACACCTTGATGGATACCTAGAATTTGCTGAATTCGATTTGCCCGATTCCTAGAATTCGCCAATTGGTGAAGATTCACCACTAAAGTTATCCCTGCCTTGGAATCCCCTTTGCGGTGGAACCTGATTTAAAATAAATGTGGCACTAGATTCGTGAGAAGATTGAAAAGAAAATTTCCAAGTGGAATAGGAAATTCCTCTCGCTAGTTGGCGGACTCCAAATTTGTCAGAAGATTCTTTCTTCTTACAACATCTACTTTGCTTCTGCTTTGTTTTTTAACTCATATCAAATCAATGATATCTAGAAAAGAATAAGAGCCTTCCTCTGGTGAGATGGTAAAGGGAATAACAAAATAAATACAGTGAAATGGGAATAGTTCACTATTGAAAAGGCTAAAGGTGGATTGGGTTTGAAATATTTAAAAGTGTAGGGCATCGCCCTTGCTTCAAAATGGATCTTAGGGGCCCTAGAAGGGGAGGAACCTTGGAAGATTTTGATCCAACATAACATAAGTAGAATTGTACCTAAGAGGGAAAAGGCTTGGAAATCTCTACCCATCAGTGATATCCTTGGCAGTATGGAAACTAAGTCTCCTGCAGGGTCCAGTATATTTAAGACTATTTGGAAGGCTTAGGAAGTGATGAAGAATCATCTCGACAATCACCATTTCACCAATGGGGATTTGGGGATCATTCATTCTTGTAGATCTATATGGTGGGACTTGAAGCATAAAGGGAAACCCTTGGCTTTACTCCAAGGTTGCTCTACAAAAGGGTGGGCCACCAAAGGGATCAAACACTTTAATGATATCCTTGAAAATGGGAGATTGAAAGGGTGGAATGAATTAAATAATGAATTCAACCTTCCCCCTTCTAATTGGAGAACTTACACAGTCCTTAAGGAGGCTTGTGGCTGGCTAAATTTTCTTGTGATAAGTAAGAATGGAACAAATCAATATAAAGAATTTTAGTGGAAAAATGGATCTAATATGAAGAATACTAAAGTTAAAGAACTATACAACTTGTTAACAAATCACATTGACCTAACTGATCATTTAAACCAAATCTAGAACTTACAGTCGGATAAAGATCAATGGTAGAAAATCTTAAAAAACAATTGGAATAACCAATTAGAAGCAAAGCTTGCCTGCTTTAGATGGTTACTGACTCTACAAAAGATTTATTTTAAGGGAAAAATTGATGATATCTTGGTTTGTACTATTTGTAGAGTCCTTGAATCATTTTTCATATCTTATTTGATTGTTCTTTTGCTAAAGAAATTTGGGGAATGTTCTGCTCTAGGTAGGAAATATGGGTAAACAATGGAAGGCTGATGCCTGAGAATATTTTATTCATTCATAATATCAAAATGGGTAAAACTGGTAAATTATTTTTGTTATGCTTATCTTCTAGTATTTTGTGGTCAATCTAGAAAGCAAGGAATGGAGATATTTTCCAAGGGAGGAAGAGGTTGCTTACTGAGTCTTCTCGAAGACTCATATTTTTTAATACTGCTATGCAAGTGTACATTACAATGGCTCTCTCCAAAGACAAATTATGGAGCTATTTGCAGGACAGAAGGGTCTCCTCAGACATCATGGAGGCAAGGTATGGCCATATGTGGCCCGAAGGACATCCAAATGTTGATGTGTTTCTTAGGGCTCTGCAAGATTTCTGATAGGATATGGTTGGTGTTCAGTTCGAAGGGGTAGTGCAGAAGGACCAAGTCAAACCAGCTTTAGTGGAGGAGGTGGTTGCAACTTAGGCTTTAATTACTCTGAGAGGAGATCAGAAGGCTGTGTAGTCTCCCAGTTGGCAACACTATTTCCCTTTTTTTGCTTTAACTGTATTGTATATATATCACTATACTTGTATATTCAAATTGTCTATATGTTGTAACTAATCCTTATTATACAGGCACAATGGACAACTTCTTGGCTGAGATACTATCTTTTGTACTTACTCTGTAAAGGGAATGGATTAGGGGATTTTATTTTGGTACAATGAAAAGGGGATTATTTTTGATACAATGTAAGGGGGGTTCATTTTGATATACCTTGTAAGGGGGGTTATATGCTACTAGTATATGGTCTTACTAAAAAGATGGTGGGGTAACTATCCTATGTTTATATCTTGTATTTTTTGCTCTCTCTATACTTAATATATATAAAAAAAAAAACACTCATCTACAATAGATGCAAATTCCGGATCTTGGTTAACAACGTCTATGTCTTCTACAAAAAAACTATCCTTGTGAGTCTCTAGTGACAATTTTTTCTAGTAAGGGTCTATGAGGTCTTGATGCCCTAATTGTATGTTTGAGAAGGGATTGATGTAGTCTTTTAGATCAGCCATTTCTCTTTGTTTCTTTTTGGACCTTGTTTCAACCATGTAAGATATGCTCAAAATGGGAATGATGCTAAATTATGTCTATAAATGATATGATTTAGTCTATGTTTTTGGATATATTTATTTTTGGATATAAGAGATGCTAAATGCTTGATGATGTCCTAGAATGACTATGTCTAAGTATGCAAAAGTGATAAACTTTGAGAGAATTCAGAAAGAGGTTACCAACCATCTAAAGTTTAACCAAGGCTTCAAATTAGTTTATTAAGGTACCTTTTGTAACATTAAGACCAAGAGATAAAGTGAGCTCCCAAACTTGACTAATGAGCAGGAAAGACTCACAAAAATGACAAAAGATATGTGTGACAAGTGACTACGTTCAATGACAATTTTGGTTGAGGTAAGGGTTTATCAAAAGAATGGAAAATTGGCCTATTAGATAAAATATGCAAATGTGACTATCTTAAAAGTCTGATTGATATGACAATAATGAAGACTCCTAAAAAATAACTAGGGTTTGCAGCTCATATGAATATTACTATGATTAAATGATACTATAGATGCAATGATGACTAGTATGAGCAAATCCTTCTTGTTTATGTTCAAAGGTCACTGTGAAAGGATAAACATAAACTTGCTTTGATTATTTGACCTTGGGTTGTGACAATAAAATTCATTTTTTTGATTGTCAAGCAATTGTGATTCAGGTTTAGCAGATGTGTTGTTTCACAGACAGTTGCAGGTTTTAGTATCAATTGCGTCACTTGATAGACAATTGCATTTTAGATTTAATAGATGTTGTTTTTAAATGATAGTTGCGGTTCATATTTAGCAGATGTGTTTCAATAATGGCAATTATGGTTTTTTGTAAATAGGATTTGGTGGGTAATTTTAGGAAAAGTTTGGAATTTTGTTTCAATCTAATTTTGGTCAAATTGAAGATAATCAGAAAAAAAAAAAAAAAATTGGTATATTCTCTAATCCCTCTCTCTCACTTTGTTGGCCATCATTTATTTCTCAGTATCCGCTAATGCATCATCAAATACATGCCTTAATCTTGGATCATAATTTATGACAAACATCCATTTTGAGTCCAAAATATCTGCATAGAAAAATACCTGCACATGAATGAAATACATATATTAGACGTATGTTATAACAATTCTACTGATTAATAAGCACATGTATATACTCACAATAAACTATGAATTAATAGATAAATGATCACTACCACTTATTTTTTGAGTTAAAGAAATACCTACTCACAATGAATTGGTAGAACATAAGGCTCATTATGCTCTGGTAGGAAGCACGAGGAATATATAGAAAACAATACACTATGGGTATCATGTCTTCATGTCCTCTCAAATGCTTCATACCATCTACACTTAAATATACAAAATTTAAAAGAGCTTTAATCCAACTCAATAATTTATTGTATTTTCCCAACATATTGTAGATTCCCTTCAATTATATTCTTATCTTTTGAGCTTGATCATCTAGATTGCTTGAAGTCAACCATGATGCTACAATTGAAGGATTTTATCTTTATATCTACACTTTCTACACAATAATACCGACCAAATTCCCACATTGCTAGATATTTCCTCACTTGTGAAAGACCATTTGTTTCATTGAGAAAAAAATATAATGATGAATATTAAAATAGTTAATAGTGTAAGAACTGTAATGAAACAACATTTTGTAAAATCCCAATTGTACCTTTCTTTCAGATCCTCTAGACATGTTGATTTCATCTTCTATTATGTTTGAATCTATACTTGCATCTTCTATTTGATTTTGAATTTGTTCAATAACCCATTCTAGTGTGAAATATTTTCCCCATTCCCCAAGAAGATTAGTGGGAAATGGATTATTCCTTGGGTTTGATCTCTTAAACTATCTCCTTGCTTATAACACTTCTTCTCTCTTTTTATCATACAAATCAATCCATTTGTTCATAAAGTCCATGTGGTATAGAATGAACTTGTCGAGTATAGAAATTTTGTCTACAACTATTGTATCTCAAAATGTTTATTTCAAATCTCCAAATGTCATGCTGTTAATTTGATAAATAAATTACAGAGTAAATTAATGATTGCAAGAAAGAAAAAAATCACATTGATTATGAATTTACCTACTAATTTGTACTTCAACACCATTATATTGTGGTTTTTATCCATCAATAATATATGATGCTCATTCTTCATCCTAGATGTGTGGCCCATCTTCAAAATCCTTACCAAGGAATTCACATAGGAAGAAAAATGCTTCATTCAATATATACCCTTCAGCCATGCAACCCTCTACATGTGCCTTTTTTCAGACATATCTTTTAAGAGTTTTCATATACATGTCAAATAAAAACATCCACCTTGTTAATACGACACCCGCCAATTCAAAGTCATTGATTAGGTGTATAAGTAAATGGACTTGTAAGTCCATGAAACTTGTAGGGAGCTCCTTCTCAAATACACATACAATTTTTGCAATTTCCTTCTTCCACTTTGGCACTTCACATTCGTGGATCTCCTTGGAGGTCACCCACCTAATATAAAAATAGTAAATTTGTATGAGCCTTTAGTCAAAAAAAAAAAATGCAATATAATATCTCTATTTCTCTCACACATGAACATTTCATATAACCACATACCTTGTAAATGCTGACAATCGACTTATGGCATTCCTTAAGTCAACTATAAGACAAGAATCCCCCTTAATTGCCAATGGCATGATATGCTATCAAACACATTTATGAAAAGGTCATTAGTATTTTTTTCTCACACAAAAAAATATCAAAATATATTTAGTACTTAATCAATGTTACCAGTAAATGTTAAATGATGATATATAATACCTTCATAAAATTATGAAAATCATGTGTTATAAATCCTGTGATATGTCCATCAATTGTAAAATCTTTAGTCAATGATGACCCATAACCAGTAGGTGTCCTTATTGAATGGATGACATTTTTTAGTTGCTCTAGCTCCTTTTTTTTTCAAAATCCATGGAGCTTCTACATATGTTTCATTTTCCCTGTTTGGCCATAAATGTTTTCTATCAATTTTGGTATGCAAAAGAGAAATATCTCTCCTCAAAGACAAGGTGTCCTTCTCTTTGCCTGATATATGTCGACATATAGAATCTGGAACATTTTTGAAGACGAGCATAGGATATAATAGGTGAAATATTAATAGATCCTTCCAGTAAGGGAGCTCATAAAATATTGATTTCCTTTTCATTCCTTCTAGCATATTGACTAGAACTTGTTTTGGCTCTTGAATTAAATCACCTCGATCAAAAAAATCCTCCCAAGCTTTCAATTAAGCATCTTCATACTTCTTAAGTCAATCACCTAGACCCATAATCATGGGAGGGCCTGTTGGACTTGTCGTTGCACCAAAAGATTGACCTATCAATGCTTGATACAAGCTTCAGTTAAGAATCATAGGAGGTAGTTAAAACATGTCACAAACCCAAGTTCTAGTGCTGCAAGGAAGACCAAGGGTCACACCTTGCAAAAGGGCCTCTATTTTCAAAAGTTCCATCAAATTGATTCTTCAGGCGATTTCTAAACCTATGATCTAGTAGTAGAAAAACCCTATTGTTTGCATAAATAAATTTATGTAGATCTTTAAAATACTGCCCTTGAATTTGTTTTTCACATCTTGGACATGAAAATATCCCCTTTGTTTGAAGCCCTTCAGTTCAACAAGTAATGTTAATAACATAAAAAAAGGAATAAAACTAAGTATGAAAGTTGGGATGAAAATAAATTATGAGTGTAAATATGTAAATATTTTATCTTACCAAAAAAAACACCAATTCCTGGGAAATGATGAATAGTCCAACATAGCACACCATACAAAATGAATGAACTATTTGATGGAGGACGTGAAATGTAATACATTCTTGTGCCTTTCCATAGTAGTAGCATCTCATCAAAAAAAGGTGCAAGATAAACATCCATGTTTTTAACTTGATGTTTTCTTGGAACAATGAGAGTTAGCATTAGGTGCTCCTTTCTAACACTCATCTATGGGGGAATATTTTATACTATCAATCCGACTAGGAAAACACTATAATTTGAGCTCGAGAAAGAGAATGGGCACACTCCATCAATTCCAAGACCAAACCTGACACTACAGGGTTCATCTTTGAATTTTCTTAGCCATTTTCCCTCTATGTGTTTCATTGCTTTGGAGTCGGCCAAAATTCGCATGAATCCATCTTTACTCCTTTTCTTTGCATTCCAGTCCATCAATTATGTAAGTGACTTGCAAAAAGACATTCGTTGAAGTCTAGGTATAATTGGTAGATGATGTATAACCTTCTTTGGAACTGTAGGAACTTGTACATCTGTATGATATCTCTTCTCTTTGCATACAGGGCATTCTAACTTGTTCTAACATTCATCTCTGTATAAAATGCAATAATTTTTACATCATTTTTTTTTCTTATATTCTATCCCCAACTCAACCAACAATAGACGTGCCTCTCTGTAAGTTGGTGACAACACATTATCTTTAGGGAATATTTTAGTATTTAGTGCCCTATAAGATTGCCAAAGATTAAATCAATTGAATGTTTGACCTATGCCGAACATGCTTGATATTCCAATCTATACTAGGACTATTTATATACAATATATGGTTTTAAAATCCCCTTAAATAAATATAAATGAAGTCAATGAATGTTTACAAATTGTGTACACAAATAGAAAATGGAAAGCAAGAAATAGATTTCAACTCACTCAGTAAGGTAGTGAATCCATTGTCTAACCAACCGAATAGTGACTTGATTTATAATAATATTAATGTGCATTCCAGTTGTGAGGTTCTACTTGCACCTGATTTGCACATGGGTGTCTTTGTTGCTTACTTGATGGAGTCTTTTAGGTTGTTATCATCAACATTACATTGGTGGTAATTACCCCTACTATCATCATTACTGTCAGCGATATGATCATTATTGTCATCATTGTTTCCATCCCCAAAGAAACCTACAAGAATTTCATTCAATCCCTCTTCATGCACTATATTTTCACTATCATGATCATCATCATTAAAGCCGCTAGGTGGAATCTCATCAATGTATGCAGATCTCATCAGCTCTTCAAATTTCTCAAGTGGTAGTAATCTCTTCAAACTTGTTCTTTTCGCCCTGGTATGTTTTAAAGGATTGTTTGGATCATCCTATCCAAATCTTAATAACCTAGTTGGATCATGGGTATTAGTATGTGTTTCATCAACATCTTCTACTTATCAACAAACACAAGCATTATTTAATATTTGGAAACAATTGGATAAATCATAAATGTATCAATTTCAAAGAAATATAATCAAATATGGCTTAAAAAATAAAAATAAAAATTGTATGAACATATATACAAAAATTGAATAATGGAACATTATTTTATAGACTACCTTTCTTATACAATAATTTAAATAAAACACAATTTTTACAGCATAGTTTATAAAACATCAATATGCACTCATTTATTATTCTTTAGTTTTCTGCCCTTAAGAACATCCTTAGGGAGACCTTGTTCTTCCCTTTTCTTTCGTGTAGGAGTGCATTTTAAGAAGGGGTAATCAATAAATAACTCATCCATAATGGTAAGGTCCTTAATAGCCTCAGCCATTATCAATATATCAACCTCTCTTTCCATATCTCCATCTTTATCATTTATAACCTCAACAAATTGACAATTCGGTCGTACATTAGGGTCCCTCCCGTTACTACTATTTATAAATTCTACAATATTTTTGTGTGTGTATGCATGTCCATCTATATACATAAGATGGCCTCTATTAATGTCTTTCCCACTTTCCAATTGGAGACAATGTGTATACATATTTAAATTTAGACCATATGCTAACATGCTAGGCTTATATTCTGCTAGCCTTCTCCATTCACCACTATAATATGATGGAACATAATATGGCATTAATCTCCTAGTGTTTTTTTCTAAATTATTTCTATGTTTAAATCCCACATGTACATTTTAAACAATAAAGAGGCCTAGATTCACTCCATGAATATTGGAGGGTTGTATCATGTAGCTATATCTTGAAAACTGAAGAACCTCATACACTCTAGGAAGTTTTTGATCACTAGGCCAAGTGCAATATATTCTATGATCAAATTTCTCTTTGTAAATTGATCTCAAACTTAGGGGAAAGTCATCATCTCCATCACATTCATTCTCATAGGGTATGTAGTCCACCTTCCCCTATCTTTAAGCAAATTATGCATCTTTAAACTAGTTCTTGTTCTGTGAATTATTTCAATCAATTCCTCATATTCTGAGTTGGTATATTGGCACATATTTTTGTTACATGTATCATTTGATAAATGATCATTTCCCTCTAGGCTAGAAGTCGGTGATCTAGGAGACTTTAAACCAAGAAATTTATCCTACAAGTATCCATTGAGAAAAAAATTAGTTATTTAAATAATATAAATTAATGTTTAAACATTTAGTATACATGTTATTTATATCAAATTGGAAAATTCCTTACCACAATTCCTATTGGATTTGAATCTATTATAGGAGGCATACTACCGATTGGAAGCTCATCATATATGTAATGTATTTTTACAATTTCTCATTTGAATTATTTCTTTCCACGACATACAAAACATCCACAAACAATAATTTTCTCAAAGTATTCATCCCATGTATTATAGTCCTAACCAACCTGTTGTTTAGTGCAATCATATGTTGTGTCTAGAATATCCATTGTCATATCCTCTTCCACCCACTGTCGTTTACGTGATTTAACAGTTCTAGGTTCATGCCCATGTACATATCTTCTTCTTTTTCTAGTTGAATGCTCAAGCTCTGCATTTTCTCAAATCTCCATCTAAATAATCAACACCATGCATTAATTTATGTCAAGATTGGATAATACATTATAAATTTCAATAATAATATGAAAAGATATGGACGTATAAAAAAATTCCATCAAATTATTTTTTCCTAAGTTAAGTCAAAATTTGAGTTCCTGATATCCCACTCCATCCATTTTGTCCTCATTTGATATGACACAATCTGTTGCCATGGCCTCATCTCACCCTATAATACATAACATCATAAATAATGTTTACAAAACCAATTATATCATTTCAACAAATATGCTATCCAACACAAAACCTTAGTTGAGTCATATATTTTCTCAAAGTATTCATCCCATGTACTATAGTCCTGACCAACCTCTCATTCAGTGTAGTCATTTGTTGTGTCTACAAGATCCATTGTCATATACTCAAACACCCATTGTCTTCTTCATGATTTAACAGTTTTAGGTCCATGTCTATGTACATATCTTCCTCTTTTGATAGTTGAATGCTCAAGCTCTGCATTTTCTCCAATCTTCATCTAAAATAATCAATATGCATTAATTTATTTCAAGATTGGATAATATATTATAAGCTTCAATAATATTGTGAAAAAAGATGGACATATCACATAATGCCATCAGATCATTTTTTCATAAGTTAAGTAAAAATTTGAGTACTTGATGTCCCACTTCAAACATTGTGTACTCCTCATTTGACATGACACGATCTATTGCCATTGCCTCATCTCGCCCCTATAATACACAACATAGTAAATAATGTTTAGTTCACCAATTATATCATTTCAAAGAATATGCTATCCAACACAAAACCTCACTTTAGACATTTATTTGACATATATTTCACACTTTAGATGACTCATCTAGTTGTATAGGGGTCATTTCCGAGTTCACAAATGTAAGCTCCATTAGTTTTGCACCCACAAAATTGACATGGGATAAGTAATAGATAAAATAGAGAACCATGATTGCTGCCTTGAAACATATGAAGATGAAGTCATTTAGGATCAATTATTTATCAAATTCCAAGCAAAATACATCATTTTGCACTACTAGGTGCTAAATTAGGTGCACTTTGTGTCAACTTTTTCATCCCAAATAGATTACATTTTTTGGCTGAAAAGTGGCTCTAAATTAGGCACACTTTGCTATGCTAACTATGGCACCGACTACTGAACCAAGAACAAAAATTTAAAACTTCCTACTTCAAGAAGGAAGATATGCCAAGAGAAAATACTCATGTGAAGGAAGAGATGACAAGAGAAAAAATCCATGCAAAGGAAGAGAGGACAAAAAATGGAAACATGGTGTGAAGGAGGGCTACAAGCAAGTAGATCAAAAATTCGATTTAGTTTGTGACACCATATGTAAGGTTACAATTTATTTTTTCATTCCCACAAATATTTACAAAACAATGAGCTCTTGGTTTTGAATTGACTGTGCACACATATTCATTTTATTTATAATCAGTAGATGTGACTCGATCATGGGACCTATCTATGTTAACTCTCAATAAAACCACACTTTGCACCCTTTTTATCCCCCAAATATTACCATTCTAAATAGGTGCACAAGCATTAATTTTTTTACAATACATTTGTTTCATTTTGTATATATTTATATTCTATGTAGGTGTGCAATCAATTGATTCATAGGCATTTAAATCCAGAAAGAGGCATTCAAGGTAAAACTTTCATACCACAAACTAGATGAAAAATTTCATACCTGAAAGTGTGTACTTCATTTGCCTCCACAGACTGGACAAAAATAATTTTCCCTAGGTCACCTTAAAATGTCAAGTGATAGAGGGAAAAGAAAAAAGGGAGCAGACTCTGGCCATGATGAGGTAATTCATTGTCAATTTATAGATTTGTAAATGTTTCCCTTATTTCTTTCATTTTTACTTTTTACTTTTTACTTTTTAAATTTAAAGAAGAAATTTATTTTATATATATAGGGACATGTGATTGAAAAAGATGAAGAGGCATTGGTTTCCATATTGGGGGCAGAGGCAATGAGAAAATTGGATGATGTGCATTAGAAAATTCTTGTGAGATACATAGCAAACCGATTTGGTGAAGCCCCTCAAACATTGCAACCAAATCAACTGTGTCAAAGGGAATCAATTGATTCCCCAAGAAGTCCTGGATAGAGAAAAAGATCTAGGAGGAGATCAATAACATTAAACTATAGGAATGTAGAATAGGGAGCAAAGGCTTCCATTGTCCCACCCACTCTTGGGACACATATTTCTTCCACCATGACAAGTTTTCAATCTTACATTGGTACCTTCAATAACACGATAGAATATGATGTGGTTTTAGGGAAAGTTCGAATGAAAACTACTAGAAAAGGGTTTATGAATAGGTTGAAAGAATCATTCCTTCAACGCTTCAAAGAAAATCTACATTTTCTATTCTCAAAGATACTCATACACCTACAAAAAGAAGTTATCAATGACATGGGGATTGAATTTGGCATAGGTTGGTTTGTGAAGAAGGTAAAGCTATGAATGTCTCAAATTTGCAAGAGATTTTGGTGCAACCAAACAAAGAAGATAAAAAAATACCTCCTGAGCTAAGGCTCAAAATTCTCAAAGTATGGAAAGAGCTTGTAAAAGCATATGAGAAGTTCGAAGAATAGAGGAAGTCCAGTGAGGAGAGTACATAGGTATTTGAATTCTATCATAAGATTATATCAAATTTATTAAACTATTTTTAAATTTTATTTGTGCATACTTAAATTGAATTAGTATATGTTTCAGGACAATGCCACCAAGGCTAGGCTTCAAAAAATTGGTGCCAGGCATCACAATGGCCAAAAAGGTTTACAAGCCTTGATCTATAAATTTGTAAGTATATTTAATATTCTAAATGATTTTTTTTAATTCCCTAGGAAAAATTAAATGATTGCATATCAATTAGTTTAACTAGTCCATGTGCCATGTTTTAATAGGAGGATAAATATGGACAACATCCAAATCAATTTGAAAAGGAAAAGTTACAAAGAAAAAAGTGGGCCAATTTTTTAATCTGGATGGAGAACGAGGTATCTATAGTTAATTTTCAATTTCAATAACTTAGTTGGATATTGTTGTGTTCATATGTCAATTCACATTTCTTGTGTTGAGTTGTTTATTGATGCATAGGATGAGTTCTAAAGCAATTCTTTGTTGGCCCTAGATCCCACTCAATTGCCCCATTATTTCATGTTGAGGAGAAAGATATTGTTTTCCTTAGGGTAGTGGGTGACATTCATGCCTTATTTTCATCGCATCTTTTAATTAATGACCATTGTCTTTTAATATCCCTTAATTTTCCCCATTTAAGTTTTTAGTTGTGTCTTTTGAGAAACTTAGTCCCATGTTGATTTGATTTATATTATTTTTTCTTAAACATGGTATCTCAAGGAGTGCTTCCTTGAATTCATGTTGCCATTCTACTAAGTGATCCACATGCATATTTTCCATCCTTCCTCATGATGTTGTCACTATTTTAATATGTAAGAATGTTTTGATGCATCTTGGTAGGAATCTTATAGTTCTAACAAATCCTTGTAGTGTACATCACTTGGCGTAGCTAACCAACCACTTAATTTGTCCATCTAATTTTAAAAAGGCAGTAAATTCCTGTCTTGCATGTTAAAAAACTCTATAAATAAAGAAATCAATAGTAAAAAACCTACAACCTGATCTGATCAACATAGAGAAGCATGTAATACTAGACTTCTTAACATTTAAAAGATAAATGGAATGTCCTTAACACCAAGTAGAGCTATCCAAAAAATATAATTAAAAAAAAAAACATGCTCCCACAAGGAATGGCCTAATGGCTGGTTGTCATAGAAGTCAAACTACCGAACTAATAGCATTGATCAAGTTAACATATATGCATCATTTGCATAAACAACTAAACCATTTATGTGCATGAATAAATAGTATAAGGATGTAGATGAACTCAATTCATCTGAATTTATGCCTCTTGGTAGGTATTCCTCTTGAATCTCTAATATTAGGCACCCGAGACATCCCTATAGCTTTTACCTTTCATTCCTGCCTTTCCTCTTCACTATCAGACTCATCTCATTTTTCCTTATCTACATTTTTGGCTTTGACTTCTAATTCATCCCTTTTTTTACCTTCCTCCCCTTCACAATTTTCATCTTCTTTGTCCTCATCTAACTCCACAAGAGATTCATCTTCTAAAACTTCCTCATATGATTCTAATTCCTCTTCTACATCAGATGGTTCATATCCTTGATCCAACTCTTCTAAATTATTAGAATCAGAATCACTAGCTTCCATATTCAAAAATTCCCAACCACCATCTTTAATAATTTTGTCTGGATCATCAGTAATAGTCTTCAAAATTGGCTTCCAATTCAAGTTCATTCTACTTTCATAATACTTTATATCCATGGATTTTAGCCATTCCTTCATGCCATCAAGTGAAGATTGAGGAATCACGTCAATGGAGTTCCACCATTTCTCTTACTCGCTTCACAAATCCTTGAAAATATGCATTGATTTTATTTTTCTTGTCCCTCTCTTGTTGTTCTTCCTTAATTTCATCAGGATTATACATTGACCTTCTTGCCCCTCCTAAAGTTTGGACCACATCCATTACCTTCACATAAAACTAAACATCCTTGGTCTTCTTCGTTCCCACACCATGATATGGTTATGCAAATGAAAATGAAGCAAAGTAATCATATTTCTTCTTCCTCCATGAAAACCAAGCTCTCTAAATGGTATATCAAACTCTAGTTCAAAATATTTTAGATGAGGTTGTTCCCATAGCTCTCTTACTCACTTGTCAAATCCTTGAAAATATGCATTGATTTTAATTTTCCTATCCCTCTCTTGTTATTCTTCCTCAATTTCATTAGGATCATACATTGACCTTCTTGCCCCTCCTAAAGATTGGACCGCATTCATTACCTCCACATAAAACTAGACATCCTTGGTCTTCTTGGTTCCCACACCATGATATGGTTATTCAAATTAAAATGAAGAAAAGTAATCATAATTCTTCATCTTCCATGAAAACCAAGCTCTCTAAATGGTATATCAAACTCTAGTTCAAAATATTTTAGATGAGGCTACTCCAATAGCTCTCTTACTTGCTTGAAAAATCCTTGAAAATCTACATTGATTTTATTTTTCATTTCCCTCTCTTGTTGTTCTTCCTCAATTTCATAAGGATCATACATTGTCCTTCTTACCCCTCCTAAATTTTGGACCACATCCATTACCCTCACATAAAACTAGACATCCTTGGTCTTCTTGGTTCCCACACCATGATATGGTTATGCAAACTAAAATGAAGTAAAGTAATCATCTTTCTTCCTCTTCAATGAAAACCAAGCTCTCTAAATGGTATATCAAACTCTAGTTCAAAATAGTTTAGATGAGGCTTCTCCGATTGCACTCTTACTCGCTTGAAAAATCCTTTAAAATCTGCATTGATTTTATTTTTCTTGTCCCTCTCTTGTTGTTCTTCATCAATTTCATTAGGATGATACATTTTCCTTCTTACCCCTCCTAAATTTTGGACCACATCGATTACCCCCACATAAAACTAGACATCCTTGGTCTTATTGGTTCCCATGCCATGATATGGTTATGCAAATGAAAATGAAGTAAATTAATCATCTTTCTTCTTCTTCCATGAAAACCAAGATTTTTAAATTGTATATCAAACCATAGTTCAAAATCATATAGATGAGGTTGCTCCCATAGCTCTCTTACTCGCTTGACAAATCCTTTTAAATCTGCATTGATTTTATTTTTCTTGTCCCTTTCTTTTTGTTCTTCCTCAATTTCATTAGGATCATACATTGAACTTCTTTCCCTCCCTAAAGTTTGGACCGCATCCATTACATCTACATACAACTAGACATCCTTGGTCTTCTTGGTTCCTACGTCATGATATGGTTATGCAAATGAAAATGAAGCAAATTAATCATCATTCCTCCTCTTCCATGGAAACCAAGCTCTCTAAATGGTATATCAAAATCTAGTTCAAAATATTTTATATGAGGCTACTCCCATAGCTCTCTTACTCTCTTGAAAAATCCATGAAAATTTTCATCGATTTTATTTTTCCTATCCCTCTCTTGATGTTCTTCTTGAATTTCATCACGATCATACATTGACCTTCTTTCCCCTCCTAAATCTTGGATCACATCCATTACCTCCACATAAAACTAGACATCCTTGGTCTTCTTGGTTCCCATGGCATGATATGGCTATGCAAATGAAATGAAGCAATATAATCATATTTCTTCCTCTTCCATGAAAAAAAAGCTCTCTAAATCGTATATCAAACTCTAGTGTAAAATATTTTAGATGAGGTTGCTCCCCATAGCTTTCTCACTCGCTTGAAAAATCCTTGAAAATTTGCATTGATTTTTTTTTTCTTGTCCCTCTCTTGTTGTTCTTCCTCAATTTTATCAGGACCATACATTGAACTTCTTGCCCCTCCTAAATTTTGGAACACATCCATTACCTCCACATAAAACTGGACATCCTTGGTCTTCTTGGTTCCTACAACATGATATGGTTATGCAAATTAAAATGTAGCAAAGTAATCATCTTTATTCCTCTTCCATGAAAACCAAACTCTCTAAATGGTATATCAAACTCTAGTTCAAAATATTTTAGATGAGCTTGCTCCCACAACTCTCCTACTCTCTTTACAAATCCTTGAAAATCTACATTGATTTTATTTTTCATGTCCCTCTCTTGTTGTTCTTCCTCAATTACATCAGGATCATACATTGACCTTCTTGCCCCTCCTAAATTTTGGACCACATCCATTACCTCCACATAAAACAGGACATCCTTGGTATTCTTGGTTCCCGTGCCATGATATGGTTATCCAAATTAAAATGAAGAAAAGTAATCATCTTTATTTCTCTTCCTTGAAAACCAAGCTCTCCAAATGGTATATCAAACTCTAGTTCAAAATATTTTAGATGAGGCTGATCTAATAGCTCTCTTACTCACTTGACAAATCCTTGAAAATCTGCTTTGATTTTATTTTTCTTGTCCCTCTCTTGTTGTTCTTCGTCAATTTCATCAGGATTATACATTGACCTTCTTGCCCCTCCTAAATTTTGGACCACATCCATTACCTCCACATAAAATTGGACATCCTTGGTCTTCTTGGTTCCCATGCCATGATATGGTTATGCAAATGAAAATGATGCAAATAAATCATATTTCTTCCTCTTCTATGAAAACCAAGCTCTCTAAATGGTATATCAAACTCTAGTTCAAAATATTTTAGATGAGGCTGCTCCCATAGCTCTCTTACTCATCAAATCCTTGAAAATTTGCATTCATTTTATTTTTCCTGTCCCTCTCTTGCTGTTCTTCCTCAATTTTATTGGGATCATACATTGACCTTCTTGCCCCTCCTAAAGTTTGGACCACATCCATTACCCCCACATAAAACTTGGCATCCTTGGTCTTCTTGGTTTCCATGCCATGATATGGTTATGCAAATGAAATTGAAGAATATTAATCATATTTCTTCCTCTTTGATGAAAACCAAGCTCTCTAAATGGTATATCAAACTCTAGTTCAAGATATTTTAGATGAGGCTACTACCATAGCTCTCTTACGCGCTTGACAAATCCTTGAAAATTTGCGTTGATTTTATTTTTCCTATCCCTCTCTTGCTATTCTTCCTCAATTTCATCAAAATCATACATTGACCTTCTTGCCCCTCGTAAATTTTGGACCACATCCATTACCTCCATATAAAACTAGACATCCTTGGTCTTCTTGGTTCCCACACCATGATATGGTTATGCAAATGAAAATGAAGCAAAGTAATCATCTTTCTTCCTCTTCCATGTAAACCAATCTCTCTAAATGGTATATTAGACTCTAGTTCAAAATGTTTTATATGAGGCTGCTCCCATAGCTATCCTACTCGCTTGTCAAATCCTTGAAAATATGCATTGATTTTATTTTTCCTATCCCTCCCTTGCTGTTCTTCCTCAATTTCATCAGGATCATACATTGACCTTCTTACCCCTCTGAAAGTTTGGACCACATCCATTACCTACACATACAACTGGACATCGTTGGTCTTCTTGTTTCCCATGCCATGATATGGTTATGCAAATGAAAATGAAGCAAACTAATTATCTCTCTTCCTCTTCCATGAAAACCAAGCTCTCTAAATGGTATATCAAACTCTAGTTCAAAATATTTTAGATGAGGTTGCTCCCATAGCTCTCTTACTCGCTTGAAAAATCCTTGAAAATCTGCATTGATTTTATTTTTCATGTCCCTCTCTTGTTGTTCTTCCTCAATTTCATTAGGACCATACACTGACCCAAGCATAAATTTAAGAAATCCCCCCCCCCCCTAGCAAAGGTGTAAAATCCTGGCAAATCTTTCCTTTTATTTGAAAAATATATTAATTTTCCTTGGCGAATCTTATGCACATTATTCAAAAATTTGTAAAATCCTGGGGAATCTTAATGGATAATTGGTAAAAAAAATAATCACATTGTTGAATCCTAGTGAATAATCACTAAAACGGTTCATTAAAATGGCAAACCTCTCCTTTAAAAATTTGCATAGTTGGTCGGCGTAGTTCCCCCATATTTTTTTCCTTTTTGTAATATTGAAGTAGGGGCCCGGGGCTGGCAGCCACCGGTGGGGTCAAGGGGTAGCACCCCTTGTGGGGGTCAAGAGGGAAAAGCCCCCTTGTGGGGGTCGAGGGGGCAACGCCCCCTCGTGTGGTCCGGGGACAATGGCATTAAAAGTGCATCGGAGAACACACAGATTAAGTGTTTTTTAAAAATCTCACTTTAAAATTAAGAATAAATGAAAAGCTTAAATATTACTATCATTTAGCAATTTACCTTTTTAATCCAATGGCTGTAGGTTGATTCCATGACCTAATACACACATACCTTTTAAAAGGATTTTTGAGGCCCGAAATTTGTTTTGGGCCACACGATTAAATCTATAATTCGCCAATTGGAAAAACTTTTCCACTAAATTTATCCCTGCACTGACCTTCTTGCCCCTCCTAATGTTTGGACCACATCCATTACCTCCACATAAAACTAAACATCCTTGGTCTTCTTGGTTCCCATGCCATGATATAGTTATGCAAATGAAAATAAAGAAAAGTAATCATCTTTCTTCCTATTCCATGAAAACTGAGCTCTCTAAATGGTATATCAAATTCTAGTTCAAAATATTTTAGATGAGGCTGCTCCCATATCTCTCTTACTCGCTCAAAAAATCCTTGAAACTCTGCATTTATTTTGTTTTTCCTTTCCCTCTCTTGTTGTTCTTCCTCAATTTCATTAAGATCATACATTGAAATTCTTGTCCCTCCTAAAGTTTTAACCACATCCATTACCTCCACATAGAAGTGAACATCCTTGGTCTTCTTGGTTCTCATGCCATGATATGGTTATGCAAATGAAAATGAAGCAAAGTAATTATTTCCTTCTCTGTTGGCTAGAAGAATGCATGCTTAATATTTTGATACATGATATAAGCCCTCTCTTCTTCTCTCATGGTTGAATACCATAATCCAATATGGTGGCCCTCCAAATTCCTAGTTATATTTCTTCCTCTTCCACCAAATGTTAGGTTGATCCACAATTTTGTCAGCCTAATTGCCTTTGTTTTTGAAATCTGAAGTTTCTCCTGACTCACCAATGTAGCTCTCTTTGCCATTTTCAGAATCTTTCATTGCAACAAATCATCTATGGGATTTAATCATTTGTACCACATGATTGATGTGCTTTGAATCCTTGGATCTAAAGGAGATTTCTGTAAGGAAAAGCAATAGTGCGGAAACACTTTCCTAACGCTAAAACCACAGAGGAGACGTGCAAAGACCAGTTTTAAAATGTTAAAACACTTAAGATGAACACATACAGGGCAATGAGAGTAACATAAATAAAATGATTTTAGAGATAACACCATATTTACGTGGGAAAACCTTTTGGGAAAAAAACTCACCACACCAAGAGAAAGACACTTTGTATTACAGTAAGAAAAAGTACATACAAAGTTACAGTCCTCACTCTCTCATAGCTAGATGACAACAGTAGCTTGAGTTTTCATGCTCTCACTATTACAATGTTGTTTTGGCATACAGTCAATACAAAAACTCACAACAACCACTTTTTCTATATTTTTCTTTTTTTCTGATCTCTCTGATTTCTAGTCAAGAGCGACTATCACTAGTCTTCATCCAACAACCAATTAGGATGCATTAATTTCAGTTCTTCACTTACACACCAAATCGATCTTGGATCAGATCCACCTAAAATACTGCATCGAACCACCCCTACAATAAATTTGTTGCAAAGAAACTACAATTCGGGATCTGCCAATCACAAACATCTGATCTCATAAGACTGCAAAATAAATCGCTTTTCACCAATCCATCTTTTGGTAGTAAATGTTGTTTCACAATAACGATGCAAAACAAACCGATGAGAAAATGCCACATGTCACCCTTCTATTTGTTACACCCCTTGACAGAGTAGTGATCCGTTCAACTATCATCAGGCTGCGAAAACCCTTTTCTATCGCTAATAGTTCCATCACATTTTGGGCCGACAATAATCCACTATCGCCAAAACATCGACCGCTAGCTCTATCGGGTCCCACAGGCCACATGTCCATTGCTTAAGAGGTTCTAGAGCATCCAGGAGGGAATCGCCAAGATTACCATGTCCTCGCCTAGAAGGAGCTTTTGAGGCTGCCATGTGTCCACTGCTCGCACACTCCTCTTGGCCTATGTGGAAGTCATTGTAGCTCCTTCAGGGAATCTCTAGCAACATCTACTAGATTCCCTAGGGAATTCCAAAGGCATAAGCAAGTGTCCACAACCAGACAACCCTTCACATAAAGCAGCTTGTGCATAGGAAATTTCGCTTGGCGAAAAGGTAAACAATAGTACTTGTCTTTAGATGCCATGGAAAGCAGCCAACACCATCAAATGAAATTGATATTAGCCATTGATGCAAGACATTGACACATTGGTGAGACAAAGAATTTCCTTCCGCCGATAGACGACTACTCTATCGATAAAGCCAAAGCCAGAAAAAATTCTACCAAAACCATGCCCATCGACCCATCGCTCTGACAACCCTAAGAGTCTCGCCGATTAGACTAAGTCTCAATGACCAAAGGGTCAATCCGACCAAATGAGAGCACCACATTAAAGTGATAGAGACATAAAATCATCAAGCCTTTAACAAAGGTCCAAGCCAATAAATTGAGGCACATTTTCCAACAAGCTCACACTTGACGAAGACTTATTGGCTTCCTCCAGACTTTGAATTCATTTGCGATCATAGGCCCCAAGGCCCATTGAACTTGCACACCATCTGAACTTGTCCGTGCTTACTAGATTTGTGAAAGAATCAACAACATTCTTCAGAGTATCCACCTTCTCTAAAGAGACCTTTCCATCCTCCACCATATCTCTCACGAAGTGATACTGCACATCGATATGATTCGTCCTAGCATGGAAAGTCAGATTTTTTGCCAAACAAATGGCACTTTGACTATCATAGAAAATAGTGATCTGCCCTACATGAAAACCAATATCAAAGCACAAGTGGCTGAGCCAAACAACTTCTTTGTAGGTGTGAGTCACTACCATGTATTCTTCCTTTGTCATGGACAAAGTGACTACAGCCTATCGCTTGCTCATCCAACTGATTGCACCACCATTTAACATGAAAGTGTATCCACTGGTGGATCTTCTGCTCTCAATGTCCCCTACCCAATCAGAGTGCACATACCCATGAATGTTGAGAGTTATCTGTGATGCAACCAAATTTCCATGGTAACACAGAGCACATTCTAAGGTACCTCTTAGATATCTAAACACTCTCTTTATAGTATTCCAATGCGTCCTTCTTGGATTTTCCATAAATCGGCTAAGTACTCCCACTTCTTGGGCAATTTTTGGCTTTGTACAAACCATCACATACATTAAACTATCGAAAATACTCACATAAGGCACCCTGGTCATGCCCTCCATCTTAGTAGATGATTTTGTACAATCTTCAACAGATAGCTTCGTTCCGTAGGTAACTGGAACAACTAGCTGCTTGCAATTACTCATATCAAATCTCTCCAAAATAGTGTTGATGTACTTACTCTGGCTGACCCAATGATTTCTTCCATTTATTACCCTAGTTATCTCCATCCCTAGAATATAACTTGCTCCATCTAGATCTTTCATTTTGAACTTTGCAGACAACTGAGATTTAAGATCAAAAATCATAGACTTATTATTTCCTATGAACAACATATCATCCATGTACAGGGTAATAATAGGCACACAATCATTTTTAGTTTTATAATACACACAATGATCAAATTTTGATCTCACAAATCCCATAGACAACACAAAGATGTCAAACTTATGGTACCACATTCTAGGAGACTACTTTAAACCATACAAAGAATTCTTTAATTTGTAGACTAGGCTTTCCTTACCTTTTTAAATGAAGTGCTCAGGCTGGGACATGTAAATTTCTTCTTCCAACTCTCCATTGAGAAACGTCGTTTTCACATCCATTTGTTCGATCTCTAGGTCATACGCGGTTGCAAGTGACAACATAAATTTGATAGATGTTAGCTTACCTACAGGGGAAAAAATTTCTCCATAATCAATTCCCTCTACCTGGGAATACCCCTTTGCAACCAACCTTGGTTTATACTTCTCAGCACTGCCCTCAATAATAGTCTTCTTCTTCAATACCCATTTACAACCAACAAAATTTCTTCCTTCAGGCAAAGGTACCAAGTCCCAGGTTTCATTCTTTTCCAAATTCCATTTCTTCATTCATGGCTTCCAACTAGGAATATGCATCAGGTATATTAATTTCCTCTTTAATAGTCCTAGGCTCCTCAATGCTAGTAATTAAAGCATAGGCATAGTTTGAATCCAAAATGGAAAAACCATACCTATCAGGTTGTTGTTTTTGATGTGCAGACTTTCTCACTGGCTGAGGTTGTGGTTCTTCATCTTCAGAACTCTCAAAGCTGCTAGAGCTCTCCCCAGTTTTAGGTACACCATGCAGTTCTCCCTTTTCTGGGGTTTGGGGAATCTCAACTGCATCATTCTTCTTTTCTCTTTGATTTGTCTCTAGTTGTGGATCAGCTGTAGAAGGTTTCATCTCATGAAATATTACACTTCTACTATACAAAACCTTCTCAGTATCAATATTCTAAAGCTTGTATCCCTTCACACCAACACCATAGCCGATGAAGATACATTTAATAGCTTTTTCCTCTAACTTAGATCTTTTCTCATTTGGCACATATGCATATGCCTCACAACCAAAGACATGAACATGTCTTAGAGAGGGATTCTTACTAGACCACGCCTCCAAAGGTGTCTTATCAATAAGAGTAGAGCAAGGAGAACAATTTACCAGGTAACATGTTGTAGCCACAACCTCAGCCCATATCACCTACTCTAGACCAACACTTCTCAACATACTCCTTGCCTTTTCCATCAATGTCCTGTTCAACCTTTCAGCAACTCCATTTTGTTGTGGAGTATAAGCTGTAGTTTTATGCCTTTTAATCCCATCGTCTTTATAGTATCTATCAAAATTTCTAGAACAAAACTCACTGCCATTATCCATCCTCAAACATTTTATTTTCCTTCCAGTTTGATTCTTTGCCATGTTTTTAAACTCTTTAAAATGACTGAACACTTCTAATTTACTTTTAAGAAAGTAAATAAATGCCCTTCTCAAGTAGTCATCAATAAAAGAAACATAATATCTAGACTTTGATAATGAAGGAACATTAACTAGACCAAACATATTAGAATGAACATAGTCTAGTATACCAGATGATTTATGAGAACTCAAGGAAAAAGAAACACGTTATTGCTTTCAACAGATGTAGTGTTCACAAAAATTGAGCTCAAGATTACAATCTATAAGCCCTTCAACAAGATTTTTATTTTTCAAGGTTTTTAAACCATTCTCACCTATGTGACCAAGTCTATGATGCCACCACATGGTCTTCTCTACTGGGAGTTTCACCTCCATCACATTTGCAGTCAAAGAAGCATCTTCATCTCCCTCTATAGGAACAAATTTGCTTGACTTGACAAAGGTGTTGTTGCATTGAACAAGTCATACATCCATCTTGTATAGAGTTCCAATACATACACCCTTAGCCAACACCATTGCACATCTAGCCATCTTACATCCTTTAATTGAGAAAGTAACTTCTACACTAGCATCATTTAATTTAGTGACAAAAAGTAAGTTACAAGCCAGACCTGGTATGTGCAGTACGCCACCAATCCCTTTGATTCTACTGTTAGGGAACTGAATCTTGACTCTACCTCAGCCAACAATCTCCAATGTTGAATCACTTGCTAGGTACACCTTTCTACCATCATACTTATTGTACTTAGTGAACCATTCTCTATGAGACATCATGTGAAAGGATGCACCCGAGTCAACCAGCCAAACATCATTTGATACCTGAGTTTCCAAGGCTACAATGAAAGCATCTACATCACTCTAAGAAGAGTTATAGTCAATGAGTTAATATTCTTCTTCATATTCTCCTTACAATACTTTTAGATATGACCAAACTGCCCACAATTCTAGAATTTCACCTTGGAATTTTTACCAAGAGACATCGATCTCCCTATAGATTTAGATTTGGAATTCTTTTCCTTCTTCTTTCCTTTCTCCTTTGATCTACCTTGAATAGAAAGGGCCTCTTTGGCCATCTCCGAAGACTTCCTCTGCATCTCTTCAGAAAACAATGAAGCAACCACATCTTCCATCTTGAAAGTAGCAGTCATACTTCCAATAGCCATCACCAGATGATCCCAAGTGTGAGGTAACAAACATAATAGGACCATGCAACAATCGTCCTCCTCTATGTTTACACCCACATATGCCAACTGAGAAACACTCATATTAAATAAGTTTAGATGGTCTGCACTAGATGCACCTTATTCCATCTTTAAGGAGTACAACTTCTTCCTCATGAATAAATTATTTACTAGAGACTTTCCCTGATAAATATCGCCAAGCTTCTTCCATAACGAAGCTGCAGACTTCTCCTCATGGACATTGAGGAGTATAGAATTGGCCAGACAAAGTCTTATTAGACCTCTCGCCTTTCTATCTATGAGGTCCCATCCTTATTTCTTCATACCTTGTGGCATAGTTCCATACATTGCTACCCAGAGGTCTCTATCCACTAACAGGTCTTCCACTTTGAGTTTCCACAACTCAAAGTTTTCGCCATTGAATTTCTGAATATCAACTCTTCCTAATGTACTCACCATCTTAGAAAAAACTAAGTTCTAACTTTGCAAGACTCCAACTAGAAAAATATTATCACAAAAAACCAGCCCTACTAACAAGGATAACACAAATGGCTAGGCTCTGATACCACTTGTAAGGAAAAGAAACAGTGCAGAAACACTTTCCTAAAGCTAAAACCACAGAGGAGACGTGCAAAGACCAATTTTAAAATGTTAAAACACTTAATATGAACACATACAAGGCAACAAGAGTAACAAAAATAAAATGATTTCAGAGATGACACATGATTTACATGGGAAAACCCTTTCAGGAAAAAAAACTCACCACACCAACAAAAAGACAATTTGTATTACAGTAAGGAAAAGATTACATACAAATTTATAATCCTCACTCTCTGATAGTTAGTCACTATTACAATGTTGTTTCAGCATACACTCAATACAAAAACTCACGACAACCTCTTTTTTAGTATTCTATTTTTTTCTAATCTCTCTGAATTCTAGTCAAGACCGACTATCACTTGTCTTCATCCAACAACCAATTAGGGTGTATTAATTTTAGTTCTTCACTGACACACCAAATCGATCTTGGGTTAGATCCACATGTAATCCTACATTGAGCCACCCCCACAATAAATTCATTGTAGAGAAACTACAATTCAGGCTCTTCCAATCGCCAACATCCGATCTCATAAGACTACAAAATAAATCACTTTTCACTAATCCATCTTTCGGCAGTAAATTTTGTTTTGCAAGAATGATGCAAAAAAAACCGATGATAAAATGCCATGTGTCACACTAATATTCATTCCACCCCTTGATCGAGTAGTGATCCAGTCAACTTTCATCGGGCTCTAAAAACCCTTTGCCATTGCTAACAGTTACATCACATTCCGGGTCGGCAATAATCCGCTATCACCAAAACACTGACCGCCAGCTCTATCGGGTTCCACAGGCCAAGTGTCCACCACTCAAGAGGTTTTAGAGCATCCAAGAGGGAATTACCAAGATTCCCATGAGCTCGCCTGGAATCAGCTTCCGAGGCTGCCATGTGTCCACTGCTCACGCACTCCGCTTGGCCTACGTGGAAGCCATTTGAGCTCCTTCGGGGAATCACTAGCGGCATCCGCTAGATTCCCTAGGGAACTCCTCAGGTGCAAACAAGTGTCCACAGCTAGACAACCCTTCACAAAAAGCAGCTCAGGGCTCACCTTCTCTTTGTTGCGCTCACCACTTTAACAAGTTGCCACGCATCATGTGCACAGGCAATTCCGCTCGGTGAAAAGGTAAGCAATGATACTTGCCTTCGGATGCCATAGAAAGCAGCTAGCACTGTCAGATGAAACTAATAGTAGCCATTGATGCAAGACATTGGCACATCAATGAGACAAAGCATTTCCTTTTGCAGATAGACGACTACTCTATCAATAAAGCCAAGGCCAACAAACATTCTGCCAACACTACGCCCATCGGCCCATCGCTATGACAACCCTCGGAATCTCACCGATCATATGAAGTCTCAATGACCAAAGGGTCAAGCCGACCAAATAAGAGCACCGTGTTAAAGTGATAGAGACATAAAATCATCAAGCTTTTAACAGAGGTCCAAGCCAGTAAATTTAGGCACATTTTCCAATAATTTCCTTAACATAAATATTGCTAGGGAATTTCATTGTTGGCATGTAGTTGGCATTAAAGCCGGTACCTGGAACATTGAAAAATATCCTTATATAATAATTCCCTCCATATTGTTTGCTTATAACACTCTTGATGGTGGGTACATGAAATGGAACCATGATGCCATATATGGGTACTAGAATAGCATCATTTTTCGTATCAACTTGAATCATAGGCACTCTAGAAACGAGAATATCTTCCACATTTATGTATGAAACCATCTCAGTGGATGACTTGGAAGATCCATGCCCATCTCCTATAGCAATGCCCGCTTTAACCGATATTATTATACTCTCCTCATTCTTTTGCAGAGGGTTGGCACTTAAGGTTATGTAATAGAATTTACAATTGATAGTTAAATTGTATAACAATTTTTTTATGATCTTTACTAACGTTTATTAGAATATTTTCATGTTTTACATCATTGGAATCACATATTAGCTGTAACCTTCTTAAGATTTTATTATGGTATGTGCACTTTGATATGATGTAATATGATTATGGTTTCACCTCATATATTTCAATATTAGATATATAACAGAACAAAAAATTATTACTTGAAATAAATAATAAATTTTCATTTTAAATGTTATGTTTTTGTAGAACACAGGTCTCCCAGAAGATCAAGATGATCCTCATCATGATTTAGATCTAGAAAATATTGGTTCTACAGATACAAATCATATGGTAGAGGATGATGATGATGTATATATGGAAGACATCGAGGCAGATGACAATGATGATGATTACGACGACGACGACGACGATGACGATGATGATGATGATGATGATGATGATGCACAAAGACAACAAAGCACATTATTTTGCTAGATTAAATGCATGTATACAAGATTTAGAGATTCCCCACGAAATCCATCTATTTAAACTAAAATTAGGAACAAATATGAGAAACACAATACAAGAAATGAAATTAAATCCTAATCAAGTTAATAGAATGATGATTCCATGGGGGAATTGGTGCCAATGGAGTGTTGCAATTGGCCCTTTCCCAATTCCTAAATTTCAAACGTGAGTTGATCTAGAAATGGTCAAATCTCCAAAGAGATTTGAGCATAACTTTGGTGCAAATGTGAAAATGATATGAGCGTATGGATGAAATGAGCAAAATTAGTTCTCAATTGAAGAGAGTAACTTTGCATGAAGATTATGGATGTAGATTGAGGAGAAGAGTCTCCAATTTATAGACTTCTATTTGGAAGAAGTGAACAAGATTGAGCAATGTGGGATAAAAGATAATCAAATGGCATTGTGCCGCTTGTCCACATGTGATTGAAGGAGGAATGAGCACATTTTGGCCAAAGTGCCAATAAATGAAATTAGGTGGCATTTCAAATTTGAGAAATGACATGTTGAAGAGGGAAAAGGAATGAAGTTAATGTCACTTGGCTCAAGGTTAAGGACATGTAAGAGGCATTGAATGCCTTGTTGGAAGGACCAAGTCCACTTGGCCTTTTTGAATTCAAAAGAGGGAATACTCCCTTTTGATGCTTTGTAAGGGAAAATAGATGAATTAATAAATCAAAGTAATTGATTTATTGTGCAACTTGCATTCTCTAGAGAATTTTAGGGATTGAGATTAACTTAATCAAGGATTTGATTAACTTAATGAAGAATTAGATGATGTGACAATTTAGACTTAGATTTATGAATTGATTTAAGTCAAGAATTGAGAGGAAATGATTTATTAAATAAATGATTTGATTTATTTAATCAAGAAGGAATATGTTAGATTAAATCAGATAAGGTTTAATTTATTTAATTTAATAGGAGGAATTTAGAGAATTTAATTAAATAAAATGATTTATTTAATTAAATAGGGATGCAATGGTTAATTAAATTAATTGATTAATTTAATCATTGAAAGAGGAAGACTTAATCCAATAAATAATGATTTATTAAATTAAGGGATAGAATGTAATGAAATGCTGAGAATGTGATTTTAAGAGGAAACATTGTTAGTAATCAGGATCAAGTGTGTCAAAATGAATTTGTACATTTTCCATGTCTACAGATGATGATGATGATGATTATGATGATGATGATGATGATGATGATGATGATGGTGATGATGATGATGACGATGGTGATGATGATGATAGGGCAGTTGCTGGTAGTACCCAACAACACTCATAACCATATATGCTACATCATGGATCATTGTTGGTATATCATTATGATGATCATGATCATGATAGTGGTGATGATGATGAGGAAGTTGCTAGCACTACCTAGTGAAATTCATGATCATATAGACTACATTATGGATCATTAATGATATATTGTTATGATGCCTCTTTTCATGGTTTCTATCATATGTATCATTTTCATGGCCTACAATACCATATCATTGAGTTATATCATATTGATATTTATCATTTTCACTTATATCATTTGGACATGTATCTTCTTGACTTGTATCAATTTGAGTTACATAATTTATCATTTCTACTTATATCATTTGGGTATGTATCATCTTGACTTGTATCAATTTGAGTTACATAATTTATCATTTTTACTTATATCATTTGTACATGTATCATTTTGACTTATGTTGACTGTTGTACATGTATCATTTTGACATGTTATTGATCTACTGGAATATTTGACTTTCACTTCTTTTAGTTATATATGATGATGATCTTATCAGTATTGACTTGTCAATTTATATCTATTAAAAGTGGTCAATGATTAATTTTGGATGGATATTTATTACGTATGATGATTTTAATTTACTGCTCAAGATGGATGTTGTCAAATTCAATTAAATTATAGATATTTGACTCACTTGTTATAATAATTATCTTGTTATTTCTAGCAAACATGCCTCAAAGAAACGAAAAACACATAAAAGGAATTAAGGTCACCGTTGATAAAAGGCATCGACTGGTGTTATTTACAACAAACACAAAGGAGCATTCTAGAAGTAGGTGGCGGAGATGAAGGTGAAGGAACTAGTGCAAGTCTAAGCAATGGAAAGGCATGGGAAGTGGTAGAAACAAGAATAATGGAGACACCATTATTCTTGAACATTGAGAAGTAGCAACAATATTTAAAAGGTGAGATCACAGACAAAAGACTGTAGGGTTTGTTGGCATCATCTCATCCCATGATTCTTTGAGTGACCAAGAAAATTTTGGGGCTAGAATTCATGAGGGCCTATCACAAGTTCAGGGAAAACTTAAAAATCCTAGCCATGTTCCTCGTAGTGCTACTGCATATGGGTGTGTTGAAAGAGATGGGGAAGAAGCTCACACAGATGGTCTTTTTCCATGCTTGGTTGGGGGATATTGATGCAACCCTCAAAAATGTAGATGAGAATAAACAAATACCAATGCCCCAAAACTACTACATGCTTCAGATGCATGTTAGGGATGTCATGAAATTCCCTCTGGTTCAAAGCATTGACCTAGAGGGTTTTGAGAAGTTGTGGGATGAGCATGACCAAAATGTCTTCTTCTTGCTCAGAGCAGTCAATCTGGTGACAAATCATCCACAAGGATAGGAAATTCGGAGTCTTGAGGATGAAGGGTTGGCAGATGAGATTGTGGCAGGGGATAAAGATGACTAGGACTTTGGTTCAGGAGAAGAGTGGCACAAGGATGACATCAGGGACCCAAGGGAAAAGCCAAAGGTCTGACCCACCAAAATTGTGTTGTTGACTGCCTAGTGATTGAAGACTACATTTCCTATAGGAAGTGGACAAAGATAGATGATGATGAAGATTGAAAATTCCTAATTTGATAAAAGTTATATTTTGGTATACATATGATATAGTAGAAACAAGGGGAAGTAGTAGTAGATAAGAGTTAGCCCCGGTTGGCGTTGCTTGAGTCTAGAACCAGGCCATTTTCTAACTAAAAATGTATTAGCATGGGTAGGTAGGGTAAATGTGTCTGAAACACATGACCATTTTGTCAAAGGCCTGCAAGTAAATTTTGGTTGGGAACTCATGTAAAATATATTGTGAAGAAATACAAGGTGTTGCCCCTTAGCAGTGATTTAACTAGCAAAAGAATAAAATAATTATCTTGTTATTTTTTTGATATATAATTATCTTTTTATTTAATCATATGAGTTAAATAATTAAATTACTTACTCTATAATCATATGTGTTATTTAAGAGGCATTATATATTTAACTAATTAAATTGAATTAAAACATATTAAATTAATAAATGGAAGCAAAACAAAAAGCATTTTTAGAAGAAAAAAGGAAGCAACAATAGAAGACAAACTAAAAGAAAAGTAGAATAAATCTTGGAAGAAAAATTGGAAGCAAAATTGGAAGCAAACCTGGAAGAAAAACCGGAAGCAAAAATGGAAGCAAAACTAGAAGAAAAACAAGAAGGAACATAGGAAGAAAAATTGGAAGCAAAACTAGAAACAAATTCAAAAGAAAAATCAAAAGCAAAACCGAAAGAAAAACTAGAAGCAAACCTAGAAGGAAAACTATAAGAAAAATTAGAAGCAAAATTGGAAGAAAAATAGAAAGAAAAACCAAAAGAAAAATTGGAAGCAAAATTGGAAGAAAAACTGGAAGCAATCCTGGAAGCCAAACTAGAAGCAAAAATAGAAGCACAAGTGGAAGCAAAACCAAAAGCAAAATTGGAAGCAAACCTAGAAGAAAAAATTGAAGCAATACTAGAAGCAAACCTGGAAGGAAAAGTGGAAGCAGAAATGGAAGAAGAACTAGAAGAAAAACCAGGAACAAAACCAAAATAAAAAGTGGAAGTAAAACCAGAAGCACAACCAAAAGAAAAGTGGAAGAAAAAGTGGAAGAAAAAGTGGAAGCAAAATTGGGAGCAAAACTAGAAGCAAAAATGGGAGCAGACATGTAAGCAAAACCATAAATCAATTTGGATGCCAATTTAGGTGCTATTTCTGATGACATTTTACAGAGCTATTCTTGATGCTAAAGGGGACGCTATTACTGTCACCAAATTTCTGGCATAAAATTCAGTGCTAAAGTGGATGCTAAAGATGACACAAAATCTGGCACAAAATATGATGCCGAAACAAAGAAACACTTTTGCACTAACTTTGGCACCGTGAGATGGCTCCAATTGATGGTCTCAAATACACTAATATCTAGCAAAAAAGTTGGTGCTAATTTCTTGTTTTGTTGTAGTGTATTCATATTAAGTTTAGGGCCCTTTTAAATAAAATAGACTTAATTGTGCCTTATTTTTTGTGTTGTAAAGTGTACATTTACACTTTCATACTCATCTAGGGATTTATTAATTAATTGAGGTTAACTTTCCTTAATTGGCCCCTTTAATTAGAATCGAAGCCTAATAAATTATAATTTTTGAAGAAAAAAACCTGACATTCACTAATTCCATGAGATAACATTTATCATTGAAGAATGTGTGTCTTAGGTAAGTGACCTAGGACCCATTCACCTAAGGGTGAATGGGTCCACACTTAGGCCTAGGACCTAAATTTTAACTATGTTTTTGGTGGTATTTCAATGATTTCAACTATGTATTCACATGTCGGCTTGTGTTGATTGAATTTTAGGAATTAATGTTAACATATGTATAAATAAGAGGTCATTTCACTATGCTTATCCTAAGAATATTTTCATGAGCATCTAGAGTATTCAAGTGAGCAATCAAGAGAATTTCAAAAGCAAGTGCAGATTTATTGAAGAATTATTCCAATAATAAAGATCCAATATCATGTCGAGTCATGCATGTTATTTGAGCTAATTTGTTGATTTAGTATTCAAGATCCACTCAAGAATTCAAAGGAATTGTTTTAAATCAAGTTTCAAGATCAAGATCCACATCCATTGAAGCCATTTCATGCAAGTTGGAGATCCACATTCTAGATCTCAAACAACGTTTTGGTGAGTTGTGAAATTTCTTTGTTCATTCATCATTATTTCATTTCAAGGTTTAATTACCAAAATGAGATTTGACCAAGGCGAACCCCCATTCGCCAACAACAAAACATTTTCCCTCTTAATTTTCATTTGTAGATTTTAGGTGGAAGATATCTTGAAGAGAAAAATTACAAATTTTTGAAAGTTGCATTTCTTGTCATGATTCTTGTATTTTTATAGAAACTGAACTATTGGATTTATTTCCAGCTGTCCAACTATGAAAATTGGGGATCTGGGAGTGCAAACACAATAGAAGAGAACCTAGAAACCATTTTTACAAAGCACTAGCTAGGAACCATTAGCCATAGGGATAATGAGTCTTTAATAAGATTTGAAAAATAACTTTTGGTGATTGGCACACATTATTTTCCATTTCTCAGATATTCATTTTAGTTTCTACTTCCATCATAATTGAGTTTAATCTATTAGATGCACTTTGTAGATTGAATTTTGATATTTTTTGCTATTTTTATTATTTCTCCCCAAAGTATTGTTTAATAAAAAACCCTCTCCTTGAAAAATAATGAAATAAATAGATTCACACCTTGATTTGACTCAAATTTTGGTTGACAGTCTTGAAACAACTAAAAATGGTGGAGGAGTGCTATTCTATGGTTTAGGACATAGAGCACACCCACTTTCCAATTATCTAATTGAAGGATAACCTTAGAGATCTCAATGAAAAGGAAAAAGAGATCTTTCAATAGGGCTATATTAGGGCCTAAATATAAACTAATGAGGGGTTCATCACCAAGCTAGGGCTTGGAAAGATAAAGGAAATGAAATATGTAACACTAAACCCTATTATGATGCAATGACTTACTAAATGACCTAAAAGTACAAATGATATAGAAAAAAAGTTGTAAGATGAAATGTATGCACCTAGTAATCTGAAGATGATTGGAAGGAGGTCTGAAATGCTTGAAATTTTGAATTTAATGCTAACTAGGACTCATTCACCAAGCTAGGAAAATCAATCCAAAAGATGGGTTTTTGTGAGGGAATAGGAATCTAGAAAATGGGTATTAGAATTTGTAAATATATAAGTTTTTACCAAAACTGGGACTCACTCACCAGAAGTGGTGAATTAGTCCAGTTAGAGTTTTCTGAAACTTTAGGATTTGAATCTTCTCTTCTCAATCTGCTCAATCTTCTTTATCAAGTTTTTGGATCCAAATATCTGTAAACATGCAAATCACACACTAAAGACAAATACAAAATATTGTATTGTTAGTGGATAGGGGTAAACCCCATTTTAATAATCAAACATTGAAATAGAATGAAACATGAATGGAGAATGATGAATGAACAAAATATGATGTTGCAACTCACCAAACCGTAGCAATGAAGTGTTGCAAACATGTATGAGATGTCTCCAATGGATGTAGATCTTGAATCTTTCTTGAATAGGATGGATCTTGAATGAAGTGGTAGCTTGAATAATGAAACCCCATATTATAATTTATAGCTCAAAAACAAACATGATGCATGAAATCTTTGACATTATACTTGATGCCTGAATAATGCTCTAAAATGCTTGATAATCTACCCGTGAATGTTCTTGTAAACACTTGAATGCTCTTCTGAACTCAACTTTGCTATAAGGATGAATACTTCAATGCTTGGGGTCAAAATGAGTGAAATAAACTTGCATTTGTGTCGCCAAAAAGTGTAGCCTTTGACACTTTTTCACTGATTTTGACACTTTCCCTTGGATTTTGGCCTTGTTTTGCCTTGATTTAGTCTTGAATTCTTGTAAATCAACAAAAATCTAACGGTGTTTTACAAAGGTGTTGTGAAGTTTTGTAACACACTTTCCCACTTTTCTAAGACCCTTTCAACACAATTCACCTAAATAACCAATTTTTACTACTTTCCAAGCCTTGTGCCAAAGTGTTGTAAAGTGTTGTAATGTAATCTCACACTTTCCTAGTCTTGTCATCAATAAATTAACCCTCTTTAATGATAAATTAGTCCCTTAATGTACTTTTAGCCCCAACTTAAGTGTGTTTCAAGAGGCAAGTCTGATAAACATCATTTAACACCTTTTTATTCCTGACCATCACTTGAATTTGTCCAAGTGGACTAGGTCACCACCTTGGGCGACCTAGTCCCTTTTGACATAAAATTCAAAATTAAATAAAAAACCTAATGGGAATTTGCTTCCAAAACCCTAGTGTTGGCCTATCATGTGACATTTTCAAGAAATTATAGTATATCTTGAATAAATAAGGGTTTTCACCTTCATTTCACCCGTACTAAGATCATTTCATCTTCACAAGCACTCTTGCACTCAAGCTGGGTGATCCCACAATACTGGTTTACAATTTTTGGGCAAATTGGACACTGAACTGATTTTTTTTTACTGCATCTTCACGGGCCCCTGTAGCGGCTAAACTGTGAGGAATTTGAAGATGATGCAAACTAGTGATTTGTGAGGATTTTTTTATAGATTGTAAATATATTTTTTTCAAAAAAAATAGAATCAGATTGCACTTTATTTTCCATCTCCTTCAAAAATTAACTTTTTTTAAAAACAACATTTTTAAGGAGTGATGCTCAATGTATACATCGTAACTTTTTTTGTACGAAGAATAAAATTCTATTTTTTTCAAATTTAGCTTTGTAACTATGATATATAGCACTTTCATTTGGTTTCATAGTGTTTTATTAAATATTTTTTCCTTAATCAAGTTTTGAAGTCAAACCAATTACAATTGAAACATCGGCGGACTGTATACAACATAAATTTTTTTGTATGTATCAAAATTCAATTTTATTTTTTTAATGGATCAAGGACGTCAATACCCAGCCTGAACATATTTTTTAAAATTGTATTTTGATAATATGTTATTTTTCCACATGTGCAGAACAAAGAGCTTGATTTTCGGTGAAAAACCTATGTTTAATAAAACTAAAAAAACACATACATAATAAAACCAAAACATATTAAAATTATATTCATTGGATAGCTTGTTCCAAGGACTACCATGATCATTTAAAATAAATTTTAAATGAATTCATTTGATCCCCCAAAAGGTATATCAAAAGTTATTTTTTATCAGCATTTTGATAGGTGTAAAGGAGACTCCGTTGTAGGTATGGTTTAAAACTAGCGGGATTCTATCCAAGGGGATTTGATGTAAGGTGGTTTGATCAAATCCTTTTCAATTGGAATCCTTAAAATGAAACTTTGTAAGGCTTAAATCATTATATTTTCTAAAAATATATGATTTCAGCAAAAAATAGAATCTCCCAAAAATTGTAAACCAACTCTGTGGGATCACCCAGCTTCTCAAGCAAGCAATCAAGCACAAGGCATCTCAAGAAATATCCATTGGAGTTGGTTCTTACATGTTGCAGACTTCAATAACTAAAGGTTTGGTTGTATGCAGATTTGGAAATGAATAAACTATTGACAAGGGTACCATCATTCCATTCAAGTCAACCGAAGTCATCAAACTGTAGGTGGAGCAAAAGGACAACTTGTAAGTTGTTTTCTGAAGATTCAAACATGGGCATCTACAAAAAATGAAAGTGAAAGTGGGGACCCATAGAATCATACTTTGCAGCTCTTGAAAGTACCAGGAGGACTAGGTCACCATCATTTCCGACCTTGTCCCTGTACTAGGCCTGGAAAAGGGTTTTGAAATTTTGGATACCCTTTTTCCCCAAACCTAGTCTGGAAAATTTTCCCAATAGAAGGACTAGGTCGCCCATTTGGGCGTAAGTGTCCCTATGTAGATTTGTAACAAGTTTTAGAACATTCTAGGGCTCCTTTGCTGCAAGTTTCATTTCCCAAGTGCACCATCTCTGTATTTTCCAGTTTCCTTTCAGATTACATGCATTTAGGTCATTTATTTCAGCTTGCATTTAGTTTACATTGCTGAATTTACATTTTTTCAGTTAGTTTAGCTTCATTTCATTTCAACATTCAGCCACACTCCTCACACACATCACAACCCTATTCAATCCATACCCCTTTCAATGCAATAACCAAAAAGAGTCCTATCACCAAGGTGAAAGAGTGCAATTCCTAAACCAAGTGATCCTAGGTGAAAAACCCTAAGGGCCTAGTAATGGGAATCCTCTTTCCCTTTGTAGCATTAACCTTTTTGGTGGTTCATTTTAGTGAACCTGATTGTAGACCACTTGTTGATCTTCTGATTTTGCATTTCATGTTAGGATTAAGCTTGCATTGCATTAAGATTTTACATTTTTTAATCCTAGGGTTTGTAAAAAGTGCATTAGTAAAAAAAATCATGATAGATTGCACTTTATATTACATTTTAACCAAAAAAGTACAAAAAAACTCTACATTTTCATTTTGTGCTTGCACTGAACAAGCATAAAAATTAGACAAAGCATACAAATTTTTCCAAAATTGTCAAAAAAATAACTACTGGTACTAAGTCACCACACTAGGCGACCTAGTCCTCCTACATATTTTGCATAGAATTTTATATCACTTTTAGCACATTGACTGCATTTCTGATTTCTACAATTGCATTTCTATTTTTGTTTCCAGATTTGTTAATTTAGTAAATTTCTTGTCCTTAGTTTTCTTTCACTATGGCTCTATCTTTCAAAAAGTTTTGGATGTATTTAAAATCCCTCATGGATATGTGAAGCTTCACTTTTTCCACTGATCCTAATGACCTTGAATCTACTCCTGCTCAATCAACTCAAAATGAGTGTCCTCCTCAGGAAATTGACATCATTGGTGATGATGATGCTAGCATGAATCAGTTCCTCAATGAATGCTTGGGCCATCTTGAGGCAAATGCAGCCTTCTACCCATCCATGAAACAACCCTCATTTCCCAACATGTCCTCCCTAGATACATTTTCTTACCTCCATCCTGAAACAAAAAATGAACCTAAGTTCCTAGTACAAGGTGAACCCAATTCATCTAATCTCGTCACTACTTAACCATTTTACCATAACCAAGCCACCCATCCTCCAATTAATCTTCAACAAAATTATGGTAAGGGATTTACCATTCTAAGAAAACAAGGTGGTGACACAACAAATGAACATGAAATCCACAAATTTTATGAACAACTATACACTGATGAACATACCACATGAATCGGTTATCAAGATCCTCTTCATGAATGCAAGCCTCCTAGAGAATTTCTCAGGCTCCGTGATGATGGCACTGTGATCTTTGATTCCCCCCTGATTTGGATGTTCTTATTCCTAAAGAATGTCCCCCATCTCCTCCTACCCACAATAAAGACAATCCTAGGATCATCTCAGGACCTCCTGCCCTAGTCTCCTCTTTCGAAGTTGGACAATTTATCAAATTAAAGAGGCCATACAAATTACAGAAACTTAAACCCCCTTTTTGTCCACCTCTTGAATGTGAGAGGAGATTACACATCCTCCTTGATGGAACTTCAAATTTCCTCTCTATAAGTTCCATCTTATCTTTCCTATGTTCTTGGTCCTACTTGATGTTTAGCCTAACCTTGGGTTTTTATCTTTAAATTCATGTAAAACCCTAGTGTTTTATTCTATGCCTTGGCAGGGTTATATTCAATCGCTAGTTTTTGGGAGGGTTTCAAAACAACTTAAGTCCTATCATTTTGTCTAGGTTGGGCCCTTTTTAATCCATCATTTTATTTCCTTTGCTAGAATGTATTATTTCCTAAGTCTAGGGTAGCCCCGTGTTCCCCTGTTTAAAACAAACTTATGTCATCTTTTATCATCGGCCTAGTGATGTCCCCTCTCGCTTTTAAAAAATGTTTTATATTTTGTAGTGGGAAACTTTTTCATGACCTTAGATCAATCATTGTCCGATCTTAGTCATTCCCTGTTATCCCTTGATGACCCCACCACACAACTTTGGTTGACAGCGATATCACAGGAAAGTGCCACATGTCTCATCTGGTGAAGCTGAAGGATTGATAGAAATACATTTATACATTAATCCAGTTTTAATATAATATGTAGCGGGTTACTAAATCAATTATGAGATGCATGTGCTTCAAATCAATGGAGATATTATAATCTCGGTAGGAAAGGTGCTTGATGGTTAACGAAAGAGCTGGAAAGTATGTTGAATGAGAAGGATTGGCGATGGTTGAGATCAATGGTTTCCCGCCATCCTATGATCAGGAGTTGCAAGGTCTATACTGATTGTGAAATCATGGGTGAGCACCACGTGGATTTCCTTGGCAACACAAAGTATGGTGGGCCAGTGTGGCCATGGTGGAGGTCATGTTAGAATGTTTTGAAGGCAGTCATTCAATGATCCAACCGAAATTAAAGATCGATAGATAGTATTTGAATCTGCATCAAATGCAATTGGAGCCATTGGTGTAGCATGCGAGTGAGCTTTAATGGTAGATGAGACATTTTCTGGCATGATTTGATTGAAATAAAGTGATCATTTCTCTGTTCTATTGTATCATAAAGATTTTAAACTTTTTCATGGAGCAGTCTCAAAGCCAAGGATGAATTTATGAGTTGTTGCAATGAATGGTTAGGGTTTCTCCATTCATAAAGCCGTAAGTTGAATTCTATGTCTCTTGGTTAATTTGTAATCTAAATTTTGGGAGGAATTTGTTGTGTGCTTGATAGAGGGTTTGTTGATAATTTTTTTAGGGTTATAGGTTACCTAAATTGTGGGAAATTGCAAGTTGTTGTTCTATAATTTTGTAATTTTATAGTTTTGTAAAGCCCTAGTTTTGTTTGAAGTCTGAAAAGCAAGGAAGCCCTACTTAATCTGGATGGCACCATCAAAAATTCGTTCTAGCTAGATTGACTACCTAAACAAAAACCTATATGACGATTTCCTAGATCAATTGCCCTTGTCAACGAATGATAGGAAGAAGGGGTTGGTCTTAATGCAAGGAAAAACTCTAAGGGAGGGATTAGTATATAATTGTTTCAACATAGTTGATGCTAGGGTTACCCTTATGGGTTTGGAAATGTTTAGACTGTGGTTTGGATAGAGGAACTTGCCCCATCCTTTTTCAAATTGTTGGATGTATGACATGGGGAATTTGATAGTTTCAAATGTGCTCCCTGATGTGGACTTTCTCAAAGCAGTGGATGCATGGTATGACCCTGTCACACGGATAGTTAGAGACAACAATGGAAAGGTTTTGTTAAGTATTAACAGGGAAGAGTTCTGACAGGTTTTTGATCTGAGTGAGCCTAGTGAGTTCTTGGTTCCTATTGATCTTGAGGGAATGAAGCAGGAGTATGGGAAGATGAAATCAATTTTCAGAGTTAAGATGCTCCCACCTCTTCTGGCTAGGGAAGGAGGTTCCAAATTTTATATTAGCCCTAGTGACCAAGAGCCTTTCAGGTTGGACTGTTTTGCAAAACACTTCCTAACCACTTTCTACTCCTTATGTCAGATTTTGGGTTTTAGTCCCAACACAGTGATGCCTATTTACTACATGTTCATGGGGGTGCAAATACAACACCCCAATGTTTTTGTAATATATGGTTTTTCTTCCTATTTGGCTGAAAATATACATGAAGGGTTGTTGAAGTTGCAACAAAATGATGTAGGAACTCCATTTTTTTGGTATTCTATGTTAATGTACATGTTTTTGTTTAAGAATCCAGAATTCTTCTCTAAGAGGATGAAGTTGAAGTAGTTTGTTAATGGAGAAAAGCTGCCAGTGCAAGTGTGGATCGCTAATTTATCATACAACAACGAGAATGCAAGTTATGTGTAGTTTGACAACTGTTTTGCATCCAGATTGAGGGTCAAGTTGATGATAAATTTTCCCAGAGTTTCCAAGGAGTTGCATGAATTCCTTAGGCCAAAGGAGAGGAAGCTAGAGTTGAAAATTTTCCACAATTGGGGTGACATTATCCCATACCCGGTCAATACTATTTTGAGGGTGTATGGCTTTCAGGGGACCCCACATATATTTCCATATAATTTGCCACCAACGGTTGGATTTTCTGAAGTTATGTGGTGGATTGAATGTATCGATGAGGATAATCTTACAAGAAATGGCAAGGGGATGTTTTACCCAGACTATACAGTGGTGTCTGATTTTATGTTTTTGAAGGGAGGATGGGTCCATTTTGGAAAGTTTTTTGAATTTTACCACTTGATTTTTGGCCCCAAGAAGCAACATGATCCTTAGGGTTTCTTCGCCATGTTCAAACAAAGAATAAAAGGGGGCAAATTTGTGCATGAGTTCAATTTTCCTGAGGACTTGATTAGAAATGAATTTGATCTAAATAGGCAGGAATTGAACAAGGAGAAGTGGATATCTTATGACAAGCTATTGACCATTGTGCACAATATGGATCCAAAATATGATCCATTGATGGAATTCAGCCCATATCACAAAAAGATTAACTTTTTGATGGACAACTTCAAAGAAATCATGAGCATTCTAATGACTAAGAAGATAAATCTAGAGTTGGATTTGGGCATTCAAGAAAAAGCTGCAAGACCACTTGAAGAGAGGCTAGCCTACCAACCTTCAGAGAATTGGCCTATTTACAAGAGGAAAAGGAATGATAGTAGTGATGAAGAAGAAGAATATAGAAAAGGAAAATAGATAATGAAATTTCCTGAACAACCAGGTCCAAAGCTCAAAACACTTGGGGGAGGTAAGATAATTGATTTAGAATCATCACCTAAGAAAATTCCCTCACCACCACCATCAGAGCCAAGCCCAAAGAGGCGAAGGATTGAGCAGTCATAAGAGGACTTGGTGGATGAGATTTTTATCACTGATCAGGATATGTAGATGGGTATGCCTTCTCCTCCCATACCAGTTGAATTTGTTCTATTAGATTTGGATATGAAGGGTAAATTAGTGAAAGATGCAAGGATGGAGGCCTGTAAGAATTTTCTAGATGATGATGCATTTGTAAAATCACCAATCTTCTTGCAAGTGGTATGGAGAATGAAATTAGAAGAATATAAGGAGAAATGCAAGAAGTGAAGAGAATTGAGGCCTGATAGGTCAGACCAGGAGAATGATGATGAAGTAAAATCTGAATTAATGAATGAATTGAAGACCATCACTCCTGAGGAGGGGAGAAAATTGGCCAATCAAGCTAGTGTCTTGATTCTACCAGAGTGGGACATTGTTGATGTAGTAGCTTTCACTGCTATTCTAAATTCCAAGTATCCCCTGCAAAATTCTAAAGAAGAGGTCAAGGCAACATTGCAATATTTTTCCTTTAGTGAAGAGTATGAGACTTTGGCAATTTGGGCCTTGGCCCCCCAAGGGAGAAAGCCCAATGTTACTAATATTAACCCAAATTTGAGAGGGGGGTTAATAATAAAGAGAGTTTCAGAGACCTCAACCACAAAGGCCACAAATTTGACTGTAAATGTGGCCAAATTGGCTCAAAAGAATCCTAAGAGAGAAGAGGCTGAAAAGAGAATCCTTATGGAAAAATACAATTTTATAATTGGTGAATACAACAAGGTGCATCAAAGGAATATTGAGCTATAGATAGAGGTCGATAGGTTGAAATATAGGTAGATTGTGGAGACATCAAGTGCTCAAGGGATTAAAAAAATTCCTTACACATTAGGTTTGGTGCCTCCTGTTTCCCCCATTGTTTCTACACCAGGGTCTCCCAGTCAAACTCCTTCCCTCAGCCCTACATTGGAACCAATTGAGGAAGAATTGGAATGCTTTATTTACCCAACAAAGAAGCAGTTGATAAAAAAAATTGTAGAGTTACAAGCATATTTGAAGGTGAGTGAAGAGGGAGTATTTTAAAATCAAAGGGAGATTGTTAATATTGTATTGAGGCATTTAAATGAGAAGGTTGATGATAGATTGTCATCTGTGTATTCTTCATATTATTTATTATTAGATGCAATAAAGAACATTGATAGGGATCAAGAAGTAGCAATACCACTAGTTGAGAAGTGGATCCCTAGGGAAAATGATTTAGATATAATGTATAAGGCCTCAAGGTTTGATATAAATAATAGGCCCCAAACATTAAGGCCTACTCAAGTGTTCATTAAGTAATTGGAGGAATTTTAGGCCTTACTAGATGATTTGAGTAGGAAGATCAAAGAGTTGGTGAAGAATTTTGATGATTGGAGTGACACACTACTACTTGAAATAATTGATGAGTAGGGGAATATCAAGTCACTTCGATAATGGAAGGATCGGGCTAATGAGGTCATAAATGCTCAAATTATAGTAATTTGTGATGACTCAAATTTTGATTTATTGGTGAGCTATATGGATAAAATTATCTGCACCAACTCATTTCTTGAGTCTTTTGAGCGAGAGGAAAACTAGGTGGGAGTTAAGTATGCACCCTATAGTGTCAAGGTAAATGAGGTAATCAACTTTCATTGGCCAACTGATGAAGAGTACCAGTAGTGGGAAAATGTATATTTAACTGAGGAGGAGTAAAAATGGAGTAGGCTACTAACAGTTAACAAATCAGCCATTGCAATTACAACAGTTTCCAATTTTTTTTAGTGATAGTTTGGGCACAAAATTCTTGACATTTTTTTGTTGCATTAAACTATTCTCAGCAGGCAAGGTGAACAAGAAGATTCTTCGGGGGAGATTTCTATTGTATCAATTTTTTGAAATATCACAAGGCAGTCCAAGTGGCTAGTGACATGTGTACTCTATGGCCTGATGCTTGTTTTCTCCTTCATTTTATATAAGAATGATTTCATGTCCAAGAGTATGGGTTAGCAAGTTAGATAATTTTGGTCAAATCTAGGTGAAGTTGCAGAGAAAATTGTAATTTCTGATAGTTTTAGAGGGAATGCAATTTAGGTTTTGAGTCATTATGTTGTAGTTTTTGAACCCATGGAGATTTAGTACTCACATTTGAATTAAAATGATTAATTTCAATCTCATTTCTCTCCAATGTACAAGCATATCTTAATTTTGAATAAAATGATCAAGGGTTATTTCGTTCATCTCACTATTGTGGTGTGTACAATTCTTGTCCTAGCTTTAAATCAAAGAATTAATTAAAGTGCTTAAATGGGATTGTAGGTCGATATGTTATGTACAAGGATTTGATAAGTAGTATTGAGTTAGGGTACAAATTTTTCATATTGTAAGGCAATGCCATCGAAGATTTTATATGCTGAGTGTTGAATCTGTCCTAAATCCTTAGATGCTTATGAATTTAATTCCTCCAATGGATATATGACACTGATCCAAGTTGTACTTGTTTATGAGATTTAGTATTTTGTCAATGTTCACCTGGAGCTTCCTAAAAATAAAAAAAATAAAAAATATCTTTTATTGTGAAGTGTTGTTGTAGGTATCTCATGCCCCAAATAGTTGATATTATTGATGAGCAACCAATTCTATTCAGTATTATCCTATTATGTTGAGCTATTAAATGAGATTATCTATTGTTGTTAATGTTGTTTATGATAATGGTGTAGAGGTTGTAAACGCATTAAGGGATCACCCTCCCAGGTCTTGCAGGGCCCAAAGTGTAGGAGGTCTTTAAAATCCATGTCAGTTTGTCCAGGTCCTTCGAGCTGCCCTTGAATAGAATTGGAAATTCCATAGGTAGATTAGGAGATCAACTTGGTTACAATAAAAACAACCAACAATCCTAAACAAAGGACTCATTACATTACCTCCTTGCAATCCGTTGGTGATTTATCCTAAAGATTCTAATGTACCACATTGTGCTTACCATCAAGTTCTTGGCCATATAAGCAATGAATGTCATCATCTGTGAGAGATACTAAGTATCACTTCGTTGGTGATAATTGTTATCCCCTTAAACCATAAAATACTCCAATACACCTTTTCCTATAATAGTTGTAGAACATACCGTTCTCACTATTACATGTTTTTTCCCCATCACCTATCTTGGGTCACTCTTTCCTTGCACTCAGTGGGGGAAAGAAGTTGGTAGCCTTGTCCTAGTAATGCATTTGTGCTTGTCCCTTAGCTTCATTGTTCAACTCCCTCTTATACCCATTGAGACTGGGAGGTAGATAAATTTCTTAATGGTTGACTTACACTTGTCTTAATAGTAACGTGTTTGTTTGTGTGTGTCCAATAATCCCACGTATTTTTTGGTGTTTTATCTCTTCGTACCCTTCTTCTATGTGTATATCCATTCTTCTATATGTTGTGTATTCATTTCACTTTTCTCTTTCCTTTTTTCCTTCCATTTGGGGATGATGCACAAGACATTAAGACCGCAATGTCTCCTTCCTGTTGACCCAAATGGACCCCCCTTTTCCTTTTTATTTTATTCTTTTTTCCTCCCATTTGAGGATGATGCAAGGCATTGAGACCACAATGTCTCCCTCATGTTGAATAAAAATCTTGGCTCCTTTTATTTGTCTTTTTTCTTTTGTGATTTTGGGGACGATGCAAAGTGTCGAGACACCTTATGTCTCTTCCATATTGACCCAAAATGACTCTTTCTTTTCATTTGCTATCACTCTCTTTGTGTCCTTCTAATTCTATGTATTTGGGGAGATGATGATAGTTTCAAGCTCTCAAAACAAATATTGCATCAATGAACATATTGATCCCAAATCCATAGATCCCTTATGTGTTTGTGGTTTTTCATTTTGGGGGAAACCCTCCCCTTTTCCATTTTCTTTCTCTTCGCATGAAACAACCTTTCTTGAACACCTATCAGTTGGCATAGGGCTTGAAAAATAGGCTCTCATGTCATTTTATTTCTATTTGCATTTTTCCTTTCTCTACTTTAAAGCAATTTCTCACAAAATGGTGTGTAGCAATTCCTTTAAAGTGGGGGCATACATTGGAATTATTTATTTTTCATTTGCATTTGTCTTTCTTTGTTCCTAATGCAATCTTACGGGTACAAGTACAAAGTTGTGTCACACTTTTATAAAGGAAACAACCAACACTAATCTAACTTTTAAACTTAAGTCACTAGAAAGTGGCATATATGTTTTGAATTTTGAAATGATGTAAACTAATAAAATCTATATTTTATGTTTGTATTTTTTTGACAAAATTTAAAAATTATTTGAATATAGTTTTTTTATAAATTAACACTATAATTTAGTTGTTGAGAAAATGTTGAAAAATTATGTTACATGAGACGTCAAGCTCTATATAGTAAATTTTATTTTTCTTCCTTAAATTTGGTGTGTATATTTATAACTTGAAACTTTAGGGCATTGATACATTTTTTTTGTAATTTTAATAAATATATTTTAAAATAAATATTTAAATGTGTGTATATTAAAACATGGTTGTTTCCAATTGACACCAACTTTTATATTAAATATTTATCTAGAATAAAAAACAAAATATAGCAACTTAATCTATATTCTTTTATCTAGGGCATAATATATTTTTTAATTTTTTAAAATAAGTTTTAATATTTTTCTTGATGTGGTAATCAACCTAATATTTTTGTGTTGATAACCTAATTTTAATAAAAAAATAAATAATAATTGAACTATACTTATGGATTTACTAAAGGGCACTTTTACGTTTTTAAAAATATGCTATTTTATGAGTAGGAGTTGTTGAAACATTAAATTTTTCAAATATTTTTATTTTTTTAGTAAATTGGCCTCAAAGCGGTGCTACATATGTATTTAGCAAAAAATTTTAGTTGGAAAAGTTGTGAAAATATTTAACTTATCTAGAATGAATCTTACTAGATCATATGTTTGACCAAAATTGATTTTTTGTTATAAATACTAAAATTTACTTGTGTTGATAAGTCGGCCAAAAGTGTGACACAACTTTTTACTTTTACCCTTACCACTTCATATGACATGTCTCTCAGTTTGTGGATGAAATTGGGTGTAATTCCCTTCATAACTGTGACTTATCTTAGCATATTACATTCCTCTTAGCAGCTTGATGTGACACACTGCATCCCCTAAGTTGTGAATCATCTATCCTTTAATTGGTATTCTCTTGGAGACATTAGACATAATGTTCCCTAAGTTAAAGACCTCACACGAACTAAATAAGACTCCTTTGAACATTCCTTTTGAATTTTGGGTAAGTGCACCAATCTGTGACACAATTTTGGCTCTTAAGATGCCACTTTTTTTTTTTGGGAAATCTGCAAAATCTGATTTGCATGAGAAAATGAAGATAGTTATGCTCAAAATTTCAAGATGCAGAAAAAACAAAAGTTGAAGTGCTCCGAGTCTAGTTTCTAAGATACTATTGTTTTTTTAAATTAATGAAGATTAAGGGTCTCAAAGGGTAAAATGTGGTCCTATTTTTATCAAAAAAATAACATAGTGCTTGACGGCTTCCCCCTTTTTTAATTTTTTTTTTTTAGAATTTCAAAAATCCCAATGGTGAGAAATTAGCTAACACCATGTAGTTTATCCTCATTCTTTTAGATAATTTTTTTAATGAATATATAATATTTTATGAATTTTCAAAGTGGACACATCTTGAAAAACTAAAATTTGAGGGTGCTCCCCCCCAATTTTTTTGCAAACTAATTAAAAATTGATTTTTTTTTCATCATGTGTAGAATGGAGTCTAGTTTCAAAAAAAATATTTTGTTTCATGTTCCGATGACCAAGTAAAAAACTATCCTAAACCTAGCACATGTTGGTTTTTGACCAAAAACGAAGGCATTTATAATAGAAGCCATGGATCAAAACCTTAAGTAAATCAAAATGAAAAAATAAATATATATTTAGATAGCTAAGAGAGAGTTTAACTCTATCATGGTTTTTTATAAAATTTTATTGAAAGACGTGCAAATGAGATGGGGAGCACAGACAAAAATATGAAGAAATTTTGCACCCTTTCAAAAAATCATGTCATTTTCATGAAATGGTTGTCCAAACCTTTGGGTCAGATGCCCAATGCAAAATCCAATGCATAGGGTTGGTATTTACCAATGCAACTTATTTGGCACATGCCAAATTTGATGTGCACAAATGGGCTGCTTCATTTGGCGTGCGCCAAATTTGGCGAGCGCCAAATGTCATTCATGACTTTTGGAATGCATTTTTGTAAAATCTTTGATTTTCACTTTCTCTGTCAGGGAAACTATATACATGAAATAAAAATTTAAGTATAAGTGGACATTTTATTTCTTATACTTTAAGTTATATTTCATGTCTATATAGGCAGAATGTCTGAGAGTGGTTTCAGATCTCTTGGAGTTATAATGAAAATTCTAGTTTTTGGAAGCTCTTAAAAATTTCTCGCGGACTGACGGATCTGATTTGACGGAGATCGATCTGACGGAGGAATGGAAGGAAGGAATGGATCTGGAAGGAAGGAAGGAAGGAATGGATCTGACCGGAAGGACCGGAAGGAAGGAATGGAAGGAATGGAATGGATGGATCTGACGGATGGACGGACGGACAAACATCCGATCCTGACCTGATCCTGATCCTGATCCTGAACGGATGGATGGAATGGATGGAATGGAATGGATCGATCTGACTGATCCTGATCTGGAATGGAATGGAATGGACGGATCTGATCTGATCTGACGGATTGATCGCGTGATCCTGATTGATTCTTATACCTATTGTTTTATTCTCCTCCTTTCTCCTCTCTTCAATATTCCCTACCTTTTATTTCCTCTACTTCTCTCTCTCCTTTTGTGTGTTCTTAACCCTAAAATTCTGCAAAAACCCCTACTATCTTCTCTGCCTCAGTCTGCTTTTGCTCTCCTGCACTCTTTAATACTGCTAAACACTTAAAACCCTCAACCCTATATCTCTCTCCCACTCCTTCTCCCTCTGTCTCTCTCTCAATTCTCTCCCTCCCACCCCCTCTCCCTCTCTCAAGTCTCTCTCACTCAATCACTCCTATGTCTCTTCCCTCTACCCTTTTCCCTCTACCATCTATCTCTCCCACTCCCTCCATCTCTCTCTCTCAAGACTTCCTCCTGCTCCCTTCTCTCTCTCAAGTCTCTCTTCACCTACCTACCTCTATCTCTCCCCACCTCTTGCAACTTAAACCCTAAACCCTTAACCAATAAACCCTAAACCCTATACCCTTAACCCTTAACCCTCTACCCTCTATCTCTCTGCCACTCCCTCCCTCTCTCTCTCTCAAGACTCTCCCTCCTAACCCCTCTCCCCCTCTCCATCTATTAGGTATCTCTCTCTCCCCTCTACCCTTAATCCTAAACCCCAAACCCTTAACCCTTAAACCATTAAACCCTCTACCATCTAACCTTAACTCTCCCTCCCTATCTCTCTCTTTAAAGTCTCTCCATCCTACCCCCTCTCCCTCTCTTAGGTCTCTATATCACTCATTCAATTCATCTATCTCTCTCCCATCTCCCATAAACCCTATACCCTCAACCCAATACCCTAAACCCTCAATTATCAACCATATACCCTATACATTGGATCCTCAACCCTCGTCTATCTTTTTACCTCCCTCCTCTTCTCTCCTTATCTATATCTCACTTCTCCCTCCATCTCTCCCTAATTCCTCAACCCTTAAAACCTTAAACACTCAACCCTATAACTTCAACCATCAACCCTCAACCCTTAATCCTAAACCCTTAAACCATCTACCCTCTACCCTCAACCCAATACCCTCAAACCTAATCCATCAACCCTTAAACCCTTAAACCCAATGAAACTCTCTACCCTAATCCATCAACCCTTAACCCTTAAACCCTCAACCCTCAACCCTCTCCTTCAATCCTAAAACCTCAACCCCTATACCTTGTACCCTATATGTTGGAACATAAAACCTAATCCATCAACCCTATACCCTCAAAACTCTACCCCCAACCTTAAACTCTTGACCCTCAACCCTTAAACCCTCTACCATATACCCTATGCATTAAACCCTTAACCCTCAATTCTCAACCCTCAACCCTCAAAACTTAATCCCTTAATCCTTAACCCTTAAACCCTAAACCCTCAAGCCTTATACCCTCTACCTTATATATTAGACCCTCAACCCTAATCCTTCAACCATATACCCTTAAACCTATACCCTAAACCCTCTACCCTCAACCCTAAATCCTCAACCCTAAACCCTAAACCCTTAAAACTTCTACCCTCTACACTCTACCCTCTACCCTCTACCCTCAACCCAATACCCTAAACCATGAATCCTATACCATCAATTCTCAACCCTCTATCATATACATTGAATCATAAATCCTAATATATCTCTATCCCTCTCTCCTCTTCTCTCCTTCTCTCTATCTCACTTCTCCCTCCATCTCTCCCTCCATCCTTCCCTCCCTCTCTACCCTAATTTCTCAACCCTATACCCTCAACCCTTAAACCCTTAAACACTCAACCCTCACCCCAATACCCTCTACCCTAAACCAAATAACCTCTACCATCAACCCTATACCCTCAACCAAATACCCTCTACCATCAACCCTATACCCTCAACCAAATACCCTCTACCATCAACCCTATACCCTCAATCCTTAAACCCAAGTAAACTCTCTACCCTAATCCATCAACCCTCAAACCTTAATCCCTCGAACCTTAAACACTCTACCCACTACCCTCAACCCTCAACCCTCAACCCTAACCCTCAACCCTCAACCCTAAATTCTCAACCCTTGACCCTTAATCCATCAACCCTAGGTAGGTAGGGAAACATATGTGAGATACAGAGTAATGAAGGGAGAGGTAGGTAAACAATGGGATAGGGGAGATAAATATAGGTAGAGAGGGAAGGATATGTAGAGAGAGGAGAGATGGATACTAGATAGGGGAGGGAGGGATAGGTAGGGATGATATAGAGGTGTGTGTGTGTGTGTGAGAGAGAGAGAGAGAGAGAGAGAGAGAGAGAGAGAGAGAGATAGAGAGAGAGAGAGAGATGTAGGGAGGAGACATAGTTGAGATATAGAGTGATGGAGGGAGAGGTGGTTAAAGAGAGGGAGAGGGGAGATAAAGATAAATAGAGAGGGAATGAGATTTAGAGATAGATGATAGATAGAGAGAAGTCGAGAGTGGAGGGATGGTGGGAGAGGAAAGGAGGGAATAGAGGTGAGTGTGTGTGAGAGGGAGAGAGAGTGAGGAGAGAAAATTAGGGGAGAGAGGAAGGGGGAGAGAGAGAAAGATACTAGAGAGGGAAGGGGGGAGAGAGAGAATGATACTAGAGAGGGAAGGGGGGAGAGATAGAGAGTAGAGAGGTAAGGAGAGAGTAAGAGAGAAAGAGGGGTGAGGGAGAGAGTGGTAGTAGTGGAGGGAGAGGTAGGTAGAGAGGGAAGGAGAGGGATGGATAGGATGGAGAGAGGGAAGGAGGGAGAGTGAGATGGAGAGAGTGGTGAGATAGAGAGTAGAGAGGTAAGGAGAGAATGATAAATAGAGATAAAGAGAGAGAGGGAGGTTGGAGGGAGGGAGAGGTAGAAAGGGATAAGTGAGACATAGAGAGGGAATGAGGGAAAGTGGGATAGAGAGAATGGTGATTTAGAGAGGAGGGAGTGAGAGGGAAGGAGGGAAAGTGGGAGAGAGGGAATGGTGATTTAGAGAGGAGGGGGTGATAGGTAGGGATAAAGATAATGGTGAGATAGAGAGGAGAGAGTGAGAGAGAAAGAGAGGGATGGAGAGACATAGAGAGAGGTAGGTAGAGGAAGGGAGAGGAGAGATAGAGAGTAGAGAGGGAAAGAGGTAGGGAAGGAGACATAAGTGAGATAGAGAGGGATGGAGAGAGAGAGTGATGGAGGGAGAGGTATGTATAGAGAGGGAAAGAGAGAGGAGAGATAAAGAGTAGAGAGGGGAGGGAAGGAGGGAGAGGTAGGGAGGGACAATAGTGAGAGAGATTGGGAGGAGAGACAAAAATAAGGGGAGGGAGGGTGAGGTCTAGAGAGGGAGGGAGAGGAGAGATAGAGAGAAGTAGAGAGTGAAGGAGGGAGGGAGGGAGTGTTAGCGAGGGAGATAGAGGTTTGTGTGAGAGAGATAGAGAGTGGTGAGATAGAGAGTGGAGAGTGAGAGAGGGAGAGAGAATTATAAGATAAAGAGGAGAGAGTTAGAGAGAAAGTAGGGGAAGAGAGGGATAAAGAGTGAGAGAGAGATGTAGGTAGAGGGAGGGAGAGGAGAGATAGAGATTAGAGAGGGAAAGAGGCAGGGAGGGAGACATAAGTGAGATACAAAGTGATGGAGGGAGAGGTAGGTAAAGAGAGAGAGAGAGGGGAGAGAGAGAGAGAGGAAGGGAGAGAGAGAGAGAGGGAGTGGAGAGATAGAGAGTAGAGAGAAGGAGAGAGAAAAATGATACAACTTGTTGACTACTAAAATTTGACCTCCTGATTACTGAAATTTGAATTGCTGATTACTGAAATTTGACTAAGTCTAAAATTTTTAAGATCTTCCAAAAACTAGAATTTGCATTATAATTCCTAGAGATCTGAAACCACTCTCAAATATCCTGCCTATATACATGTAATATAACTTAAAGTATAATAAATTAAATTTCCATAAGTATATTTCAACTTATAAGAGAAAGCGAAAATAAAAGAGTTTAGAAAAATGCATTCCAAAATTCATTGCAAGAAGAAAGAGAACTCACACTTGTTCACTCATTGTAAAATTCAAGCCATTTGGCACTCATTATTACCAAGCCTATTGGGCGAGCGCCAAATTTGTTGCTCTCCAAATTTGGTGAGCACAATATGGCCTATTACGGGTTTTTTTTTGCAATTTGGCAACAAAATTGTGTCACATATTGGTGCACTTACCCTTTTATTCTTTTGCATTTTTACATGTTGCATTTTTCATTGTGCATACATGGCCACCTTGCAAACAAAAAATTTCATGCATGTGGTGCCATCTTCCATTTTTTCACGAGTTCTAATAATCCAAGGCTTTGCTTATCTCATGAAGAAAACCATTGTCTTTTGAGGAACCTTATCAGAGTGATCAAGAGGAATAAATTCAATATGGTTGAGCGGGAAGCCCAACTAGTGGCACAATTTTCCCCATAGCCACCTTCATGTGTGTTAGTGTATACTAACCATGTATGTATCTCACCCCTTTTCAAAATTCTCACCCAGTGGACAACTGAAAGTCTCATCGGCCCAAAGTGAGTACACCCTATTCTTCTAGAAAAATAGCCTAGATTTGATCCACAACTAGTGTGAAAAATGGATGAAGCTTGATCTAACTTTTTCTCTCTCTCTCCACTCTTTCACATCACTCCTTGTGTGATATTTTGTGCTTATTTTTGGTTTTCCATGGGATCTTGATCCTGGGGGCTTGATCATCCCTCTTGATCATAGTCATCTCAACTCACTAGCATAAATACATTGGATCCCACTCGAAATGAATGATTCAGCTACTTCAGTGTGACTTTGAATCAAGTTCCATCCTTTCACTAAAGTGGGGGATAAATGTGTCACCAAAAAGTGTAACCTTTGACACTCTTTCACTCATTTTGGCCCTTTTTTTGTCTTGATTTAGTCTTGAATGCTTGTAAATCAAAAACAATCTAATAGTGTTTTACAAAGGCATTGTGAAGTGCTGTAACACACCTTCCCACTTTTCTAATACCCTTTCAACAAAATTCACCTAAATAACCCCTTTTTACCCCATTCTGAGCCTTGTTCCAAAGTGTTGTAAATTGTTGTAATGTATTTTCACACTTTCCTAGGTTTGTCATCAATAAATCAACTCTTTTTAATGATAAATTAGTCCTTTAATCTACTTTTAGGCCTAACTTAAGTATGTTTCGAGAGGCAAGTCTAAAAAACATCATTTAACACCTTTTTGTTCCTGACCACCACTTGAATTTGTCCAAGTGGACTAGGTCGCCACGTTGGGTGACCTAGTCCCTTTTGAAATTGTGTATGGTTATCCTAGACCTATTCAAACATCATCAAACAAAATAATATTAGTCATAAAAAAGGTCTACAATAATCATTCCCCATGAAATCCATTTAAACATCAAGAACAAGAAATAAAACAAAGATAATTAATAAAAAAGCTATCAAATCTTGCTCTTAAACATTCAAACCACTATCCCATGGGGAATTGGTGCTATTTTGATGTGGAAAATATCCCTTTCCCAATTCCTTGATGCAATTTTATGAAGACTTGTTGATGATTGTGAGCTCCTTGATGAAATTTGACCATAACCTAGCTAAAATTAATAAAATGCTATGAAAACTTGATGAACAATGGATGAATTAACCAAAAATATGAAGATAGTGAGTCTGCATGAAGTTGTGGATCCAAAACCAATAGAGAAGCCCTCTATTTATAAGAGAAAGAGATGGAGAAATGAGAAAATGGAATGAATATGAGACTAAACATGAGCCAATGGAAAGGTGCCACTTGTCAGCATGCTAGTGGAGGAGGAATGAGCACATTTTGGTGAATGCACAAATAAATGCAATTACATGGAAATTTGAAATTTGAAATATTGCTTATGGAAGAGGATGTGGAAGAGGAGTTAATGCCACTTGGCTCAAGAAAATAGACTTGTAAGAGGATTTAATACCATGTTGGAGGATAAATCCTTTTGGAGGGTGTTTTCAAATTTGAAGAATATTCCAACAAGATTCCCTTTTGAATGAAAATAGGAGATTTAATAAATCAATTAAATTGATTTTCTTGTGCAAGTTAAAAAATCTAGAGGATTTGAGGGATTAGAGTTAGAGTTAATTAGGATTTAATTAACTTAGGTGGAGATTAGTTGATTTCACATTTTGACTTAGTTTTTTAGATTTATTTAAATCAAAATGAGAGGAATTTGAGAGATTAGATTTTATTAAATATAGTTTGATTTATTTAATTAAAAGGGGTGATGTAAGAATTTAAATCAATTAAAGGTTAATTTATTCAATTTGAAGGAGATAACCTTATTAAATAACATAATTTATTTGAAAGGGGGAACATTAGGATCAAATAAAATTGATTTATTTAATCAAAGAGGAATATTACAATCAATTTAATTAGATAAAATGATTTATTTAATTAAAAGAGGAATTGTGATAAATTAATTAAATAAGGATTATTTAATTAACTGGTCAGCGAATAAGTGATTAAGGGAGAACTGATGTTAGTAAATCAAGATCAAGTGCGGAATATTAGTCAGGACAATTTTAAAGTCTACATTTTACCCCTCTTCGAAGCAATGTACCTGTTGTGTTGGTTTAAAGAATAACCTTGCCAAGATCAAAATTAAAAAAAAATCTAACTTTTTAGATGCCCCATTGCTGCCCTAGTGGGAAAATTATTATGGTATATTGCCCCCTTGAGAGATCGGACAAAAAATTGGATTTTTTGTGGAGATCTTGAAAAAATATGACAAATTGCCTGAAGGGTTCAAAAAGGTCCAAGAATGCCAGAAATAAGCCAAAACAAGAGAAAAAGACCTGAAATGGGCCTTACCTAGGAAAAAATACGATCAAGGGTGAAAAATCCTAGCTGGACGGTCAGAATAGGGAAAAAAACCATAATTTTCATGCTTAAATAACCCTCAAGGGGTCACTTTCCATTCATTTTCGCATTTACACCTCAAGTTTTCCATCGTTTTGAGCTCTAATGATGGTGCAAAGAGTGCTTCCCTGACACATTTCTAAGCGGGTTTGAGTCTACTAGAGAACTCCAGGCTCAGGACCAGTGGTGTGTGATCCTAACCCGACCTTTAATATTATCTTTTTGGCGCATGTATTGAATTTTAAAAGGTCAAAACCCTCAATGTCACCATATAGCATTGCTAAAAAGGATTAAATCAACGATGCTCAAGCTCAAACAATGATGCTACTGACTATTGTGATGTCGTGTCACAATTTAGAATTAGGGTTTTGAAGGTCAAATGGAAACACCATTGAAAATGGTGACGATGCGGTCTAGTTAGGTTTTTAGGGGATTTTGGTCAAATAGGCGTGCATATCAAACATCGATGCCATGGCTTGCTTTGCAATTCAGGGGTCCCAACATCACTTTTCAAAGTTTGAAAAGAGTGGCGCCTTTGCAAACAATGAAGAAAATGTAGTTTCAATGCCAAAAACTCCAAACAAGATCCCATCTTTTTTCGAAACTTGACGTTGTGGATTTTTATGGGTGCGGGAGGATAAAGAGCTCATACATTCAGGTGAGCATCGACCCTCGATGCTCAAAAGATTGACCAATCTACAAGAGTTTCTTTAGGAGCACTTTGGAGTGATTGTCCTTCGGTACATTGCCTATGCACCAACTATGAGGACCCACCTAGCTATGATGACCACATTGGCTGAGAGGTGGCATAGTGAGACATCCTCCTTTCATCTTCCCATTGGCAAGGCTATTGTCACACTAAAGGATGTGTGGTGGATTTTCCAATTGCCGATTCATGGTGATTGAGTTATTTATGATTTATATGTCGAAAAAGATGTGTGCTTTGAGATTATGTAGATCGATGAGATTGTTTCACAGAGGGGCAAATCGATCTCGAGTATTATAGAAGTCGAGTGCCCACCTTCTGGCTGATTGTTGCCAAAATCATTTCAGGATTCGTAGCCCCAGATCGGTGAGGTTGATACTTCAATCTAGGATGGGGTCTATTTTGGGAGAAGATGCTCTTTAGGAGGACTCTTTTTACTTGGGGGCTAGTGATACTAGCCTCCCTTTATCATGATTTTCATGAGTTTTCATACTGTGACAATCGAGTGATTGGGGCCAGGGTCACACTTCTACACATCTGGGCCTAGGAGCACATTGCCTTGCTTTGATCTATTGTCATAGTTGTTGATGTGGAGCCTGATGATCTATCAATCTAGAGATATCGAGGTGGAATCACCTTGAGGCACACAGGGTAGGTTGGTCTCCCTCATTGCAAAAGAGTTTTGGATGAGATGAGAGTTTTTACCTGGAGGCCATGGCTACAGATGCCAACCTAGTATGATGATGCACAACAACTATCCTTTTCTTGATAGGATAGGTTAATGCAGGGTTGTGAGCATACCATGATTTAGTGCTACCTGCCATATAGAGTAGCCAGATAGTTTGGAGATGTTTAGGATCATCTTGATGATCAGTATACAACCATTTTTTCTTGATCCACTCAAGAGACTACATGGGGTTAGACGATCTCCACAGTCAAGGTTGTGGATAGTTTTAGGTAGCTGGTGGCCCATCCATGGGCCTATGCATAGGGATTGATGGATCCAAGCACCACTCATGCCTATGATGAGTGGTTCATGCCCCTACTTAGAGTGATAGTTTCAAGGGCAACACCCTTGTGGTAGAGACCCTAGGGAAAGACAACATGTTGGGGGTGAGGGGATAGGATCCAGGGGTACCTAAAGGGGGAGGTAGAGGAGGAGGACCACCTCCATGTAAGCCATAGTACAGGGATCAACAACAAAGGGACCAACAACAGGGGGACCAATAATAGAGGGATCAATAGCAGAGGGAAATAGTAGGGGGACCAGTCGTAGAGGGATAAAAAACCTCAGCCATGAGATTAGTATCCACCACTACCACCACAGCTAGACCCATGGGATTCCCAGATATAGAAGTTGCGGGGGAAAATTTAGGGCCTCTAGGCAGAGGTACATCCCTTCATAGCCAAGAGGGACTAGGCTAGCACAGAGTGGGATCAAGAGAGGCAGTAGAGACAAGCCTTAGAGATTCAATTGGCTCAAAAGGTGGGTCGTAGGCAGCAACTAGAGGGTATGGTTGTTGCATCCTAGGGTGGGGTAGTTTCAACGTAGATGTACCATGAGGACATATGGAAGGCTAAGCATTATAGGCCACTTTATCAGTAGGTTGTACCAGTAGCAACCTAACTTCTAGAGTACTCCCAACAGACTAGGATAAGACAGGTAAAGGGCTAGGCTGAGAGACATGTGGGTGAGGGGAGAAGCCAGTAGGGCTAGCTAGCATGACATTTTTTTTATTGACATTATTCTTTTGTGATCCACACTTTGTTTTAGATAGCCCCATGGGCATTGCATATTTTTAGTGATACACATACACATGACCTGATTTGTACCATGACAACCACATTTTGATATATATGATTTATTTATTATGAGATGTGTCTATTTTATTCATGCATTTATGGATGAACTTATCTGATGTTCTGTATGTGATGCAACTTTTATGTGACATGATGTATGATTATGCTATGCAGATGTTTATGTTATGAAGATGATTATGGATACATTTTTTTTTGGTATCTTTCTATTGACGATGTATGATTATGTGGAGGCACATATTAATGCAAATGATTTTACCATGCTTAGGTTGATGTATGAGATACATGAGATGATATGATATGATATGCCATTTTTGGTATCTTTTCCATGCATATATGGATGGTATGATGATGAGATGTATGTTCTATGAGATTCTTAGAATAACAAATCTATATGATGTTCTAAGTGCATAATGAATTGATTATGTGTTTATTACATTATGACATTGTGATATGCAATGATTTATGAAATTTAATGCAATGACCTAGGTGATGTGCACTAATTTACAATATGATTATGATATGGAAATGGTGTATGTTATGTAATGATAACCAATACAGTATTGTAAATGTGATGATGTGATAATGATATTCAAATGTTAATGTGAAATGATTATGGTATGATTTATGGGACAAAAAGGATTATGATATGGAGATGGTTTATGTTAAGCGATATTAATGATAGAAAAATAATTATGAAAATAATTTATGATATGTAAAAAATTTCTTATGTGACATGAAATGATGGAATGGTTTGTAATGATGTAAATTAAATGACTTATTATATGTGATGATTATGATGCAATGGTTATGATATGGATGTAGTAATTTTTTATAAGTGATAATAATATGAATGCAATGATTCCCAAGATTATTCAAAATAACAAATCTCTATTATTCTTCATAACCTAGAATGATTACGGAACATGTGGTAATGTATGTAATGATTATGATATGTGTTAATATGGATTTAGTGATGAAAATTTAGTGATATGATATGCCTATATGATGATTCATGTTTTTATAATGCAACGATGATGTGATGTGAAATAATCATGATATGATTTATGCAATGATTATGATATGATTTATGCAATGATATGCGATGATGTCAGATGTAAATGATTATGATATGTGGCTATATTTTGATTATGTGATATCCATATGATATGAATAACTCTTGATGTGTAATGAATAATGTTGTACAATTATTATTATGTGTCGATGTGAAAATGATGTGAAATGACCATGCTATGATATGCAATTGATTATGATATGCATGCTAATGATTGGTGGGCGGAGGATAAATGCATTAGTGATTTTTTTTGGTTAACCGTCATGTACCATGTTAGCATGGAGAGAAGAAAGAAAAAATAAGATGATGAGAAGAGGATCCAACAAGTTCATTCCTTATGATATTTTGCGAATGATGATGGTGATAATGATTCTTTGCTTATCAGGAATTTGGATTTTAAAAGGGCTTATTTACCTTATGTTTGATAACACACACAGGTATGATGCATCAAGGTATAAAGAACCAGGATGGTGTTGCTCCTAGTGTGATGGAATTTGACTCAAAAATCAGATCGGAGCAATATTGTTCACACTTGGCATATGAAACCTTATTTAAGATGCAGTTTAGATATTTCAAATATCTCAAACCAAAACATAAAATGGAAAGCCTTCCTATGTGGTAAAAAATATACCTAAAACATCCTCCCTACAAAGAAAACGAAGCATGCATGACCAAGGTTATATTACAAGAACATCCAACAAGCACAATAGATAAAAATATAATGATCGTTGCCCCATTCCTTTCTCTCTATAATCCCTTTATTTGGGCATTATTGAGGGGTCGTCAGAATTAGCGCAATAGGACAAATCAAAAGACAAAGATGGAGTAAACAAACAACCCAATGTTCTTCATACCGCTAGCCAAGACTAAACTACAATGATGCCTAATGTTGATGTCCATTGTAGGAAGGATTAATCCTAGGACATGATGTTATCAAATGATTTGGGATTGATTGGACGATGGGCCATTAATATCAAGAGTTGACCGACTTTTTTTTCTACTAACCTAGACTTGAGATCCTGATGTTGGAGTTCACACTTTTAACTTGCTAGACTTGTCTCTGATTGTTTTGCCAAAGGGTGAAGGTGATGACTATTTATTATGAGGGGATGATTATTGTGGGTAAAAGTGAGATGTGATGGATGAATTTTGGGTTTTTTTAAATTTTTTGAGGTTGTTTTTGGTATTTTTGAGATGTTTTACAAATGTTTTTATTTTCAAATTTTCCAATGTTTTTGGATTTTTTGAGATTTTGACCAAGAACCTCACCTAAAGACCTATCCTATGGGTCTCGGGGGCTGATCAAAGACTATCTTTGCCTACATTATATACATAGAGACCATGTAGTTTGATTGACACAAACCTGATTAATTTACAAGATGAAGATATAGATAAATGATGAATTGCCAACTTATTATGATAGACTCCTAAAGGAATGATTTAGGGTGTCTCGAGAGATGATCAAAGATCAAACTTGCCTGCATTCGAGCTTAAAGAGAATGTATTTTGATAGGGTGACTATTTTTTGAGTTTTTTTGGATTTTGACCTATTTTGGAAGTTTTTGGATTTTCTGATTTTATGAATGTTTTGGATTTTTTGAAGGATTTTATGAATTTTTTTGAAGTTTTTGAAGGATGTTATAAATGGTTTTGGATTTTTTGATTTTAAGGAGGATTTCAATAATTTACACAAATCTGATTCAATGTAGGAACATGCCACTAGCATGATGCAATAGACTACTCTGATATAGGTAGGACAAACTGACCTTAGAAATGTGCCAAGTAGTACAAGGGTGCAACATGATACAAACACAGGATCAAGCCATGTTGTAGACATGGATGAGTGATGGATGGGAATATGGGAGTGTGATGGATGAATGATGAAAGGAGATGGTAGGTGATGTAGAATAAGCCATAGAGATCATGGTCAATGGAGAGTGCTTATTTATACAAGGTGCTTATTTTCTTGGTTTTCACCAAGGTACTTGCCCAAAGTGCCACCGAAGCGGTTTTAACTAGAGGATGATTTTTATCTTTACTATTTTCCATCCTTTTTCTAATTTTTTTAGATTTTTAGATTTTTTGTTTTTGTATTTTTGGTTTTCCTTAAAATATTAGGCATAAATGTTTTTGAGATGGGATCTATTCATGGGCTCTTGTAAAGGCTCCCCTTTGGGCATTGATAGTTGATATGCCCCTGAATTGTAGCTTGTTGTGATGGCAAAGGGTCCCAACCAATTGGGTTCAAACTTTCCCTTGCTATCCAAATTTGGTATATTTTTCTAATTCTCCTTCAATACCAACTCTCCTACTTCGAAGGTTCAACTCCTAATCTTCTTGTTCTAGCTTCACTTGAGATGACTTTGGTAGACTTGCATATGGTTTAAGGCATCCATGCACCACTCATCCAGTAGTTCTAGATCATTCAATTGTGACACCTAATATTCTTCATCTATAATGATATTTTGCAATGGTATTCTTAGGGATGGGATCTTGATCTCAATGGGGAGGATCGCTTCTGATCCATAGACTAGAGAGAAAGGGGTTGCACATGTAGGTGTGTAGATTCTTGCTCAATAGGCCCATAGGGTGGGGTTCCACTGCAAGTGTCAGTCATGACTAGCTTCATTGACTATCTTTTTGAGTATTCTTAAGATGGTTTTATTTGTAGCCTCCTCTTGGCCATTACCTTGGGGGTAGTATGGGGTGGAAAAGTGGTGTTGGATATTGAATTTCTGGAATAGGTCTCGGAAATCCTAGTTTTTATGTCCCATTATCTGAGATAATGGTTTGTGGGACATCGTATAAGAAAATTAGGTAATTCAGGATGAAGTTGGAAATATTCTTTCATGTGATATAGGTCATTGGGATGGCCTCTACCCACTTTTTGAAGTATTCCGTAGTAGTAATAATGAACTTGTGTCCATTAGATGATGTGGGGGTAATTTTTCCTATGATATCGAGCCCCCACTATGAGAAGTCCCAAGGTGTAACAATAAGGTGGAGCTCTTGAGTTGGTGCATGGATGAGATCCCCATGTTATTTATATTGCAAGCACTTCTTGACATACTCATTGGACTCCTTTTCCATTGTTGGCCAATAGTACCCCATTCTCAGGAGCTTCTTGGCCAAGGTTATACCACTTAATGTGAATCACAAATGCCATTATGTACCTCTATTAAATCAATTAAAGCTTCCTTAGCATTTAAGCATTGTAACAAGGTTCCCTCAATACTCCTACGGTATGGGGTATCACGTAGGATAACAAAACAAGTTGACTTCTCGATAAAGAAATTCTTAAGGTTGGGAGTGATATCGGCAGGGAGGACTCCTATTCTTAGATAAGTGTATATGTAATGATACCACGTGTTACCAAGACTAACTATTTCACACACAAATTCAGACTCTGGTACCTCAAAAGTTGGTATGAGAAGCTACTCTACCAGGAATTCTTTTTTGGGACATTATGTGGGACATCTAGTAGTGACCCAATTGTTGCCATAGTGTCCACTAATCTATTATTTGATGTTGGTATTTTCTTGAAGGTGACATCAATGAAGGAATATTTGAGTTTTTCCACTAGTTTCTTAGATGGAGTCAACTTATCATCCTTCATTTGGTATTCATCATTGAATTGGTTGATGATAAGTTATGAATCCCCATATACTTTGAGTTCCATGATCCGCCGTTGTGTCATAATTCTCCTCCCCATGATAAGAGCCTCATATTCTGCAATATTTTTTGTGCAAGAAAAACATGGCTTATACGATTTGGGTATGCAATCTCCTTGTGGTGTTATGAATAAGACTTCGACTCCTGACCCATGTTGCATGTAGGATCCGTCAAGTTATATTTTCTAGTGATCTGCTATGCTTATGTTAAAGATGGAATCATCAAGGAATTTTGATACAAGTGGGTTCTCTGAGTATATCGGTGCTTCTACCAACTGATCTGCAATTGCTTATCCCTTAATGGCCTTATGTTCTACATACTCAATGTCATGCTCTGTTAGGATCACAAACCATTGAGTTGTTCACCCTATGAGCATTGCTTTAGAAAGAAGATACATGGGAGGATCTATCTTGGCGATGAGTTTTATCTGATGTGCCAACATATAGTATCTGAATTTCTATGCTGTGAATAGGACTGCTAAGAAATCCTTCTCAATGGATGTGTAATTTAGCTCATGTCCCACCATGGCTCTATTGATGTAGTAAATAAATCTCTCTTTCCCATTTTCATCATGTTGTGCAAAGAGAGTGTTAAGGGCTACTACTATTGCTAACATATACAAGATCAAGGGTTTTCTTGGAATTGGGGGCATAAGAACTGGTAGTGTGAGTAAGTAATCCTTGATTTTTTTGAATTCTTGAGCACATTTCTCATTCCATTTGTATGCTACCTGCTTGTGGAGTAGATGATAATATGGGATTGCCTTATCTGCTAATTGTGCTATAAACCGATGGATGAATTGGAGTCTTCCCTATAAACCCCTTAATTATTTTAATGTTCTTGGTGCTTCCATTTGAAGGATTGCTTTGAATTTGGAAAGGTTTATCTTGATTCCTCTCATGTACACAATGTACCCTAGTAAATTTACCGATTGTACCTCGAAGACACACTTCTCTGGATTTAGTCTGAACTTGTATTCTTCTAGTCTGTCAAAGATGGAACCTAAAGCTACCATATGATCTCATCGCTTTCTTGACTTGGCCAGTATGTCATATACATAATATTCCATAGTCTTATGAATCATATCATGGAAGATCAACATCATAGCTCTTTGATAAGTAGCTCTTGCATTCTTCAACCTAAACGACGTCATGTTCCAGCAATACGTCTTGCATGGACAAGTGAAAGTTGTTTTGTGTTGGTCATATTTAGCTATCATGATTTGATTGTATCTTGAGAATCCATCCATTAGTGATAGAATTTCATGTCCTACCATCATATCCATAATCATATCTATGTTTGGGAGAGGGAAGTCATCCTTGGGACATGCTTTGTTTAGATCTCTCAAGTCAGTGAATATACAGATGCCCCGAGAGAGATTTTAAATAGGCACAATATTTGAAACCCACTTTGGATAATCAATTGGTCATATGAATCCAGCATCAAGGAGCTTATGTAATTCCAATTTGACCAACAATGCTATTTGAGGGTGCATCTTCCTTAGCTTTTGTCTCACTAGTTTTTCATTTGGATATACTACCAAATGATGCACCATAACTTCTGGATCAAGACCTGGCATGTCAGCGTAGGTCCATGTGAAGTTCACCTTTCCTTCTCTTAGGAATGCAACTAGAAGTTCATATTCTTCTATCATATTTGATTCTACATAAAAGGTTATATGTAGTGTTTCTTCTATCCCCAAGTTGATCAGATTGCACTTCTCTACTAATACTGTCGACTTTTCCAGATGAATAGCACTAAGACGAAGATTTAATCCCTCATCCTCAGGTGCCTCAAAGATGTTTTCACCATTGGATGTGTCCTTTTTTTTTACTATTTTTGGGTCTAAAATTGCCACAATGTGGTTTTCACTTAATGACCTAGAGATTATTCTCAGATTTTCAGTTTTGCTAATGAGGGATTCAATTATTTCCCCATAATATGCATGTATGTCCAGTTCAATGTTAAATCTAGCTTTGTGGTCTCCACAAGGTACATTATCTCATAGTCCCATGAATTTTAAGAGCACCTCATCATTTTTGAATGTGTCCAAAACTAGCAGTCCTCGTTGGTTGTAGTCTATTAGTTGTGGGTATACTAGCTTTATTTCATGGGTTTGGTTGTTCGACTCTAAAGAGATAGTGGAAATCATAAATAGGGAGGAATCCTCAAATATCATGGGTAGCTAAGTGAGGTGATCCTCATCAATGTCACTACAAACATGATTTACATCGAAGGTATTATTGTCTAAGGGTAGACCTATAGATACTGGTAACCGAAGAGGAGTTTTGACTACTTTAATAGGGGGATTTCTACCATGGATGGTTATCCTCAGAGTGGTACATCCAAGGCAAAGATTTTTCTTTTGCTTCTCAGCAATGATGGGTTCTAATCGGTCGTTGTTGTTTATTCCAAAACTTTCATTCTTGTTATAGTCCATGCCCAACATTAATTATAGACCTTTGTTAGCATCGCCCATTAGAAGGGATGGTAAAGGTCTATCATCTTGATATAGGAGACCGAATATATATTTTTCATCAACCACCTCTTGGCCTAGGTCTCCCCAACTTCTGAATTGAGAGGGGTCTACTTTGAATTTTTGAGATGTTGTGTTAGCTAGTTGTGGTTGCCCTCGATTCCTAAGATGTTGAGGTAACTCTCCTATCACAAAGGCACTTTTCTGTATCTTGTAGTCTCCACATCTGTTATCTTTGATAATAACTTTGATATCAAATATGTCTAGAATGGTGGGTGTCTTTGTCTTAGAAGAGGAGGCAAGGGTAGTTTGATCTATGTATGGAGTTGTAGGGCCTTCATTATTCTTTGGGACTTAAGGGATTTTGTAGAGCTTTGCTTCCATATTTTTGAAATAGGAAAAGGGCTTGGGATAATCGTGAATTCTGACCTCTTGGTTCTCATAGGGGAATTTATCACATTGGTGAAATGTGGATGCAAAAAATTTCATCCCATGGATCAATGGGTGCCCCAAAAGAATGTTATAAGGGAAGTCAAGATCAAGAAGTTGACAAGTAGTTTCCATGATGGCTAGTCCTACTTGGATGGGAAGTTGAATAGTGCCTTGAGACACACTTTCTTGATAAACATAATCTTAGATAGTGATACCTTTTCTTTTCTCAATCATGTCTTCAAAAAATCCAAAGAAAATTATTAGCTTGAGGGAGCAAATATTCAACCCTACTCCTCCATCCAGCAAGATCAGTGTGATTTTATTTTTATGGACAAAGACTTCTAGATGAAGTACATGATTGTGAGATGGATGGGCTGGGAAGTATTGTTCAGATAATTTTAGGAGATGACATGTGGTAATGTTTCTAACCATAGCTTCAAACTGATCCACATCAAGGTTGGTGGGTACAGAAGACTCAACAAGGGCCTTTTCTAAAATCTTCCTATGTGTAGGAAAAATTTTCAGCAACTCCATGATGGAGATCTAGGTGGGGTCTTCTTTAATTCTTCCAAGACATTATAGGCACTGACGAATGAATTTGAATTTGTGGGGGGTGCTTTGGCTTGCATGAATGGTCTAGGGATGGTGATTCTGCTACTTCATGTTATGACTCCACAGTCAACTTTAGACCCTAGGATATGTACAACTCTTGCCCATTCATCTAAATATGTGACAACATGGTCATAAATATGGTTGAAACTACCATACTTCTTACCTTTTCTATTATCATTTGCCTTATTGTGATCTGACATCGGGTTCATGTATATCTTAAGGTCTTGATTTTCGACCGGTTGTTCAACCTTGATGGTCTTTTTTTTAATGAGGTCTTGGATTAGGTTTTTGAGCCTCATACAACTAGTTGTTATATGCCCCTTTATCTTATGAAAATAACACAAGTTCTTCTCGTTATACCATGATGGCTTAACTTGAGGTTCCCAGTAATTCTCGATGACAAGGAGCACGATGATTTTGGCATCGATAAGCTACTTCATGATAGATTCAACTGATTCTCCAAGTGGTGTGTACTTTCACTTTGGGGGATACCAATTCCTTTTGGATGGTCCACTTTGGTCATTGACATTATTGGTTATCTGGGTGTTGTTTTGTTGATGATATGTGTTTGATCGAGGGGTGTTTTGGGTATTATTCTAAGGTTGTTGATAAGTTTTCTATTGCATGTTTGGATTTGGAGCATTGATCACAACCTTAGCACCAACAACATCGTCATTGGTAACATTATTTTTTTTCACCCATGTTCGTGGTTTGTCATTATAGCTTGTCGATGGGAAATTATCTTGATAATTAGGTTTCCTCTATTGTGCGATGATGACTCTTTCGATGCTGAGAGATTTAGGGATGAGTTGATTGTAGGAGGTGATGTACTAGACTTTGAGATGTAAGGGTAGAGTTACTTGAATATTTTCAATGATAATTCTGACTTGATGTTCTTCTGCCATGACCCACTTGCTTCTATTGGCTTTGGATCACCATCATTGTAAGAAAGATGCAAATTATTCTCCCTTACTTTTCTTGAGGTTGGACAGTTACTCTAAGCTTACATCCATGCCCATGTTGAATGCATAATTTTGCATGAAGGCTTCCACAATTATTTTGGAATTTCTTGATTCTTGGAGGAAGTCAGGAGAACCTTTCCATGGTTGGACTAGCCAAACTCTATAGGAAGAGCCTCATTAAATATGAGTCATCATAAGCTACTTCCATGTAATGTATGTGTGACTCCCTGATGTGAACTTCAGGGTTTTTGAGTGTTCGGTACTTGTTGAATTTTGGGATCCTAAAGCATTGTGGAAATGGTTTCATCACAATGCTCCTATTGAATGGATAAGGGAATAGATTCCCTTGTGATTTAGGGCTATTCCCTGATTGGATGTCCAACACCTATTGTGAAATCCTTTTGATTTGGGCAGATAAATCACCTTGTGGGTCAGGTGGTAGAATGAATGTGTTTTGGGTTGGTCTAGTGTCTTGGATGATGGGTGAGGTGACTTGTGGATTGGGTGGTGCATTAGCGGGATTTTGTTGTGCAACAATTTCTTGCTAGTATGCTTATAGTTGTTGTTGTGTCAACAAAGCTTGTTGTTGGTCTTGTTGTTGTTGCATCAACAATGCTTGTTGTTGGGATTTCTTTTGTTGTTGTGCCAAAATCTTGTTATTGTGCCTAATATTGCTATAAAGCTTGTTGATACGCTTGTTGCTACAACAAGGCTTATGCTTGAGTGTGTTGCGCCTATGATTTTTCTTGTACAACTTGGGAAAATTGGGTGGCTTGAGTAGCTTGAGTGGCCTAGGCCTCTTGAACAAATTGAGTAGCTTGTTGTTGCTGCAATAAATCTCGTGCTTGCACTTGGGCTTTTTACCACTTAGCAATGCTTGTGCTTGCGCTTGGGCAGCCTATTGAGCTTGTTGTGCAACTTGTTGATATTGTGCTTTCTATGCAGCTTACGCAACTTGATGGGTTTGGAATTGTTGGAGTTCCCTTTGATAAGCTTGTTGAGCTACTTGTAAAGTGATGCTATATTGATTGGCCATGTTTAGATTTGGTGGAAGAGGTGGAGGATTCAAAATTGTATGAGATGGTGTGATGAGACTCTATTCGGGTGGTTGTTGAGGTGTTTGAGTGATGCCAACAGGTTGTGAGGTGGAGGGTATGGTGGATGAGTTGGGTCCTTGACAGATCATGCTTTGAGATATTTTGGATGGTGTAAGGGTGGATTGAGATGTTTGGATTGGCTCCATGTGTTGTTACAATTTCAGTGGTGTGTCAGGAGGATTTGATATGGTTGGTATATTGATTTGATTTGACTGATTTTGGATAAGTAAAGGGGGTTGCCCTAAACCAATGATTGATGTGGATGTTGATGTTAGCAGAGGAAGTGGTGGAGGGATTGGTGGTATGCTCCCTTACGAAAGCGTTGATGAGGGATCAAAGATACCCTCTTGTGATACCATGGGGAGAGAGACTTGTGTCCCAAGGGAATATGTTGGTGTCATGGAGAAGGTTGATGAATTATTGGTGTCATGGAAGACAAATGGAATATAGGGGTTTTTCAAATCTTAAGGGAAGGATTGACCCAAAATGGTGTTCGCATCCAACTCTTCATTGTTCACGAGGGGATGTGTTTGAAGAGCATGAAGTAATGAACTTCCCTTGTTCACAATTGGTTGAGTTGGAGCAAGAGATGATGTGGGTTGGGGGATGGGTTGAATGATGCTTTGAAAAATGGTGTGAATCAGATAGGTGGCATAATCCCAAGAGGTTGCTCTACAATAGTGTTTAGGTCAAAATCCGAAGGGATTTTAGCCCCTTATTTTGCCAATTCTAGCATGTATTGTGAAGGATTGAGTCTCATCATGACATTGACAATTTTGTGATTCTCAAGATTTTGGACTATTTCTATGATTTCATCTTGAGTCATTCCTAAGACATTATTGGTAATGTCTTCCACTTGGTCTTCCTCTTGAGGATCATGTGGTAGTAGAGGAATATTGGGTGGGGGATTGCTGGATCCCATAGGATTGATTTTGGGTGTGGTTTGACTCAAGTCACTTGAAGTAGATGTTTCTTTATTGGCTTCCATGTTTTTCTTGTATTGAGATTGAGTTTGAACCATAAAAGAAGGATCAAATTTTAGGTACAAAGGAGAAAAACCAAGTTTGTTGAAGGATCAAAGGGTGGTGATGAGATGAATGAGGAATGGATGGTGTGAATGATTAAACTCTTAAGAATCTTGAAGGGAAATTAGACTTTAGGACTTTCATATTTTTTTATTTTCTTGATTTGATTTGTTTTGGATTTAGATTTGGATAATGAACTTATAAACCCCAAGATGTTGGATGTTATCAAGGGATAAAATTCTTCACAAGGATTGATAATATAACTAAGCATATGAAGAAGGATTCATCTACACATACTTAATCAAACAAGATGATTTTTTATTTGTTTTAAAGGATTTTCCAAAAGTTTAGCATGAGGGATTTTTCCAAGATTCCAAGAGTTGTTGGTGGGATGAGATTTGCTTGGTGTTTGAGGGATAGATGAGAATGTTGAATTTGATCCTAGATTAGACTTAGATATAACTTCTTTCTAGCAGACCTTGATATTGAAGAACATGCTTTTACTTCCTATGTGATAAATTCAAACATTTAAGAAATACTTGGATTTTGACTATAATAAAATTTGTATAAATTAGGATTATTCTTTGAACCTTTCTTGTAAAAATTATAGACCAACGTTTCTCTAACTTTGTGAAGTCTTGAAAAAAATTACTCATGAGCTTTTGGACTAAGGAACTTATGACAACCTGGTTTGGGAATTTTGAATTTTTGGGAAATCATGGGATCAAGGATATGTGATGTTCAATTGTCTGTTATCTTTCTTAGATTGGTTCTTTTATGCCTTGCATAACCACCCCATCTTTTTCCTTGTTCATAATGGGTCCCCCTTTTGTGTTTTTATGTTTTGTTGTCTTTCAAACAAAATCTGGAGTCTTTTTACTTCGAACACTTTGTTTTATTTTGGTTTAGTCTGTCGGAATCGGAGCCGGAACCAACTCGGGTTCTAAAACTTCAATCAAAACTCGTTCTGGGCCCCATCCTGATAGGCTTTTCTTTTTAACCTTTTTGTTTTTGTCTTTGTCGGAGCTGCAGCCAGAGCTGGAGTGGATGTTAGGTCGGTGTTTATTCAAAATTCCAAAATCCAAATCCATCCCGTCTCCACCTCTGCTTTTTGAACTTTTGTTTTAGACTAGGTCCATTTATTAAAGTTTCCTTATTTCGGTCTTTTGTTTTGTTTTCATGTTTGGTTTCATTTTATGCTTTGTTGGCAGACCCAGAATCAGAACGAGAATGAAGTTGGGAAATTACTCAAGTTTCCAAATCAGTTTCCATTTTGATTATGCTCCCGCCATTTCTTGGTCATTGAATTTTTGATTGAAGTCACACTATAGTAAAGTGTTTGTTCTTCTCCAGGTCTGACTCCGCTTAATTGCATTTAATGCATTAATGAAAGATGCCTTGTGTACGTAAAAACTCTGATTTTTACCTTAATTAAGGATTAAACGTGTTATTATTATCATTATTACCAAATTCCAGAGCGCAACGGAGTAGCTGCGGAGTCCATCTGAGTGAATCAATTGAAGGACGAGGAGATAGTTGCTTGGGATTTCTTCAGAGGGTTTTATCAAGTTTGTGTTCGAGGTAGGTTTCCTATTCTCGTTTTTCTTTTATTTACTTTCTTTTTTTTGTTTGGGTTTGTTTGATTAATCGTTTTGATCTTTGGGCAAGCTCGCTTTCTTGAAGTTTTGTGTGTTTGTTTTCTTTTCTTAGTTTGTTTGTTGTTGTCAATTTTTTTCTATGCTTGTGTTTCTAGATTAAATTATGTTTTATAGTGAGGTAGGCAGGCACAGTCGTTTTCACATTTTTTCGTGATTGTATCGCGCTGCGTTAGGTTTTAAACGCGTAGATTTTAATTAGGGTTTTCATAATGAGGTAGATTAAATTCATGTTTTTACAGTGAGTTAGGGTTGGTAGAATCTGGTTTTACTTAGGTTTTTAATAAGTATTTGTTTGGTTAAATTAGGAAGGTTTAAATCCATGCCCTAGTTTTATATCATGTTTTCTAGATTAGGGTTTTTGGGTATTTCTATGATTACAATTAAAATAGTTAAAATATGATGCCCTAAAATATAGTCGTCCCACGGTCGTATGGGCATGGTCGATTTTATGTTGTATTTTAAACCTTATATTATTTCATATGACCTTAAGTCTTTGATCATGGAGTTATTCGTTAAATTGATAAAATTAATGATGACATCATGGTCAACATAGCCGGAAGCGGGATCAGAATTAATTTGGAGTTTTGGATGTGTTTTATGTTGACTGTCAATTCCATCTTTCACTCCCGTCCCCGACTTCGCTTATGGTAAGAAGCTTCACTACATAAAAATGTTAACCTAGTCGGAGGTGGAAGCGGAACCAAAATAGAATATGAAACAGAAAAAAAATCTAAAGGAAACCGAACTAGTTTCTATTCCGATTTCGGTTTAGATCACCATTTCACTTCTGACTCTGAGCCAGATAGTGTTTTGAAAGGAGATTATTTAAGATCCTTGTTTCCTAGTTCCGCCTCCGGTGTATGTATCAAAGGTATGATTTGAAGACACATTTTGAGATATTTTATTTAGGGATCTAACTAGAGGTTTTGTTGCAGGAAAGCTAACGGATGTCAGGAATTTTAGGAGAAGTTGTCCAAAGGAACCAGCCTAGAGAAACATCAAAGGTAGTAGCTAAACCCAAGAAGTTGAAGCCAGAATAGTTGCCATATACCTTGAGGTATGATCAAAGGAGTCCTGTTGTTAAAGGAAGCAAGATTGAATCAGATTGGTCTAACATCACCGATACCAATCTGGGCCAATATAATTTTGAGGAGTGGTATTCAGAAACATTTGATAAAGATATTACAGTGAGTACAGAAAGAATTGTTAACTCTGGTTTGGCTCATATCACTTTATTTCCTATATCTTTCTAGTGCCCAGAGTTAATCTTGATAGTAGCCAGTGCCTACAATCCTACTACTAGAAAATGCATGGATTCACAAAACAATGTAATCATTGATCTCACTCCTCAAGCATTTAAAAGTATATTTAATGTCCCAGATCCTAAGAACTTGGTGCAGTTGGATGAGGCAGAGTCCTTGGAGAAATATAGTAAGTATAAGGAATCTAATAAGTCTCACTTGAATAAGAAATGGTTGTGGATGGAAAAGAAATCTCTAACCAAGCTTGTAGACCAACCAAAGAGAGCATATTTCTACGAGGAGGTATCAAGATTAATCGTGATGTTGCCTAGGGTGTTTGGGAAGAGGGATGCATTTCACTTCAAGGAGTGGATGTTTCCTTTCATTCAAACCATTTTAAATTGAAAACAACAATTTCATTGGCCAATGATTGTATCAAATGCCATTCATAATCAACTGACTAGCATTATGGAGACTAAGTGTGTTTTTATGACTTCTTACATTGTGTATGCAGCAACAAGATTGGGTATCTTCCCAGGTTTGAACAGGGTAGGAATAATGGGAGTGCTAGATGGATAGAAGAAAGTATGGGAGCATTATAACCATTTGTCCCTCCAAGTTACTGAGACTCAATTTCAAAAGGGTTAATGATACATTCGTATATGTGGTCATTAACCAACTCAATGGAGATGCATGATATAGGTTGAGCCAAGAGGCCATGACATTCATTTTTGAATGGGGATGTTGGTATATTCAATACCCCAAGTTCACATATTTCAGGCTAGGTGGTTTTGAAGTCCATCCACATTTGCTGCCAAGGTGTTGCAATAATAGGATAGTGCTAATGGAGTTTGTATATCAGGCCCTAGGAGTTAATGCCCAATTTGCTATAAAACATAAGACCGAATGTCATAAGTTCCCCATGAAGTTGTGTGAGTATAGTTTTCAGCATCTGGTAGGAGCAAAGATAGTATGCAGAGAATTGGTGTAGTTAAATTTAGGTTTATATATAGCTCGGAGGTACTTTGACCCAAAGGGAAAGATGAAGGCCTATTGTCTTTTGTATTTGATAAGCATTTTTATTTGTTTGAAGACTTTTGGAGTGACCGACATGATGAATATGATTTGAGGAAGAAGAACTATGAAATATTATCTATTTCACTCATGGTAGAATATGGTGTCAAGAATGACATTCCTGACACATTGGTGGATGATGGAGTTGTATTGGATCCATCTTATGAAGATTTCAAAATTGGAACTAAAAGCTTGGATCCAATTGACTGGGATAGTGAGGAAACTATTGATATTAAGAAGATAGGCAGAACAGTCTTGGATAGAATTGTTCAATGGTTGGTTCTAAGAACCAAAGCTCCTCAGGGATCGGCTCCTAAAAAGGGAAAAGGGTATAAAAGGCTCAAGAGAAAGACACCTCCCAAGGAGCCCTTGGAATTTCTTCCTCCAAACATTGAAGAAATAGAGCTTGAAGCAGAAAATGATGATCCAGAGGCACAAGAAGGAGATGTTCAAATGGGATCAATTGTTTCAATACCTACACTAGGTGAATCTTCTACCCAAATTCCACTTGCAAAACAAGAGAGTGAAGAGATTTGAAAGGGAGCTCTTCATAGTATGGCTGAAACTACAAAGTGCAAAGAAGTGGAGATGGAAATTCATGATGTTGAAATAGATTCAGATGAGACTGTGGCGGAGAAGGATGTCCAAGAGAACATGCCTCTAGAGAAGGATACTGAACAGGTAATGACACAAGAGGAGAAATGGGCATTGTTTGAAGAAGCCAAGAAGGATGTTGATGCAAAAGCTGCTGCAATAGAGAAACAAAAGGAAGTTGATGCCAAGACCCAAGCTGATCTCATACTACAACAACAACAAATTGAAGCTAAGTCAAGAGCTGATGAAGTAGAGAGATAGAAAAGACAACAAGAACATGAACTCAACGTTAAGGAAGGGAATGACAAGTTGGAACTAGTACAAAAGATTCATGACATTGAAGAAGAGAAGGCAAGAAACCGGATAGGGAAAGAAATCTTGGTTGCCAAGTTAAAACTTGCTGAGGAAGCTCGCCAAAAGGAAGCAGAAGTAGAATGATTAAGAAAGGAAAAGGACACTGAAGAGATGGTTAGAAGGAAAGAAGAAGAAGAAGCAAAGGAAGACATGCTTAAGGCTTTATAGAAAGAAAGACTAGAGGCTTTAGAGAAAGAGAAAATGGAAGAAAAATCTCTAGAGAAAGATAAACTCGGAAAGGAAAAGCTGGAAAAGGAAAGATTAGAAAGGGAAAAAGTGGAGTGAGATCGATTGGAGTAAGAGAGGTTGAAGAAGGAAGAAGAAGATAAGAAGATACAAGAACAAAAGGATAGGGAAGAGGCTGAAAAGCTAGTGCAGATGCATCTGGTGCAAGAACAACAAGAGGAACCAAGGGTTGATTCTCAACCCCAAGGAAATGTGCAGCCACCTTCTACTACTACCATTGCTTCTTCTCCCACTGTGATGACTACTACTCCAAGTGCTCCCACTTGGCTGAAATTGGACCTAAAAAAAGGAATAGTAACACCTTCACAGCCTCTCAATTGGGAGGATATGATGAAGGAGATTGTACAAGAAAGGCCTAAAAAGAAGGCCAAGATCCTACACTCCACAAGGCTCACAGACAAGGGAGAAATTGTTGCTGAGTGTGCCATACCAATGATAGAAAAGGAGGTAGGGGACATGCAGTTAATAGATTATCAATTGAGTACTATCAATTTGGGAAGGCCTACCAGGAATCAGTAGATGAATCTCATTGATGTGGTAGCTTCAACAACCAAGTCAAGGAAGTTAAAGGATAAACAAAAGAAAGATGAGCTTAAGGCTCAGTTGGATCAATTGCATTCATTTTTGAAAAGTGTCTCCTCTCCGAGATCACAATAGGTAACGGCTATTGAGACACCAATTTTGTTAAGCAAGAAGGAGGTAGATGATTTAGTGCAGGTAAGAGGTAAAGTGGAGATGGTAGACAGATGGGTTGACAAGTTGAATCGAGAAGTAGGTGAAGTTTTGGTCGAGGGTTTTGAGGTTTACAAAGGCACAAAAGAGTTGAGAAGAGAAATGCATCAATATATTGAAGCATCGGAGAAATAGGAAGAGGAGTATAAAGAGTATAGTCAAAAATTGAAGAAGGTTAGTACATTGCCTTTGACTACTCTTCTTGAATAGTCAATACTCAAGGAGGATAATAAATTTTTTGTTGAAAAGACCTCTCGTATACTTTGATTTAGAATAGATTTCTTGTGTAAACATGGGAATGAGGTTCAAGATGCTGTTAATAATCTAACTAAGTAGTTTGAGGAGTTGGAGGCGGTCATTGCTATCATAGTGGATGTTAATGTATTAACAAAGGAAGGCATGCCTTTGAGTTAGATAAAAGAGAAATGGGATGAAAGGTTTAGAGGACTCATGTAGAAAGCAGATGATGGTGAAGATTTGATGATAGATCAACTAATGTATGTCAAAGAAGAGATAAAAGCTCCTAGAAGAGAGTTGACAAAGATAAAAGGTATGAGAGGGTTTGCTACAGCAAAATTGGAGCAAATTAAATTTGAATTTAGCTAGGTTGATTGGCCAGAATTAGATGTATTACAGCAAGTCTTCGCCAGTTATGATGAGTTCATTGCAGACCTGATTTTACATGCATAAATCTCCTGCATGCATGACTTTTTTCTTCTTTTCATGTTGCATGCAGCACTGAAAGTTTTGAAGCGCATGATCTTATTTCTCTTCTATTTTCTGTTCTCCAGTTTAACTGAATGTCTAATGTAAGAACTCAAGATCAAATTGATCTGAGTTTCCAAGAGAGTTTTTAGTTCCTAAAAAGGTGGGTGGCTTAAAATAGAATTGGAGTTCAAGTTTTCTATATCTATAAATACCCTGTGGGTATCATATTGTAAAGGTCGGCTAATAAAGAATAGAATTGGCCTACCTGATATTAGGAAATAGAATTTTGCATAGTCATTATAGAGATACATTGTTACTTGATATTTACAGTTAAATAAAATTACAGGTTTTCGCAATATGGTGTTAGAATTGAGTTGTTTTACTTGATAAGGCTGATAACTTATAATCTATTTGTATGCCAATGATTGTGCTGAAGCATAAAATTTTCTTGAGTGATGAAAGTCATTTGAGGGAATCGGATTTAAGGATTGTCTTATTAGATTATCATTGAATGAAATTTATTGAAGTCTGTTGATCTTGGTAATGAATGAATGAGTGTTCTTTTGAAATTATTGAGGTATTTTTGATGTGTGACTCTGACGTTAATTAAGCACCTTAGATGTATGCAATGGTATAGGTTATTCTGTAAATTGTGTCATGCTTTGGTCTACTTGATCTGGTTGGAAAACATTCATTATTGAAGATATATGTTCGGATGCTAGATAAGTTTGATTCATGTTTATTGGTTTACCCCTTTGATCTATCTTTTTATTTTATTTGAAAACCCCACTTCGTTAATAAAACCCAAGAAAAAAGTCATTGCTTGTATTCTTTGTTACCAGCATAGGTCGCTTGAACATTATAGTTGCATGAACTGATTGAGTGACACCAGACAATTGAGAACCAACTACTAGAACCTTGGGAGTTAGGCTACTATATGTTGTCTTTCTTTTTCAGGAGATATAGAGTAGAAATATTATGTTTTAATGTTGTTTGTGTCATTTTCACCATCAACAAAAATTGGCACTAGAAGGAGGGCCTTGAACGAACAAGCTGGCTTGCAGAGGATCTTTCTCACCGGAGAGATACAAGAGGATTCTTAGATCCTCTACTAATCCTGAACCATTTGAAGAACTTCAAACCCCGATTAGACCTAGACCCCATGCTCATAGCATAGAAATATCTACTTTACGACCACCACTCACTCCACCTAGATTTCCACAAAATCCACCCACACCACCACCAAATAGGCCTTTGTCACCACCAATTCGGCCTACATCACCACCACCTACTCCACCAATCCCACCCATGGATTATTTTGTGAATAACCCCTGTCCATTAGGGATTATTCCAGGAGGAATCTATGACTTACCAAAGAACCCATAAAAGTTTTGTCCTAAATACATGCATGGTGAATCAAGGAGTGCTGAGGAGCATATATAGGCATTCAAAGATGCTTGTACATGTGCTCAAGTTTCTCATCAAGATGTGGTATGTACATTGTTTCCTTATTGCTTGGGTGATATGGCATATAACAGGTATTTAAATTTTCCCAAGGGATCCATCCTGGGATGGGTGGATTTAAAAAATGCATTCATTAATCAATTTCGGGTTTATGTGGATCCTGACATCTTATATAACTAGTTTTCCACCATAAGAAAGGATCATCATGAGCCACTACCTTTGTTTAATACCATATTCCAAAGAATGTTTCATAGGTTGCAAGACCCTTATCTGGCAGCTGAAAATATTGTCATACAAGCATACTTAAGAGTTGTTGATCCCTTGATTGGCCTATTCTTGCAGAGAACTTATCAACCTGATGAGATTGACTCCCTATCTAAAGTTTATCATCTGGCTATCAAATTGCAACAACAGATAAGTCTGCAATCAAGAAGTTTAGGAACAACTCTTCCTCCCATGAACTATCAGATGCCTAACCCACCATTATATAGCACTGTCCCAGGGATGTCTATTCCCAATATGGACCTGCATCTGAATTACAAGCTCCACCTACCATGCCCTTTTTTGGAAATGGTGTGCAAGATTCCACCCAACAACCTCAAATCCAACAACAAAAACAAGCGGGAGGACCAACCCATGTTCATTCCCTAGCCATAGTATAGAATGTGCATAATGAACAAACTATTCAACTGACTAGTGAGTTAGAGACTCTCAAGAATACTCTATCTCAAATGTCTAACGACATGGCACAACCTAGGCAAAACCCTCCCCACAACAAGAATCAGAATTATCAAAATCGGGGAGGTTACAACAACTAGGGAAACTACTCCAATCATAATGGGAGTCAAAACACCAATCGCACCTTCCAAAATCTAAATTCCTCTAACCAAATTTACCAAAATCAAAACAGAGGAAAAAACTAGAGGTTCAATAACAACAACAAAAATAGTAGGCAGTGGAATACTGGACCTAACAATGGGGGAGTTTCCCATAACTATCAGGTTGGTGAGGAGAGACCACACACTGCTAATGTAGCTAACCTCAATTTCATGACTAATTGGTGCATACTACATGATATTGCAACACACTCTGAGATTAACTGCCCGAAAATGGAGAAGATTGTAAAAATTGCACAAGCTAATGCTCACCCTCCACCAGGAAATTCCAATCAAGATAATGGTCCAATCAGTATTGCTATGACTTATGAGACAATTGAGGAGAAATACCAGTTTCCTATACAAGGAGATAATGAGCCAGAAGAAGATGTGTATGATGCCCAGGCTTTTCAGTCTAAAGGTGGTCACTTTTTAAGAAATCAGAATAAGGGCACATTTACTACAGTAGCACCTCCCAACAATATGGTCCCACCAAATCAAAATGCAGATAACAATCCACCTCCACCAAAGGGACCTTCTGATTCTCAGAATAGAGGTAATTCGCCTCCGTTTCCTAAATATCAATTTGGGAATGATTCAGAATTTGACTTTATTGCAAAATTACAGAGACAGAAAACATCACTGTCATTCTTTGACATCATGAAGTGGTGCCCAACTCAATGTGAGATAGTATTGAAATCTTTGGAAGATGCAAATTGCTTAAAAGGAAAAGCTAAAGTGACTCCAGCAAAGGAAACAAATGCAACTATTTATAAAGGTAAGACTAGTACCCCACCTTTTCTGTTAAGCTTAAGAATTTTTGGAAAGAATTTGCACAATTGTTTATTGGATTCTGGAGCATTGGGAAATGTCATTCCTTTTTTGGTATGTAAAAATCTAGGATTAAGTCCTATCCCAACGAACAAAAAGGTGATTTAGTTGGATAAAACCGAAGTCAATGTTGTAGGAGAATTGAAGAACATGCATGTACAGGTAGGATCAGATCCAAGGATCTAGACCTATATAGACATTCAAGTAGCTGATATCCCATAAACATATGGCATGCTCCTTAGTCGTGAGCTAATGAAGATAATAGGTGGGTATATGTCCTTTGATTTCTCTCACATGTGGTTACCATGGAAAGGAGTTGCAACACAGATAAGAATTGAAAGTGAACCGAGGCTCAAGCACATGATCACAGAGTATGATGCTTCGAATGAAGTAGCATCCTTTGAGACTAAGATAGGAGTTTACAAATAGGAGGAAGTCCTTACTTTCTCTGTAGTTAGCCCTGGGGATACATCGCCTCTAGAAAATAGTGATTCAATGATCTACATCAACCAGCAGGTTCTGATAAGGAAGTTGCAACAAGATAAGCTACTTTTGGGAGAAGAAACTGATCTAAGTAGTTTGTTACTTCCTGACTGGTGTAGGATCCATTATCATAATCATTCAGAGTTAACCTACCAATCATGTCTAGATATCTTAAGTCATGTAGATCAGCCCCAGTAAGTATGTCAAGATGAACCCCAGGTTCCCATCAATGAATTTTCTTTTAAAGTTAAGGATGCTACAATTCTTACACAGGCTAGTCTTTCTCAACAGGAAGGTTCCTCATCAGTAGAACAGACACATGTTTTATGTTCTAAAATCCAAGAAGAGGTTGAGGTGTCTCAATTCCTATTCAATACACCTACCCCAGATACTTTTCCAATACCCAAGGCATTGATGAGAAATGAGTTGGATTGCAATTTGACTCAAGAGGTTGTTTAGGAAGTGATTTCTGAGTACGCTAAAAACATAGAAGAATATTCAAGGGAGCTTTGTCCCAAGTCAAGTTCTGATAAACAACAAAAGTCCGAGCTGCCACACATCCCAAGTAAGTTATTTCCTATTACCCCTAAGAAGAAAGAACCCCCAGCCAAAGACCAATTATGGACCCTTAAATTTGATGGTTCTAAGTCTAAAGAAGGAAGTGGACCAGAGATTGAACTAACCAACCTGAAAGGGAAGACTTTCTTTGCTTCTTATAGATTGCAGTTCGGTTGCACAATCAATGTGGCTGAGTATGAAGCACTTGCTTGAGGTCTTATGTTTGCTCATAAGAAGAAGGTTATTGCTCTCACAGTTATGGGAGATTCTAAGGTGATCGTAAAGCAGGTACATAGCCAGTCTACATGCTATAATAAAAGGTTGGCTGCATACAGAAATAGGGTGTGGAATTTAATTGAAGACTTTGATGCTTTTGGGATTAGTCTGATCCATAAAGAAGCCAATCAAATTGTAGATGCACTTATTGTTGCTGCAAGAACATTAGAGCCCATGCATGATTTTGATCTAAAGAAGTTTTTAGTTGAGTTTATTTTGATCCCAGCCATTCCTGATAATGTCTGACACTTTTAGGTATTTCATGATGATCAACACATATTAGCCTTTTTGGAAAGTTTTGATGTTTTCCAAGGGTAGATAATAGATGAATCTGAAAGAGATCAGGGAGATTGGGATCCTGAGAAAGAGAGTCTAGAAGGGATATTGGATTTCAAAAGTAATAAAATTCTGAAAGGGATGGTTGCCTTGGAAAGAATATTTGACTCAAAACCCATGAGCTCATCAAAGGGTGCCTATAGAGAGTGAGGGAGGTAAGTATGAATCAGTTAATTTGACTCACTCAGGCCTAGAAATAAATTTTCTTATAGGAAAGACTTGTCCTCAAGAAATCAAGGACAAGATAATTAAGGTCTTAGAGCAGAACATTGAAGCTATAGCTTGGAGTTATGATGATTTAAAAACTTTTGACACTTCAGTGATCACTTACACCATACCTCTCAAGCCAGATGCCAAGCCTTTTCACCAGAAACAATGCTCGGTCAATGCTTTGATTGAGCCTTTGATCCAGAAGGAGGTACAAAAACTTTTATTGGCTAGAATAATCTTTCCAGTTAAACATTCTATGTGGGTGGCTAATTTAGTTCCTATGCAAAAGAATAATGGTGAGATCAGATTATGTGTTGATTTCAAGAACTTAAACAAGGCATCTGAGAAAGACAATTATCCATTACCTTCTCTTGATGAAGTATTACAAAAGGTAAATGGATCCCAAATGATGTCATTCTTGGATTGTTATTCTGGATACAATCAGGTCCTGGTGAGTCATGAAGATAGAATGAAGACTGCTTTCACCACTAAAAGGGGAACATTTACTTACAGGAGAATTCCATTTGGTCTCATCAATGCTGGTGCTAATTTCTAAAGAGCAATGGATATAGCTTTCAAGGATCTGATAGGAAAATGCATAATCATTTATGTAGATGATTTAACCATCTTCTCTAGGAATAGAGAAGACCATGCTGTTGACCTAGAAAAGGTTCTAAAGAAATGTATAAGTTATGGTGTCTCTCTTAGCCCGAAGAAATGTGTATTTGGAGTGTCTAAAGGGAAACTCTTGGGACATATTATATCAGAGGAAGGGATTTCCATAGATCCTAACCAAGTGGAGGCCATCTTGAAATTAACAAAGCCAGGAAACAAGAAGGAAATGAGGTCTTTCTTTGGAAGGATCAATTTTGTTAGGAAATTTATAATAGGGTTTGCAGAGATAATCAAACCCCTCAATGAAATGATGAAGAAGGATGCAAAAATTGAGTGGAGTGAAGAGGCTAATTCTGCTTTAATGCAGATTAAACAATCCATATCTGAGGCACCTATTTTGACAAGCTCAGATTATCTAAAACCCTTCTACATCTACTCCTTTGCATCTGATCATTCATGTGTAATAGTTTTGACACAGAGAAGAGAAGAGAGCGAGGAGAGGCCGATTGCCTTTATGAGCTTGCCATTTAAGAATATAGAAGTAAGATATTCACCAATAGAGAATCAAGCCTTTGCATTAGTATGAGCAGTGAAGAAGTTCAGGCATTACATAATTCAAAGTCAACTAATGGCCATAGTTCCAGATCCAACTGTGAAGAATCTTTTGATGCAAAGTGAATTAGGGGAACGAAGAGGAAAATGGATGGCAATATTACAGGAGTTTGACTTAGAAATTCACCCAATGAAGCTTGTTCAAGGAAAAGGTTTATCAAAAGTAATGGTTGAAGTAGACCAAAATATTACTTTCCAACAGTACATTGTCCAATCATTCATAAGGGATCCTTGGTATATAGATTTAGTTTTCTTCCTCCTCAATAACAAGTGTCCAGAAGGAATGAATGCTACTCAAAGGAGAGCATTGAGGATGAAGAGTACTCATTATATACTCAAACAAGGATCCATTTATAGAAAGAATTTTCAAGGAATCTATCTATGCTATATGGATCAGCAAGAAGCTAATCATGCTATTGCTAAGTTTCATGGAAGGCATGGGACATGGCATGGATCTGCTGATGCTTTGGCTCATAAGATTTTAAGATCAGGCTATTATTGGCCTTATGTATTTAGAGATGCACATCAACACTGTAGAACTTTTCATGTATTCCAAACTTCTGCATCTAGAAAAATAAATCCTGCAATGCCCCTACAACTAGTATATAAGGTAAGGCCATTTGCCCAATGGGCAATTGATTTTGTTTGTGTAATTAATCCAAATTCTTCTACAGGTCATAAATTTATCTTGACTGGAATTGACTACTGCACGCATTGGACTGAGGCCATGCCTTGTAAGAATAGCACCACAGAGGTGGTCATCAAGTTTCTGGCTGAAAACATCACAACCAAGATTGGTGTTCCATTTGCTCTGGTATGTGATAATGGCCCTTTTTTTTCTTCTGCTGAATTTTTTTCATGGGCATATGAACATAAAATTGTTTTGAAATATTCTTCCAAGTATTACCCTTAGGGAAATGGAGTGGCTGAGTCCACAAATAAGAACTTGTTGGAAGTTATAAAGAAGTTACTAGAGAATAATCCTAGAGACTGGAACACCCAATTGAGATTTTCCTTATGGGCAGATCGAACCAAAATCAAAGCAACTCTAGGAAAATCACCTTTCAAGTTAGTTTATGGCCAAAACCCAATCTTCCCTATCCATTTACAGATACCTGTTCATAAGTTCATGCAGGATTTTTATACCAAGGATGATAGGATTGAGGTTAGACTACTTAATTTGTTAAACATGGAGGAACAAAGAGATGCTGCTTTGTAGCAATTCTCTAAACATCAGGTTGTTGTCAAGCGTTGGTTTGACAAAAGAGCCAAAATAAAAGCTTTTAGGATATCAGATCTTGTTTTATTATGGGATAAAGTCAGAGAGAAGAAAGGATATCATCAAAAGTTTGATAGAATTTGGCTAGGTCCTTATCAAATAGCTAAGATACTAGGTGAGAATGATTTTCGTTTGAGTACCTTAACAGGAGTGCCTGTTCCATTACCAGTTAAGGGTCAATTTCTCAAGCACTATTTTGGTGCATAAAAGGTCTGATGTTTTTGAAAGGAAATTGTATTATACTGTATCATATGTAATTAAGTTTTTTTTTAGGTTTTAGTTGTTTTGTTTTGTTTGGTCTTGTTTTCATCGAGGATCCCCATTTTTCTCATCTCAAATTAAGGGGTTGTTATTCAAAGTATACTATTGGTACTAGGAGAGAAATTAGTCTAGGTATTTTCATCATAATCATTGAAAAGGATTTCGTTCTGAAACTTACGTTTTATGATCATTCTAGTTTGGGTTTGAAAAGTTATTAAGGATAGAAGATATAATGTGAATATCTCATGAATTGTAATCAAAGATCTGTCAACAAATTAGAAAAATATCTGCATAAGAAATTACCTATTTGTTTTAGAATGGCTCTACCCTTTGATTCAACTGAAAAAACTGATTCCAAGACTATCATGAAATCCATTATAGTTCTCAACCCATGTTTCAGATTCATTATGGTTGAAGTATTGAGCAAAGTGCACAATTTTTATTTTTCCACAAGCAAGGTTCTAAAAAAAAAATGATGAATGAAAGAAAGGAAAGAAAGAAGAAGGAAAACTCAATATTAAGTGGGTAATCAAGTATCTCTCTCGGGGCTATGGATGCCTGGCTAGTAGTAGAGCAATTATTTGAGAGAACTAGAGGTATATCCATCAGGGCTATGGATGCCTGCCTGGCAGCGAAGCAATTCCCATGATTTTACTGCACGATAGTTAAAGGACTCAACCTATGAAGCTTGAATCTTAGGTATAGTTGTTCACAAATAGAGAAAGTATCTACAAAGAATGATGCACAATATAGGCACACACTCAGATTCAAAAATAACTCATGAGCACATACATCTAAGATTCTAGCTCAAACTTATCCTACATATATCTAATCTTATTCAAAGTTGGTATGCTTCATAAACCAAGTAGTTTTAGGGTGACTAAAATTTTCTTTGGGTATCTTGAAAATGGGTAAACCATTTTCCCAACTGTGTCACCATTTGTTATGCGTTGCATAACCACCCCATCTTTTGCCTTGGTCAAAATGGGTCCCCCTTTTGTGTTTTTATCTTTTGTTGTCTTTGAATCAAAGTTTGGAGTCTTTTTGCTTCCAACACTTTGTTTTATTTTGGTTTAGTCTATCAGAATCAGAGCCGAAACCAACTCGAGTTCTAAAAATTCAATAAAAAATCGTTCTGGGCCCCATCCCGACAGGCTTTTCTTTTTAACCTATTTTGTTTTTGTCTTTGTCGGAGCTACAGCCGGAGTGGATGTTAGGTCGGTGTTTATTCAAAATTCCAAAATCCAAATTCATCCCGTCTCCACCTCCGCTTTTTGAACTTTTGTTTTAGGCTAGGTCCGTTTATTAAAGTTTCCTTATTTTCGGTCTTTTGTTTTGTTTTCATGTTTGGTTTCATTTTATGCTTTGTTGGCGGACCCAGAATCAGAACGAGAATGAAGTTGGGAAATTACTCAAGTTTCTGAATCAGTTTTCATTTTGATTCTGCTCCCATCGTTTCTTGGTCATTGACTTTTTGACTGAAGTCACACTGTAGTGAAGTGTTTGTTCTTCTCCAGTTCCAACTCCACTTAACTGCATTTAATGCATTAATGACAGTTTCCCTATGCACGTAGAAACTCTAATTTTTACCTTCATTAAGGATTAAACACGTTATTATTATCATTATTAACAAATTCAAGAGTGAAGTGGAGCAGTTGTGGAGTCCATCTGGGTCAATCGATTGAAGGAGGAGGAGATAGTCGCTTGGGATTTCTTCAGAAGGTTTTGTCAAGTTTGCATTCGAGGAAGGGTTCCTATTCTCGGTTTTCTTTTATTTGCTTTCGTGTTTTTTGTTTGGGTTTGTTTCATTGATCGTTTTGATCTTTGGGCAAGCTCGATTTCTTGAAGTTTCGCATGTTTGTTTTCTTTTCTTAGTTTGTATGTTGTTCTCAATTTTGTTTTATGCTTGCATTTCTAGATTAAATTCTGTTTTATAGTGAGTTAGGTAGCCATGGTCATTTTCACGTTTTTCCATGATCGTATCGTGTTGCGTTAGGTTTTAAATATGTGATTTTAATTAGGGTTTTCACAGTGAGGTAGATTAAATTCATGTTTTACAGTGAGTTAGGGTTGGTAGAATTTGGTTTTTACTTAGGTTTTTATTACGCATTCATTTGTTTAAATTAGGAGGGGTTAAATCCATGCCCTAGTTTCATATCATATTTTCTAGATTAGGGTTTTTGGGTATTTCTGTGATTACAATTAAAATTGTTAAAATATGATGCCCTAAAATATAGTCATCCCACGGTCGTATGGGCATGGTCGATTTTATGCTGTATTTTAAACCTTATTTTGTTTCATATGACCTTAAGTCTTTGATCATGGAGTTATTCATTAAATTGATAAAATTAATGATGACATCATGGTCAACATAGCCGGAAGCGGGATCGGAATTAATTTGGAGTTTTGGATGTGTTTTATGTTGACTGTCAATTCCATCTTTCACTCCCATCTCCAACTTCACTTATGGTAAGAAGCTTCACTACATAAAAATGTAAACCTAGTCGGAGGTGGAAGCGGAACCAAAATAGAATATGAAAAAGAAAAAAAATCTAAAGGAAACCGAATTAGTTTCCATTCCGGTTCCGGTTTCGATCAACTTTTCACTTCTGACTCCGAGCCTGGAAATGTTTTGAAAGGAGATTATTTAAGATGTTTGTTGCCTGGTTCCACCTTCGATGAATGTATCAAAGGTATGATTTGAAGACACATTCTGAGATATTTTATTCAAGGATCTAACTAGAGGTTTTGTTGCAAGAAAGCTAAAGGATGTCAGGAATTTTAGGAGAAGTTGTCTAAAGGAAACGGCTTGCAGAAACATGAAAGGCAATAGCTAAACCCAAGAAGTTGAAGCTAGAATAGTTGCCATATACCTTGAGGTATGATCATAGGAGTCCTATTGTTAAAGGAAGCAAGATCGAATCGGATTGGTCTGACATCACCGATACCAATCTTGACCAATACAATTTTGAGGAGTGGTATTCAGAAATGTTTGATAAAGATATTACAGTGAGTATAGAAAGAATTGTTAACACTGGTTTGGCTCATATCACTTTATTTCCTATATCTGTCTAGTGCCCAGAGTTAATCTTGATAGCAGCTAGTGCCTACAATCCTGCTACCAGACAATGCATGGATTCACAAAACAATGTAATCATTGACCTCACTCCTCAAGCATTTCAAAGTATATTTAATGTCCCAGATCCTAAGAACTTGGTGCAGTTGGATGAGGTAGAGGCCTTGGAGAAATATAGTAAGTATAAGGAATCTAATAAGTCTCACTTGAATAAGAAATGGTTGCGGATGGAAAAGAAATCTCTAACCAAGCTTGCAGACCAGCCAAAGAGGGTAGATTTCTACGAAGAGGTATCAAGATTAATCGTGATGTTGTCTAGGGTGTTTGGGAAGAGGGATGCATTTCATTTCAAGGAGTGGATGTTTCCTTTCATTCAAACCATTTTAAATTGAAAACAACAATTTGATTGGCCAATGATTGTATCAAATGCCATTCATAATCAATTGACCAGCATTAGGGAGACTAAGTGCATTTTTATGACTTCTTACATTGTGTATGCAGCAACAAGACTGGGTATTTTCCTAGGTTTGAACAGGGTAGGAATAATGGGAGTGCTAGATGGATAGAAGAATATATGGGAGCATTATAACCAGTTGTCCCTCCAAGTTGCTAAGACTCAATTTCAGAAGGGTTAATGATGCATTCATATATGTGGTCATTAACCAATTCAACGGAGATGCAAGATATAGGTTGAGCCAAGAGACCATGACATTCATTGCTGAATGGGGATGCTGGTATATTCAATACCCCAAGTTCACATATTTTAGGCTAGCTAGTTTTGAAGGCCAACCACATTTGCTTCCAAGGTGTTGCAGTAATAGGATAGTGCTAATGGAGTTTGTATATCAGGCCCTAAGAGTTAATGCCCGGTTTGCTATAAAACATAAGACCGGATGTCATAAGTTCCTCATGAAGTTGGGTGAGCATAGTTGTTAGCGTCTGGTAGGAGCAAAGATAGTATGCAGAGAATTGGTGTAGTTAAAGTTGGGTTTATATACAGCTCGGAGGTACTTTGACCCAAAGGGAAAGATGAAAGCCTTGTTGTCTTCTGTATTTAATAAGCATTTTAATTTGTTGGAAGAATTTTTCGAGTGACCGACAAGATGAATATGATTTGAGGAAGAAGAATTATGAAAGATTATCTATTTCACTCATGACAGAACTTGGTGTCAAGAATGACATTCCTGACACATTGGTGGATGATGGAGTTGTATTGGATCCATCTTATGAGGCTTTAAAAATTGGAACTAAAAGCTTGGATCCAATTGACTAGGATAGTGAGGAAACTATTGATATCAAGAAGATAAGCAGAACAGTCTTGGATAGAAGTTTTCAATGGTTGGTTCTAAGAACCAAAGCTCCTCAAGGACCAACTCCTAAAAAGAGGAAAGGGTATAAAAGGCTCAAGATAAAGACACCTCCCAAGGAGCCCTTGGAGTTTCTTCCTCCAGACATTGAAGAAATAGAGCTTGAAGCAGCAGATGATGAGCCGAAGGCACAAGAAGTAGATGTTCAAATGGGATCAATTGTCTCAATACCTACACTAGGTGAATCTTCTACCCAAATTCCACTTGCAAAACAAGAGAGTGAAGAGATTCGAAAGGGAGCTCTTCATAGTATGGCTGAAACTACAAAGGGCAAAGAAGTGGAGATGGAAATTCATGATGTTGAAATAGATTCAAACGAGACTATGGTGGAGAAGGATGTGCAGGAGAACATGCCTCTAGAGGATGATACTGAACAGGTAATGACACAAGAGGAGTAGTGGGCATTGTTTGAAGAAGCCAAGAAGGATGCTGATGCAAAATCTGCTGCAATAGAGAAACAAAAGGAAGTTGATGCCAAGACCCAAGCTGATCTCATACTACAACAGCAACAAATTGAAGCTAAATCAAGAGCTGATGAAGTAGAGAGACATAAAAGACAACAAGAACATGAACTCAAGGTTATGGAAGATAATGACAAGTTGGAACTAATACAAAAGATTCGTGACCTTGAAGCAGAGAAGGCAAGAAACCAGAGAGAAAAATAAATCTTGGTTGCGAAGTTAAAACTTGCTGAGGAAGCTCGCCAAAAGGAAGCAGAAGTAGAATGATTAAGAATGGAAAAGGACATTGGAGAGCTGGTTAGAAGGAAACAAGAAGAAGAAGCAAAGGTAGACATGCTTAAGGCTTTAGAGAAAGAAAGACTAGAGGCTTTAGAGAAAGAGAAAATGGAAGAAGAAGCTCTAGTGAATGATAAACTTGAAAAGGAAAAGATGGAAAAGGAAAGATTAGAAAGGGAAAAAGTGGAGAGAGATCAATTGGAGGAAGAGAGGTTGAAGAAAGAAGAAGAAGATACAAGAATAAAAGGATAGGGAAGAGGCTAAAAAGATGGTGCAGATGCATGTGGTGCAAGAACAACAAGAGGAACCAAGGGTTGATTCTCAACCCCAAGGAAATGTGCAACCACCTTCTACTACTACCATTGCTTCTTCTCCCACTGTGATGACTACTACTCCAAGTGCTCCCACTTGGCTGAAATTGGACCTAGAAAAAAGACCTGTAACACCTTCATAGCCTCTCAATTGGGAGGATAAGGACATTGAACAAGAAAGGCCTAAAAAGAAGGCCAAGATCCTACACTCCACAAGGCTCACAAACAAGGGACAAATTGTTGTTGAGTGTGCCATACCAATGATAGAAAAGGAGGTAGGGGACATGCAGTTAACAAATTATCAATTGAGTACCGTCATTTTGGGAAGGCCTACCAGGAATCAATAGATGAATCTCACTGATGTGGTAGCTTCAACAACCAAGTCAAAGATGTTAAAGGATAAATAGAAGAAAGATGAGCTTAAGGCTCAGTTGGATCAATTGCATTCATTTTTTAAAAGTGTCTCCTCTTCGAGATCACAACAGGTAATGGCTATTGAGACTCCAATTTTGTTAAGCAAGAAGGAGGTAAATTATTTAGTGTAGGAAAGAGGCAAAGTGGAGATGGTAGATAGATGGGTTGACAAGTTGAATTGAGAAGTAGGTGAATTTTTGGTCGAGGGTTTTGAGGTTTACAAAGGCACAAAAGAGTTGATAAGAGAAATGCATCAATATATTGAAGCATCAAAGAAACAGGAAGAGGAGTATAAAGAGTATAGTCAAAAATTGAAGAAGGTTAGTACATTGCCTTTGACTACTCTTCTTGAACAGTCAATACTCGAGGAGGATAATAAATATTTTATGGAAAAGACCTCTCGTATACTCCGATTTAGAAAATATTTCTTGTGTAAACATAGGAATGAGGTCAAAGATGTTGTTAATAATCTAACTAAGCAGTTTGAGGAGTTGGAAGTGGTAATTGCTATCATAGTGGATGTTAATGTATTAACAAAGGAAGGCATGGCTTTGAGTCAAATAAAAGAGAAATGGAATGAAAGGTTTAGAGGACTCGTGCAGAAATAAGATGATGGTGAAGATCTGATGATAGATCGACTAATGGATGTCAAAGAAGAGATGAAAGCTGCTAGAAGAGAGTTGACAAAGATAAAAGGTATGAGAGGGTTTGCTACAACAAAATTGGAGTGAATTAAATTTGAAGATAGCTGGGTTGATTGGCCAGAATTAGATGTATTACAACAAGTCTTCACCAGTTATGATGAGTTCATTGCAGACCCGACTTTACATGCATAAATATCCTGTATGCATGACTTTTTTCTTCATTGCATGTTGCATGCAGCACTGACTATTTTGAAGTGCATGATCTTATTTCCCTTCTATTTTCTATTCTCCAGTTTAACTGAATGTCTAATGTCAGGACTCAAGATCAAATTGATCTGAGTTTCCAAGAGAGTTTTTCTTTCCTAAAAAGGTGGGTGGCTTAAAATAGAAGTGGAGTTCGAGTTTTGTATATCTATAAATACCCTGTGGGTATCATATTGTAAAGGTCGGCTAATAGAGAATAGAATATGCCTACCTAATATTAGGAAATAGAATTTTGCATAGTGATTACAGAGATACATTGTTACTTGATATTTACAGTTAAATAAAATTACAGGTTTTCGTAATATGGTGTTAGAATTGAGTTGTTTTACTTGATAAGGCTGATAAGTTATAATCTATCTATATGCCAATGATTGTGCTAAAGCATAAAAGTTTCTTGAGTGATGAAAGTCATTTGAAGGAATCGGATTTAAGGATTATCTTATTAGATTATCATTGAATGAAATTTATTGAAGTCTATTGATCTATGATCTTGGTAATGAATGAATGAGTGTTATTTTGAAATTCTTGAGGTATTTGTGATGTGTGACTGTGACATTAATTAAGTACCTTAGATGTATGCAATGGTATAGGTTATTCTGTAAATTGTGTCATTCTTTGGTTTACTTGATCTATTTGGAAAACATTCATTATTGAAGATATATGTCCGGATGCTAGATAAGTTTGATTCATCTTTATTGGTTTACCCCTTTGATCTATCTTTTTCTTTTATTTGAAAACCCCACTTCATTAGTAAAACCCAACAAACAAGTCATTGCTTGTATTCTTTGTTACCAGCACAGGCCCCTTGAACATTACAGTTGCATGAACCGATTGAGTGACACCAGACAGTTGAGAACCAAATACCTGGACCTTGGGAGTTAGGCTACTATATGTTGTCTTTCTTTTTCAGGAGAAATTGAGTAGAAATATTTTGTTTTAACGTTGTTTGTGTGATTTTCACCATCAACGGGTTCCTTTTACCAAAAACACTTTCTTGATTAGGTTTCAAGCTAAATGTCTAATGTCCTAATTTATTTTCATCCCACAAGGTCCGTTATGGGGAAATCAAGGAAATTAAGGTGATATTTTCTTAATGGTGACTTTTTTAAGAGAAAATTAAGATGTAAATCTAAATGCCTAGAAGCCTCTAGGGAAAAAATACTTAGGGAAAGCAGTAAATCTTTGATTTTTCAAAGGTATTTTCCCCTCCCAAAGGGTTTGAAATTCTGAGGATTTGTTGTATTTTTATTTTCAAGTGTTTTGGATTGAAGCAAAGTGTTTTGATTTCAAAATGATGCACAACCATAGGATGCAAAGAGACAATATTTGTTGAATTCCCACTTGGATAAATCCAGCTATGCCTATTCAAAGTGGATGACTATAATCTTGATAACACTAGCTCCCCCTTTCACAACACACACTTCTTGGGCTAGCCAAGCTTCAATTCTCATGAATCTCCCATGACAAACTTTTCATCTCTACTTTGAACCACAAGTATGTGGGATGACTTCAGAATGACCGTTCTTGCACCAATAGATAGATAGGGGTTTGGCTCACTATAAAAAAGGTTATAGTATAGGAATTTCATTCATGGGGGATAATACATACGATAAGAGACCATTGTTGCCCTTCTTGTCGAAACAATCCTCATGATACTTGAACTTTCCTCAAGTACCCACACTTATATACCAAGTGGAAGTTGCTTGGATTTTATCAGATTTTGTGGAGAAATCAATTGCCTCATTTGAATGATGGAAAGATATTTATACATGAGTATGACTGTAACAATGTGCTTAATCTGGCATTCACGAGTTTAACAAAATAAAAAATATAAGTGCCTAAATATACTAAAAACCTATAAAAAACTACAAATAAATAAAAAAACCAAACAAACCATACGAGAATGATGTAATACCCAACATTCCCCCATTATTACATCATTTCTTTAAAATGCTAATAAGAAAATATTGAAACATTTCAAACTTCACACGTGCAAGAGGCTTGGTGAAGATATTAGCACATTGTTCTTGTGTTGAGCAAAATTGGAGCTAAATTTTATTTTGTTGAACATGTTCTTGTATGAAGTGATAGTCAACTTCAATATGCTTGATCTGTTCATGAAACATTGGATTACGAACAAGCTTGAGAACACTCTGATTATCACAAAAGAGGATTGTAGGTTGATTGTTAGGTACCCCCAATCCTTCTAATATGTGACGCAACCAAACTATCTCACACCATGCTGCACTTGCTACACGATATCTTGCCTCTATTGAGGAATGAGCAAATATGGCTTGCTTCTTATTTCCCCAAGGAATAGGTCCCGAACCAAGGAAGAAAACAAATCCAGAAGTGGATTTTCTATTGTCAACTTATCCTGCATAATCTCCATCTGTATACCATGTCAAGAAGAATTGATCATTCTTTTTATATTCCAAATCATCATTCATTGTACCATGTATATACCTAAAGACCCTTTTTGAAACTTTCCAATAACACATATTTGGTTCTTTCATGAATCTTTAAATATAATTAACAAAAAAATTGATATCTAGTCTAGTATGAGTCAAGTAAATGAAAGCTCCAATCATTTTTTGATAGAGAGTTGCATTCACCTGAGAAGGAGAATTAGAGATAGATAACTACAAACCTGATTCTATAGGTGTATACATGGGTTTCAAATCCATCATTCTAAATTTCTCAAGTACTGTCTTGGCATATTTTCTCTGTGATACAAAGATACAGTGATATGTTTGCCATACCTCTAAGTTGAGACAATAGTGCAGTAGCTCGAGATCTGTCATACCAAATGTCTTCTTGAGATCATTCTTGGATGTTTCAACAATTATTTCTGAGTTGACTATGATAATAAATTCACCAACATATACAATAATTATCACAATATCCCCCCCTTGATCCTTGAGGTAGATATTTGTATCATATGGATGCCTAGTGAAACCATGTTTTAGAAAATCCTCATTTATTTTGATATACCAGGCTCTAGGAGCCTATTTGAGACCATATAGGGACTTGACAAGTTTTCATACCTTTTCTTCTTTACCAGGTACAATATATCCCTCTGGTTGGGTTATATAGACCTCTTCTTTAAGGTCTCCATTAATAAAATAACTTTTAACATCGATTTGGTATAGTTTCCATCCAAATTGGGCAACTAAAGAAAAAATAATTCTAATGGTTTTTATCTTTGTAGTGGGAGAAATTTTTTCCTCATAGTTTATCCCTTCTTTCTAAGCATAACCCTTGGATACAAGTCTAGCCTTATGTGTATCTATACTACCATTTTATTTATACTTAGTTTTAAAAATCCACTTACAACCAATTTATTTCTTACCAGGTGGTAGATCAACAAGCTCCCAAGTTTTTTTTTTCATCAGGGATTGATTCTTTGCATCCATAGCCTCTTTCCAAGGTTTTGATTCTAGTGCTTCCTAAATATTATATGGTTCAAAATTTTCAACAAATGAAGTCATCAAGGCTAGATTTACCTCATTGTGAGCCATACCCTGAGTTCTCGATCATAAGGTGGATGTGTCTAGAACTCCATCTAGCTTAGCATCATGAATGGTACTAGTATACCACTTAGTTTTGCTGATATTTGTGGGTGTTGAATCAGATTGACTATCAACATTCCCATGATTTCTCCCATCCATGTTGAATATAGGAGAACTATCTGTTGTAGGTGATGATGTGGGAGGAGAACTTGACTCACTTTTCTCATCAAAAATTACATCTCTAATAATCTATGTCTTCTTTGTGTTATGATCCATAAGATGATATGCCTTAGATTCATTACTATATCCAAGAAAAATACAGTGCATTGATTTTTCATCTAGCTTCTTCCTTTTTTGTTTAGGATTGTGCATATAGGTAGTGCATCCAAATACAAGAGGATAAGATATAGAAGGATTTACCCCTGTCCATGCTTCTTCTAGTGTGATGCCATCAAGAGCTTTGGTTGGTGCACCATTTAGAAGATAAACCATTGTCTGAACAACTTCAGCCCAATATGCATGCTCAAATTGAGAATCTTTCAACATACTTCGAACCATCTCCACGATGATGCGATTTCTTCATTTCACAACACCATTTTTCTGAGGCGAGTATGTTGTAGTTAGTTGATGTTGAATGCCATTTTCCTTCAAATATGTGGAGAGTTCGGTGCTAGTGTATTCCCCCCCTTGATCTAAGTGGAGAGCACAAATACAATGATTCATATCTTTCTCCACAAGAGCACGAAACTCTTTGAAGTATGAATAAGCCTCATCTTTATGCTGAAAATAATAGACTCACATATTCCTTGTGTGATCATCAACAAAAATCTGAAAGTACCTATACCCTTTATGAGAAGGTGTCATAGGGCTACATAGATCAGTATGCACTAGCTGCAAAAGGTGACTTGCATGATGCTCACTAGAAGCAAAAGATGCTCGATGTTGTTTTCTAGCAAGACAAATAGAACACATAGTACTTGAATTCTCAAGTGATGGAATCCCTTTGACCATGTTATTCTTACAAATCTTTAGCAGAGATCGATCATCATCCTTAGTCACTAAGGCTTGATTATTAGCTATTGTATCAAGCCTAAAAAAATTTCCAATATTAGTAGCACTAGCAACAATCTTTTCATTTTTAGACTTATCTTTGATAAGACAAATCTTTTTATCTTAATTGCTATCAAACTCAATCCTAAGGTTATGTTCAAGAAATTGATTAACAAAAAGGAGATTTTTGGTAAGTCCTGACACATACAAGACATTAGTAAGCCTACAATGATTGATTCCAAACTTCAAAGAGATGTCACCAATACCTTTTATTTTATGGGTGGTGTCATCTCCAAGAGTGACTGTACCATGATGGGGTTTCAATGTGAGAAACCACTCCTTTCTATCTAGTCATGTTCTTTGTAGCACCTGAGTCCACATACCAAATTGAGTTTGATTGTGAACCATCATCTGAAGTGTGGGCTGAAAGCACATATTCCTCATATGGAGAATCTTCTTCTTTAGCAACATTGCTTTATTGTTTCTGTTTGTTCTTCTACTCCCATTGTGAATTGCCACTTTGAAGTGGCTTCTTTGGATGTGATATGTTGGATGATCCTTTTTTGAAGGAATTGTACCAATAATTTTTCACATCATGTCCAACTCTTTCACATATTGTACATTGCTTCATAGGCTTCTTTCCTTTATGACAAGTGGTCATAACATGATCCTCATCCTCATGTTCATGTGTTAAAGATTCTTCTTTTTGGCGTAGATTCACAAGCTTCTCAAAAGTGGGTGTCATCTTTGTGACATTCAAAGTCATCAAAAATAATTTATACCTCGAAGGTAGTTCTTGTAGAATAATTGGCACCAAAAATAAATCATCAATTGTTTCTCCCAATTCTTGTAAGGAGGCTCTCAATTCTGTAATATTTTTGAGAAAGGGTTCCAACTATTCTCTGTTCTTCATCTTCAAGCTATGTAGTTGACTCTACAAATTCAAGATCTGATTCATATTCTTCACCTCATACACCATCTTGAACTTGTCCCATGCATCTTTTTCTATGGATGAGTCACAAATAAAGGGATATACATCATCAGACACATTGAACAAAATGATCAATTTATTCTTTTTATCGGCTTGATCAAATTTCTTTTGCTCATCAGCGCATGTTTTATGTCTAGTTGTGGCACCATTCACCACATCCTAAACCTCTTCAAACTCAAGCTGAATTTTGAGTTTGGTCTTCTAGGTGAAATAATTATTTCCTCATAAGAGCTGAGAATCAGCAAGAAGGAATGAAGGGTAGAAGGAATTTTGGAGAACTTCCTACCATTGTCTTAGAAAATGAACGACAAATAACACCCCCTTTTAAAAGCTAAGAGTTACATAATTTGTTTCAAAAAACATAGGCTTACAAAATTACCCCCTTGATTTTATTTTTTTTAGGCTCTTAAGGTGACTCCCATATGTGAAAACATTCTATGAGATTATTATAGAATCTACCATTATTAAAATAAATAAATAATGGTGATTTCTAAATAGTCAATCTCAAGAAAATTTTATAGTTCAAAAAAATGAGAAACTCACAAGGAACAATAGTCATATCTCCTATTAAGTGTAGGTTGAACTCATACATTGGAATCACATAACTATAACCACCTACTAATATGAAGAAACCACAACAACGAAGGAAGAATAAATTCTGGCGTGCTTAGCTGAATTCACAATGATCCCAATCAATTGAATCATACTAGGGTATTTGGAAAACACAACACGATTAGCAACGATCAAGGTATTATGAATAGCGATCCACCGAAATGAAATAGATAGAGATAGAACGGGCCAAAGAAGACTCTAGTCAACCAATTCACAACATCCACGACCAATTATCACCTCACGGGAGATAGATGCAAATTGAAATGAAGAAATGTCTACAAACAGAGACCACAGGCCTGGAAATAATCGATCTTAAGTTTTCAAATGCTCCAAACACATATCCGTCGATGAAGCCTCTTTGATCAAATTGCCTAAAAAATAAAAAAATAAAAAATAATGCATTGGGCATTTTGAAAGCATGGCTGGTAGGCACTACAAAAGAGCACACTATAATCTCAATGGTATCAGCCTGATATTTCTCAATACTTATGTGAAATTTTTAGTAATGAAGACAAATCTTCGCCTTTCTCAATATCAAATTGCCTAAATGATAACAATTAGAAATCACAACACAATATTCTTAATGATCAAAACGGAATGGGCTACTGCTATCTCAAAATGATATGATTTTTTATTCTCCGCAAATATTTCTACCTCATCAAACTCCGTTGTGATTGGCCTATCACTACGCCTTGCTCTGATACCATATGAAATTGTGTGGAGCAATCAACTACCTCATTTTCATTATGGAAAGATATTTATACATGAGTATGACTGCAATAATGTGCTTAATATGGCATTCATGGGTTTAACAAAATGGAAAATATAAGTGCCTAAATAGAATAACAACCCACAACAAATTAAAAATAAATAAACAACCCAAACAAACCATATGAGAATGATGTAATACCAAACAACTTTAGCATGTTCCCGGTTGGGTCATTCCCTTGGGGTGAGTAGTTTTTCCCACTAAGGAAGGCCTTCTAAGGATAAACAATAGCGAGTAAGCACATATGTACTTTGATCAATCCTTGGTTGTGTAAACAAAGAGAGAACACGCGTGATATACCTAACTCACACTAGTAATATTTGTTCAATTTTATAATGTCCAAATTGAATTGTGGAGGCAATATTTTATATAATTTAATATCACCAAAAGAATTTTAATTCTCAAGATTCTGTGAAGCACGAGAGAAGTGGATACACCTTTTAGATGATGTTAACTTGTAAAAGAGATTACAAAACAAAGAATACACATGTTCATTTTAAACCACAAAGCAATAATGGATTCTTTTTAATAGCACCAATATGAAATGTGAAGTTTGTTTGTTCAATTCTTAAACCCCAAACCAACTCTAGTAAGTTCCTAAGGTTCCTTTTTAACCCTTTGCTTGCTCTTTTTAAATCCCAAACAAAAATGATTTGAATCCTAAAAGCTAAAGATAACAAAGTCCTCAAAATGGGATTATAATTGCTCCCAAAGTGTTTAAAAACACTTGTTATGATTATGTGATAATGCCATCATAGGACTTCTCCTTGTTTCCTCCTTCACTTCTTAATCACTTCAACCTATAAAAGTTGATTAATCTACAAAACAAAGAAGGCACAAATAGGTTAGAAGCTCAGGGAGATGAAAACAAAAAAGCACATGTTAAAAATAAAACTAAAAATATTCCTTTTACCCAACTCTAGTGTCGCAATCCACATATGTGTTGATGTTTGGAGAAGCTTAGCGGTGCTCTGGTGAAGTCAACGTCACTCTGTGGAGAAACAAAGACTGAATATACGTCATTGTTTGGAGTTTGACTCATCGTCCTAGGTTGAAAATGATAGGAGCATCACACTTTGGAGAAGATGCAGGGTCGCTCTATAGCGATGTTGGACTAATAGCATCACTTTTTGACCTTTGCAGTGTCACTCCTTCCTGTAGACACAAAAACTTGACAAAAAATAGTGGAATTTTGAGAAAAATATGTTAATTTCTTAGAGATTGGCCCTGCTTATAGTGCCAAAATGTGAATGATTATCCCAGACCTATTCAAACATCATCAAACAACATAATATTAGTCATAAAACAAGTCTATAATAAATATTCCCCATGAAATCCATTTAAACATCAAGAACAAGAAAGAAAACAAAGATAATTAATAAAAAAACTATCAAATCTCACTCTTAAACATTCAAACCACTATCCCATGGGGGAATTGGTGCTATTTTGATGTGGAAAATAGCCCTTTCCCAATTTCTTGATGCAATTTGATGAAGACTTGTTGATGATTGTGAAATCCTTGATGAAGACTTGTTGATGATTGTGAGCTCCTTGATGAAATTTGGCCATAACCTAGCTAAAATGGATAAAGTGCTATGAAAACTTGATGAACAATGGATGAATTTGCCAAAACATTGAAGATAGTGACTTTGCATGAAGTTGTGGATCCAAACCTAATAGATAAATCATCTATTTATAAGAGAGTGATGGAGAAATGAGCAAATGGGATGAATATGGGACTAAACATGAGCCAATGGCAAGGTGCCACTTGTCAACATGCTAGTGGAGGAGAAATGAGCACATTTTGGAGAATGCGCTAATAAATACTATTAGGTGGAAATTTAAAATTTGAAAGATTGTGGAAGAGGATGTGGAAGAGGAGTTAATGCCACTTGGTTCAAGAAAAAGGACTTGTAAGAGGAGTTAATGCCATGTTGGAGGACAAATCCTTTTGGAGGGAATTTTGAAATTTGAAAAATATTCCAACAAGATGCCCTTTTGAATGAAAATATGAGATTTAATAAATCAATTAAATTGATTTTCTTGTGCAAGTTGCAAAATCTAGAGGATTTGATGGATTAGAGTTAGAGTTAATTATGATTTAATTAACTCAGGTGGAGATTAGTTGATTTGACATTTTGACTTGGATTTCTAGATTTATTTAAATCAAAATCAGAGGAATTTGAGAGATTAGATTTAATTAAATAAAGTTTGATTTATTTAATTAAAAAGGGTGATGTAAAAATTAAAGTAAATAAAGGTTAATTTATTCAATTTAAAGGAGATAACCTTATTAAATAAAATGATTTAACTCAAAAAGGGGGAACAATAGGATTAAATAAAATTGATTTGTTTAATCAAAGAGGAATATTAGAATCAATTTAATTAAAAGAGGAATTGTGATCAATTAATTAAATAAGGATTATTTAATTAACTGGTTAGTGAAGAACTGATTAAGGAAGAACTGATGTTAGTAAATCAAGATCAGGTGTGGAATATCATTTAGGAAAATTTTGGAGTCTACAGACATAAAATTCAAAATTAAATAAAAACATGAATGTGCCTCAAAAACCCTAGTGTCGGCCTAGCATGTGACAATTTCAATAAATTAGGGTATATCTTGTATAAATAAGGGTTTTCACCTTTATTTCAGCCCCCTAAGATCATTTTAATCTTCACAAGCACTCTTGCACTCCAGCTTCTCAAGAAATAAATCAAGCACAAGACATCTCAAGCAACCTCCATTGGACTTGGTTCTTGCATGTTGCATACTTTAACAACTAAAGGTTTGGTTGTATGTAGATTTGGAAAGGAATAAAGTATTGACAAGGGTATCATCATTCCATTCAAGTAAAATCAAGTCATCAAATCCTAGGTGGAGCAAAAGGACAACTTGCAAGTCATTTTTTGAAGATTCGGACACGGGCATGATCTACAAAAAAGGAAAGTGCAAGTGGGGACCCATAGAAATAGAATTTGTAGCTCTCAAAAGTACCAAGAGGAGTAGGTCGCCATCATTGGTGACCTTGTCCCTATACCAAACATGAAAAAGGGTTATGTCATTTTTGGATACCTTTTTTCTTGAAACCCAGTCCGACAAAGTCTCCCAATAGAAGGACTAGGTCACCCATTTTGGCATAAGTGTCCCTGTGCAGATTTCCAGCAAGTTTCAAAAAATTTTGGGGCTCCTCTTTTATAAGTTTCATTTTCCAAGTGCATCATCTCTATATTTTCTAGTTTCCTTTCAGATTGCATGCATTTAAGTCATTTAGGTTAGCTTGCATTGAGTTTAAATTACTTGGTTTACATTTCTTTAGTTAGTTAAATAATTTCATTTCATTTCATCATTCAACCACACTCCTCACACACATCACAACCCTATTCAATCCATACCCTTTTGAATTCAATCACCAAAAAGATTCCTATCACCAAGGTGAAAGAGTGTTATTCCTAAACGAAGTGAGCTCCTAGGTGAAAAACCCTAGGGGCCTAGTAAAGGGAATCCTCTTTCCCTTCGTAGCATTAACCTTTTTGGTGGTTCAGTATTTATACTGAATTATGCAAGAATTCCCAAAATTACAACACTACAAGCTAACATTAGATCTAGGAGGATAAAATCCTACCAAAACTTTGTATTAATTTTGATTTTGGGCCAAACATGACTCATTCACTAAAGGTGGTGAATGAGTCCCATTAGGCATAATTTATGGGACCATTTTAAAAAATTCTTAGAAATGTGTGAATCTTGGTTTGGGACCCAAAAACCTAGGTGGGACTCATTTTCCCAAGGTGGTGAATAAGTCCCAAATCACTAAATTTGGGCCATTCAACTTGAAAACACCTAAATCATGATTGGATATTGAATTGTGTCGGGATTATCCTCGAAAGGGTGCATTAAATGAGGCTTTTGGATGAAAAATAGGCCCAATTAAAGCATAAAAATTCCCAATTATTAATGAAAACCTTATAAAAGTGTGAATGTGTGCTACAACACCTTAGAACACTCCAAATAAGGGAGGATTTAAGGCACATTTTTGTTAAAATGAAGTTTATTAGGTTTAGTTAATTAATAAAACCTTAGAAAAGTGTGAAAGTGTGTTACAACACTTCACAACACTTTAGCAAGGTACCATTTATGTTCATTAGTTCACAATGGCCCAAGACCTAATGAGAATGTGTCAAACACAATACAACACAAAATCAAGGCACCACTAAGCTTAGTTTACGAGGGCCCAAACAAGCAAGGAAAAGTAGAAGGGATATTTTTTTCATTTCCACATTTAGCCCCCACTTTAGTGAGAGGGTGAACTTGAGTCAAACTCACACTAAAGAAGACAAATATGCATCAAGAGGGGTCCAATTGTGCCAATCATGGTAAGATATGATGACAATGATCAAGAGAGGTGATCAAGCCCCCAAAATCAAGACCCCATGGCAAACCAACATAGGCACAAAAGAACACTCATGTAAATGATATAAGAGAAACAAAGCACAAGCATGCACTGCCAAAGAAAAAGAAAGTGAAACAAAATGACAAATAAAAAGGGCAGATCAAGCTTTGACCATTTGTCCATCACAATGTGAATCAGATCTAGGTTGTTTTTTTGAAAAATGCATACTCACTTTGGGGCAATGGAACTTCAAGTTGTCTGCTAGGTGAGAAATTGAAGAAGGTGGGAAATTCATGCCCTCATTTTTCTTCCCATCAAACCATACCAATTTTATACCTCCTGATAACTTTAATAATGTTCCATGCAAAAATTAACTTCAAGCTTCATGAGACAAGAAAAAATTCGTATGCTTGGAGCTCATCAACAAGATAAATGGCTCTATAGGCATGCAAATTGTATTATGCAAGGTGGCCATATAACTAAAAAATGAAAATTCAAAATGTAAATAATGTTCAAAGGAGTCGTTCTTAGTTCATGTGAGGTCTTATCTTAAGGAACGTTGTCCCTAATTCCTCCAAGAGAGGACCAATCAAAGAATAAAATATTGATAACTTAGGGGATGTAGTGTGTCGCATCAAGCCACTAATAGGAATGTACTATGCCAAGATAGATCATGATTTTGAAGGATGTCACACCCAATGTCATCCGCAGATAAAAGGACACATTGTATAAAGTAAAAAGAATGCACCATGAACCATGAAAAAGGAAAATGCAAAACAATAATACCAATGTATGCCGCCACTTTAAATAAATTGCTAAACACCATGCTATGAGAAAGTAATTTAAAGTAGCAAGTGATAAATACAAATAATAAAGACATGAGAGCTAACTTGGAAAGCCCTATGCCAAGTCATATGTTTCCAAATGAAGCTACATCATGCAAAAGAAAAGAAAATAGAGGAACTTCCCCAAAAAATGAAACTCCAAACACACGAGGGATGATCTATGGATTTAGGGTCAATATGCTCTTGCTACAATGATTTTAGAGAGCTTAGAACTGTCATCATTCCTCAAAGACACATAGAACTGGAAGAATGACACAAAGAGAGAAAAACAAAAGAAAAACCTTTCAAGTAACCATGGAAGAGACATGAATGTCTTGATGCCTTGTGTCATCCCCAAAAGGAAAACACAAGACAAATGAAAAAAGATAAATAAATAAAAAGGAATAGTGAAAATATGTACAACATAGAGAAGAATGAAGGTACAAATAGAGGAATTCCACAAAGAGAGAAAACATCAAACATAACATCATAGGGGATCACAATACAAACATGCAATTACACAAAATAAAAAGGAAAATAAACTAATAAAAAAGACTATTAAGGCACATGCAAGCCCACCTAGCTAAGGGGACAAGGAAAAATGCACTACTAGGACAAGGCTATCTAATTCTTTCCCCCACTGAGTGTAAGAAAAGAATGAGCCGAGGTAGGTAATGGGAAAGATCATGTAATAGTGAGAATACAAGAATCTTTAGTTATTACATGAAAAGGGGCTAAGGGGTCATACTTTAAGGGACTATTTCTATTATGTCAAGCCTTTTGAATATTTTTTTGTAAAGAATGACACTCATCAATACTATGTACAAGAATTCGATGTTATCGATAGTGTGATGTATTTGTGTTCTTAGGATTTAGTTTTTGGTCTTCTCTTATGGGAGGCAATTTAATCAATACTCTATGCATAATTATCTGCAAATTTCATTCAATGTCAATTGGTTGATAAGGGAATTGAAGTTTATTTAGTTTGTAAGGTCTTTTATGCTTGTTAGATTCACCAATTTCTAGAATTGAATGTTGAGGAGGAGTACCTAAGACCATCCCTTCATCCTTATCATTAAAAATCATTGATTGTTCTATAGAAAGGAGGATGTTCATATTAGGAGCAGGATCTTAATATCCTAACCATTTTGTATTTTTTATTAGAATTTTCTCTAAGAGTTGATGAATTTTATGTTCACTTGTAGTATCACATCCTTGTTTGCTCAAGATTATGAATACTTTTCCATATGTCTCTTCTAGGTTGAGAGGAGTGTCTATCACTTTGTTAACATAAAATGGTTGAGTATTTGCTTACTTAGAGAAAATAGATTCACCTATTGTAGGGAACTTAGGTTCAATCCTTGTTGCAGTTTCAGGATGTAAGAACCCAAAAATACCAGGTGGTGGTATTATAGGGGGTATTGGTTGTTCCATGGATGGATAAAAGGATGCATTAGCTTCAAGGTTGTTAAGGAAATAATTTAGGAACCTATTCATGTTGTCATCATCTTCTCCACTTATGTCAACATCACGAGGAAGACATGCATTAGGAGTTGAGTGAGCATGAGTAAATTCAATTTTGTTAGGGTCATTTCCAAAAGCACAACTTGATACATCCACTAAGGATTTCAAGTACATCCATAGTTTACCAAAGCACATATCCATGATGCAAAATTTAGATTCTAAACAATGCAACAATTTGAAATGAAATGTTGTAGATGCAATTTGGATTTTAAACAATACACAAGATTAACTAATTAAACTAGATGTAATGAATTGAATGAAACAAAAAGAATAGAAAGGTAACAACAACAATCAAGAGCACAAAAACAATGTTTTAAATCTTGGCAAATTTAGTGCAGAATCCGCACTGGGATTGATTCACCCAAGGTGGTGAATGAGTCCCAGTGGGGATAGTTTTTTATAATTTTCACTATTTTTTAATTGATTTCTATGATTTTTATGTTGTATGATTTGTATCTTAAGTGAAAATGCATATTTTATTTGATTTTCAGTGAAATGAGATGCAAGAATGCAAGCTATATTAACTTTCACTAATACAAAACTAGAAACCCTAGAATACTAATTAACTAATGTAAATCTGAATGCAATGTTAATGCAAGCAAGATCTAGGATGATGATGCACTCCAAATTAGAATTATGATGTTCTAAATTTAGGTTCACCAAAATGAAACATCTAAAAAATGGTGGATGAGTGATATTTTCTAGTTTAGGACATAGAGCACACCCACTTTCTAATTATCTCATTGAAGAATAACCCTAGACATCTCAATGTAAAGGAGAAATATATCTTACAATAGGGTTATCCTAGGGGATAAATATAAACTAATGAGGGGTTCACCACAAAGCTAGGGCTTGGGAAGATAAATGAAATGCAAGATGTAACACTAAACCCTAATATGATGCAATCACTTATAAAATGACCTAAAAGAACAAATGAAACAAAAAAAGAAGCTTTAAGATGAAATATATGTAGCTAAGAATTTGAAGATGAATGGAAGGAGGTCTGGAATGCTATTTTTTTTACATTAATGTTGATTGGGAATCATTCACCAAGTTGGGCGAATTAGTCCAAAACATAGGTTATTGTGCAGGAATAAGAATTTGGCAAATGGGTATTTGAATATGCAAAAATCTAAATTTTGACAAAAACTTAGACTCAATCACCAGCAGTGGTGAACCACTTTAGTTAGGGTTTTCTAAAGCTTGAAGATCCGAATCTTCTCTTCTCAATCTACTCAATCTACTTCTTCAGGTTTCTAGATATGAATATCTGAAAATGAACCTGTAGACATTCTCCAATGTTCTCCAATGCATAATAAAAACTTTGACAACTTTTAGGCACTTTTAAAAAAACTTTAAAAATTTCTCCCCAATGTGTCTTCAATTTGAACCTCAAAATCACTCACTAAAGAGAGGGAATTTTTTTGTCTTGTTAGTGGATATGGGTTTTCCTTGTTCAGACCCCGTTTTGGTAATCAAACCTTGAAATAGAATGAAATAGGAATGGAGAATGATGAATGAACAAAATATGATGTTGTAACTCACCAAACCCTAGAAATAAAGTGTTGCAAATATGTATGAGATGGCTCTAATGGATGTAGATAGATTGAATCTTGCTTGAATAGGATAGATATTGAATGAAGTGCTAGCTTGAATCATGAAACCCTACATCACAAAATTGTTAGCTTAGAAAGAAACATGATGCATGAAATCTTTGACATGATACTTTATTCTTGAATAATACTCTAAAATGCTTGATAATTTTCCCTTGACTACTCTTGTGAACTCAAATTTTCTATAAGGATGAATAATTAAATGCTTAGGGTCAAAATGAGTGAAAGAAACTCAAGTATTTATACTTAATTATGCAAAAAATCCTGAAATTACAACACTACAAGCCGACATTAGATCTAGGAGGATAAAATCCTAACAAAAGTTTGAATTAATTTTTATTTTGGGCCAAGGAGGGTGAATAGGACTCATTCACCTAAGGTGGCGAATGAGTCCTATTAGGCATAATTTATAGGACCAATTTCAAAAATTCTTAGAAGGGTGTGATTTGTAAAGGAGAAAGAGATCTTACAATAGTGGCTACACCGTGAGGAATTTGAAGATCACAAGAACTAGTGATTTGTGGCGTTTTGTCTATAGATTTTAAATTAAAAAAATTCATTTTTTTTGGAATCAGATTGCACTTATTTTTCCATCTCCTTCGAAAACTAGTTTTTAAAAAAAACAACATTTGTAAGGAGTGACACTCACCGTATACAACATAATTATTTTTGTATGAAGGATAAAATAATATCTTTTTCGAATTTAGATTTGTACCTACGATATCTAGCACTTTCATTTTGTTTTATAGTCTTTTATTGAATATTTTTTCCTCAATCAAGTTTCAAAGTCAAACCAATTACAATTAGGACATAGGTAGACTGTATACAACATAACTTTTTCTGTATGTATCAAAATTCAATTTCTTTATTTTTAATGGATCAAGGACATCAATACCTAGCCTAAACATATTTTTCAAAATTTTATTTTGAAAATCCGCTATTTTTCCACATGTGCAGAATAGAGAGCTTGATTTTCGCTGAAAAATCTATGTTTAATAAAACTAAAAAAATATATACATAATAAAACCAAAACATATTAAAATTATATTCATTGGATAGATCGTTATCAGGACTACCATAATCATTTCAAATAAATTTTAAATGAATTCATTTGATCCCCCAAAAGGTAAATCAAAAGTGATTTTTTATCAACATTTTGATAGGTGTAAAGGAGACTCATTTATAGGTATGGTTTAAAACTAGAGAGGTTCTATCCAAGGGGGTTTGATCTAAGGTGGTTTGATCAAACCATCTTCAATTGGAATCCTTAAAATGGAACTTTTTAAGGCTTAAATCATTATATTTTCTAAAAATATGTGATTTCAGCTAAAATCAGTTCCTCTCAGAAATTGTAAACCAACTTTGTGGGATCACCCAATATACTCTTTAGAGTGATTCTTTCGAACATATTTTTCCATTCTTTATAACAAATTTTGAATATTCATCACTATTATGGATTGGTTCTTCAATATCTTTAACTTCTAGAGTACTAGTAGAATGAATAGTTTCATAAATTTTTACATTGGAACTTTACACAATATTTTTTATCCTTTTATTGTAACACATGTATGCTTTACTATTCATAGAGTAACCAAGAAAAATACCTTCATCAAATATGGAATCAAACTTACCCAAGTTTTCTTCATCCCATTTGATGTAGCAATTTCTTCCAAATATTCTCAAATATCTCACTAAATCTGGTCTTCCTCACCACAACTCATATGGTGTTTTGTTAGCCTTTGGTCTGATTTGAGCTCTATTCAAAATATATACCATAGTTTGAACCTAATCTGTGTATTACCTATCCAGTAGATTTTCTTGACTCGGGATTGTTCTTTCCATCTCCTATAAAGTTCGTTTCTCCCTTTCCACAACTACATTTTGTTGCAAAGTTCTAGGAGAATTTTTTTTCTTGCAAATCCTATGCTCTTCAAAAAATTCAACGTATCAATCAGATTCTAATTCTCCACCTCTAGATGATCTCAAAACTTTTATTTCTCTTCCAATTTCATTCTCATATTGTTCCTTGAATACTTTAAACTTCTCAAATTCTTCTAACTTCTCCTTTAGAAAAGTAACCCAAGTCATTCTAGTATATTGATCAGTGAGCATCATGAAATACTTGTCTCCTTGTAGACTCTTTGTCCTCATAGGTTCACACAAATTTGTATGAATCAAATATAATCATTTTTTGTAGAGTACTCCTTAGTGTGAAATATTCTCTTTGTCTATTTTCCTTAATGACATGGTTTATAGCTAGTAGATTAAGGATTCGTAATCTTTGACATATCATTTACTATTCCTCTTGACCCAATATTTACAGTTTCATCAAAATTGATATGTCCCAAACTTCTATGCCAAAACCAAATTTCTTCTCTCTACATAGTAAGATATTATCCATTCAACTCACTGAGATGATATATGTCATTGTTTTTCCTTCTTCCTTCCACAATCAGTTCTCTAGTACTTGATTTATTAATTTCATAACCCTTAGCACTAAAGGATAGCTTATAACCTTTATCACACATCTGACTTATACATAAAACATTAATTTTTAGTCCTTCAACATATAGAACATCACGAGTCTTTTTTCTCTCACCATCAAGACTCAACACACCCTTATTGATGATTTTGGTGATATAATTATTTCCAAGAGTCACAAAGCCTCCATTTTTTCTTAAATTCATGAACTTGTTTTTATCTCCTGCCATATATGTTGAACATTTATTATTGATGATCCATAGATTATTCTCTTTCTAAGCATGTATATTAGTTTGAAAAATCATTGATGTCTCTAACTTTTTCTCTTTAGTAACCTTCTTCTAGACTTTATCTGATTCATGAATCCTACTTTTTGATCCTTTTCTTCCTATTTCCTGTAGAGGAGCACTCACAAAATTGCTTCTTTAGTTCCTATTAATTTGTCTAATTTTGTTACATTTATAGAAAATAATATTAAAATTGTAGATAGGTGCAAATACATTATTTCTAACAAAGTTATTTCTTCTTATCGAATCATTTCTATAGTCCAAAACCTTGTGGCCAAAATTATTGCAATGAAAACAATAACCAAAAAAGGAATAAATGAACCTGTTGTTGTATCCTTTTCTTTTAGACCTTTTATTCTTCTTCTAAACATGGATAAAACCATCATTTTGTCTCTTACTTTAATCACTTTCCATATCCCTTTCATGTTTTGTACTTCTAGAACCAAACACTTCTAGACTCCCTTTGGTAGGCTTCATTCATTGTTCTATTCCATTGTCTTATGATCATCAAAACCAATTTTAGTTATGACATGCAGAGGTCTATAACATCATAATATCTAATCTATAATCTCAGTACTCTTTCCAAACTTCAGTTGTAGTTGATGATAGACCTTCTCAAGTTCTTTCCTTATTGTTATGAATTCAACCTCAAGCTTGTCACAGTCCTTGTCTCTTGACAACAATATTCTGGTCAGAACTTCAACCCTTTTTCCTTCTTCCACCTAAGACTCTAAATCAATTTAATCATCTTCTCTAATTTCTCTAGTTGTAGAGATAACTTTTATTTGGGTGATCCTACAATATTGGTTTACATTTTTTGGCCAAACTGGACACTAAACTATTTTTTTCTAACTGAATCTTCACTATCGGGCACCTATAGCAACTAAACCATGAGGAATTTGAAGATGATTCAAACTAGTGATTTTTGACATTTTTTTTGTAGATTTTAAATATATTTTTTTCAAAAAATTTGGAATCAAATTGCACTAGTTTTTCCATCTCCTTTGAAAACTAGTTTTTTTAGTAATCACCATTTTTAAGGAGTGTTGCTCACCATATACAACATAAATTTTTTTCCATGAAGGATAAAATTCTAATTTGGTTTCATAGTTTTTTATTGAATATGTTTTCCTTACTCAAGTTTTGAAGTCAAACCAATTACAATTTAGACATAGGAAGATTGCATACAACATAATTTTTTTTGTATGTATCAAAATTATTTTTATTTTTTATTGTTGGATCAAGGGTTTCAATATCTAGTGCACTCATATTTTTTAAATTTTTCTTTTGATAATCTACTATTTTTCCACGTGTAGAACAAAGAGCTTTATTTTTAGTGAAAAACCTACATTCACAAGAAATAAAAAATAAATATAATAATAAATTTAAATTTATTTAAAATTATACTTTTTGGGAAGCTATAATAAGGATTATGTACTTACAAAAAATAAAATTTTAAATTAATTCATTTGATCCCCCAAAAGGTAAACCAAAACTGGTTTTTAATCAACATTTTGATAGGTGTAAAGGAGACTCTATTATAGGTATGGTTTAAAACTAGCAGGGTTCTATCCAAGGGCATTTGATATAAGGTGGTTTGATCAAACACTTTTCCTTTGGAATCCTTATAATGGAACTTTTTAAGGCTTAAATCATTATATTTTCTAAAAATATGTGATTTCAGCAAAAATAAGAATCTCCCATAAATTGTAAACCAACATTGTGGGATCACCCCTTTAGCCTTCACTTCCTCTATAATTCTCTTCTTTAGCTTCTTAATATATTTTTCTAGCATAAAGTAATTCTTCCACAAAGTCTACCTCATCCTCATAAAATCATTTTTTTCATTTGTAGTAGTTTCAAAGGTCATAAATACAACATTTTTCTTCCTCACCAAAGATATCTTCATCTTATTCACCAATTGATTAGCTTTCCTAATTAGTGTAGAAATTATTTTGTTTCATCTAAACTTTATTCCTTTTATGAAATGATTTATTTTCATACTTTTGAGCATCAACATTGTTAGAGTCCTTATGGGGACACTTAGCCATAAAATTTCCTACTTCATCGTAATTGAAACACTTGAAACATAACTTTCCTCATACTTACCAAAACCTCTTTCTAGATTTATGACAAAATTGACCTCGTCTGGATCTAATCCAATATCAAAATCTAGAACACATTTCTTCTTCGATACTCTGAGTGCCACCTCTTTATAACTTAAATCTTCACTACTAATAATCAAGCATTGAAAGAACATTCACACAATTGAACACTAGATGTACATGGAAACCCAAGATGGGGAAAGCCATGGTGAGAATAGCTTCTTGGAATTACTATCCAAATATAGAATCACAAATAAAAAATATAACAATTGAATTTTATAATATGAAGTAGGCACCAACCTACCGAAGACACCAATCATATAATGTATTCATAGGCACCAAACTAATTGAGACACCAACCCCCAATACAATGAACTAAGCACTGGTTCTACAAGTAGAACACCAGTCCTAGTAGAATACATAGATAAAGCTTGTGGATCTTATACATAGCTGAATACACCTCATACACATGCCAGAGTTACTTCAGACACTTCCACTCTTCATATGATCTTTTAATAATGGCATCAAATCTTCCTTTTACATTCACCAACTTCTTCTCAATTTACACTTGTGGAATATTATAATTCACATTGTGCATCTGCACAATTGAGGAATGTATACATGACACTGCATTAACACTCTTCTATGTTGGCCAAGTATTCGTAAATAGCCAAGATGACATAAGGTGGACCTCAATTCAATATTCATGAAACATGTAAGAGTCTGGTCCAAAATTAAATTTGTTTCCACTAAAATATCACGATGTCATGGGTATATGCAGGATCATCATGGAAAAAATAGGCCCTTAAGTGGCAATAAAATTCAGAAAATCAAAGTTAGGCAACTTGACATAAAAATTTGAATAAGTTATCTATATTATTTGAAAAATATGTAAGAATAGAATCTGTAGCAAATTGAATGAAGATTTTAAACTACTAGGTTTGTTTTATTTTATTTTAAATCTATTTGGTGAAAATTTGAAATTTCAATGCAGTAGTACTTAAATTTGAGGGAAAAAAAAAAGAAGTAGGTGTTTGTCTGACCACCCTAACCATAATAAAATGATAATATTTTTTTATAAGATTTTAGATATAAGTAAGGGACTCGTGTCCCGATGTGATGCACATTTCTTTGTAATTATTTTCAAAGCAAATAATTAATTATGAATTTTTTATTACAACTTTTAAAAAATATAAAAAATCATATGTCTGATCACCTTAACTTGGTCAAAACTTCACGAAATTCAATTCTTTTTTGTTTAATCCTATAGTATCTGAAACATAGAATGTGACACATGTTTTGGATTCAAAAAATGTTATACCGTTTGAAATCTATAGATTTTTTTCAATCAACCTATCAATCAGGACTTTAGTCATAATTCAAATACAAAATGAATAATAATTATTTATTAAATTCAAAGTAAAGCATAATTTATATTGGTGGAAATTTGAGAATCTCCTTTAAAAACCCTTTTCCTTTCATCAATTTTGGGTAAATAAAAATTCATTAGCCACATGGGCCATCATATCGCTTAGATATCGCCAATTTTTGGCCCATCATGATCCTGCACATACCCTCATGCATTTCCACAAGAACCTTAATAAGCTCCTAACTTGATACCATACACAATATTCAAATTCTCCACACAACTATTCATTACCACACAGGTCTCGAACACCAACAAGTTGATAGGTAGGCACAAATAACCTTCTATCACTTCAAAAAAATTGCATGTTAAACATATCTCCCAAAAACTATGGAATATGATAGAAAACATGTAGAAATACTCTCCTCTAAAACCACAAATCCTACAACACCTCCCAAAAAGAAACCTAAGAAACATTGAACAACCATTGAACTGAAAAATTCTAGTATAGCCTTCTCAATCACCTCTATTATAGTGAATAGATGCATGCATGATATTGCAAGAATTAAATAATCACACAAGCTTTCGGAACATAGACACTCATAAATAGCTATTAATATATGTTTCTTCATTTAGTGATATGACAATAGAATTTCCAACACAAGGAGATATGAAAGTATAACTTCAATTAATTCTTATCGATCTCTTGAAAAGATAGTATAGTGTTGATTGGTAGAATTAATATTCCTTTTTCATTTTCAGATTTGACATTTACTTGTGTAGTAGGAGTTCTTGGATATGTATGTTCTTCATTGATAGGTAAATGATATAGGGAGATTGTGATCGTAGTTTATGAGCTGGAAATATGTTGGCATGAGCTTATTGATGTTGTTGATACCTAGGAGGTATAAATGGTTAGATGTATTAACATGTTTTGTGAATGTTATTTCTAATCATGTGGGTTTTTACTTTTGACAATAGATTGGAGCATGTGTTATCATTTTAATTTTATGCCAATTTTCTTGGATTGGTACATCTTCACCTTATCATGTTTTGTTTCTTTAATAGGTGCCATGTTGGAGTATTAGAGGAGTTATTTATTGAGATGGTTTTCACTTTGCTTTTATTGTAGGTATCTTGCTGGTGAGTGATAAAATGTTGGAGATTCATGTGGTTTCATGTATGGCTATGATGATCTATTTTATTGATTGACCTTTATGCATGTAAGGAAGCAAAGGTAGTAGAACAACTTCCTACACTAATCTTGAGAGGAGAATAATGCAAAACTTGACAAGACTTTTTAGTTACATAAAATTAAATAGAAATAAACATAAATATATTGAATACCACAAAAAAATGATTAATGTGGGGAGAACCCATTCAAATAAAAAATCCCACACTCCAAAATTTGTCCAATATATTATTTAGAAATCACAAAGATTACAATATACTTGCAGATCAATTTTTTCACAAGAGTATCACCAACTAGAAATCCAGAGGCAACATGACCACTATCAAAATCTTAGAATACATCAAAATACACATTTGTAATACAAAACCCTCATAAAATATGGTTTCCTTTTGGAGCAAGTCAAGCTGGCAAAATATCAAGACCAACAGATCTGAGACCTAATGACAAAAGGTCTAGATTTATAATAATAAAGTATACATAAAATGTGGCTTTCGGGGGCACTACCCATGAAACCCCACCAAGGTTGTGAACCTTGGACCCAGAGAGGGGGGCTACCCTCTGAACGCACCCCCCCCCCGCCCCGCCCATGCTAACCTATCAACAATACCTTTTGTACTTTCAAGGTTGAGATATATTTTCCCAACAATGCAATGTATACAACAAGTGGGAGATTATTAGGATTTAATGTTGTACACCATTGTATAAATTGTTATATTATAATATTTTAATTAAATAACTATTTAGTTCTTGTACACTTAAGAGGTGTGTTTATCCACATTAGATAATTATTTGGGGCTACTTGTAAAGTTCTATTGTAATATTTTCTTAATATTTTTTGTGTGGGACACATAAGATAATAATTTAATATTTGGGGAAAGTATTTAATAAAGTGAAAACTTAGTACCCATATTAAATGAGCGGTCAATTGTTTTGTGCTCACATGGTTTTATCTTACAACTTGGTTGTATTTTCATGAGCTTGTATCTATAAAAACACACATGTTCAAAGGTTAAGGTTAGCTAGGTGAATAGGTTATCATTATTGAGTCTTTCTAAGCAGTACATATGTGAAGTTGTTGAACTAATTTCTAGCATTTGTGTTCAAATTCAGGACATGGACTAGCCACCTCCCATGGATCCATTTATCTCTAGTGTTTGTATTGGGAGTTAAAATTTCAATATTTTAATGCAACAACAAACATGTTCCAACAAATGGTATCAAAGTGATGGTCACGGGTTCGAATCCCCTTGGGTGATGTTGAGAGGGGAATTGTTGGACTAATCAACAATGTCTCCCTTCGGATTTTGTACATGGACTAACCACCTCCTATGGATCCGTTTATCTCTGGAATTTGTATCAGGCATTAAAAGGTCAATCTTTTGGCACAACAACAAACATGTTCCAATAGAAGTATGCCATGAGATGTGTGGATTCATTCTTGGAAACATGGAGGATGCATTGGAGAGGCTTGATTCTTTAGAAGTATTCATCGTAACTTTGTCAGTGCGTGTATTTTTTATTGCTAAATAATAGGAGTATGGATGCTATTAGAGGTTGGGTTTTTCCCTCTCGGCAGTTTTCCTAGGGTATATCTTGTGTTATCTTGTGACTTGTCTATTTTGACCTATACATTATGGTTATTCTATAAGATTGTATGCATTCTTTTCTCTCATGGGGTTATGTAGGAAATGGATTAAATGAACTAGACATTGATGCATTATTTCCTAAAAATATATACTTTCTATAATAATATTACCATCTAGACACTATTATTGATAGATTATTTGTGAATTGGTTGTGATTATAGAGTGTCATGGCTAAGTGATATATTCTTTATGAATATTACCTAGAGTGTCATGGGTTGTGATTATAGAGTGGCATACAGGCCTTAGGGTCAGTAGCATGTAGGAGATTGATGTCATTGTTACTCTATAATCCTAGATGCTTGTTACTAGTGTCATGCAAGACTTAGGGCTAGAATCTTATAGATTATGGTGCCCATTTCTATGCTAGATGGCTGGTTCGTTTTTGAAAGTGAAATTTTTAACATAAGGCTAACGATATGCAGGTGATGGTTGCTAGGATATACTCATATCAAGAATTCAACATAGGAATTTATGTATTAGGTGAATTTGTGTGTTTGTTAGTGGTGATTTGATATTTTTTGTTAAACTCTTTTTTGAATGATAATTGCAAGTGGTATGGGATGCTTTCCATCATAATGGTTGGTGCAAAATAGTGAGTAAAAGGATGGGACCTATATTGTAGTATATAATGCACTGAATTATCTTTTATACGTGGGTTGTGCTAAAAGGGTAGGTGTTAGTGACTCATTATGGATGTATTAGTCACTCATTGCATACATGTTCATCACTCGTTATGTGTTTTTGTAAATTACCTAGGGTTTGAGCATATTGTGATTCTAATGCCCTTACTAGTTATGTCACCAGGTAGTATGGTATGCTTGGATGTTTTCAAAGTGGGATTATATGATTATGAGTTAGCTAATTGGATGATGCACATAGTAGGTTGCATCCATTTCCACTTTACTAGTTATTATTTATGTGAACATGTGATGCATTATGTGGATTATTACATTAGATATATGTGACGTATGCTTGAGCTAGTCATTATTGTACTTGTCATGTATTTATGAGCCAGGTATTATTGTACTTTTGATGTGCATGTGAGATAGTAACTATTATACTACTAATGTGTATGAGCTAGTCACCTTATGTATATGTGATGTATTCTCAATATGGTCACTATGCATTATCTTGGAATTATGAAATGATATGACCCCTATGTGTAGCTGTGTGTGTTTGTACACTAGTGATTGGTATATTTTTGTATGGAACCATAGGTCAATGGAAAATTATTATCATACTACTATAACTGGCTATGTTGATAAATTATGCTTAATAAATAATCATGGTTTAAAGTAGATACCAAGGATTGCATAAGAGAGGAGAGAATAAACTCCCTCTCTCATTGGTGGATGATTTATGAAGCCTCTAATTTCCCAAAATGGATATGTAGGTAGGGTCATCATGAATGAACCACCGAGATTTAGGTTTGAGCATAGGAGTGACCATAAAACTAATAGAATATCACTCTCATGTATAAGAATATAAGTGGTGGCATTGATTTGATGAGAAAATGGTGAACGGAGAAGTTATTAAGCCAACACTTCTAAACTTGATTGGAAGATTCCCATTTGAATAAGTTTTGTAGTTGTTACTAATTGATTTATGAAAAAAATAGTAGCAACCATGGGGTGGTTGTTACACTAGATGTCCATGCAGCTAGTTCAAAGATATTATTATTTTATTATTTATCCTTCTATAGCTTGGACTAATAATTATAGTGTCATTAAGAAGGGAGGTCAATTATGAGAGGGGTGGTTTCAAAGTGATTTGACTTCATTATCACTACTTTCTCAATATTAGGGATTTTGGGAAAGAGTGGATGATCTTGAACATGGTTGGTATCCACATTAATTGGTTGCTCTAATTTGAAGTGGCATACTTAAGAATGTGTGCTCACTCTTTAGATGGGCCAAGTGTACTTTCATTTGTAGTTATTATGATAGAGCATTGAGTGTTTGGTCACAATGGGCTTGGTTTTTCTTTATAACATTTATAGAGTGTTGGATAATTGCTTGATTGGTTTCTTGTAGGTTGAATAGTATTACATGGTCATAATGTTATACAATTCAAGAGAAAGTTCAAGGATGTGTTGATGCAACACTTCTATTGAATTAAAATAGACTTGTCATTTCTTTAAAGGTGACATTTGTCTAAAAGGTTTTCTCTATATACATATGCATGCGATATTATGTGCCCTCATTTATATATGGGTTGTGTCATACATTTATAAAGGAAATAGCCACCACTAATCCAACTTTTAAAATTTAATCACTAAAAGGTGGCATATATGTAAATTGAATGTTGAAGCGATGTAAATTAATAATAAAATGTGTACATTTTAGTATATTTTATGTTCGTATTTAAAAATAAATAAAAATATAATATTTTAATATAATTATTTTATAAATTGACACAATAATTTAGTTGTTGATAAAATTTTGACAAATAAAATTATGTAGATGTTGATCTTTATATACTATATTTTATTTTATTTTCCTTCAAATTTTTTGGGTGTATTTATAACTTGAAAGCTTAGTGCATGGATTTTCTTTTTCTAATTTTCATAAATACACATTTTTATAAATATTAAAATGTGTGTATTAGAAAGTAACCTTTTCCATTCGACATCAACTTTCATACTAACTATTTATCTAAATTAAAAATGATAATACCATATTTATAGAGATTCTTTTATCTATCCCATCATATTTTTTCAATTGTTTTTTATTTTTTTTAGTAGTTTTCTTTATATGGTAATCAACTTAATATTTTTGTGCTAATTAGCTACTTTTAGTAAATAAATAAATAAATATATATATATATATATAATTAAACTATTAATATATATATTTGAGAACTACACATATGGATCTACAAAAGGATACTTTTACATTTCAAAAATGTCATTTACATGAACACAAGTTGAAACATCGAGGTTTTCAAATAATTTAATTTTTGGGTAAATTGGAATTAAAGTGATGCTAAATATGCATTTAGCTAACAATTTAAGTTGGAAAAATTTGTGGGATAATTTATCTAGAATGAATCTTAAATCACAAGTTTTACCAAATAATTCGTTTGTAGTTAGAAATATTTAAATTCACTTGTGTTGATAAGCTGGCCAAAAGTGTGATACAACTTTGTACTTTTACCCATTTACTTGCTAATTCTAATTCATTAGTTTGAATTTCTAAATTTTTATTCAAATTCTATTTAATATTTAAATTATTTTATCACATGTTATTAATTTGACTTGAAGGCTTAATTATTATAGCATGAGTAAATTTTTTTATCTATTTCTTAACATCTTTTTGTGTTAATGTTTGATTGAAAATTGAAGATTTTTAGGATCAAAGAGATATTAATCAAGCACAAAATGTTGTAAAATCCCATACTTATATTGATTGAAAGAGAAACCATAAATAGGAAAGAACAAGGAAATCAAGATCCACAAGATGTGGATAGGAGTGGAGTGGTCACAAATCACCTACCACAAAGATGGATTTAGACTCCTGACCTCCCATGAATGAAGGGAAAGACTCCTTCAACATGGAGCAGTGGTGGATAACAACCCAACAACCTTGACACCTAAGTAGGCTTAAGTAAGCCATGTATAAAACTATGTGAACACCAACACCCCCCTCAAGCATAGGTTAGGTGGGAATTATAAAGATGGGTCTTTGCTACAAGGCTATTTTAGGTACCCATGCACACTGCAAGACTCCCATAAATGGAGAAAGATAGAAAACCTAGTGGGAAAAAACTATCCTCCAAAAAAAGAGAAAGCAAAAGATGTACAAGTGAAAGAAGAAGAAAGATAGAAGGACTCAAGACTCCCAAGAACTACTTCTCTCACAAAAGTACAAGAGATATTCACCCCATAGGAGAGAAAAAGAGATACTTGGAAGCCCCCCATAATATGTAGTTCACATAGATGCTCGATGATGTATGCCGAAGGGAATCCATGAATGTTGAACCAAATGTATCCCTTTAGGAAGAAGGCGAACTATAGAAGTGTGCAAATAATCTTCCCATTCCTGATAGGAACATACAAAAAGAAGTATATAGTTCTTTGAATTATGCACAAGATCCAAAGATGTAGATGATTCCCATAATGTCTTCATAGAATGCTCAATGATCTCCAAGCCAAAGCTGATGTGCGACGAAGATTCAGGAACAGGGACCAAAAGGATCATAGATGTACGATGGTAACTAGAACCATAAAAATCTGATACTGTCACTATAGAAGCTAATGTAGGGAAGGAATCAGCAAGAATATCTGAAGAAGACAAGGATGATGTAACTTCAATGAAATCATCAAAAAGAAGACTGATGTCCTCAATGTGTGCTTCCATGCAAGCAATGCGGGACTCTACAAAGACATGAAATGTTGGGTAGATATGTGCACCCCAATCAACAATTCTAGGAAGACTAATTTCTTGTTGCAAAGAAGTGTTAGAAGCTCTCAAAGAAGCAACTCTAAAATCCAATGAAGCAATAGGAGGAGGCAGAGGAATGATGATTTCCTCTATGTCAATTGGATGCTCTATATCTAGAGGAATGATGATTTCCTCTATGTCAAATGGACACTATGCATCTGAATCATGATGCAGGAAGGGAGAAACATTGGAGTCTCCATGTATTTCCCAAATTTTGATCCATAATGCATGTGGAATTTCAATATCCATGATGTCATACAAAGAGGCATCTGGAAAATGTAAACTAATTAATCCACAAGTATGATCACTAATGCTCTGATACCTGAAGATTTTTGGGATCAAAGAGATATTAATCAAGCACAAAATACTATAAAACCCCATACTTAGATTGATTGAAAGAGCAACCATAAATAGGAAAGAACAAGGAAATCAAGATCCACAAGATGTGAATATGAGTGGAGTGGTGGAAAATCACCTACCAGAAAGATGGAGTTAGACTCCTAACCTCCCATGAATGAAGGGAAAGACTCCTTCAACATGGAGTGGTGGTGGATAACAACCCAACAACCTTTACACCTAAGTAGGCTTAAGTAAGCCATGTGTAAAACTATGTGAACACCAACAAAAATAAAATCTACGTTTGGTACTCGAGTGAAGTATTTACATTTGGTTGGCATTGTTTTAAGAGAAAAATAATGACAATTTGATAAACCCTCATTACAATTTTAAATTAAATGTGTTGGGTAGATATTCATAAAAGTTAGATGAATATGAAGGTCACTAAAGCCTTCTTAGTTGAGGATTCAAAAGCAACGATGTCTAATTCGAGTAGGAATTCATTACTTACCTGAAACTTGTGCCAATTAGAACCTATTGTAGATAAATTTATAATTTTTCATTTAAGTTTCATCTTCTCTTATTCAAGAAACTCACACATCTTGAAAGAAATATTATATGTAAATTGAAAATAAAATCCTTTATAAAAAAATGTACAATAGAAAGAAAATCCTGAAAATCTAAGTCTATAGAATTAATTGTTGTCATCCTACCAAAGAAATCCCTCATCCTCTTGACTAAAAGTATGATATTACTTCTAATTGATTTGTATCTAAGGGATCATTAACAATTAATAGGGTTCACCAACCATTGTATGTAGAATTCAATAAGGAATTTTTTGATCTTTATTCTTGGCAATAATTTATACTCAATTGGTTACAATTTATTGAGATTGGACGAAGCTTGGTGAGAGTAATCAATCAAAGAAATTTTAGAATCATATATCCACTTTCATGACTCTACCCCCATCCCTATTTTCTTATCTACAATTAAAATTGAAGATTCAATTAATAATTCTAGTTAAAGTTTAGTTTAACCAAGAAGAAAACTACCAAACTTATAATAATGGAATATTTTCCTTAAAACTTCTATCATTCTCAAAATGCATTTTATTTTGCATGGTAGAAGATACTCTTCTATTTTTTCATTGCAACGATTCAAAAATAATTTATAGGATTGAAGAATAATAGTAAAATAAAAATAAAAATAGGGATTCTAATATTGTAAAGCCCTAGCTATGAGAGTAATACACACACACACACACACACACAAGATAAAATCAACATGTATGGTTATCAAAAACCATATTTAAATATCCTCATGAAGATTAAATTATAACATCACAATACCATAAAATTAGATAACAAAATGGAATATCATAATTCGGATACCTGTAAGTGAACATGATCTAAAATGGTCATGATTAGCATCCTTGTTGGCCGGGTTTACTTTTGTATACTTGTGAGGTGCAAAAAAATCAAGTAAGTGAACTATAGGCCCCCCACCTCAATCAAGTGGACCTGGCAAGCTATCCCAATAACAAACCTATAAAGGGCCAAGGTCTTCAACTCACGTAGTGATTGGTTTGGGTCAAGGCTTAGCTATGTGGAGAAATTAGTTCATCCAATACTACATTGTGGGTAATTTATCAACATAGTGGGGTCAACTATAGGATGTGATTATCACACCTACCCCTCTAGTGTATCCTAGATAAAAATGAATTTCAATTCATTCTGCACTATACCATGGGTCATATCCTTTTCTCGGTCATCTACACCAATTGATATGGTGATAAATATTGGTGTGAGGTACATATTGGTTAACTAGGAAGATGATTCAGTGCATCCCATACTACACCATGGGTCCACCCTCCATCGCAAGGTCTTATGAGCTCATGTGAGAATTCCTGAGTAGTGAACCTATGATAGCCTGGTGGATTCCAACTTCAATCTTAAGTTTCATCAATTAATAGCCCTATTCTAAAGGGGAAAAAGGATTTATGACATATTCTTTTTTTTCTAAACAATGTGGTCTAGTTTAGGTACCTATGATTATGAGAAACCATGATTACCATTTTAGCTCACTAACTTGCTTAGCTAATGCATATATCCTCAACTATATGATTTTCATAGATTATATAAAATTTTGAGCTTTCATAGCTTGAGATTGAAGGAGTTGCATTAGGAGAACGATTGATGATCTAGAGGAATAAGCATGCCATTTTCTCAAGAATCCTCTATAACCCATAGATATATTTACATATATATTTATATATTGAAAGTTTAACAAATGTTGGAATCCAAATCTTATCTTAACCATGATCTACATAAGGCATTTAAACTTTGTTTTTCCCTATTCTAGACCTTAAAGCATACACATATTTATTAAGTATTTTGGATGTTCAATATATAGCGAGGGGTAAAATAACTTGTTGGCTGCCATAAGGATATGGTCTTAAAGGAATATTATAACTTTAGGATTCTCTAACCTTTTATCTCAATAAATGAAGGTAAACATGTATGAGGCTAATTTCTATTATTATGTTATATTCTACATATATTTTTTAGTTTCACTATCAATATTATTAAATCAAAGAAGATGTCATAAATAGTTGTAATAGATTGGTCATTTCATATTAAGGTGCATAAGACAATATCTTAAAATCCAAGGCAATCATCAAGGACAAGGGCGAACAACAATATTGTAAAGACTGATTTATGTCATATTTCTAGATTCTAGGCTTTAATCTCCATATGCATAACAGTTCTTAAGTCTTATTCAAAGTAACAATGGATTCTGAAATGGTCAATAGTTCCCTTTTAAAATTAGATGCATGGGACTAGGTTTTTAAGTTCATCACTATTTTTCTTGTATAACTTGACAATCTCAAACAATACCAAATCTGTGTATGTGTAGGTTAAGAACCAACCCCAAATTTGTACATACTTCTATTATATAGAAAATGGCTTGGTTAATGACTAGTTCTTTCTCATCTCTAAATCAGTCTAAGATTCGTTCTAAGATTCGTGAAGTAAAATTAACAGTTATGTTATTTTTGAAAGATCATATCATCATAAAAGTCAATAATGGGTTAGTTTGACAATCATATCATATAAAAATTAAGTACAATCATATCATAAATTTAGACAACGTAACTATTAATTATCCACTTCCATTAATTAAAAATTGCATTAATATACCATTAAGTTTTGAGGCTACCATGTAATCATCGAGTCCATACAAAAATCAAAATAAATGTACAATTATATACTAGACATTAGGGTTCCTTCGTCCAAATTACATGGAACGACAGACAACACACACAAAAATGGAGATGTGACAAATATTTGTCTCGAAAATTTTAATCCATGGAAAAGAACACACTATTAACATTTTCTATTTTAAACTCAAAATCTTCCACTAAACCAATCGACGAACCAGGGAACCCAAAGTTAGACAGAAACATCGCACATGTACTACTTTCATACAGCCGTTACGATTGTAATTTCTTCTTCATTCTGTCCAAGAGTACTATGGTTGTGGACGCTGCTCATCATCGAAGTGAGTTCTGTGAGCACAAAACCCATATCAGGTCGCTCGGCCTTATCTGGGTGAGCGCATCTCAGGGCTATGTTTGCAACAGTGAAGGCTTCTCCTTCAGCAAAGATATCCCACCCATCTTGTTTAAGTTTAGCATCTACAGCTTCTTCAAAACGATTGTTCTCTATCATGTGCCTTACATATCCTGGAATATGGAACTGACTGGAACCTCGTGCTTGATCAACATGCCTCTCCCCTGTTATCATCTCTAACACAACAATTCCAAAGCTATAAATATCATGCTTATAAGAGAGCTTGTTATTCCAGCAATACTCTGGAGCCCAATAGCCTTTAGTACCTATTATTTTATCAGTTGACCTGTGTGTGCCCGCCCAATCTACATGCCTAGAAAACCCAAAATCAACAAGCTTTGCCTCATTATCATTAGCATCCACCATAATATTCTGAGGCTTGATATCAACATGAATGATTTTATTCTGGTGTAAGAATTCAATTCCCCTGGCTATACCCATTATCATTCTGAAGCTCTGCTTCCAGCTGTAGGTAAACCCCGTACAATTTTCTCTCAAATAGTCATCCAGAGTACATCCATCTATATAAATGTAGGCCAAGTAGGATATATTCGCTTGTATACACCAAGCATACAGCTTGTTTATGTTAATGTGCTCCTTTCCCTGCAGAAGTTCAACTTCATTCTCCACCCATATTTTTGTGTCAGGGGATCTATGTTCTATTTCCTTTATTGCCAAATCTTTACCTTGGAAGGCACCCTTATAAACTCGTGCAAAGTTTCCTTCCCCAACTTGATGAGACTCATGGCAATAGGTTTTTATGTGAACTATTTGATCTGGTGTAAGGTTTGTATAAATTTGTGTAGGCACGAGTTCCTGGTTGGAGGAGAGACCTACATCCATCTCTGCAATTCTTCCTCTTCCTGCAATCCCATTTTCTTGAATTGTGTTATGAGTAGTTGTTGGTATAACAGGTATCATTTGCAGGTTGGAGGATAAACTCGGAAGAACCTGTTGTTGTCCAACTACTCCTTTCCCTTCCACATTTACAGCTGACGAAGGCAGCGAGGAAATAGTTCCTTTATGTTTTGGGTCACGTTTGTACATGAACCTGGTCACGAACTTGTACGCGATGAAGAATTTACATGATAGTATAACTCCAACAGAGGAAAATAAAAATTAAAAACCAACAATATTGACAAATGCTTCTATAATTCCTTCACAGCAGTTGTTTGCTTCTGGAAAACAATTTAGATTAGTAACAGTAGTTATGATTAGGTTAGTGGTTTCATGTAAAGAGTATGGATCCTTCAAAAATTCATTTATCTTAGATTCATCGTTCTAAGCAAAGCGTTTATCAATAATTAAAGTTAAATAATTTTGTTTGAAGAAATAAATTTAGAAAACTGTGATTACTTACCAATTACTATAATTACAATAATAACTACTCCAGATGAATCTGTAGAGCTATCCATTGCAGCCTGCTCTGGAATCGATAAAAAATGTGAAAATATCATTAATCTATACGGAAGATTAAAAATATATATGTATTTTTAATTTCTTTAGAAGTTTAAGACTTTACAATCAAAGGCTCAACAATTTCAAACTAGTTGTTCTAAACCTTCCAAAACTTAATATTTATAAACTAGGATAAAGTGTTCTAAATTGTAACCAATTTAGAACCCATCTTACACCCATATTCTAGTTTGTTATTTCTTTACTTTAAATAAATTAACCTTACAAATTAGACCAATTTCTATGGGTAAAACCCAATAATATAATGCTGTAGAAAGCTTCTAAGACAAGTAAAATATATAGTCTATTAAATTGATTATCATAGTTACACCAATTTCTGTGTAGGCTAAATCTGAATAATAAAGTTATACAAATCAACTAAGAGAAGTACACATTCCTAATCCAATCACCAAAGTTTCAGCCACTGTAATCAATAGATAAACAAACAAAAATAAAATAAAATTACAGATCTTAAAAATTGCTGAATTGATGGTTTGTACAAGATGAAGTGCAGAAAACATAGGAAAGCAAGTTCAATTTTATGACAAGATTGAATTGCCTAATTTGCATACCTTTAAAGTATAGATCTGACAGTGTGGCAGAATGAGGACCTTCTTATTTTGATTTCTAAAACTGGAAAAAAACTATGTTATAGGTAGGCTGCTTTTTAACATTGCAAATGGTGTAAATAGAGAATTTTTACGATCCACAAACGTCGATTGCATCCAAGCCAAAAATCTTCCGAATATGTATATCCCTTTTGTTTCTCCGGTATAATCGAAATAATGGAGAGGGCTTGGATGGGACAAAAGCATTACCTTGTTGAAAGAAATTGCGTTGCAATTTCCTTCATTAATATCTACAAACATATAGAGCCAATTCAAAATTAAATATGCTTACTAAGCAATTTATTCTATACGATATATTTTTTATTTTGATTATTGTAATCGTGAAATTGTATAATTATGCTATTTTTTATTTTGATTTGAGTTTATTTTTAATTTAATGTATTAATATGATTATATAGTAATATGCAACACAATTTTTGTATTATGTTTTATTTTTTCTATATTGTTTATTTTTATTTTCACTTATTTTCATGTATTTAATTTTATAATTGTTCTATTTGCACATATCAAGATGTATTCATTCTTTTATTAATACATATCTGATCCACCTAATCCTTTCCTTGAGATTCTAGATTTCCTATGCTAAGTCAACCCTATAATAGACAAGAGTGATCCTACATGACACAAATTTGACCCATATTTCAACCTTTTAAAATTTGATGTCACTAACACCTACACTTTCTTATAAATCATTGGGAGCCAACTTGTTGAACACTTGTGCAACTATTCCTTATGTCTTAGTTTTCAAAGACATTTATGTAAGCATTTAAAATCAATCAAGGTATCCTAGATCATTCACATTACAAGGAGCATTTATTAATGATGACATTTTATCTTGGAGCACTAAAAGGAATAAAAACATGCATCAAAGTAATCTATAACATGGTGTACCAAGGGGTTGCCTAGGGATAATGTAAACCATTAGAACCCATCAACTGCTTAATAGTACACATGAATACTCATGCAACATATCTATTTAAGCCTCTCTACAAGCATATACCCATCTTAAATAATCATAGATAAAATTTAGTGTTGGTGAACCTCTCCATCTCTATCCTTGATGTGCTTATCATGTTCCTACAATATTTTTTATGCAACCTCTTATTCAAATTAATATTAAAGAAAAATTCTTCTAACTAAGACCTACAATCTAAGGTGATCAAAATTTGATACCAAATCAAAGGAAGAATGTCTAAAATACACTTATTACACTAATACATTAGAGGATCTACGAACAAATTAAATTGATTGTATGTTTACAAAAAAAAACACAAAAATATTTATCATAACTTTGTGAATTATTGATGAACTAGTGATGACCTAGAGCAACAATGGCAATAGGAGGTTTCAATTTACAAGTGATGGAGATGAAGACAATGAGGGTGATTCAAATGAGCATGAAATGGATGTCAAGTTCATCTTTTTTGGAGATTGATGTAGGAGCATTCAAGATGTACAACAATCTTGCATCACCCAAAAAATAGTTTTTATTTATTTATTTCTACTTTGGTTTGGTGAATAAGGATTAAAAATAATAGGTTTCTATTTTTAGTAATTTTGCATATGAATGTGTTGGAACTCAATATTCTCCACAAAGCTCTGCATTGGTAAACTACACATTGTGGGAGAATTTCAACCCAACAACAGTTCTAGAATGGTAGATATTAATCATTTAAATTCTAGCATCTTAATATAATTTTGTTAGATTGAGATATGAGGCATTAAATGACCCTTTTTCAGCTCAAAACATGGCTAAAGGGAATTGTTGGGAATTTTGAGTACTTTAGTTAAAAAAACTAAAATCAATTAGATGCTTGAATCATAAATTATAGCTCTCAAAATTTGTACTAAAATTGTGTAAAATTTGCCCCTCAGGGACTACAATATTTTTTTAATTCACAACAACTACCAACATAAGCGACTAAAAATATTCCAACTAGATTAGCATGCTATATTCAAAGTTCTTCAGTCATCCTCGTGACAATAAATCTACATCACCACTTATATGATTACACTCAAAAGCACTAAGCTCCTATCGTTAAGGTGTTTCCTAAACCTACAACCTAAGTCTTGAGGGTTCGTGATGAACCTCCCTACATATCCCCTCATGGGAAACATAGGCATCGTAGTTCACCCCATAATATTAGAGGGATTTATTTCTCTCCTCTTGCATGAGATATTTTATCTCACATTTAACCCATGACTAATATTTAATTATAGATAAGCTATCAACCTAACCAATTATAATATAAGGATAATAAATTTTCCATCAAGTGTTGGGTCCGTACCAAAAATTAGTCTAAAAAAATTCACAATAATTGCCAAGGGCATATCATAACATAATCCAAAATATCATATACAGTGATTTTCATGAGCATACATCCATATTCACAAGTTGATTTGCTCATACATAGTACAAGTATAGCAGTGGCTAGATCATACACCAACAACAAGTGAAAAAGTGACTCGATCATACACAAATCACATGTATAATAGTGACTAGATTATACATAGATCACAAGTATAACAGTGATTGGATCATACACAGGTCACAAGTATAATAGTGACTAGATCATAAATATATCACAAGTATAATAGTGACTAGATCATACATAGATCACAAGTATAACAGTGATTAGCTCATATGTACATCACAAGTAGAATAATTATTATCTGATTAACATATCATAATTATATTAGTGACTAGCTCCAGCATATATCATAAATACACCGTGACAAGCTCCATCATACACCACATAAACACAGTGATGAGCTCCACCATACATCTCATAAACACAATAACACTAGCTAACTAACCATCACAATGGATAGCACATGTCCATAATGCATCCTAGATAGAAAGAATATCGGTGCATTATGTGCTACACCACGAGTCCTGTCCTTTCCACCAGTCTTCTACATTATTGGACAAATGGGAAGAGGATTCGATGCATCCCATACTACACAGTGGGTCCATCCTCAATCCTACAAGGCTAGGTATACAAGCTAATAACTGGGAGGGGATTCAATGCATCCCGTACTATACAGTGGGTCCATCCACCATCCCAGAGGTTTCCCCAAGCAATGAATCTACCAAACCCGGTGGATTCCTACTTCAATCACCTATAGGCCACTGTTGACAAGTCTGTCCACCCAAGAAGCAGTAGCTCCTAACATATACCATCTTGTGACCTTACTGGTATTATCAGCTATCTTCTTCACAATCTCGAGTAACACATGGCATCGCTTGTCACTTGTGTGCTTATTAGTGCCATATAGCGAACCATCTCAATACACAGTTAGCCTTGAAATACCATTAGCCACATAAATAGGTACATACCTGTGCAACCTCTATGACCGTATCATAACCACAGTAGCCCGCCACCTTCACCTCTGTGAACTAGGTGGATCCTGACTAATCCCTAGAAATAACTCAAACATTAATCATTGGCAAGGTCCAATGACTACCTATCACTATTCAAATATCCTAGATGTTCACTCCTGCGTAGGTCATACATATCATGAATCACAATCTCAATCTGTTGGTGTAATTAAATGTTTTGTACCTTATCTTAGGTCATAATTACACTTTATTTAAGTTTACTTAGGGACCACATAGGAGTTGTTGGAGAATTTCCACCTTTGGTGGGCTTATCTTCTTATTACTTATCACCTCCACCTTTCATGGACATATCATGTGATTAGGTTTCCACCTTTTGTGGGTGATCCACTATTTGTGGTGGTTATCACATTATAACTTTCCACTTTAGGTGGAGTGATAGCTTTTCATTGTTGTCTCATGTCATAATCTTATGCACTCCTATGTACTCACCTTGGCTATATAACCAAGGGGTTTCTACTACATTGACACACATTGAAGCAATTCCATTATCATTGACATTGAATACATTTTATTCTTGTCAAATTATTTTCTCTCTTCTTTGTGCTTTCCATTTGGTCCATAGATCTTGGCATCCATAGCCAATTCTAATATGGTATCAAAGCATGGCTATATAACCAAGGGGTCTCTACTACATTTGTACATGAAAGCAATTCCATTATCATTGACATTGAATATAGTTTATTCTTGTCAAATTATTTTCTCTCTTCTTTGTGCTTTTCATTTGGTCCATAGATCTTGGCATCCATGGTATCAAAGCATGTTTGATTCTAACATGGTATCAAAGCTGGTTGGGTGCCATTGGAGAGTCTATTTCTAAAGAGAGGTACCAGATTTGGGGAGGTTCCATTTTTGGTTCTTTATTGCAGGTTTATATCAGAGCTTGTAGGTGCAAATCTAAGCTGACCATTGCATCCAGAAGGTTTGAGAAAGTCGATTTTGCCTTTTGTTTCGTCCAAATCAGACATATGAGGCCAAATCTATGAGGGTTTGAAGCTACATTGTGGTTGCCAAATCCAGAAGGTAGCTACATTTTTAGGGCATTTTGGGTCAAATCCGACCCTGCCATCGAGTCCAGAAGGGCCAAAAACCCTAAGATCGACTGTTCAATCGTCCAAATCGGAGCAAGTCATCCGGTGAAGCAAAATTTTTTTGCCCAAAGAGCCATATGACCCCCCAAGTCGCCATTACGTCGAAGATACGATTTTGCAAAAAAAAATATATATATTTTCGAAAAATTTTGAATTCAAAAATTTTTTGTATTGAATTTTAAAAAAAAAAAAAAGTCTGTGACTGCAGACTCATACACCACACACCGTACCCTGCAGACCTGCAATGCAGAGGCAAGTGCGCCACAGGTACCGGTGGTACCGCAAAGGACATGTGGCTTGTGGCCTGTGGCCCCACCACCCCATAGCCAGCATCCTCCACGTGGCGGCCACGCAGGCACCCATGGGCCCCCACAATCCCGACGGGCGTTCAACCCGGCTGCTGCATTTCTCTCCGATGGCCGGTAAAATCATATATTCCAACGAATATTCCTCCACCGACAGCGGTCACATAGATTCTGATGATTACCAAATACTGCCACATATTTGCAGAGAATATTTTGTGAGAATATTCGGTCACAAGATTCCGTCAACTATGAAAGAGCATATTCCGATCTATTTTCTGGAAGAGTTTTTTTTTTGGCGACGGACAGGAAACCGTCAAATTTAATGCCGTAAATTGCTGATGTCAGCAATACGTCAGCACTATGTCAGCGCATATTTGAAATTTTCTCCCCCCTCACGAATGGGCTTTTGATTTTTGCAGTTCAACTTCAGAGGCTCATATCTTGCTCAATTTGGCTCCTTTTTTCAAGCAATTTTTTTTTATTTGGGATAATTTTTCGTACTCTTCATAGTGGTGCAATCATGTTTTTGTTTTGGTTTCTAGTTTTTCCAAAAATTTCAGATTCTCACAGGTGTTTCTACTTCGGCCTCATTTTGGGAACTTTGAGAGCTCATAACTTGCTTCTACAGTAACATTTTTTGGTGATTTTTTTTTTGAAAGTGCATGATTTTTCATGTAATTTCTAGTGGTGTGATCAGATTTATCTCATCTACTATAATTTTTTCACTATGAGTTTGAGGCCTATTTTGGCAATTTGCATGTACCAAGATCAAAGTCCACTTTGCTATTTTTGGCAGTGGCCATTGTAAATGCAATAAGTATAAAGTGCCAAATCAGATACTGCTTGGAGGGTTTCTTGATTGAGTGATTTGGGGGGGTAATCTTTTGCCTTTGTTAGTTTATGTCTCTTGATTGGTCGATTGTGTGACTAAAGTTGAGGATTTAATATGGGCATAAAAAAAAATCCTGCTATAATAGGGTTAAATCCATGGAACTTTAATTCTTGGCGAGATGGAATCCTAACACATTGTAGGTGGCTCAATCTTTTGCCATATCTCTATGGACTAGTTCCTAAACCTTCATCAAAATGGAAGAGAGTTGTGTAGGACATAAAAACAGAACATATTGTGCGCTTAATTGGTTGTAATATGGATATTGATATACTAATGGCCATTGATGATATTGAGATCCCTCGTGATCTTATGACCAAACATTGGGAGATGTATGGAGACTCGAATGAACCTCCATTTCTAGAGGATCCTGTTGCAAATTGTCTTGTTCCACTTGCAGAGTTTTGACCTATTGATGATAAAACAACTGAAACACTTGTTGATTGGGAAAGGTATGGTAGTTTTGATGACACAGAACCTTCTCCTTCTCCTCCTACAGAGACATCTATTGAGACTTTAGTTTCTATGGCTCCTAATCTAGATTTAGAGGGTTCATCTTCTTCATCTATGAGTCAACATCTTGAGGCTGAGGACTCTTATGATCTAGCATTGGCAGATTCATCTACTATTGTAGTTGATGATGCTTGTGATTCCACAGTTTGGGTTCCTTGTGATTCAGTGCAGCAGGACATACATTGTCTTCCAGATATGGCTACTTTGGATGGCTTCTTGACAGGTATTTCAGACTTGTTTGTGGAGTCTCATCTTGCAGATTTGGGGGACATCATTGATGACATTCATCTTCTCTTTGATGAAGATGATGCTTCTTAAGTTGTTATGAGGGAACACTCTGACCCTCTTGTTCATTCTCTACATGATCATTCTTTGCAGTTTGACATGAGTGTGGATAATTTTGGACAACATTTGGAGGAGGCTTCTTTGTCTTTAGAGGGGATATCATTCTCTTTAGATCATGTTCTACATTTATCTCTACTAGATGTTGGATTGTACTTTTCAGCAGTGTGGCCTAGAATGCTTATTTGGAGTGTGTCCTCTTTCGGCATCGACATGGAGACACTTGAGCATACTTCAGAGACATCATACATCCTGCATACATCCTTGGTTTTGTTTCTTCCTAAGGGGAGGAACATTGTTGGACGAAATTGGATCATCTTCAGCATTCAATGTCGAGCTTCTACCATCATTGCAGGAGACTCAACATTGAGGGGGGGCTGCCTTGTATCTCTTCTACTTCTCTCTTATGGGGGGTTCTTTTTCCTCACATGGGCTTTTTCCCTTCTCATCCATCATTGAGAGCATTTCTATATTGTATTCCATCTCTCTTTTGGGGAGGAGTTTTGTCCCACTGGGTTTTCTCCTTTTCTCCGTTTGTGAGAGATTGCATTGCATTTGTACATGGGTACCTAACATGGCCTAGTTGCCGGGACCCATCTTGCATTGTTTGATTCTCCCTAAGTTGCACTTAAGGGGGGGTGTTGGTGTAATTAAATGTTTTGTACCTTATCCTAGGTCATAATTACACCTTAGTTAAGTTTACTTAGAGACCACATAGGAGTTGTTGGAGAATTTCCACCTTTGGTGGACTTATCTTCTTATTACTTATCACCTCCACCTTTCATGGACATATCATGTGATTAGGTTTCCACCTTTTGTTGGTGATCCACTATTTGTGGTGGTTATCACATTATTAGTTTCCACTTTAGGTGGAGTGATAGCTTTTCATTGTTGTCTCATGTCATAAGATTACGACACTTGTCATAATCTTATGCACTCCTATGTACTCACCTTGGCTATATAACCAAGGGGTATCTACTACATTGACACACATTGAAGCAATTCCATTATTATTGAAATTGAATACAGTTTATTCTTATCAAATTATTTTCTCTCTTCTTTGTGCTTTCCATTTGGTTCATAGATCTCGGCATCCATAGCCAATTCTAACATGGTATCATAGCATGTTTGATTCTAACATGGTATCAGAGCATGTTTGATCCTAACACAATCCATAGATACATGGGCCTATACATAAACACATGGATATGGAGTTGAATTACATAGACACATTAGAGATACATCCAACGAAAATGAGATGGACTTTACCCATCATATACATATAATCAACTACCCAATTTAAAGTAGTTAAATCCCTTAATTATCTTTAATAGAAACCTATTATGTATTAATTATATAAGTTATTAAATTCCCTTAACTTGATCATACCCATTCAATACCTATTTTAGCCTCAAACTAAAGCTTACAAAGGAGGAAAGGTCATATCATGTAGGAAAAATCCCAACATCAGGGAGTTATCGCCCCCTCTAGACCCTCCCACTATGGACCTGAGGTCACAAAGACATACCTCGCCCAAGGACCGCCTATGTTTCTGCTTCCAAATGGATCAAATTCACACATAGTTCTCCTCACTAGGTCTCTCAAAGGACCTACAAACAAGTTTCCCCATAATCAAGGTTTCATTGATATTTCTCTTCAATTATTAATGTTTATCCATAAAAAGGAAAACATAAATAGGTATATAATTTACCCACCCATTATAATTCATAGATTAGCTCAAGAACACCCCAAGGTTTATTTTCACAAGTCCTAATCTTCATAGGGGCTATGCTTATCACTCAACATGAAATTACATTGATTCTCACAAACCCATAGGAAAGTACTTCCATTTCAAATTTACCGATTAGATTCAATATTGAGGTTCTTATACTCAAGAGGTCGATAGATTTCTCTTGAAGGACATCAAATAGAATTTATAAACCTTTTTAAAGTTATAATCATCACCCAAATCCTACTTAAGAAGGTTGGCAGCACTATATCCATTAGACAATTATATGAAAACATAATCACATTAATATTATTATTAATAATATTCTTGGACTTCTAAATTCCTTTACCTTATGGCACAAACCCCACATTCTTATGATAGTCTATTTAATAGACTAGCTAGTTTATTGGTACTTGACATTCAGTCAAAACCTATCCTTAATGGTCATTAGTAAGGTACTAAGAAATTCTACCTAGGATTTATCTTATAACTCGATCTCAACCACATTGTCAAATTAATTGATAATTTCCTTCCAATTGGTATACAATTTAAATTGTGGTTCACTTCATCTATATTATCCTTCTTTCGTTCATATGTTATATCAAGGTTCTCATAATTAAGGGGTTGAAAGTCTTCATATAGTCATATTAAACATTTATCCTCAAATCCAAGGTGGATCACCAAGAGTATCAATTTACAACACTAAAAGTATGTTTAGTACAATGAGCTTCTAGTGCCACTAACAAGTCATCATTTCTTAAATTATTATGCAACCATAATCCAATACTTAGATTAGGTAATCAAGTTCCTAGTTCATAATATATAAAGGGGTTTACATAGCTATATTTTTAACCCACCTCATTCCATGTAAAACACTAAGGTAAGAATACGCACCATCTTCCTATTTTTATGATAAAAGTTCAAGCCTTTGGAAAATGTATTAGTTTAATCTTGATGGATTATCTTGTAATATAGAGGTGATTTGGTTTAGGTAGATAGAAAATCATAAATTTTTAGGTCTATTAATAAACTTTATTTGATATTTATCAAGACCCCACTTCCCTTTTTACTAAGTTGATAGAGTTTAAACTTCTAAATTTTGAGCAATTGCATGTTGCAAATCATAACTTCTCTATATGCATACATTTTTCATACCCTAGTAGGAGTTCCCTCTTGATCACTCTCTCACATAAATATTAACTTATTATTCGGGTCAAAATATCAATTGATTAATTTCTTCCCTTACACTTTCTTTGAGTTATTCACATTTAAAATAATTATAATCAATGATAAACCTCCACATCAAGAAACTTAGCACATTTATCCATCCATTCATAATATGTTAAATCACCAACCAAAAGAATTAACATTGTATTTAACTAACACATTTATTTCTAAAATAAGTTCTTCTTCTTCCATGTTATTGGAATCTTTAATTCTTTAGGTTATCACCCATTTAAATATAAACTATAATAATAACGGATCACACAATTAATATTATAGATAATCTCAATATGCATCACTTATCTAGTTTAGATCAGATGTCTCCTTCATAGTGAGGGCGAGTCTACACGGGCCAACTGGTGAAATCAGTCTGTCTTTCCATAATGCTTTAATGGATGCCTGTAGCCAAATCCATGCTCTCTTTTTTCTTTGGGGGAATAGGCAAATTGAATGCTTTCAATCCTCATAAAATATCGCTTGACACTTACTCAATGCTCCTGTTGCTACTCATTGCCTCTTTAAACATACATCATATGATACCAAAATCTACCCGTTTGTGAATATCTTACAACCATTGTAATCCACCATTCTTTGTATTCTCCTCCTATTGACCTCTGTTTCTTATGTTTCTCTTTTCATCCCAAACATAGACCATCCTCTACATTTTTCCCTTTTGTTTTCACAAAATGCCCTCCTTCATTTCACACGCCCCTGTTTTGGTCCTTTCTATATTCGAAGCTCCGATTTCAATGCAGGTTGTAAGAATATTGGCAACCATTGGGAGAATTTTTCTTTACCCCTGCCAATTGTATTTTCTTGAAATCTCTATCACCTTTTCAACAAATCCATTGTGTGCATATCCCTGTTCAATAATCCAGTGCTTCCCGAAAATACACTGAGCCTTAAATTTCTATCATCTTCACTCCTAGTGTTTTCATCTAATTCCCTACTCGAATTATTCCTTCCCCCCATCATACCTACTTCCATTCTCCTTTTGCAATTTCTTCCTCTTCTACTCGTATTCTACCCTTCCTCACACCTCCTTTTCTCCCGTCTCCTCCAAAATATCATGCAAATTCGTTGAGAAGGGAGGGTTGGGCTGGGCTTAAACATCACACACTAAGTCATTGTCTAGTGTGTGCTGTTTTATGTGGGGCCCGCTTCAAGTTCCGTTTCTACAGAGCTCCGTTTCGGTTGTTTATAAATATAAGTTACCTACCTTCAAACTTCACGGCGGTGACAGTTTATTTGTATTGTTTTGTAACTATGTCCTACTTATTATATATTATATTTAAACCATTATTTAAATTTGAAAATTTAAATTTATTTTTTAATTACATTTAAATTATTATTTAATAATTATTAATATTAAATATGTTATGCATCACTATATAAATATTAATAACTATTGCTAAATATTTTTCATATTAAATTTATCACATAGAATCTTAATTATTAATCTAAATAATGATATATGATAAACTTAATATGAAAAATATTTAACAATAAGTACCAATATTTATATGGTGATGTATAATATATTTAATATTAATAATTATTATTTATTATTAAATAATTTTTATCATTATTGTATAATATATTTTTTAATATTATATATTAACAAATATATTAATAATAACATAATACAATCATAAATATATATTTATCATCGATTTTTATATATAATATAATATAATTAAATATTATATTATATGATTATATGATAATAATAATAATAATTCTAACAATATATTAATTATTAATGATAATATATTTGATATTTTATAAAAATAATTAATATTAGTTAAACAATAACAATTATTAATATTAGATATATTATATATTATTATATAAATATATTAGTAATTAATATTATATTAGTTATTATTAATAATTTAAATATTATACAAATTATATTTATTTATTTAATATTAATGAGAATATATTAATAGTTATATAATTATAAAATATACAATATAATATTAAATATAATTTCAATAATATTAATTGTTAATTAATATTATTAAATAATTGTTTAAATATTAAATATAATTACAAAATATGTTTAAATATTTACATTTAAATAATAGTTTAAATACAATATATAATAATTTAAATATCATTAAATATTATTTGAATTGTCATTATATTGAGTGATCAACATTTTTAAGGATGTCTAATGATATTTAATAATTTATCATATAAAATTCTATACTAAATATTAATTATTACATAATAATTTAAATAGTATGTTTCGTAATAATTAATATTATATATTACTTATCATTAATAATTAGTATTTTTTAAAATAGATTGATTAAATATTAATGATGATATATTATTAATTAAATAATTATTAAATATATTTTATAACATTAAATATAATTTAAATAATATTAACTATTAATTTATATTATTCAATAATTATTAAATAATAATTCAAAAATATGAAATATAGTTACAAAATAATTTTAAATGTAGATTTAAAACACCATATAATAATTAGGGACTGCAGTTAGAAAATAATCTATGGTGTTGAAAAGTGAGGAAGGAGGGACCTAGGAGAAACGGGATTTGAGGCTGATGAAAATAAGGTTTGGAAGCAGGCCCCACATATGACATCACACACTAGTCAATGACTTAGTGTGTGATGTTTAAGCCCAGCTGGGAGGGTCGTGGTGGTTTTTAATGTCTATCAAGTGCCTCTTTCCCACATAGCTTGAAGTCATTGCTACCAAAATAAGGGATGCCATACCTATTAATTACACATCCCTTCTTTCTAGCTACACCATTCTTATTCAGTAGTGTTTGCCTCCCGCGTTTATTTCACTATCCTCCTTGGCTTGTCCCTTCACATGAATGATCGAGGGAAATAATGAGGGTGCCATGCCCCATTAAATCAGTACTCTATCTCACACTCACTTCTTTCCTTATTTTATTATTTTTTTCACCTAGATTGTCCACCATGGATGTCACTGGTGAGGGATGTGACATTCTTCCCCCCTTGGGATAAGCCATCCCAACTTATCAAAGGGTTGCATTGGTTAATTTATTCAAAATCCTAGGGTCACTAGCCAAGTTAAATTCTTTTGAAACCCTTATTCTTGCCTCCCAAGTGGTTTCATTTTCTCTAATTTAGACCAATTTACAATATTTTTTATAAGATTCTAGAGGGTGCATACTATAAATATACCCTCAACTAAGCTTTTTCATTATTTCAATCTTCCATTTTGAATTTACTGGTTGATATTTCTTAAGAGTGGTCAATTTTGTACCAATGAGCACACATATTTACTTGTTAACCTTAATAAGGTATAAAAGTACCATGCATCAATTACCACTCTTGGTATTCAAATACACACCCTACTTAAAAATACCTTTAAATATGTTATGACAATTTCCACGTAACAAGGTGTGAAATCCCATCTAATAATAATTTTATGGGAATCAATAGATACCACAACCTTCCATTGTGCACTCTGATTTTTACAATTCATATATCAAAATTCCCTTTTGTACCCATCTATGTTTCATTTTCGTTAGGTCTAGTCATCTATTCTTAGGAGTTGAATAGTACATTTAACATATTTAAAACAAAACCATACATATTAAGTGACCAACTTAGTTATGGTTGGTTGGTAGTGTAGGATAACATACTTTGTCTAGAGTCAAGTGAGCTTGAACCTAGTTGCTTTGATACCAATGTAAAATTTGCCTCTTGGGCACTACAATTTTTTTTTCAATTCACAACAACTACCAACATAACCAACTAAAAAATATTCCAAATAGATTAGTGCATTATATTCAAAAGTCCTCCAATCATCCTTATGAAAATAAATCTACCTCACCACTTATATGATTACACTCAAAAGCGCTAAGCTCCTATGACTAAGGTCTTTCCTAGACCTACAACCTAAGCCTCGAGGCTTCGTGATGACCTTGCCTATGTATCCCCTCATGGGAATTAGAGGCATTGTAGTTTTCCCCACAATATTAGAGGGAGTTATTTTTATCCTCTTGCACGAGATCTATGATCTCACATTTAACCCATGACTATTATTTAAGTACATGTAATCTATCAACTTAACCAATTATAATATAAGGATAATAACTTTTCCATCAAGTGTTGGGTTCATACCAAACATTAGTATACAAACATTCATAATAATCACCAAGGGCATATCATAACATAATCTAAAAGATCATATACAATCATTGTCATGAGCATACCTCCATATTCACAAGATGATTAGCTCATTCAGAGTACAAGCATAACAGTTGCTAGATCATACAACATTCACACGTGCAACAGTGACTAGATCATACACAAATCACAAGTATAATGGTGATTAGATCCTACATAGATCACAAGTATAATGGTGAATCAATCATACACAAATCACAAGTATAATAGTGATTGGATCATACACAAGGTATAATAGTGACTGGATCATACACAAATCACAATTATAACAGTGACTGCATTATACATAGATCACAAGTATAACAGTAATTGGATCATGTACACAAATAACAAGTATAACAGTGATTAGCTCATATGTACATCACAAGAACAATAATTATTATCTCATTCACATATCAAAATTACATTGGTGACTAGCTCCAACATATATCACAAATATGTTGTCACAAGCTCCATCAAACACCACATAAACATAGTGATGAGCTCCACCATACATCACATAAGAACAATAACACTAGCTGACTAACCATCACAATGGCTAGCACATTACCATAATGCATCCCAAAAAGAAAGAATATCAATGCATTATGCACTATACTACAAGTTCTATCTTTTCCACCAATCTTCTACACCATTGGAAAAATGAGAAGAGGATTCGGTGCACCCATACTAAGTCGTGGGTCCATCCTCAACCCCACAAGGCTAGGTATATAGTCTAACAACTAGGAGGGGATTCATTGTATCCCATACTATACCGTGGGTGCATCCACCATCCCAAGGGTTTGCCCAAGTAGTGAACGTACCAAACCTAGTGGATTCTAACTTCAACCACCTAAAGGCCACTGACGACAAGTCTTTCCATCCAGTAAGAAGTAGCTCCCAACATATACCACCTTGTGATATTAGTGGTATTATCAACTATCTTCTTCACAATCCAGGGTAATAGTTAACATTGTTCACTTTCATGCTGAATAGTGATAGCCAATGAACCCTCTCAATACATGATTAGCCCTAGATTACCATTACCCACATGGATGGGTCCCTATTGATGTAACCACTATGGCTATATCATAACTAGGGTAGCCCTCTACCTTCACCTCTGTGAACCGAGTGAATGCTGAATATTATTCCTTGCTTTCAAAAATATGATGCAACATAAACATGTTTCGTAAGTCCTTTTACATATTGCATCATTTAGAAGTATGGAAAATCTAATCATTGTTCCTTTCTTGATGCTAGACATCTAGTTTGGAACCATTTTCATCCTTAATTACAAACACCCCTTACAATTGGAAATATTGAATTGTTTAGATTTAATAAAATACCTGGTAATTTGGCAGCAGTTATTAATCTTCTCATCATGATTATAAATATCATAGATCTGGGACTTTCCCTTCATTCATCAATTGGTTCTTCAGACAAAGTCACCACCTCTTCAACAGAGGACTGAATTTCAACAAAATATGAAATTCCTTTTCAAAACTTATTAGATTTTGGGTCTTTGTCCACAATAGTCATACCTCAAACATTCTGACACCACATCGCTACCAATTTCTTTCAAAACCACAATCCGTCACCATCCAAACTTAACATTCAACTCCATTTAAATAAATGATTCTAGATGGCCGCCTCCAACTGCTTTGGTTTCTCTTTTCTCATTTTCTTAATTTCTCAAAAGTTCTTCGCAATAAAACCACCATTCAACTAATGATTCAGGTAGAGAACCCATTTCATTTAGTTCAATCTTTACGCCAGTTATTCAAATAAAATTTATAATAGGATTTTTTGTAGTTAGAACTCTTGAATCCTTCGCCAGCAGGACACCACATATCATGGGATTGTTAGGTTCATTTCAACAACCTCTTCCTTCTGGTGTTGAAAATATTCACTATTTAATTTAGAATGGAAAATAATTTGACTTTATGCAATGAATCTTAAGGCTAGATTCTACAATAAGAATTTTCTCCAATTGTCCCCAGCAGAGTCACCATTCTGTTGGTGTTTTGAATTTCCAGCTAAGGCTTTGTAATTCCCTAAGAGGTAGCCAACCTCTATCATAAAGAACCACAAAGGCTAGTGGCCAACTAATGAGACTCAATCGAGGACTAAGATCTCTGGCACTTTTGGCTCAATGAAACCAAGGAGGGTTTTCCTAAGTGTGTTCATGAGAACATTCTATGACTGGTAAGAACAATTCTTCTTACAAATTATAGTCCCTACACATGCAATGAGATAGTAATTACTCTAGTATTGGTAGACCAAATAATAATAATAGTTATCTTAGAGCAACTGGACTGAAGATTTGTATCTCGTAAAGAGAAAGGGTTTAATATTTTGGTTTGTTTAGATCTTGGACCACCATGCTTAGAAATACAGCCCCATAGTAATCCTGAATAAAATAGCCAGTGCCTCATCCATTGGACAGGAGTCATACAAAACGTAATCCAGATATTATGGACATATCACCATAATGATTTACATCATGTGAATTTTAGTTTTAAAACATCACTCCTTAGCAAATCCTGAATATATAATCATAAATTTGTAACTCATTTTTAAGCAATTTGATTAAATCATTGTGTTAAAGCAGGGAAATGAAGAAAACATTCAAATATACCATTGAAGGTGAATGAATATATCATTAATAGGCTCATTCACAACTTATGACATATAATTAGGAGAGCATTTATTCCAAAATATATTATTATTTATTGCTTTAATATCCATAATTACATCAGCATAGTTTGCTTGCTTCATAGTAATCCTGACTAGAAAAGATACTAACTAAAACCTTCAAGAAAACTATAGTAAACGAACTGACTGTACATATATTCAAATCCTCCTGGACCCAAAATCTAACCCTTAACAATGAGCCATAAAATCTCCTTTATAGACAGGAGAGCAACAACCATCGAGACCATTGCTAATTTAAAAAATGAATTTCATTCTAACTGAAATTTGAAATTACATTTTAGAACATTCCTCATCATTAGAAATAACCATAATTGGTTTGAGGGTTCAAAATGGTTACACCCTTGTAACCAGCCAAAGAGAAAACAAACATGCCAGGCACACACACGTCCATATCAACAAAAACTAACCACCGGGAAAACAACACCCACCAGCCACAATCACCACCCATTAGCTAATACTTGTTCAACACATGGCCCTGGTACAAGCGACCGCTTCTGGTTCTCGCTGCCGTATGAAGCAAGACCATCTTCTTTTTATCCACATCTACACAGGTTCTAATAGCACAATACGACATGATTGCAATTATTGGTGAAACTGCAAGGGCCTCTTCATCAACCTCCACAAGCTCGGTCATGGCTGTGAAGAAACACTGATTGTCTGAGTCAGTCTCAGACCCATCATCGTTTGAGCGTGAAGAAAGCACAATAGGGGACATGCAACGCTCAGGCCTTTTTCCATTATTTTGAGCAGCAATGTTGACTGTACCAGGAACAGGTTTCTCCTCCCCAAGCCATGACCTCCTGGCCTTTACCTTGGAGCTCCTACGCACAACTGACCTATCCATCAAAGAAATGCACCTCACAAAGAAGAATAGAAAATTGACCACCTACAAACAAGACTACTCAAAATGAAATGATAACATTGGATAACTCAGTAAGCATTTATAGAGTGAATTGGTGTGAGGGATATTAATTGCTCAAATACCAAATGAGAATTTGAGTGATTAGTGGCTGATGTTGCCACCACAAAATTATTCCAGGCTTACAAAGAAATGGTGTAAAGTCCATCATTGCACTTATCAGGAGGGCATCGTTTGCACACAAGAAAATTAGGAGAAGATCCACTGAAAAACCCGCACCATTAATGAGAACAACTCAAAAAGAGTAAGAACTCATTACACGGATGAATAGTAACCAAAAAAAATTGAACCGTCAATGTGGAACAAACCTGGCAAATCGAACAACTCAGATTGAGTCAATGATCATTTGAAAATCCACATCACCGCATATAATCACAACTCAAGGAGACAGAAAATTGTGATTGGGAAGTAGGCCCCACCTAGCCTCTATTGCTCCAAGAGCCAAGCCACATGTCACCCCTTCAAAAACCTCATGGTACTTTTAGAACATTTACTTTGATCATCTGAGGCCTGCGAGGGATGGTCATCATTAATCCTCGTCATTAAATTCTTGTTGGTGAAATGATGCCCACTCGTCACCGTTGCGCATCGTGAAAGGGCCCCATCCCTTTGTACATGAAAGATGGTAGTATCTGGCATACCTCATGCCACCTGATGACATTAGCAAGAAAACTTGTGAGGTCTGTGAAGAATGGTCCAGATCACTTGTGATCGAACAGTTCACCAAGTTGAATGTAAATAGATATATAATAGTGGTGGGGCTGGTCGAAAAATCCTCGACGACATGAATATTAAAAGCCAAAGTGGTAGATAGGAAACCGGTAGGTCAGGTGAAAAGGGGCCGATAAGAGCATAAAGGAAAGGCTCAACCGGACAACTTAAGTGACTGATTACCCTTGGTAGCAAGTCAACATTGAAATATAATGTGAGGGTTTCAAAAGTTGATAATTTATATTACCATGGGTAATATAAACCCTAAACCCCTAAGCCTCCCTTCTTACAATTTTTAAAAGTCCCACCAGGACATGCCTTGTTGATGTCTCTAAATTTTGTACAAATGCGGATGCCCCCAGTTGGTTTAGTCATTGGCACAAGATTTGAAATCTAGTTTGCATAGTCTATGGTTCTAATGAATATGACATCCAAGAGTTTCTTATGTTCTGCTTTGACTAGTAGGGCAACCTATGGATGCATTTTCCTTAACTTCTATTTGATTGGCTTAAGACCTGGCTGTAATGGTAGTGTGTGCAATATTAGGTCTAGATCTAGCCCAAGCATGTCTGCATATGACCATGCAAAGTTTATCTGTCTCTTTGTGAAGAAGTCCCAAAACTCAAGTTGTTCTGTCTCTATCAAAGAAGCTGCAAAGTATATTATCCGAGGGTTTTCTTCTATATTTATGTTGACTTCAATAGACTCTTCTACTAGCATTCGGGACTTTTCCTATTCAATTGGGAGAATGTTTAAACCTCCATCTTTGGGTGCCTCAGAGAGGTTTTTTCCCTCTGATACATCCTTTATTTTAACTGTTTCTTTTTCCAAAGGCGTCTTTTGGTTTTCACCTAGGGACTTGTCATTTTTCTCATTTTTATCATTTTTCTTTGTATTCTCACTTTTGCGACTAGAGGTGTACACAAACTCCCCAAAATATGCTCTATCATCCAAGTCTATGGTAAAACCAACTTTATGATCCCATCGAGGTATGCCATCTCGAAGTCCCATGAACTCAGCTATTGCTTCGTCATTCTCAAATACATCTAAGATGGGTGTACCTTGTTGATCCCAGTCAATAAGTTGGGGATATATAGAGGCATGTCATCATCAGAGTTATTAAAAGTGGAAGCTGACAAGGTGAATACGGAATGGTTGGCATGGTCACAGAAGTTTTGGACTAACTCCTTCTTGTTCTTTTTCCTATGGGTAGGTAAACTCTGATGTGGGACTATTGTAATAGCTAGGTCATTAGAAGATGGTTTGTCAGGAGCCCAAGATGCATGATCAAGGGTTTCCCAATAATAATGCTTAATCCATTCTTCTTTGGCCAAGGACTTCTTATGACGGGGATTAGATGGATTTGGTATAGTTTTATCATTTGGTCCAATTCTCCAAATAGATTATCTAGGTTCATGGTACTAGTAGAGGAAAGGGAATCTCATTCATAGTCACTTGAGTCAGGAGATTCATCATAAACTGGGGGAAGTGGTTCATGAGATATCTCGATGTCTACATAAGCACTCACTTCCTCTTGAAATGGTGATGAAGTACTAGGAAAACTAATTCAAAGTGGTTGAAACCCTAGCCCTAGGTATTTCGGTCGTGGCAAGACAATGATTGGTTCCATCCTTCCATTTTGATGTAGTCCTAACCGACTATGTTTTTCATAGCCTTTGCTTTGCATTATCTTAAAGCCTTTTCCATATTGATCCTTAGCTATCTGACTAGATGGTGAGGGTTATTCATTCTCTTCCTGGTATAACCAGGAGGTAATATCACCATATCCACAATTTCTTCACTTAACTCTCCCCATTTGGTCAATTTCATTATAGGGGGAACATGAAATGTGACTACATATTGTCTTCTATCCGGCATGGGTAGAGCATATGCCTTAGGTGGAACAAGCTGACTGACATAGTAGGATGCCTTCGTGTATTATTCTCCACAACCCTTTTTTTGGATCTCGACCTTAGGAGTTGATGATGGTGGTTTTAATGAAATGGACTTGATGAGATGTTATAGGTCAACGTATAGGGATAAAGTGGATGATGAAGCTTCTTGGTTAATAGGAACCTGTCATTGTGGAATTTCCCTTAGGCTTGTACAATATTTAAAAGGATCTGGATCACCATCAATTGTGATCTTGGTGCCATTATACGGGAGTTTAAGACATTGGTGATATGTGGAAGGTACGACTTTCATTGCATGTATCCAAAGTCTACCTAACAACAAGCTATACGGAAGGATGAGATCCAAGACTTGGAAGCTGGTGTTCATAATCACTGGGCCAATTCTGATAGGGAGTGTAACAACTCCTTTAGATGATTTTTTCTCATCATCCTAAGCCTTGATGACTATACTCTTAGAGGTGTCTACGCATTCTTCTGAGAATCCTAATTCCTTAACCAATTTTAGGGTACATAGGTTAAAACCTACTCCTTCGTCTACCAAGACTCATCTAACTTTGGTTTGATGGACTAGGACTTCAAGATGTAATGGGTCATTATGATCAATTTTTTTGGTTGAGTAATCCTATTGAGAAAAGGTGGAATGATGTGAGTTGGTTAAATATCCCACCATTTATTTGAAATGATTGACATCTAATTCTGGAGGAATAGTCGTGCTCTGTAAAGCTTTGTCGAGAATGGCTCGATGATCAAGTGATAAAGTCAACAGTTCCAAAATAGATATATGTGTTGGGGTTTTCCTCGGTTGATCAATGAGATTGTACTTAGACTTGGAAGATTGTGTAGGTGGCTTAGAAGAAGGACTTGGAAGAGTTATCTTAGTTCTGTGTGTGTTTATAGCACATTCAGGATGCCTCTTAATGGTGATGGTTTGGACGTTTTCATTTGCAGCTTGGAGGTGATTTATGTTCTTTTCTTTACCATAGTCATACTTGGTATTGGCATAATTAGCTGATGGAATATTCTTGGTTCCCGAACTGGAGGCCTTTCCTTTTGTGTGGTCATGTAATGGGTCTGTGAAGACCTTATAATCACTATTCTTGGTATTTTTCTGCCCATTGACCTCTATGGTTCCATTTTCAACAAAGTCTTGTATAATATTCTTTAGTTGTCGAAATTGTTCTAGGTTGTGTCCTTTTGTTTGATGATAGTCACAATAGGCATTATCGTCCCACCATGAAGGTTTAAACTATCCAGGATCATACTCTATTGGTTCCAAAGGTTTAATGAGATTATGCTTAATCGACTCCTTGAAAATTGTCTCGATTGGTTTCCCAAAGGGGTAAATTCACATGTAGGAAATCTCCTTTGTGATCGTTATTGTTGTAAATTTTGAGCAAAATTTTCTCTTTGATCTGGACTATTCGTCATGTATTGATTAGGGTTTTAACCTCTAAGTATGATCACTAGTCCTATTTGTATGCTCTTAGCATCGACAATGTCATCATTTGTAACATTTTTGTTTCTAGACCAGAATTTGTTTCTATCATTGGGAACGTTTTGATGTTGAACAACTAGGTTTCTGCCTGGTACTTTAATTTCTCCTTTGTCCAGAAGGCCTTCTTCAAGGATGATGTCCTTTTGTACCAAGTCTAGGAATGATGTACAACAATGTAACCTTAAGTCACCTCTCAGTTTTGGATTGATATTTTCAAGGAATATCGTGACCTTTTGTTTTTCTAGTATTTCGATTGGACATTTGCTAGCTAGACTTCTCCATCTCGTGAAGAAAGTAGTGAAGGTTTCATTGTCTTCTTGTGCTGTGTGGCACAAGGTAGATATTGTTACTTCATTGTCTATGTTAAAGGAAAAGTGTTTGAAAAACTTCTCAGCTAATGCACCGCAGGATCGTATGCCATATGGTAATTTAGAGAATCATTCCAGTGCTATCTCAACAAGGGTTTGTAGAAATAGTCTCATCAAGTATGTGGGGTCATATGATATGTTCATGCATGTCGTGGAGAATTCTCTAATGTGTTCCAAAGTATTTTTCCTCCCATTATACTTAGACAAATTTGGTATAATGTATTCATGGGGGAAGGGTGTCATGTATAGAGCTTTGTCGAAAGGACATGGACATAGATCTTGCGCTGAGATAGTTCGTTTGCCTGACATAGACATGTTGTCCATGTATTGTTGAACAATTTACATTTTGTTTTGGAGAAAATCTACTTGTGTCAAAGACATGTTGTTTGTGTTGTTTGGATCAATGTAGGTGTTCTAAAATGTTGTGTTCTGTTACGGGTTATGATTTGGTGATGGAATATATCCCGTTAGAATGTTTTGATTTGATATAGGAATATTTCCTGTCTAAATGTTCTGATTTGGTATACGAATATTTCCTGTCTGAATGTTCTGATTTGGTATAGGAATATTCATGTCAACTTTAGATCTCTTACCAGTAGTGTTTTTGCCAAAGGGGTTTGATGAAGTTTCTCCCACAGTAAATTGTAAACCTTGTATTATGTTGAAAGGGGTTGTGTTTACAATTGATGATGTTTGAGTTGGTATGCCAATTGGTATCATTGAGGTGATTTGTGGAATAGAAATACTTGACGTGATGGTTTGTGTTGGTTGAGTAGATACAATTTTCAAAGTGTGAACATCAAATCCTGGTGGTAGTGTGGCACCTTCTACTAGAAATTTTGCTAGATATCATTGGGGATCATTTGCCAAACACTCATCCATAAAGGATGCAAATTTAGGATCTTGTATTGCAGCCTCTATGTCTTCAACAAAAAGACACCCATTTGCTTCTCTAGTGACATGTTTTTCAAGCAAAGGTTTTTGTGGTCTCTCTGTCTGTGATGGTTGATTTCCAAAAGGATTAAAATTTTATTAGGGTCTAACATTGTTTTATGTTTCTTTTGAGACCTTGTTTCAACCATGAAAAGTTGCTCAAAATGGGGTAATGCAGACTATGTCTAAAAACTGATGTCCTATTTCTATGTTTTTGGATTTTTTGAATATAAATGATGTTGCTAAAGACTTCTAAAATGACATATACTGAGATGACGTATCCTAGGATGAATTATATACAAAATCATGGGTAGATTATGACGGTAAATGATTCTAGGATGGGTATAAACTACCACCTATGGAATAAATGCATGCCATGATTTGAGTTTGACCAAAGAACCTGATTGTAGGAAAGATAGTTGACAAGGTAAATTTCCCAAACTAGACTGTTGAGCTAGAAAGATTCACTAATAGGACCAAAGTGACTAGGTTCAATGATAGTGAAAAATCGGAGCATGAATGTATCTAGTGACAAGGAAAGTTATTCTATTCTATGAAATGCAATTTCAAAGGAAGTGTCTAAATGTATGCAACTTAGGATGACTATGACTAGGATGTATATGACACCTAATAATGCAAGGTTTTGAGCAAATTTTTCTAGTTTTTGGTCCAAGGTTGATCGTAAGAAATGGGAACAAAATTGATAGTTATGCTTTCAGACTCAGTTTGTAGTTTTCAAAGTTTTCTATTGACAATAAATTGTGGTTCACCTACCAGATGCATTGATATTTTTGACAGATGCGGTTTAAGTTGCAGATGTGGTGATTTGACTAAAATAGGTTTCGAATGTTGACAAGCAATTGCAGTTTTCAGATAGATGCGGTTTATAGTGTGGTAGATGCGACTCAATGGATCAGATGCGACTCGGATTATGGACTTTGTGAATCTCAAACTGTTGACAGACACTTGCGGCTTTTGGTTTAACAATTGCATCTTGTAGATACACATGTGGCTCAGAAACTAGACTCTGTGAAAAACTAAAAATTGTTGACAGACACATGCGGTGTTTAGCTTAATAGTTGTGACTCTCTAAGATAGATGCAGTTATAAAAACGATAGTTGCGACTCATCTTATCAGTTGCAGTTTTCTAAAGATGATGTTACAACTGACTCAGTTTTGATGATCAAGTTATTTGATAAAAAAATAAAAAACAAGCACAAAATAAAATGTCTTTTCAGTTTGTAGTGATGGATCTGTTAAAATCAGAGAACAATTTCACCCTAGGCTATGTTGGACAATATTTATAGAATTCTTACTTGGATAAATCCAGCTACGCATATTTAAGGCAGATGACTAGTAGCTTGATCCCACTGGATCCCCCCCACAACACTCACTTATACGAGGTAGCCAAGCTACTGTACCCATGAAACTCCCATGCCATACATCTCATCTCCACACATGAACCGTAAATATGTAAGATGGCTTCATAGGTCTGAACTTGCTGCACTAGAAAATAGAAAGAATTTTGGAAAATCTACAACATGGATTTTAGTAAGGGCATTTCATTCATGGGGCACCATCCAGTACGGGGAGAGATGATTTTTTCCCTTCTCGTCAGAACAGTGAGCATGATTTCTAGGGTTTCTCCCAAAAATCCATTTTTATATACCGGGTGGAAGTCGCTGGCTAAAGCGTGTTACCGGTCTGAGTCATCTTAGGGTGAGTACTTTTTCCCACCAAGACAGGACCAAGTTCTAGAGTTAGTAACCATTTCTCTTACACCTAGGATCACACGAATCCACAAGGGGAGAGGATACTTTGATATACCAAATCGTGGGGTTCTAAACTAACATGAACAAACACGAAAAACATTGGTTTATTTTTAAACCCAAATGGAAATTATCTATCTACCAAACATAAAGCTTTTAAAATAAAATAAACAAATCAATGTCTTCATAAGGTCCTACATGCAAATGATTAGTAGTTTCCTTTGTATCTTCGACTTTCATCCTGCAGAAAAAGAAGATGTTTTTGGTTTCTATTTTGGTCTTCTATGCTTTGTCCTGCAAAAACTAAATTATCCCCCTAAAAACAACTGCGAACAAAACATTAACAAAAACAAAATAAGACAAACTAAAAATCAAATCGCAAAATATGAAAGTTAATAAAAAATGAAAATAAATTTTACCAGGCAAATGTAGCTTTTAAACTTACAGATGCGGTGCAATGTTTACAGTCGGATATGGTGTGGCATTGACAATTGGATGCGATGTAATATTTTGATGGTTGGATGTAGTGAAGAATGTCGCAGATACAGTTGGTGTTGTCGGATGTGCCATGGGATGTATCAAATGCGGTTCGTGGGAACAAATGCATCATTTCTTCAATCAATTGTGGTTTGTCATATGATTCCTGCAACACAAAAAAATGGAAAGACAAAAATATGTCGCAAAATTTGAAGCATGATTCACGTCGGGTTCGCCAAATGTAACGTAGAATTAAAATGGGGATCTACACAGATAGATGGTTAAATCTAATCTAACAAATATTAATCTAAATCAAACAACTAAGAACGAGTAAAAATGAACAAAATAATAAAAACTAAAACTAGAACAATCTCATGGAATATGCATCCACTTCTTCGAATTATCTTGATTGTCCTTCTGCATTTTTTTGTCTCAATATTCTTGCCCTCAGACTTTTAGTATTGATGCAAGCATAACCTGGATGTATTGTCTCAGCCAAATATTGAAGATAATAGTTCTTCTCATAATTATTGATTTTGGGAGGAGGAATAATGATAATGACGGGTAAATTTATTGATTTTGGGTTTTCGAACGATCAACTCAGATTCAAAAGAGAGATCAATGGTCGAGATTGATGAATTCCATCCGATGTGAGTTCTTTGTCAGTTAGAACGTGAGTTAGTAAATTCTGCAGGATAAAGATTAAATTAGAATGATAACTTAATCATGTGTCAAGACTATTCGAAAATAGAAAGAACATGAGTTCAAGATTAAATAAACAATTTAATCTTCAGTTGAGAGTCTTTGAAAATAGAAGAAACAGACTTTGAATGAAAAAGACAAAGTTAGAACTCGAAGAATAATCTATTTGAATGCACACATGAATTAACTAATTAAATAAAGATATTTAATTAATAAACACATTCATGTGTATGAGTTAAAACTAGTTAACTGACTAGCTGTGACAGAAAGTCCACTCGCAGAGACGATCAGATATGGAATCTAGAGATAACTGGCGGATTTAAATAGATCTCGAGTCAGAAGGTGAGTGAATAATTAGATAACTAAATGACAGAATAATGTGACAAAAACACTTAATTATGAATTAAATGTTAATTTAATTCAACATTCGAAATTGAAATGAATTAATTAAATAAATAATAATAATTTATTTAATTGACTATTGAAAAGGATTAATTGAATAATTAAATAATAAATATTTAATTATAGTTTAAATATGATAAAGGGGTAATTAAATAATAAATTATTTAATTAAGAAAGAGAATTAATTAGTTAGCGACATTATTAAATAAATATGATTTATTTAATTAATCAAAGTTGAATAAGGGTCATAGTGAATTAATTAAATAATTAAAAGATTATTTAATTAATAGAGGAAAGATGTGTTTAGAAAGGTAATTAAATAATAAACATTATTTAATCATGACCATGGACATTTAGAAAATTATGTCGAAAGTGGTACTCGTAGGCCTAGACCAATTTTCGGTGTCTACAATTAGTTCTAATTTTGATTTTGATACAGAATTGTAAACTTGACACAAAATTTCTTTCTAGTCACTTTGACATTCTAACTCAGATTTTTCAGTTTTAAACTGAAACAAAACACTTTGTAACACATTTTCAAAGCAAGAGATACATATTTTCAGACTATGTATGGTTGCAAGAGCATATTATATCAATAAAATGAGCATTTTGGCCTTCAAAAGTTTTTTTCTATTATGTGTATGAGTTAATTGATGTCATTTTCTATGATTTTCAAACATTGAATGTTGAAAATCACAGAAAAAATATTTAAAATAAATTATTTATTTTTTTAATATATTTTTTCATATTGTCTCTAGAGAGACAATATGTCTTTAACCCCAACCATTGTCTCTAAAGAGACAAAAATACTTATGTTTCATATTGTCTTTACAACGACAATTTTTAAGACAAAATTTTAAGACACCTGCTTAAAGACAATAGTTGAGACAATACACAATTTTTTTTTGTCTCAAATTAAGACAAATTTCTCGAAAATTGTCTCAAAAATGTCTTAAAAACCGCTTTTATGTAGTAGTGCCAAGTGATGAAATTAATGAAATTGTAGACATGGAAAATATACCAACATAGTTGATCCTGATTACTAACATCGTTTCATCCTAAATCATCTTCTAGGCTTGTCATCACCTTTCATCCCTTGATTGAATAAATCATTATTTATCTGATTAACTCATTCTCTCTTGTTAATTAAATTAGTCAATCTGGTTCAATTAACCCTATGTCTCTATTTAATTAAATAATTCATTTTATTTAATTAAATATCTAAAATTCATCTTATTAAATTAAATAAATTAAACCTTGTTTAATTTAATCTAACATCATCATCCCTCTTTAATTAAATAAATCAAATTCTTTATTTAATTAAATCTAAGTCATCTTCTTCTCATTTTTGGTTTAAATCAATCCTAAAATGGCCAAATCAACTAATATCCCATTAAATTAATTAAATCTTGATTAATTTAATCTCACTCACTTAATTTCTCTAGATTTTTCCACTTTCACATGAAAATACATTTGATAGATTTATTAAATCTCTATTTTCTTTCAACATGGCATATTTAGGGGAATATTCCTCCAAGTTTGAAAATCTCTCCAAGTGAATTTGTACATCAAACAAAGAATTCATTCCCTCTTACATGTCCTTGTGGATTGAGCCAAGTGGCATTTAAGTCATTTTCTTTCCGTCTAAACAAGTGATTTCATGAATTTCAAATTCCACCTAATATCATTTATCGTGCACAATCACCAAAATTTGCTCAACCTTCCTCCATTCACATCTTGACAAGTGGAACTTGGCCATTAGATGTTGAATGATCCCACATTCATCCATTTTTCTCATTCTTTCATTTTGCTCTTCTATAAACAGAAGGCTTTCTTTTGGAATGAGGATCCAGAACTTAGAGCAAAGTTACTCTCCTCACTTTGAGAGCTAATTTTATCCATTTCATATCAAGTGTTCATAATTTTATGATTTCATAGCTAGGTTATTCAAAAATTTCATCAAGGAGCTTCAACCATCATCAAATCATCAAAGATCTTACAAAGGAGTTGGGAAAGGGCCAATTTATACACATAATTAGCACCAATTCTCCCATGGGATCAAGAGTTTGATTTGCATTGAATGGGATTTGATAGCTTTTGTTCATATTTTCTTGTGTTCTTCATCTCATTTCTTAGTCTTTGCAATTGTAAATTGATTTCATAGGGAATCTTGATTCCCACTTGCATTTGATCTAACATTGTGTTTGTTTGCTATGTTTGTGTAGCTCTAGGATTGGAGTTCACATTTTGAAACTAGGAGGGCGGGATTGAAGAATTTCATCATGTTTTTGTGAAAATTCTATGCTTTTTATGTTTTTTTTTTGCAGCTTCTAGAAAACTCCGCCGTTGACTATCAAACGGCACTATATTGCACCATTGTAATTTGCAAACTCCGTCGCTAGTGTCTTCTCACCAGAAATTCCAAATTTCAAACTCGACCACTAACTTTTCAAACTCCGAACAGTGCCTCTAGTCAAACAGAGCCACAATCGCGGTCTCTATTTCATTGTAAAGCACCGCTCTCAGTAGTTAGTGGCGCTATATTGTTTCTAAACTCCACCACATCTACAAATTGTGCCACTGGGGTGGAGTAAAAAGTTAAATTGAATTCATTTTGACATGTGCTTTTTTGTTTCTAACATTTTGAACTCTTGGTCTATTTTCTATTTCTATTTTTATTAGTTTTGATCAGTTTGTAGGTTGAGGCAAGGAGGGAGCAAAGAAGAGTCTTTCATTATGAAATCATTGTCTTTATTGTATTAAGTGTTTTTAAACACTTTGGGATAACTTATAATCCCTTCCTAAGGATTTGATTACCTTCATTCTTTTAGGAAACACTAAATTTCTTTTCCAGGCTCTAAAAAGAACACTATAAAAGCTTTCAATTTTACAACAAAGGGTTAAAAAGAACTTTATAACACCTTACTAGATTTGGTTTGAGGTTAACAATTGAACAAAACAAATTTCATCTTTCCTTTTGGTGCTTTGAAAAGAATCAAATCATTGCTTTGAGGATTTAAAATAAACATATGCATCTCTATTTTGTAATAACTTACCCATAGTAGCATCATAAAAAATGAGGTCTGCACTTCTCTGGCATTTTATAGTGATCTTGAGAATCAAAATTCCTTTTGATGATTTTAGGTTGCGTAAGTGATTTCCTACACATTTCATTTTGGTTTTTAAAAATTGAACCAATCTTGCAAGTGTGACTGGAGTGCATTGCGAGTGTTCTATCTTTGTTTCTCAACAAATATTGATTGAACTATAGATGCACTTTCTCTCTTTTGTGTACCTTTAGAGGGCCTACCTTGGTGGGAAAATGTACTCACCCCAAGGTAATGACTCAAGTTGTAACGAGCATAATCCAAGCTCTTCCAAACCGCCATATAAATTTGTGTTTACGATGAAAATCATAAACAATGGGAAGCAATGCATAATAAATCTCCCCTAGTATCTTTATGATGCATAAGGCCCTTTTTCTAAGGATTGGGATTTCTCTCACAAGTATTTTATCATTGCATCCCCTAAACTAGATGCCCTTACTACAAAGTTTGTTTAGAAGCCCAAAATCCCAATATTTGTTAGTGTTAGGAGGTTGGACCTTCAGAACCATCCCACATTCTTACAAATTTTAGTAGAGATGAGAAGTATTCCATGGGAGATTCATGGGTACTGATGCTTGGCTAACCCGAGAAGTGAGTGCACTGTAAGGGGGAGCCTGTGTGGTTAAGCATCTAATCATCCGCTAAGAGTAAGCATAGATGGATTCGTCCAAGTGGGAAGTCAATAGATATTTGATTTTTCTAGCCTAGGGTTGTGCAATCTTTGAGTCGCTTAAACACATTGCTTGATTCCAAAATCTTGGAAAAAAAACATTCAACATTCAAATCCTACAAATTTCAAGCTCTTTAGGAAGAGAAAATACCATTGACAAATTCAAGTGCTCATGCTTTTCCTAGGGATTCTATCCTTAGAGACATCTAACTATTTGGATTTAATCGCAATTTTCTTTTACTAAAGTCAACAATAGGAAACATTTTCCTTAATTTTCTCGATTTACCACATAATGAACTTTGTGGGATGAGAAGAAACTATGACATTAGACATCTATTTTGAAACTTTAATCAAGAAATGTTTGTGGTAAAAATAACCCATTAAGCAAAGATAAGGATAATTGAACCCCACACATGTGTTCTTTCAAATTATTTTCCGCAAAATCAAAATATGGAAACCAAGGTTCAAGAGTCTTAGTCCAAGAGACCATGAAGAGTGTCTTTCAAGGCTTCACGAAGTAAGACAAAGGCTGGTTTACAACTTCTACAAGAAAGCTTCAAAGAACAACCCTAACTTGTATGAGTTTTATTATCAACAAAATCCAAATCTCTTTCAAAGGTTTTCTTTTCTCACATAGGGAGTGTCAAGCATGTTCTTCAAAACCGAGGTCTTGTAGAAAAGATTTTTATCTAGGTCAAGACTAGGATCAAAGTCAATCATTCTCACCCATCCCTCAATCATCAAAATTAAACATCATTTCATCAACAAACTCTTGAAAAATTTGAAAGTATCACTTATGCCAGACTCTTAGGAAAAATCAAAATCATCTTGTTTGGCTAGATGTATGTGGATGAATCCTTCTCCACATATTTGATCAAAATATCAAATCCTTGTGAACAAATTTACCCCTTGATAAAATCCAACATCTTGGGGTCTAGGATTTCATTATCCAAAATCATCTTGTTTGACTAGGGGTGTCTTGGTGAGTCCTTGTTTACACCTATAGTCAAATTATCCTCTTGTGTACAAGTTCACTCTAGGACAACATCCAACCTCCTAGAGTTTAAAAGTTCATTATCCGAATCAATCAATCAAAATCCAATCAAGCCAAGTCCTAAAGTTTAGAATCTCCCCCAAAGTTTCTCAAGAGTTTCATCATCTGAATCATCCATTTTCCATTTATCTCATCCTCATCATTACTTTGATCCTTAAATTATCCTAGTTCTTCTCTTCTTTTGTGCCTAAAGTTTGGATCAACTTATCCCTATTTTATGGTGCAAACAAGATCACAACACAAGAAGAATATGGAAATCACCAAGGAAACATCAACTTCAAGTGATCTAAGTCAAACTGCTCCCAAAATGAATCCTATTGGATCAAGCAATCCCCCAAGAAATTTTCCTCTACCATCACAAAATCCTTAAGAGGAGGGTCAAGTAGAGGACATCACTGATAATGTCTTAGGAATGACATAAGCCGAAATCATTGAAATGGTTCAAAATCCTGAGAATCATAGAATTGTCAATGCCATGTTGAAGCTCAATCTTTCTTTATACCTACTTGAGTTAGCAAAAGAAGGAGCCAAACTCCCTTCTGACTATGACATAAGTACTAAGTAGAAAGGCCTCTTGAGATAATGCCCCCAATCTCACCTCCATTTCAAAACATCACTCAAAGCACCCTGTAAATCATATCATTTGTTGCTAGAACCCAACCGATTGTTAAAAAGGGAAGCTCATTGACTCATGAAATTCAAACACATCCTCAACACATTTCAAAAACATTAGAAACATCCAAATATTTGAAAAAACCCAAAATGGTGCATCCATCTCATCTCACTTTCACCCAAAATAGTCACTGCTCATAATAAATCATCATCATTTTCATCCTTTGGTCAGTCAATTAGAAGCAAGTCTAGTAGGTTAAAAGTAAAAGCTCAATCGTGAAAGTCTCAAGTCAAGGTTAGTAAGTCAACAAGTTGGTAAACTCTGGGTATTAATAGCTTATCATCCAACCAATCTCATCATCACCTGATCACAACATGTTCTAGGATGCATCCTTCCTACAATGGACATTGATATCAGGCATCATCATAGTTTAGTCTTAGCTAGTGGTATGAAGAACATTAGCTTGTCTATTTACTTATCTTGGTCTTTTTGACTTATCTTATTTTGTGCTCATTCCAAGGACCTCTCGATGATGCCTAATCAAAAGGTTTGGAGAGAAAGGAATGGGGCAATGATCACTATATTTTTATCTGCTATGCTTGTTGGATATTCTTGTAAAATAACTTCGTCATGTGTGCTTTGTTTGGTTTGTAGGGAACGTGTTTTAAATTTCTTGTTGACCACATAGGAAGACTTTCTTTTCTATGTTTTGGTCTGAGATATTTAGAATATCTGAACTACATCCTGAATAAAGTTTTTTATGTAAAGTGTGAACAAGAATACTCCTATCTGATTGTCGATTCAAAGTCCATCGCACTAGGTACAATTCCATCCTAGTTTTTTATACCTTGATGCATCATACCTATGTGTGTTATCAAACGTAAAGTAATTATCCATTTTAAAAATCCCAATTCCTGGTAAGCAAATAATCATCATCATTAAATAATATAGGGTTGTTGGATCCTCTTTTTATTCTCCTTTCTTTTGTCTTCTTTCCATACTAACATGGTACCATGATAGTTACTCAAAAACATTGCACCCACCTGCATCCACCAACCATCAACATAATGCATATCGTATAGAAATAACAGATGCATTGCATTTCATCATTAATATAAATTAATTTCATCATGTTAGAATCAATTTATTCATTACCATATCAACGCATTGCAAATCATCATCATAAAATATTACATCATAGAAAATTTTCCTACACATTGCATTCAAATATCCATTGCATAGCATAAGATCACACATCATCATGAATCACTCCATATCATCTCATAATCATGTGGAGTGAATTTGAACCATTATTGCATAGAACATTATCATTAGGAACCATTTCTTATCATACATAATATAACATTGCATTCGTTAAGAGAAGCATTGCATTTCATTAATACCATTGCATATCATACATCATAAATACCATGTATCATTCCAATATTCATATCATAAACATTGCATCTCATCCATAAAGGCATAAGAAAAAGGAAACAAAAAATATATATCATTGCATACATTTCATAATCATAGTATGTATCATGAAAAATCATTTGCATATCATGATTACATCCATACATCATCACAAAATGCAGAGAAAATATACAAAAAGAAATACATCTATAATCATTGCATCACATCATCACATCATATAGAAACATGCATCATATCTTAACACATAGGAAAATAAAATGCATCCATACATCATGCATAAGTAAAGTAAGAAATCTCATAGATCGAATCATCTCATATATATATCATCAAAATATTGTCATGATACAAATATCGGATCAAGTGGGTATGAATCAAAGTATATGTATAAAAGGGGCAATAAAAAATGAATATTGTTTGTGATCAAAATGCAGCTAGCCCTGTTGATTGCTGCCCTCTCCTACCTGCCTCTCACTGTGATCCTCAGGAGGCCTCATCGTTGTTTGTTGTGAGAACTCTGGAACCCAGCTAGCTGGTGGCATTGCTTGTCTATAATGTTGTCGATAGTACTCAGTCTCTCTAACTACCTCTCGGTAGGACCATAGGGATACCATCTTACCCTGAGATGAGGAGGCCATGCTCTCAAGTTGTCTTCATTGACCTATCTCCCAGTCCCTCTTAGAGCGGGCCTAGTCTCTCTCAGTAGTAACTGCTATAACCTATTGCCAAGACTAGTCCCTCTCAGTTGTCAAGACCTAAACCTATGCCTGCAGCTGTTGAATCAAAGCATCCCTATAATCTAGCTACGCTGGTGGTTGCTGTTGTGGGACCTCTCTATCCCCATCTCTGGGTTTATCCCGAGGAGGTGTCTGATGTACCTAATCTCTCATAGGTGTCTGCACCCGGGGAGGTGTCTATTGTGGCTGCACCCGAGGTAGTGTCTAGTGCGGAGGTGGCCCACCCCCACTCGCATCCCTGTCTCCATCCCCATACCACCCTTTCCCTACCCTCAACTAGTTGATCTGCCTCTCGTCCTGTGACGTGGGGGTATCGCACCTGGAATTGTCAATCTAAGAGGGGGTCTGAACCAATCTCTATATGCCTATCACCCCCGCATCACCCTACCCCTGATCATATGGCCATGGCCTAGCCACTAACTATCTGAAGGATGCTACAAAATTGTCTACTAGAATGGGTCGGCCCCATGCGGTCTCCCTCGTAGTACAAGTGAAGTTCACCACATCCTAGTCATCGGGCCTATCTTGCACATTGGCAAAATGAAAAGCCACTTTGTCTGTTAGATATGTCTCAATCATCGTGTGCTACCTTCCTTGCATCAATATGTCTTGGTGGAAAAAAAAAACTATTGTACATCATCATACCATGGACGTATGCCAAGCCAGGGTCTCCAGGTGAACTCTGTCATCTCATCAATAACTCGCCACTAGTGGGTGATGCCGCCTACCCCTATGTGGGTAAATATAATTTGTGCACTAGCATACCACCATACAACCAAATCATCCACATCTAAAGAAACTGGTGTAACCTACAAATGGAGCACTGCGATGTGCTCCCATTCCCAGACATGAAGTAATGTAACCCTGACCCAATGGTGCTACTGTCCAAATAAGCAAACTCATGTAAGTCTCTGTACAAAGGGGCCAGCATCACTAGACCCCATGCAAGGCACTCCCTTTGAAAGAGAATCTGCTCGCATGTCAATCCCCACCCCAGACTAAAGTATCGGCCCCACCAAACTGATGCCACAAGACCTGATATGATAGCAGCAACGATGAGTCTGAATGTGGGCACTATGCCCCGATACCTCTCCAAATCAATTTGACACTCAGAAAAGATAATCTCATCTAGCCCCATAACCATGAAGCAAGCATCTCTCTTGGAATCCACATCATATATAACCCTATCATCATGGATAGATAGTTGTAGGATGTGCCAGACATCCTCAAGTGTAATCGTGGCCTCACTAGTAGGGAGGTGAAAGGAGGATGTCTCGCTGTGCCATTGCTCCGTCGAGGCTATCATCATCCCCAAGTGGGTTTGAACATGATGAAAATATGTGATATACTAAAGACCAATGGCACCAAGTTGCTCTTAGAGAAGATATTGGATGCCCTCTAGTCTGCTAAGCATTGAGCATCTATGCTCCCTCGAGTGTAGTATCCAGAGGTCCTCCTACGCAAGAAAAGTCACTATGTCAATTTTAAAAAAAAAATCAAACCCTCATATTGAGTTCTCACATGCCAAACAACAATTGTGGCATTGTTTAGAAATGTGACACTGTTTACAAATTCCAAACTATACTGCCACGATGTAGTTTCACCACGCTCCTACACCCTAAACTCTAAACAGGGTTGTCGCGGTGTTATTTGCATATGTGACCGGATATCCTATGAAACCCTAATTTCTAAAGTGGGTGTCAATGACCCTCTTTGCACATGCAACACACTTAGAGGCCACGTGATGTTGGTTTTGCATTGGCAGTAGCACTATATAGCATTGTTTGACTCTAAATTAATGTTGACCCTATTTAATGCACATAAAATGATAAAATTAAAAGTCGAGAAAGAGGTATGTACTATGGGTCCTATGCCAGCTAGCTGCCGGTGCACTCGTACTTTCTCTGACACATGATGGGAAGTTGTCTTTGCACCATCTCGATCAAGACTCAGAGCTCAAAATGCAATAATATTCAAAGGCTAAGTGTGAAAATGATTTGAAAATGACCCCTTAGGGTCTATTTAATCCTAAGAATTAGAGCTTTTTTACCTAATTTAGCCATCCAACTAGGGTTTTGGACCACTGATCCCATTTTTTCCAGACCAAGGGCCATTTTGCATCATTTTTGGTGTTTTAACACATTTTTGGGCATCGTGGAGCTTTTTTTAAACCCTTCGGGCAGCTTGTCCTCTTTTTCACGAGATCACCCAAAAATCCAAATTTTCGTCTGATCTCTCAAGGGGGAAATATACCAACATAATCCTTCTCGTTGGGCTAGCAGTGGGGCATCCAAAAAAAATTGAAAGTTTTTGAATTTTTATCCCATCGGTTTATTCTTTGAACCAGTGCAACAAGTGCATTTCTTCAAAGAGGGGCAAAATGTAGACATGGAAAATATACTCACACACTTGATCCTGATTGCTAACATCATTTCATCCCGAATCATCTTCTTAGCTTGTCATCACCTTGCATCCCTTGATTGAATAAATCATTATTTATCCGATTAAGTCATTCTCTCTTGTTAATTAAATTATTCAATCTGGTTTAATTAACCCTATGTCTCTATTTAATTAAATAATTTATTTTATTTAATTAAATCTCTAAAATTCATCTTATTAAATTAAATAAATTAAATCTTTTTTAATTTAATCTAACATCATCATCCCTCTTTAATTAAATAAATCAAATTCTTTATTTAATTAAATCTAAGTCATCTTCTTCTCATTTGAATAAGTTATCTATATTATTTCAAAAATATGTAACAACTGAATTTTTAGAAAATTGAATCTAGTTTCTAAACTACTAGCTTTATTTTTTATTTTTAAAAATCTATTTGGTGAAATTTTGAAATTTCAATGCAGTAGTAGTTAAATTTCAAGGAAAAAATAAGAAGTAGGTGTCTGTCTGACCACCCTAACCACAATAAAATGATAATATTTTTTTATAATATTTTAGATATAAGTAGGGGAATCTTGTCCCGATGTGATGCATATTCTTTTGTAATTTTTTTCCAAGTAAATAATTAATTATGATTTTTTTTTATTACAAATTTTAGAAAATATAAAAACTCGTATGTCTAACCACCTTAACTTGGTTTCACAAAATTCATTTTTTTTTTTTTTAATCCTATAGTATGCAAAGCATAGAATGTAATGCATATTTTGGTTTCAAAAAATGTGATACCATTTGAAAGTAATAGATTTTTTTCAATCAACCTATCAATCAAGAATTTAGTCATAATTCAAATAGAAAATGACTAATAATTATTTATTAAATTTGAAGTAAAGAATAATTTATATTGGTTGAAATCTAAGAATCTCCTTTAAAAACCCTTTTCGTTTCATCAATTTTGTGTAAAAAAAAAGCCGTCGGCGACATGGGTCATCATATCACTTAGATATCGCCACTTGTTGGCCCATCATGATCCTGCACATACCCATAATGATCTTTTCCCTATTCCTTTCTCTCTAAACTTGTTTTGTTTAGGCATCATCGAGAGTTCCTTTGAATGAGCACAAAATAAGATAAGTCAAAAAGACCAAGATAAAGTAAACAAACAAGCTAATGTTCTTCATACCACTAGCCAAAGACTAAACTACTGTGAGGTACCTGATGCTTATGTCCATTGTGGGAAAGTTTCATCCTAGGACATGTAGTGATCAGGGCTTTGATGGGACTGATTTGGATGATAAGCTATTGATATTTCGAGTTGACCAACTTGCTTGCTTACTGATTTAGACTTTCGAGACTCCGACGATTAGAGTGTTCACTTTTGAACTTGCTAGAATTTCTCTTGACTAACTCACCAAAGGGTGAAAGTGATGATTGATTTTATTAGGAGTGACCCAATCATGGGTGAAAGCAAGATGAGATGGATGCACCATTTTGGGTTTTTCAAATATTTGGAGGCTGTTTTTGGAATTTTGAGATGTTTTACAAATGTTTTTGGTATTTTTGAGATTTACGGTGAAGAGACTAGCTTAAAGACCTATGCTAGGGGTCTCAGGAGCTGATCCATAGATTAGCCTTGCCTATGTTATACACGTAGAGACCACGTAGTTCGATCGATGATAGAATGACTCAATGATGAGATAGATGGGAAAACGGATTGCCATTTTATTGCGATAGACACTTAAGGAAAGCTTAAGATGTGAAAAAGAAGGGAAAACGGATTGCCAATGTGACGAACGCCTAAAGGACTGACCTAAGATGTCTCGGGGGATGATCAAGGATCAACCTTGCCTACGTTCAAGCTCAGAGATGACATATTTCAGACAAGGTGGAAGACTGACAAGACTCAATGATGAAGTTTTTAAATATTTTCTGATATTTTGACCTGTTTTTGAGTTTTTTGATGATTTTTTCGAATGTTTTTGGATTTTTGAATGATTTTGACGATTTGGATATGGATATGTGATGATATCAGTGCTCTTTTTTGGGATTTTGTTGAAAAAAAATCTTAATGTTGATCAATCAGATTGATGGATTGATTGTTTGGCTAAGTGCGTTAAGTCAAACAAAAGTGATAATGCACTTGTAAACTCTAGAAAGTTGTGTTATCCTAGAGTAAATTCATACAAGAGGGTATTTTGACTAAGTGTGTCAAGTTAGACAAGTTGATGATGGATTGGATAATTTGACTAAGTGTGTTAAGTCAAATAAGATGATAATGCACTTGTAAACTCTAGGAAGTTGTGTTATCCTAGAGTAAACTTGTACACAAGAGGGTGGTTTGACTAAGTGTGTTAAGTCAAACAAGGTGATAGTTGATTGGATTCGATTAATCAAGATTGATGAAGCTTGATTTGGAACAAAATTGTTTTGATGATTTGATGTGTCATTGAAGTACACATTAGATGCAACTGATATGGATTGCTTGGATTGATTGTTCAATGAAAGATGAAGCTTGATAAAGAACTTCATCTTGTCAAAATATGCCATAGGCTAATGATTTGGATTCATGCTCACAAATGCTTTGACCAGTTTGATTTCATGTTTGCCAATGTTCGGATCACCACATAAGCTGGAGGATATAGATCAAGATTTATTCCCGAAGCAAGACGTAATTATCTTCCCCCAATGTCTAGCAATGCAAGGACTATCATGGATGGATTCTTGGATAGATGTATAGATAGACGAATGGATATGGATCATCTTGCGACAAGATAAGGTGTTCAGATAGAGGAATGCTCATTCGAATAATGCTTCAAGGCTTACATACCATTGGGTAGGATGGGATCAATGAAAATGACCCATGTCAAGCTGCTTACCATAAGCAAGTGTAAAGTGTGCACCAAAATTTTCAAGATCAAGATAACTTGGATTATGGATGCAAATAGATGAAGATGGATTGGATAAACGGTTCATGGATGAACGAATGATATTGCTAGAATGTTGGATTTATTATGGATGTGATAAGATGCTTTCTCCTGAAATGGCACATGTAGATGCTCGATTCTACACATGACATCTGTTTGCTAGGTTTTCATCATGGTACTTGCCCAAAGTGCCACCCACGCGGTTTTCACTATAGGACAAATTTTCTCTTTATTGTTTTCAATCCTTTTTCTGATTTTTATGTTTTTTGATTTTTTTGTATTTTCTGAGAGATTTTATGGTCATGTTGAACCACCTGGTGGTGCTGACATTGGTGATTCTTTTATAATGTGCCATCGATATCTTATTTGAAGAAGTTTCCTTGCCAAGATATGTGCACTTGAATGCAACTTTTGAGATTCCTGATCTACTTTGGTGATACCGGAGTTAACTTTGTCTTTGTGTGCACATCGCAATAGAGTGCCTTTTGAATCCTTATGATGAAGGGTCACTGCCAATACATGGTCAATGTGAGAATTGGATATCATGTGTGGAGGCATGGATGGAGTGTGTTTAGGAATAACATATGGATTAGTTGATAGTTTGGAGCCTTTAACTCTCCAAACTTGGGAAGATGAGCAGTGATGGGTGGATACGGAAGTTTGCATGGAATTAGGACCAACAACTTGATATAATTTGTATGTCGCTTGAGAAGCATGCATTTTCCTTTGTGGACATCTTTGATGGATACTTTTCCCTTTTTCATTTTTCCCCATAGTTTCTTTGACTAATGGAGTTTAATAGGGATAGTCTTTCTTTGTATTCTTTGGTATCCAAGTGTATTTTATTTGTCTTTCGTGCTTCGCTTCTTTTTCCTTGATGACATTTTTCATGCTTTGATTTAAATCTTTCTTTTGATGTTGGTCCCAATTCATGGATGGGGTGATGGGTGGATGAAGATTCATAACGTGGTTGGTTGTAGTATTGGCATTGGTTTCATCATAAGGATCCTTCATGCCCCCTATGTTGATGTTTGCTTGAGACAAAGTTTCCCCCAATATGGTGATAGTAGCACCTTTATTCTTTGATTCTCCTTGTTTTGGGATGCCTTGTTCAGAATGCATTCTCTGACGAATGACCACTATAGATGATGTTATTCCAATTTGTTGCTCTGCTGACTCTAGAATATCATGTTCATTTTGACCTGTTTCCTTGAGTGGATAATGTTGGATATCTTCATACATGATGTCCTCAGTCTAAATTTGGGATATATCTGATCCTGATGTTGACAATTCAGTTTGACTATAGGAATCAATAATTTGCTCTTTTTTGTGCAATAATGTCAGGAGTAAAAGAATCCTGTTCTGAATGAAGATCATCTACATGTCCATCCAAGGAAAGCATCTCATGGGTAGATGGAGGAGTGTGTGCTATGTGGATGTTATCATCTTGTATAGATATGAGAGTGTTCATTATATCATTGTAGTAGCTTGGAGATACAAATTCTTGATCTCGAATGATTTCAAAATTGCTTTCGACATGCTTTGGATCAAGTTCTTGACATGGGTCAATTTCAAAGAATGGATTGCTTATTAGGGGTTCTTGGATATCTTTATTAGGCATAGGAAGTTTCTCAAATGTCATAAGGATCATTGCTAGACCTTGGTGAAAGATTTTGATCATTCTTTGGAGTAAATTCTTGATATATGTCCTCTAACTCATTATTTGATGTAAAGACATTGTCAACACGATCATTGGTGGATGGATCTTGGTTTATGTCAATTGGATAAAATAACATCAACACTCCTTGAAATAGATCTTTGTAGGAAGGGTCTTGATCATGACTAAAAAATGGCTCTTGATATACGTTGATTTGATCGTTGGATGAAGTGTAAAAAATATTCAAGGTGCTCATTGATGGGTAGATCTTGATTATTATTTTCAACAACTGTGGTGGATAGATTGTCAATGTTTTCAACCATAGGATCAAATGATGTTAATGTTTCTTGAATTGGATCACTATTATGCCTCATTGGTGAATTTTTATCATGATTAAAAAGTGGCTCTTGGTGTGTGTTGATTTGATCATTGGATGAAGCGGAAACATCTTCAAGGTGCTCATTGATGGGTTGATCTTGATCATTGTTTTCAAAAATTTTGGTGGGAATATGTTGCAAGCTCTACTGCATCAGTAAGGCTTTTTTTTGCTACTAAACCAACAACGCTTGTTTTTGGTCGTGTTGTTGTTGTGCCAACAATTATTTTTTTTGGGCTTGTTGTTGAGCTACTTGTTGATGGATTTCTTGCAATAGTGCCTGAAATTGTGCTTGCACCTGTCAAGCCTTGTGTTGGGCTTGAGCTTGAGCCTGTGTTTGTTAGGCTACTTGAGCCACTTGCGCAACTTGTGCGGATTGTTGGTTTTGGAGTGCCTTTTGGCTTGTAGCTTGTTGAGCGGCTTGCAACATGATAGAAAATTAATTTGTCATGTTGTGTTTTGGCAATGGTGGTGGTGGATTGTGAATGGTGTTGATTCTTGGGGTTGTTTGGATGGTTGCCATCTGTTGTTATGATATTGATAGAAAAATGGGAGGATTTGATACGATGCTTTGATTTATGAAGGGGGTGTTGCTCAGATTTGGTTGATTGACGGTTGGCAAAGGGAGAAGGCTCATGCCTTGATTGCTTGGTTGATAGATTTGTAAGTTTTGGTTTTGACTTAAATCTACCATAGGAAAAGATGTTCCAAAATTTAGATTGGGCATGCTCACATTTGTTGTACCATTGAGGTTTGTAGGAGATGATGATCCCATGAACGGATTGTACAAATGCAAGTTTTGAAAATCAATTGACATTGTGAGATTTGGATAGTTTGGTTGAATTGGATTACTCATGATGTAGGAATCAAGTTTATATTCCATGTTCCTCTTGTGTTTTGACCTTGTTGACCTCTAAGGTGTTTAGGACCAATGATGAGATGGAGGATGAAAGTGTGAGTGATATGGGTGTTTGAACTTTTAGGAACTTTGGATCACTGCTAAACTTTAGGAGTTGGTTTGATTAGATTTTGATTGTGGATAGTTTGAATAAGTGTGTTAAGCCAAACAAGATGATGGTGAACTTGTAAACCCTAGGAAGTTATGTTATCCTAGGGAAAACTTGCATAAGAGAATGAATTGGCTAAGTGTGTTAAGCCAATCAAAGTGATCATGAAATAGTAGACCTCAAGAAGTTGCATTATCCTAGAGGAAAATTTGTTCAAGAGGATTGATAATTCGACTAGGTGTGTTAAGTCAAACAAGGTGATGTTGATTTTCCAAAATTCTAGCATGAATGATGTTTTCAAATTTCCAAAAGTTGTTGGTGAGATGGGATTTGATTGATGTTTGAGATGGGTGAATTGTTTTGACTTGATCCTAGATGAACCTATGAGGACTTACTCACAAGACCAAGGTGATGAAGAACATGCTTTTCCCTAGGAGTAATTCAAACCAAAAGATCAATGTTTGCATGGAAACCAAATGACTCAAAAAGGGATCAAGCACATGTGTGGTTCAGTTGTCTATTATCTTGTTTAGATTTGGTTCTTTTTTACCATCAACGCTTTCTTGATTAGCTTTTTCAAACTGAATGTCCAATGTCCTAATTTTATTTCATCCCACAAAGTGTACTATGTGGAAATCAAGGCAAAGGTTTCCTAGGTTTAACCTTAGTGAAAAAAAACGATGATAAAATTCGAGCACTTAGAAACCTCTAAGGATATGATCCCTAGGGAAAGCAAGAGTACTTAAATTAGTCAAAGGATATTTGTTTCCTCAAAGGGGTTTGAAATTTGGAGCTCTTTGTGTATGTTTGTTTTCAAATGTTTTGAGGACCAAGCAATGTATTTTTCATTTCCAAACACATTTTTATAACCCCAGGATGATGAGACAATATTTTGTTGAGTTCCCACTTGGACGAATCCAGCTGCGCATATTTTGGGCAGATGACTAGATGCTTGACCACAATGGCTCCCCTCCATGACACATACTTCTCGGTTCAACCAAGCATCAGTACCCATGAATCTCCCATGGCATAATTTTCATCTCTACAACAAAACCGCATGTATAATGTGGGGCGTCTTTAAAGGACATGACCTTTTGCACCAAGAAAATAGATAAGGATTTGACCTTTCTAAACAAGGGTTTTAGTTCAGTCTTTCCATTCGTGGAGGCTGACCCATGCAGCGAGAGACCATTGCTGCCCTTCTCGTCGGAGCTAGCTCGTGTGATACTAGCTTTTGTTCCAGTACGCACTTTTATATCCCAGTTGGAAATACACTTGGCTTTAGTGTGTTACAGGTTGAGTCGTTCCCTTGGGTGAGTACTTTTTCCCACAAAGTAGGCCCGCTAAGATAAATAAAAGCGAGTCAAATTATCCATAGTTTGATCAAACTTCATTTAGAAATAAAGGGAGAACACTTGCAATAAGTTTACTCACACTCGCAAGATGTTTTGTTGAATTTTAAGTTCCCAAATCAAAATGTGAAGGCAATATTTTAAACAAACTAATATCACCAAAAGACTTTTGATTCTCAAGATCGCCGTGAAGCACAAGAGAAGCGCATATGCCTTTTAAATGAAATTAATTTGCGAAAAAGATTGTAAAACATGAAAAACACTTGTTCATTTTATACCTCAAAAGCAGTGAAGAGTTCGTTTTAAGCACCAAAATGAAATGTAAGAGTTTTCCTTGTTCAATTTTAAAACCCAAATTGAAATCTAGTAAATGTCTAAGGTTCAATTTTTAACCAAAGAATCAAGCCAAAATGGTTAATTTTAAGCCCCAAAAATAGATGCGACATGTTTTGAAACTAAATGAAAAATCTAGCTCAACAAGCATTAAAAAATGCTTTTGTGAATTTCTCCAATCGGGTTTTGTCTTGATTTTATTCTAATATCAACCTGCAAAAGAAAATACAAAGTTAGTATGAATAAAATATTTCACATAAATCTCTCATGCTTTAAACATAGGTTATTAAAAGATGGAATTTCTTAAAAGATAAATTATTTCCCCCCTCTTATACATGAAAAAAATTTCCTTATAGCATTGTTTATTTCTCGAATTTAAACCCTTTCACTATCATACTGCGACTTAAGGTATGACGGTTGGCGGCTAAGGGTATTCATTACCCTTACCACTTTACCATGGACAATCTGGATAGCCCACGTGGTGATGCGGTGGTGGCAAATGCAGTCAGTCGGGATAGCTACTGCTATACCGCGGATGGTCCGAGAGGAGCCCATGGTAGCATGGTGGGAAAAGTTGGTGGTGAAGTGATAATGGAGAAAAGGTTTACCATGATACCGCGGTTGGTAAGGTTGAAGACCACGTTGGCGCGGTGAGGGTGTTTGATGGCTACCGCGCTACAGCTCGCGGTTAGATGGGAGACCACGGTGACGGTGAGGAGGCGGTTATCGTGCTACTATTGGCGGTTAGGTGGGAGACCGCATAACAGCGGTTAGGTGAGAAATCACGGTGACGCGGTAATGGCGAGCAGGCGGTTACCGCACTACCGTTGGCGATTAGGCAAGAGACCGTAGGATAGCAGTTGACGGTGAAGACAGACAGCGAGCAGTTAACCACACCACCACAAAATTTAGTTTAAATCAACAAACTTAGACATCCCTATGAAATACTTAATCATGTCCAAATATGCAACTAATGAGCAAAAGAAACAAGTTAAATAGAAGCATATAAAAAAAACATAATTAAACCTTTATCTCATAGTGGATTGGTGCCACCGTGTTGTGTAGTAAGCAACCCTTTCCCAATCCTTGAACAAGTTGAATGATGTTATGGGAAAGATTAATTCTCAAATGAAGAGAATAACCTTGCTTGAAATTTGTGAAGTGAAGGTGAATTTGAGCATAGTAAGTTTACTCAAAGTTGTTGGATGAAATGAAGTATAGTATACTTTCTTAAATTGTGGATAGATAATGAGGAGAGAAGCCTCCAATTTATAGATTTCCAAACTAGAAAAGAGAGTGAAATAGAGCAATCTGGGATCATTCAACATCCAATGTCCAAGTGCCACTTGTCAAGATGTGAATGGTTAAGGAATGAGCACATTTTGGTCAATGTGCATGATAAATGCATTTAGGTGGAATTTCAAATTGGAGAAATGACATGTGAGAGGGAAAAAGGAATGAAATAAATGCCACTTGGCTCAATGCGCAAGGACATGTAAGAGAAGTGAATGCCTTGTTGGATGTATAAGTCCACGTTGACTTTTTGAATTCAAATAAAGGAATATTCCCTTTTGATGCCATGTGAGGGAAAATAGAGAGTTAAATAAATCAAAGTAATTGATTTATTGTGCAAGTTGCATTCTCTAGAGGATTTTAATGAGATGGATTAACTAAATCAGAGTTTTTATTAATTTAATGAAGGATTAGATGATTTGACAATTTTGACTTAAATAGATGAATTAATTTAAATCAGAGTTGAGAAGAAATAATTAACTAAATAAATGATTGTGATTTATTTAACCAAGGAGGAATATGTTAGATTAAATCAAATAAGGTTTAATTGATTTAATTTAATAAGAGGACTTTAGAGAATTTAATCAAATAAAATGATTTATTTAATTAAACATAAATGTAAGGTTAATTAAATTAAACTGATTAATTTAATCACTGAAGGAGAAAGACTTAATTAAATGCATAATGATTCATTAAATTAAAAGGCAAAATATGATGAAAAGTTGGGAGTATGATTCAGGAAGAAATGTTGTTAATAATCAAGATCAAGTGTGTCAAACCGAAATTGTACATTTTCCATGTCTACATTATTAATTTAATCCCACTCACTTAATTTCTCTAGATTTTGCCACTTGCACATGAAAATACATTTAATAGATTTATTAAATCTCTATTTTCTTTCAACATGGCATATTTAGGGGAATATTCCTCCAAGTTTGAAAATCTGTGCAAGTGGATTTGTACATCAAACAAAGAATTCATTCCCTCTTACACATCCTTGTGGATTGAGCCAAGTGGCATTTAAGTCATTTTCTTTCCCTCTAAACAAGTCATTTCATGAGTTTCAAATTGCACCTAATATCATTTATTGTGCACAATCACCAAAATATGCTCAACCTTCCTCCATTCACATCTTGACAAGTGGCACTTGGCCATTGGATTTTGAATGATCCCACATTCATCCATTTTTCTCATTCTTCCATCTTTCTCTTCTATAAATGGAAGGCTTTCCTTTGGAATGAGGATCCAAAACTTAGATAAAAGTTACTCTCCTCACTTTGAGAGCTACTTTTATCCATTTCATATCAAGTTTTCATAATTGTATGATTTCATAGCTAGGTTATGCCAAAATTTCATCAAAGAGCTTACAAAGGATTTGGGAAAGAGCTAATTTCTACACATAATTGGCACCAATTCCCCCATGGGATCAAGAGTTTTATTTGCATTGAATAGGATCTGATAGCTTTTGTTCATATTTGCTTGTGTTCTTCATCTCATTTCTTAGTCTTTGAAATTGTAAATGGATTTCATGGAGAATCTTGATTCTCACTTGCATTTGATCTAACATTGTGTTTGTTTGCTATGTTTTTGTAGGTCTAGGATTGGGGTTCACAAAAATGAAGCATCAAACATGGAGTATATAAATGATGTCACCTTGGATTTTGTCTTGTGAACAAAATCTGCAAACTAACATGGAGTGGCCTTGAAGAATGTAGATCTTGGATGAAAAATGGTGCTTGTAAGAGGATCCTCAATGCAACATTAACTTCTTAGCTCAACACACACGAATGATTAAAACCTTGACATGATGATGTTATCTTGAATTTTTGCAATAGAATCTTGAAATCTACCTTCAAATTCCTTATGAATGCTCTTGAAATGCTCTATAATTATCTTGTAGAGTATTAGGATGCTCACTTGAAAATCTTAGGTGAAACTATATGAATGAGCTACTTATTTATACTAAATTAGGAGATTAACCTTGAAATTCAAAGAATTAAGGCCGACAACAGATCTGGGAAGAAACATTATTAGATTCCCACTACAATAAAATTCAAAAAGTTGGATCTGATTAAGGGAGGATCCATTCACCACCTTGGGTGAATGGGTCCTGGCTCGGTTTACCATGACCTATCCCCGAGGGATTGAAAGAGGGATAAAAACCCATTCTAGATCAGTTGAGAAAGGGAGATCCTATTAAGGGAGGAACCATTTTCCATCAAGGGAAAATAGGTCCTAGCTCAAATTACGAGGACCAAACTTTTCCCAATGAAATATTTTGTTAATTAAATCACGATTATCGAGATAGATCTTCGGGAGGTGTCAAAATTAAGGCTTAAATTTGAATTAAAAGGGGGTTAATTACTCCAATTACCCATAATTAATTAAAACCACCTACATAAGTGTGAATTTTTTTTTATAAAACTTTACAACACTTAAACAAGGCACACGTTATGTACATTTTATTTAGAAAGGGGACCTTTAGGCTTAATTAAGAAAATACATCCTAGAAAAAGTGTGAAAGTGTGTTACAACACTTTAGAAAACCTTTGCAAAGGATCAATAAAGGAATGTTTTAGTCAAATAAATGTCCTAGAATAGTGTGAATGTGTACAACATATTACAACACCATTCCAAGACATCATTAATTCAACTTTAATGTCAATTATCAAACCAAGTAAGGGAAACTGCTACTTTTTTTGTTACTGTAGTTGGTCAAAAATATTATTACAAATAAGATATAAATATGCAGATTCTGGCTCTACGTAATACCTACAAGCTAGATAACCCTCTTACCTAAAGTGATTATTACAAAGTATTCCTTCTTTGTGGAGGTTTCCACAACATCAAAGGCAACTAAATATGCCAAGATATTGAAGCATCTACGTTGACTAGTATAGGTAGCATAAACCAATATCATTCAAGAAATAATTTTGGACTTTGATATTATACCAACTAAGGAGACATAGTAGAATGTAAGAAACAGTTAGAGTGAAATTAAAATGATCTTTGCACATTGCCTTTCTACATCATTGTCTACTAGGACAACCACCCATATGAATACCTATTTTGGTCATGAGTTGCTCACTGCAAGGATGGTTATCATCATGCAAATGAATATTTTTGTTATGAACTATTACTATTAGAGAAGTCATTCTCATTTAAATGAATATTTCTATTGTAATTTGAGAAAACACTCCCTAGAAGTCCACACCCTAAAATTATACTTGAAGGATTGAATATAAATAGGGTATCCTCCATAAACTACCAAGAGATGAAGAGTTACCTTACCTCCTATAATAAGGAATCTATGAGTATGTATTGCTCCCTTATTAAATATCTACTATTTCTATTCATGGTTGTAACTAAGCTGGAACCCTACCTCTCTTAAGTTAGGGACCTATCTTCTAGTCATATTGCTAAGCATAGTCAGGGAGTAGTACTATTACACTCGAGATTGATAGGTCTCTAGGGGTAGTAGTATGCTCAAGATGGATAGTATTCAAGGATCAGTACTATTATACTTGATATTGACATGTGTCTAGGGGAAATACTATGCTTTATATGGACACTAGTTAAGGAGCAATAGTATTATGCTCGAGATTGATAAGTGTCTAGGGGTAGTACCACGCTCGATATGGATAGTAGTCAAGGAGAAATACTATTATTCTTGAGATTGGTAGGTGTCTAGGGGTAGTACTATGATTGAGATGGATAGTAGTCAAGGGGCATTCTATGTTGTTGATGGACATCCTTGGTTGTTTAGCCATTCAATGGATTGTAGGGAAGATATTTACTAACAAGCCCAATTAAGTAACATATAACTCACTTTGTAGCCTTATAACTAAGGTAGAATAGTATCTTAAGTCTTCAAATTGTAGGTTCACCTTGAGAATTAAGTACTAGGGAGATATTCTATGCAATGCTTACGGGATTTAATGAAGAATATCTCTCACCAAGGGACACTTAATTTTCTTGGAGGGGTGGATAGGGTTTGAATCCACTTTGGTTGGGGTCTTTTTGTACCCAACCATAAACTAGAGCAAACAATGGACATGGAGCCTTAATAAATCACAAATATTTAAGGTATGTGTATTTCATTTTAACACTAATCTTCTATTGGTTATTATAGTAAGCTTGTATAAGTAAGTTGTGTAAATGACATGATGATTACCTAGTATATCTTGATCTCACTTGCTTCTATTTAATTATTCGTAATCATTCTTGCTATTATAACAAAAAACAATATTCAGAATTCCTTCCTTTTGTTGGGGATATTGTCACATTGGTATCAAAGCTTAGAACTTGACTCTATTAACTAGGTGCTCACTCTTTTTTTGGACTAATATGACTATTTGGTATTGATAGTCATGAGTTGTGATAAAAAAGGAAAAGGAAAGAAGGTCTCAAAAAAACATCTTCAATGAAAGAAACTAGAAGGATCCAAAGACCCTATTGCCATAGGGCCGAACATAGAAATTGAAACCATATCTCACACTGAGCCATTGGCTGAAATTATCATATGAACAAAACTCCATAAAGGAAAAGAATTGGATAAACCTAAAAATCATCATGAACCACCAAAGAAATTCCCTCAACTAATGGTATTTGAATCTATTTATTATGAGGTCTTTAGAGTTCAAAGATATGTGTTGGTAGAATTGTTAGTGTTCTATTTCATTTTTTTAAAGGGTAAATGCTTTTAACCTTGAGCTATGAATTTGTGAGGTCACTAATGGGGGACCTCATATGCAACATAACACTCAACAATTACACCCAGTGGGGATTGAACCTTGATGACAAGAACAATAATAGAACAACTTAACCATCAAATCATGCTACTATTGGCTTGTTAGTGTTCTATTTCAAGTTTATAGATCTCAAGTTATTAAAAATATGATGTTTTTTTCTCCATATGAGCTAGAAATATCTATAACACAAGGTTTTATATTATCCACATTTATTTATTATAATTACTAAGGGTTTGGATCATAATTTAAGCTATTATTACCTTACCCCTCCTCTTAAATTTTTTAAGTGGCCTAACAATAATATTATTTTAGAATTCCAATTTCTAGATGATAATACTCTTGCCTATTCTAGGAAACAAAAAACAATGATAATATACATATTTCTTATGAATCTAAAATTGTTGTTGACAAGTTAGTTATTGTATGTTGCAAAGAGAATTATCCCAATTTGATAGCAAGAGATGGTTGGAAATAGGGTGGACCTTCTAAATATGCAAGTTTTTTGGTATACATATTTCTCTTCCTCTTTTCTTGAGAGAAATGTAGGACAAGGTCATTAAAAAAGTTATAAAAAATGGGTAAATGAAACTCATATTATGTTAATATGACTAGAAAATTCCAATATCTAAATAATTTATATTCTTATTCACTGTTATTTTCTTCTACTTGGTTAATGTGATCCTCCCACATGAATAAACTTGGAAAAAATATCAAGTCATTTCTTTGGCTCGATGGAAAGAAAAGTAAAGGAGGCATCTAGTTATGTGGCCATCTCATCTTGGTGCTATAGGCCTAGAAAATCAGGGGTATGGATGTGAAATTTTTATATGTTTAAGTTTTTTATTTATTTTTAAAAAAGGGGTTTGATGGTCTTAGATGGTTGTGAGGCTTGCAAAGTATTGGTTAGACATAATATTTTTAATTTTTCCCAAAATATAAGCCTAATTTTAATGGTATTAAGTTAGGTTATCTACTATTTTGGATGTTTAAATGCTTTATTACCAATTCCTTGGTCTTTAAGACAATCTAGAAGACTTGGGATCAAGTTAAAGAGTATGTGATTTAATGGGATGCTTCAAAAATCAATTGGGATAATTTTTGTCCATTCAAATCTAGTTGGCGTTTTGGGAAAGTTGGCAGGAAGCTCTTAGCTTTGAAAAAAGGTAGCACTCTATATTTACAAGGTTTAATAAGATTATCAAAACCTTAGAAATATTATCAATGAATCTAGGATTATCTCCTAGAATTCTATAAAAAATATGTATGATATTCCTATTTTTTCCAAAAAGGAAAATTATTCTTTTATTGTTGCAACTATTAAGAATAATTGTCTTGTACTTGAAAGGAACTGTGATACAAGTTTTTGGCTCAATTATTCTTAGGTTTGTTCGAAAAAGTTGATTGAGATCTCTACATAAATATTTATAATGCATCATGAAACTGCATAATTTTTATATCCATTTTAATACTCTATAGGGGTCAATGATTTGAAGATGGAATGGTTTACTATGATCAAAATGTTCATTTATCCTAGAGCAATTGAGGCCAATGAATATTTCTTTAGATGGTTTTTGTTGTTCAAATGAAAAGCATGCTATTGGGGACACTTTGATTGTTGACCATAATTTATGCATAGTTTATGGTGGCAAATAATGTCTCAACATCTCTCCTTTGTTGTTCTTTCATCAAATTGGTCTAGGACTATTTCTTATTTGTTTGGTCTATATAAGAGTAGGGGTTGAAGTCATTAATTGATTTGATATTTTTTTAATCATATATAATGTTAAGCTATTTATGCCCAAAATCATTGATAATTGACCTTCTCTACAAAAGTTTTATGATATTTGTGATGTAAAAAAATAGGCATATTTTATAGGGTGTTCAAAGGATGTTTCTATATTTTTCAAAAGAATCATTGCTATTGTTACGATTATTTTCTTACATATAAAATTAAAAAAAGATCCAGAATATTGTTGATCTAGATGTTTATTGCATCTGAAATACTGTTAGCTGAACATTTTTCATTTTAATCTGTAAAGCATTCAATATAACATCCATATTTTGCCTCCAAGTATCATTAAATTTAGTATAATCGGAAATCTTTATAAGCTAAGTTTAATTAGGTGTAGTAAACTGTTACTTAATTACAGCCAATCTGACACTTAAAGTTTTTTCTTAAATTCAAATAAAATAATTTTAGAAAAATTCTGTCATTTTTTAAGGGTAAACTCCAATAATCCAATTATATGAAGTTACACAAAGCAATTAAGAGAAGTACAAATTCTCTTCGGCCGTTGCAATCGTTATATAAACAAAAGAAAAATTAAATTATAGATTATTCAAGTTCAGTGAATTGACAGATTCTCAAAGATGAACTGCAAGAGAAGAAAAGAAAGATCAATTTAATGCTGTGCAAGGATTGAATCATCTGATTTTCATACCTTAAATATAAGATCTGATAGCGTAACACAGTGGGCAAGTGTTAATTTGAAGTGGGTGCCTCACTCTGCTTCAAAAAGAAAGGAGGACATTTGTAGCCAGCTTTTTAACATTGCAAATGGAATAAAAGAGATCTAGACCAGCAGCAAATGATCCACAGCCATATTAAAAACTTCTCTTTACATAGCTCAACTGCAATGGAAAACAAACCCATGTTTCACAATAGGTGAATATTCATCTGGGTGTCTTCTCTGACTGTTTCTCAAGGGCAGCTTTCTGACATTATGAGAGCAGGATGGAATAGGTCAAAGTACTCACATTTTGAAACTGCGTGGCAGTTTCGCATACTTGAAATCTAATAATCCAGGAAGGAATATCTTAAACGTGGTCAACGTGACAGATGGCATTAATTACATTGTTGAAAACCAGAGAGGGAAATTGAAGACTTTGAATTAAATATAATAGATCAAAGAAGGAAGCATTCAACAGTGGTGACAAACTTTCGGGACAAGCTATTCAAAAATAGAGGTACATAGAAGGGGGACATTGGATTATATACTTGGTCAGAGAAGAGGCCTTTCGACAGTGGTGATGATTTTCAAGATAAGTTAAAATTTCATTAGTGATGATGGGACATCTACTTCTGTTTATACTTTATTTCAAACATTTCATAGTGTGAATCTTGATGAGTGATATAATTAACGAATATACAATCATCTAGTCAACTTGTTTAATCAATTGAATTACAATTCTTTTATCAAAATAATTTTTTTAAATTCATAGATTTGTAATTTATTCTCAATAAATTATTTTGTTTTGACTTTGATTTTAATTCTTTCTTTTTTATATAAAATAATATGATGGTCTTATTTTTAATTATACAGAAATCTTCATAAATTTTTAGTTTATTGTTTAGTTAATTTAAGGAAATACATGATAAATAATTTTTTGTTTAACAATTATTTGACCATGTTAAGCCTCATAGATGGATGCCATCTAGCCAACAAAATAGACATTTGAGACTAGCTAAAGATAGTTTCCATAGTTCAATAATCTGATTTCCAATCCTTTAGTATTAATTTAATTTACATATTATATATATATATATATATATATATAGAGAGAGAGAGAGAGAGAGAGAGAGAGAGAGAGAGAGATTGATTGATTGATTTGTGTCAATTTATATTAATTAGTTGATTCTCAAAAAAATATAGACCATAAATTATAATTATATTATAAATCAATACAAATAACTTTTAGATAAATGTATCTACCATGTTTATGTTAGTATTTATTTTGTTAGAGTGAGATTGTTTTTTATAATGAAAAAGATAACTATAATGAGCGCAAAAGGGGAAGTGTGATTGTTTGAATGTGTTAAAAAAAATTAATAAAGAGCTGGCATATATACTACCTTAGATATTTTAAATGCATCTATCTAAAATGCTATGAGAGATATCAATCTCGAGGTGCCTACAGTTTAATTGTTTTTTAAGAATAGATAGGTACCTCAAGACTGATATCTCTCGATATATTTTAGATAGATGTATTTAAGGTATCTAAGCTAGTAGCATCTATAGTGTGGTATGTAGAATATTACTTTAGCATGTTTTCATTGTGTTTGAAAAAAGTATTTTTATCCTTTGCAAATATTGAATGAGACATTTCACATTAAACCAAAAAAATAATCTTCATGCTATATCAATAAAGTTTAATAAAATAATGATATACAATAATGTATACATTACATAATCTAATTGTGCTTCCAAAGATTTCAGTCTTTCTTCCTCAACTCTCCTTTTGGTGAGTTGCTTCCCTTCTTTCATTTTTTCATAACAATCATATAAAAATGGTGGTGATGTGGATCTCCTCGTGGATTTCATGCATGAATAATAGAATAAAAATATTTTTGTGCATTTTTTCTTTCATAATCATCACTCCAATTAAGAATGTCTATATTTGGTGCACTGTCTAACCATATAAATCAATGCACATGTGGTGATCCTCTCTGTTTACATTCATATTTTGACCAATAATCTTTTTCTTTCATTCCCTTCTACATTATTTCCTTTCAAAATATTGTATATCATAGGTGCATGTTATAAGCCTCAATATGTGGATGGTCAATAATATTTTGTCGTTGCCACTTTTTTGCTTCTTGTGGATTAGTTGGTTTTGTTGTTGGCATTAGTGCATGCAAAGCTAGCCAATACATATTTGTTGCATTCAATGTAAAGAAAATAATTGGTGTTCCAATTTGATGCAATAGGTTAGTCAATTCAGCTTGAAATTTTGTCCAATAAGATCTTGTACCTCATAGTGTAGTACCAAACGGTCAGCTAGATGTGAATGGGGGATATTTTCCATATACTCTTGTAACTCATTAATTATGATTGGTAGATCTTGAAAGCTCTTCTTAACAAACATGGTAGATAAGTTTTGTGAACGATGTCTCATAATCATATTCATCATATAGTAGCTAAATTGAGAGTTCCATCCAAAGCAGTGATCTCTATATCAAAATAAATATTTAACAAATTCATGTAAATGCACTCTCCTTATTTGCGCTTCTAGCCAATCACATCACTCATCTGTAACTAGTGTTAGAAAAAACATATCAAGTAATCCTTCAATGATATACTCATTTATTATAGCTATTCTAATTCTTGGTCAATCAATTAGTGACTCAAAATCTAAATTAGGTTTATTTACCCATGCCTGGATTAGTTCCATTGCTCTTTGAACATTTGGTGTTTTTGATGCAATTGATGTAGTGTGTTCAATAATGTTTCCTTCATCTATCTCTATCCTTGGACCCACAAATACATATTCATCTGCATCTAAATTGAACTCCATATGAATAAAGTTCAATTTGTCAAAAATATTTTCATCTAAATTACATGTAAGTTTACTAAGAGCATTTTCATCAATTTTAACATCTCTATAGAACTTATCATTTCTATCTTATATTTTGGTGCTTTGTACACCCTCTCTCTATTGACTATAAAATTATAATGTGTTCCTTGTTGATCCTTCCTTTGAACAATAATAATTAGCAAATATTTTATTTGATGTAATAAAATTTTAGCTATTTCCCTATATAGTATGTCCTTTATATTTATACTAGCCTCCAAAACTTGCATGTGTGACTTGAAGAATTTGATTGATGCGTCCTATCAATATTTCCTCAATTTTGGTTAAGTTTCTAAGCTCTAATGGTTATGGTCTAGGATCCATATTATTTTTTATAGAAAATTGATGTTCATGTTTCTCTTGTCAACATCTATTACAAATAGGGCCGTCAGGTAATCGTGTAACCTTCATTTTTTATATAATTTTCCTCACAAATTTAGCACATACTTGGTGTAGAAAGTTTATATAGTTCTTGTCTGAATATCATTTGTAAAGTCCTCAAATGAATGTCAACATTTCTATTATTTTTAACATGATTTTGATTATCAATATTCATTGCAACTTACAATATATTATTCAATGTTTCTAGCACATGATCTATTGTAATTGAATTCATCACTTTAAAACTAACCTCAACATTCCCATGAGATTGATGATGTCTTATTCTCAATATATATTGTTCCTCATGAGATGTTTGTGCATGATGTGTTAATATACCATCAACATGTTGTCTCATTTCTACTTCAATCTCCTCCACTGTCATATCTACCTTGCAATTAACACATCTTTCTCTATCACTTTGGTTACGATGATTTCCTTCTTCCTCTGTTTGTGCATCACTTAATTGTTCACATTGTAGTGCACAAGGAAAAATCACAAGTTAGCAGCACAAGCATAAACTTAAACTAATCCTAAAATACCAATAAAGAACAATGGAATCAAAAAATAAATAAAAGAAAGATCTCACCAAACTCTCATCCATTCTATGAATCACCTTCATTCCACTTCTTCATTTTTTTGTAGTTTATATGCCCTCATATTTCTCTTAAGTATGCAAGTATGGCCTATTGATAATGATTAGTAAAACGTTGAAGATTATTAAATTTGCTTCCAAAAATTATAGATTTCGAGGGGAGTAATAATGATGAAGGTAAAGCCAATTTATAGAAAATTGATTTTTCATTTACTAGCGCAGATTCAAAGATAAATCGATGATCATGATTAAAAGATATAACATGCATTACAATTAGGGTTAGATCAGTGTGAGTGAAAAAGCATAACTAATGGAGATTAAATTAAATAATAATTTAATCCCTAATGGAAATTAGAAGAATAATGCTCACATGTAAGATAAAAATTGAAAACATATAGAAGATGATAATAAATTAATTAAATAATTAAAGTTATTTAATTAATAAAGTTTTGCATGTAAAAGATAAGAATAAGTCTAGACAATGAGCTGATTGAAACAAAAAGTCTGTGTGTTAAAGACATTCATTTATTAAATCACCAAATAAATGAATGATCTAATTAAATCTAGAGACAAATGATAAATGACTAATTAGATAGCGAAGAGACTATCTAATCACAAAGGAATGTGACATGAATAAATCCTTTTATGAATTAAATAATAATTTAATTCAACATTCAAGATTTTAAGATTAAATTAAATAAATAAAGATTTATTTAATCAAATGGAGAAAAGGCTAAGAAATAATTAAATAATTCAAAATGATAATTTAATTATAGTTGAAAGTGTCATAAGAGTAAATTAAATAATACTTTTTTAATTTTAGAGAGAGGATAGATTTATTTGGCAGCGTAATTAAATAAATAATATTTAATTAATTAATCAGGAAAGAATAAAGGTAAGAATGAATTAATTAAATAATTAAAGTTATTTATTTAATAGAGGACATACGACTTTATTATTTATAATTAACATTATTTAATTATGAAGATGTAAGAATTATGCAGAAGTTAAGAGTTGCGGACCTAAAACAATATTTGGTGTCTACAATTTTCCCCTCTTTGATATGATTCTATTTATCACATTGTGTCAAAGAAAATGTGTTAAAACATGCCCCAATGATAGTTAGATATGTGCCCCCTCAGAAGAAATTTACAAATTTTTCAAAAAAAATTTAAAAAATGAAAAATTGTTCTGAAATGTCAATTTGATGGCTAGAAAAGTGATAGCGAAGTCAGTTTTGAATTTCATGAAGTTTAGAGCATCTGACAGTGTTTCAAACATGACAAAAATTGCCTCCAGTTATAACCCTAATTTTGATAGGGGTATAAATAGGAAATTAGAAAATTTGAATTCATTTTGCATTTTGAACCTTGGAGATTTGGAGTTCTGACTGAAGATGGAGCGAGTTCCTTTTTGTGAGAACAGGGCAAACAAAGTGCATACTTGTAGGGAGCTAAAGGGTGCAGGGGATCTGGTAAGTCATTTCAAACCCGCTTGGTCAAATTTTATTTTCACGTATTTGTAGGCAATATTTAATTTTAGTAGTCAGTTGTGTTGCATGGAAACAGTTGCAAATGAGTTCACATTGTAGGCATTTGCATGCAAAATGACACAATTAAAGTCAACTCACTTAGGGTAGGCTAATTATTTGTAATTTTCTGATACAATTGTCAATATGCAATGCATATGTGGGTTGGTTAACCACGTCTTCTTATACACGACACAATTATTTGTGATTGTGCACAATCACAAAATTGTGTGCTGTGATTGCTCATAAGTGACACAATTGTTGTAGTGGCTCACAATTGATTTGGGGGTTTGACACAATTATTCTCCCATGACGCATATGTTAATGTGCACTGCAATTGTAGAAGGAATGACACATTTAAAATTAAGTGACACAATTGACTGGAAAAAAAATCAACCTAGGTTTTATTTAACCCATTTTTATGATATGCAAAAAAGTTATTGACATAGTGATTATGATGTTGATGACGAATTCATTTAGATCCAATTTACACTAGAGAGTCCTAACGGTATAAGACCTATAGATTGAGGAGTCAAATATCTAGCAGTGAGAGGCGTCGGTTGTGGAGACTTGGGTTGTATCATGTGGTGTCCATGTCCATCATTAGGGAAAATAGAGGTATGTTGATTGTGTTGGCTGAGTGGTGGCATTTAGAGACATCATCTTTTCATCTGCCTACAAGAGAGGCCACTATTACTTTAGAGGATGTATATAGGATTTTGCGATTACCTATCTGGGGGGAGAGAGTGAGATATGATCTTGGAGCGGGATATCGAGCATTGAAAAACTTCTATGTATATGATGATATAGCTCAACTTGGGATTGATAGATATGAGATTAGATGGGAGACTCTGGCTACTTGTTATGAGAGATTTGACTACATTGTATGTATTGCTATAACTAGGATAGTGATCCCAAACTGACGAGGACATGGTTTTCCAGTTAAATGTTGGGAGATGCTTGTGGGTATGTTGGTGAGGGAGACAATATATGCATGGGGTCCTTGCTTATTAGCTATGGTATATTTTTAGCTACATGACATTATATATAGATGCGAGCAATCTATGAGTTGTGGGTCACACTTTTGATGGTCTGGGCTTGGGAGTACATTGCAGTGTTCTGACCACCAATTGATCGATATATGGAGACTACCATGCCATATTTATGCCAGAGCCATGGCATAGACACATGTGGGTGACATTGGTAATTGGAGACATGGGCTAGATACACTTGTCAATTTTATTTGGAGGTCATACATGGATAGTCATTGGTGGCCAGATGAGCATGAGCATCTTGCATGGTGTAGGAATAAGAGATATCTAATTGAGAGGATTGCATATTCTATTCACATTATTGAGATGCATTTTCTAGATTGGGTGCTCAAACAGTTTGGAGAGTAGTAGGGAGAGCCTCGTGGGTTGGCAATATTTGCACATTCTTTTAGAGAGGTTGCACCTTGGGGGCCGATGATTGTAGTGGCTACAACAAAGCAGGCCATTGATAGACTATAGGCATAAAAGTGGGTTTGGAGGGGAGGAGTAGTAGATGTTGGGACCAATCCTGAGTATGATGCTTGGTGGAGGATACACAAGCCTACTCCTTTAATAGACCCAGACCAGAGTAGTGAGAGGAGGACGAGGTCCTTGAGGTAGGAGAGGTAGGGATAGAGGTAGAGGTGATTGTTGGCATATGGCTTGTAAATGTTGTCATTGATGGAAACCTAAGTTAGTCTAGATAACTGAAATGACATCCTAAGTCATACATCTGGTCCACAGTTTAGTTTTGGCAACTACCGACTGAATAGGGTGAAGAACAACGCATTTAGTTATAAGTATGACAGTTGGTCTTAACCTCTCACTGGACTATTATTTCATATGGTGGAATTCATACAAAGGATTGATGATGTCTGTAATACCTTGGTGAAGGATTTTTTTGATACGCACTCATTGGCTCATGATCTAGGAGATCCAATATACTAATTTGTTGGCTATTTGTGCTAAAAGGCCAACACGACAAATATAGTAATCACAGATGTATAAGGAGTAATAAATTAAATATTTTCATGCTCTATTATGTTTGTTTGGGTCCTCTCTAGTTGTATTAACCGACTTTGGAGGATGCACATAAAGAATTTGTGGTGGATCTACCCGACAAGATGGAAGTAATTTAATATTTTATAAAATTGACTGATGAAGGAAAAAATCCTTGTTCGCGGATATATATATATATATAAGTTCAGTTCTATCATTTTTGTGTGTAAAAAGTGTACAGGGAGCCATGATGAGTGAATGTGAAGTATATCAGAGTGTGGTGTGAACTTTAGTAGAGTAATAGTGTGGACTTATCCTGGTGTGATGCAAAGAGAAGATAAGAGCATAGCAGAGCAGAGTGAAGAGCATAATCAGTCTGCATATCTAGAAATCAATATATGAGCTTCACCGAAAATATAACCTGGCATGAATATATGCTATCATCTCAGTTCAACCTTCATATGGTCTTAATCTGAATCTTTTGTATGGCAGTGATCCTTTTTCTTTGAGCAGTGAGCTCTAGGTAGTGCGCCTGAATGCAAGTGCATTCCTTTTTGTATAGAACTATATTTGAGTACTCAAATAGTGGATTAACCTCCACTGTGGTTTTTCCCCTAACAAGGTTTCCACACAAAAATATGTGTGTTATGGTGTCATGAATGATTACTTTGAATGCATGCATCTTTATTTCAATATAATGTTGTATTGGTTTAAAGTTTCTGATGATTAAAGATAAAAATTGTTGAGCATTGATTCACCCCCCCTCTCTCAGTGCTCCCTTGAGTCCAACAGTGATAGTAGTCAAGGGGATGGTGGAGGTCAGGGTGATGGTGGTGGAGATGATAGAGATTATGGTGATGGTGGCCAAGGTGCGAGAGGAGGTGATGGGTGGAGAGTTCACCGGAGACTATGAAGGAGGAGGAGATCACTTTCTCCTATTCGAGAGGAGGGAGAGGAGGAGGAGGAGAGACATAAGGAGAGATAGGAGGAGCGACATGAGGAGGAGAGATAGTAGGAGGTGAGATAGGAGGGGGGCATGAGGAGGAGATGCCCAATGTGGAGGTGGAGGAGGGCGATAGGGAGGAGTTGGAGGTATTAGCTACTGTGGCCACCATGGAGTTTGATTTTGGAAGACATGAGGAGAAGTTAGAGGATGAGGATATGGGTGAGGAGGATCGCATCCTCCATGAGAAGATTATGGCTAGGGAGGAGGGCTATGAGGATGTGCTCACTAGGGGAGGTTCCAAAGATAGAGATGAGGAGCTAGATAGATTGTAGGCCAGAGTACAAGCACTAGAGATTGAGGTACAGTCCCTATGAGTAGAGAGAGATGGCATACAAGTGGAGATGGATACCCTACAGTTGGAGAGGGACAACACAGTGATCTGCACTCAACAGGCGGACCAAAGGGTTATTGATTTTGTAGTTGTGTGCATAGGTACATGTGCTAACATAGCACATGCATTCCTCAGAGCAAGGTGGAGAGAGTAGTATTATAGGGGCCTATATGAGTCAATACTCTCACCTGAGTGCAAAGCACCAAATGCATCAGAGACATTGAGTAATGGCCAATCTCATAGAAGACGATCACACAATAGATCTAGCAAAGGTAAGAGTAGTGGATAGGTCCATTTTGACTTATGTATTTTGACATGTATATTGTTCATCAAGCCCACAAGCTCTTATTTATGGGAGATACATTATGAAAATGTAGTATAACACTTTTTGAGATATATAGATCATTTTTGGTGGCAATTTATATGATATGCAGTGCTTTATATGCAATTGTCTTTTTATGTGTGTGTTATGGATGACGATATTTACTTTATTATATGTATGCAACCTATGATGATATGTTAATTCTTTATGTTGATGTATGCCTTTAATTTTATGGTATGATGGATTTCATGTATGGATACTCTGTTTATCATGATGAAACACAATGTGATTTTAATATGTACAATGCCATATGAATGTATTTTTTATGATAATATACTATACATTTTATGATGGTGAATGCATGTTATGCCATGGATTCCTAGATGGAATAAATGTGTATATTTTTTTTCTTCTTTTTCAAATGCAACATTTATAGATGATTTAATATGTACATATGTGTGGAAATGTCTAAATGATGTTTGTAACATGAATGCATATTTAGGATACTTAATTTATTTTATGTGTAATAGGACTCTGTCATAATGTAGGAAAGAAGATATGTTAGTGCAAAAAATCTGGATATTAGTGTTAGAAATCTTCATTGTTTTGTTAAATCATAAAATGCCTTTCATTAATCATCATTGGGCGTTAAATGACACAAGTGGATAATAAACACCATGATTTGAGATAGACCAAGGTGTACAAAGTCATCCACTTGCTAAAAATAGATAGTCATAGACAAGGAGTGTCCTAACTCATACTAAGGGAAAGATTGCCCTAGTATTTTTGTCAAGACAAACCATAGACAACAATCAAATAAAAGATGAGTCATGAGACATCATTGCTCCTCCAAATCCTTTGTGGGACATCCTTGAGGAAGCTAGTAACCTGACTCCAAGACACAACCAAAAGATAGTAGATAAACAAAAGTCAAAGAAAAAGAGTTTTCAGACATCCTTGCTTCTCTAAATCCTTCACAGGACATCCTTGAGAAAGCTAGTAACAAGAATCAAATATAAAGCCAAATGAAAAGATAAGATAAAACAAACCATAAAGACAATAACTAGTGAAAATATTTGCCAAAATTTGATCTGTTTGTTGTTTGATTGTCTAGAAGATTGATAAGATGTTTGTTTGATAAAGCCTGATTTAGGAATGACACATATCATATAAGATGTTGAGTCTAGTTTCGATCATGTGACAACCTTTTTAAGGCAATGATAAAGCTTGATTTTAGAAAGTGACATGTTGTATAAGACGTTGAGTCTATTTTTGATTATGTGACCCCTTGTATAAGGCAATGATAAAGCTTGACTGAATGATAATGTCTATTGTTAGGAAGGACACATCCTATTTAAGACATAGGTCAATTGTTTGAGAATTTCATAAATTTGTTTGATTTGACTTCATGACCTTGTTGACTTGTGTGTCTTGTTGATGTGTGACTTGTCTTAATTTTTTTACCATTATTTGTGTGTGATGACAATGTCCATCTTATTTTTGACTGACATGATGGACCCTAAAGGACTGACCTAGTGCAGCCTCGGGGGCTCATTGATTGATGCCCTTGCCTATGTTATACATGCATAGACATCGTAGTTCGACTAGACTTTGAATAACATAACTGACTAAAAAAATATTTACTTAACTTGATGATATCTGGCATGTGTGATAGTGAATATGATAAACCCTAATGGACCGACCTAGTGTGGCCTTGGGGGATCATTGATTGATGGCCTTACCTATGTTATACATGTTGATACCTCGTAGTTCGACATGACCAATGAGTTTTTCATATAGACTAAGGATTGAGTCATGATTTTATACAGACAAACCTAAAAGACTGACCTAATGCTTCGAGGGAACATCGACAGATGGCCTTGCCTACATCCAATCATAGAGGCAATGTAGTTTGACAATGACTATGATTGTCTAACTCAGCTGGCTCTGACTTTGTTTTTGGGATTTTTGAATGATATCTAAATATTTTTGGCTTTTGACATGTTTTGATTTTTTTTCCTTTTTAAGGTTTTATGATGTTCTTGGATTTTTTTTCAAGAAATTTTATGATGTTTTTTGGATTTTTTAAAGATATTTTATGATGTCAAAACAACATGTGCGAGACCCAAATGATGTAGGACGAGTATTTTCCCCCAGTTGAGTATAAGACCCATAGGATGAAATGAGTATGTGGGGTGTACTTGTTTTCAATCATTCCAAGTTATGGAAAGGAAAACCATTTATTATGGGTGATGATAGGGAAATCAGATTGGAATGTTGATAGATGAAGGAGAAAATTTGACTACACACAATGCCTATTTAGTAGTTTTTCACCATGGTACTTATCCAAAGCGCCACCATAGTGGTTTTCACTATTGGACGAGTTATTTCTCTTTATTATTTTCTTGATTTTTTAATTTTTTTGGTGTTACAAAGACAACTATTTGCCAAGTTTTCATCAAGGTAACAATTTTTTTGTTTTTCTCTTTTTTTTTTATTAAGACAAGGCTCTTAGTAGCTATGCATAGAGTCTCTTTAGATGAAGGTTGTTGATTAGCATTGATAGTGGTTCTCTTTCAAGGGTAGAGAGTTGGTATGCTCTTGATCCAAAGGCTTCTATAACAATGTAAGGTCCTAACTAGTTTGTTTCAAACTTGCCTAGTTTTTCTCTTGCTTGATTCTTGGGATTTTTCATTAAGACCAGGTCACCAATGTCAAAATGTTGACTCAAGACTTTCCTATTATAGCTGCGATGAAGACAATTTTGATATGCTTGGATATGATCGAGTGCCTTTTGTCTTCGTCTATCTAGGAATTCTAGCTCTTGCTGTCTTGACACACGGTACTCTCCATCGTCAATATGCCCTTTCAAAGATACCCTCAGGGAAGGAATTTCGACCTCAGTAGGCAAGATGGCTTCAGAACAAAATACCAAGGAGTAAGGAGTGGCATCGGTGGGAGTCCAGATGCTTGTGTAGTAGGCCCATAGTGTAGGGTTAAGTTGTAAATGTCAGTCATGACCAACATCATTGACAGTGTTCTTAAGGATTTTGATTATTATTTTGTTAGATGCCTCAACTTGGTCATTACCCTATGGGTAATTTGGTGTAGAAAAGTGATGTTGGATATGGAATTTTTGGCATAAGTGGCAAACTTATTGGTTTTTGTAGACACAAAAAAATATACAAGTTGATCCAACACACCTAATCCTGATTTACTAAAACCATTTTGTCTTGAATCATCTCCTTTGCTAGTCATTTAATTGAATAATCTGTATTTGATTAAACTCATCACTCTTCATCTCTTAATTAAATAAATCAATTTTATTTAATTAATTTGTAATCCCCCTTCTAATTAAATAAATTATTTTATTTAATTAATCCCTAAAGTCATCTCATTTAAATTAAATAAATCTTTATTTGGTTTAAATCCAACGTTATCCTCCTTTAATTAAATAAATTAATCTTTATTTAATTAAATCTAAAATCATTATTCTCTCAACTTTGATTTATTTAAATCCTAAAATCTAAGTCAAAATGGTCAAATTAGCTAATCCCCTCTTAATTAATCAAATCTTGATTAATGCTAATCCTAATCACTCCAATCCTCTAGATCTTGCAACTTGCACCATAAATCAATTTATTTGATTTATTAATTCATCAATTTCCATTCAAAAGGGCATCTTTTATGGAATATTCTTCCAATTCAAAAATCCCTCCAAAAGGGGATGGGTACTTCCAACAAGGAATTTAAGGCCTCTTACATGTCCTTGGCCTTGATCCAAGTGACATTAAATCCATTTCCTTCTCCCTCCAACATGTCACATTCAAATTTCAAATTTGAATCTCATAGCATTTATCATGCACATACAACCAAAATGTGCACAACCTTCAACCATTCCCATTTTGACAAGTGGCACTTGGCCATTGGATGTTGAATGATCCCAAATTTATCAATTTCACTCTCTTTTCCAATTGGAAATCTATAAATGAGAGACTCTTCCTCTCATTCAATCATCCACAATTTGAGCAAAGTTACTCTCTTCACATTGAGAGCTAATTTTTCCTACTTCATAGAATTGTTCATCATTTTCATAATTTCATAGCTAGCTTATGCCAAAATCTCATCAAGGAGATGCAATCATCCACAAATCATCAAAATTGAAACAAAGGAGTTGGGAAAGGGCCAATTTCGACACACCAATTGGCACCAATTCTCCCATGGGATTAAGATTTTGCATGCCTAATTAGGTTTTCTTTAGCTTTTCATGTTTTGTTCTTGTTTTTCCTATTTTGAGCATAGTAAATGGATTTCATGGGGAATCCTTGTTTTATCTTGCATATGAACCTAACTATGTGTTTGTTTGTTGTGTTTGTGCAGGAATAGGATTGGGGTTCATAGTTTTTAAATGGGTAGCCATTATCTATGATTATGGACTAAGGAACACCATATCAACAAATGATGTAGTTAAGGATAAACTTATAAATTTTTATGTCGGTAATGTAGGCCATAGGTATGGCTTCAATCAACTTAGTAAAGTATTCAGTTCCAATAATGATGAACTTCTAGCCATTGGAGGATGAAGGATGTATCTTACCTATGAGGTCAAGTCCCCATTGGGAAAACAGCCATGGTGAAGTTATTAGATGAAGATCCTGTGCTGGTGCATGTATCATGTCTCCATGAATCTAACACTATCAACATTTCTTGACAAAGACATATGAGTCTTTTTCCATAGTAGGCCAATAATAGCCTAGTCTCATAATACTTTTAGCTAAGGTGGGACCACTAGAATGGGATCCACATATACCCTCATGTACCACATGTGAGGTTGCTTGTGCTTCTTCAACATTGAGACATCTCAACAAGGTATTTTCTAGGGCATGTTTATAAAGGGTATCTGCGATGATGATATACTTAGAAGAATTATGGATAAATATCCTATGTTGGTTTTTCGAGAGGTCTAGGGGTAGGATTTGGGCATGAAGGTATTAATATATGTCTTTGTACCATGGGGAAGTTGGACCAACAATTTAATACACCATCACATAATTTGGGACATCAAAGGCAGGGACCAGAAGTTGTTCTACCAAAAACTCAAATTTAGGCATGTTGCTAGGTATATCCAAGAGTGAACCAATGGTTACCATAGCATTTGCTACCCTATTCTGAATGTGGGGTATTTGATGAAAGTTGATGTTGTCAAAATATTTCTTAAAACTATCTTCCATCTGCTTGTATGGGGAAAGCTTCTCATCTTTAGTTTCACATTCATCATTAACTTGTCAGACTACCAGCTGAGAGTCTTCAAAAACTTGTAATTGTTTAATCTTCCATTTGATTACCATTCGTAATCCTGTTACAAGAGCCTCATGTTTTTCTATGTTATTGTTGCATGGAAAAGCTATTTTGAATGACTTAGGAATAGTGTTACCTTGTGGTGTGACAAACAATATGCCTACTCTTGAACCATGATTTGTGTGGGACCCATCAAAGTATAACTTCCATGTCATTCTTGTGTCAATGGTGAAGATGAACTAATCAAGAAAATATACCACTAGAGGATGATCTACCTTAATTGGTGTGTCTACCAACATGTTAGCAATAAATTTTTCTTTTTATAGCTTTTCTTTCTACATACTGGATGTAATATTCGCTGAGTATCATTACCCATTTAACTAGTCAGCCTGTTAATGCTACTTTAACATGTAGTGCCTATTTTTTTGAGTAGGAAAAACTACTGCAAGACAAGAATGTTCTATGTGATTGTAGTTTAGCTCATATCCCACTAAAGTATGACTGATATAGTACACTTCTCTTTCATGACCTTCATTATCATTTTGTGTGAGTAAGGCTCCTAGTGCTGAAGTGGTTGTTGAAATGTAGAGTATCAAAGGTTGTGCATCAGTAAGTGGCATTAGCACTGGTGGTGTGAGTAGGAAATCCTTTATCTTTTGAAAATATTCTCTGTATTTTTTTCCCATAAAAAGGGTACTCCTTTTCTGAGTAGATTTTGGAAGGGGTGTATCTTATTTGCTAACTGCACTATGAATCATCTGATAGACTAGAGTCTCCCTTATAGTGTCCTTAGCTAACTTACGTTGGTTGGTGGAGACATGTCCATTATAGCTTTCACTTTTTCTAGGTCCACTTCAATGCCTCATCTAGAAATAATGTATCCTAGAAGTTTTCCTGATTGAATGCCAAATACACATTTTTTGGATTTATCCTCACTTTGTATTCTTCTAGTCTTTGAAATATCTTATCTAGGACATTTAAGTGATCAACCATTGTTAATGATTTAGCTAAATTGCAAAATATTTTTGGATTCAATTGTGTGTTAGTTTTTTTGCATCAATGTTTTGGATCACACTCTATGATCCAACATCAGGATGAAAAATAGAGAACCAAGAAAAGAATTATAAGATGCAGACCAAGAAATTCCTTTAAAATGTTGGAGAAGGATATGGAGAAGGGGTTGCACGAGAAACAAGGAATAGGGAAATGACTTGAAATCACAACCAATTGATAACAAGAAAACTTATAAACAAAATTCAATGAACTAAAAAGTTTATTGATTTTGATGGTATGCTTTCAATGAACCAAATTTATTGAATTTTTTAGTTCATTGAATTTTGTTTATAGTTTGCTTGTTATGAGTTGGTGGTGATTTCAAGTCATTACCCTATTCCTTGTTTCTCGTGCAACCCCTTCTCCCTCTTGTCCTTCTCCAACCTTTCTAAGGCACTTCTTGGTCTGCATCTTATCATTCTTCTCTTGGTGCTCTATTTTTCATTTTGATGTTGGATCACGAAGTGTGATTCGAAACGTTGATGCAAAAAAACTAACACACAATCGCAACTATAAATATTTTGCAATCTACTATATGGATTGTGGAAACTGGTTATCGTTGAATGATTTAGCTATTAGATCATCCACATAGTCTTCCATGAGAGTGTGTACAAGATCATGGAATATGGTTGTCATGGCATGTTGGTATGTAACTCCATCATTGTTGAGCCCAAAAGACATGACATTCCAACAATATGTTCCCCATGGACATGTAAAACATTTCTTGTGCTGGTCCTTAGGTATGATTATGATTTGATTATATCTCGAGAAACCATCCATGAGAAATAGCATTTCATATCCAGTTGTTAGGTCCAAAATCATGTCAATGTTTGGCAAAGGAAAATCATCCTTAGGATATGCTTTGTTTATATCTTTGAAGTTTGTACAGATGAAAATGCCACCTAATGGTTTCATTACTGGCACAAGATTGGAAATCCATTCTGGATAGTCAATTGATCTAATGAAGCCAACATTCAACAGTTTCTTTACTTAAGCTTTGACTAATAAAGCAATTCCTGGGTGCATTTTCCTTAATTTCTGCTTCATGGGCTTAACACCTAGTTGTAATGGAAATTTATGTAATAGAAGGTCAGGATCCAATCTAGGCATGTCACCATATGACCATACAAATTTGATCTATCTTTTTGTGAAGAAGTCATAAAAATCTGGTTTCTCTGTCTCTGTCAAAGATGCTGCAAAATAAATTACTCAAGGATTATCTTCAATGTTTATGTTAAACTCCATAGATTCCTCAACTAACATTGGTGACTTTTCATTAGCAACTAGGATACTGTTCAACCATCCATCCTTGGGTTCCTTAGAGAGCTTTTCACCCTTGGATGTGTCCTTTAATTTTACTTTTTCATCGTTCAAAGGCGCCTTTCGGTTTTTTGCCTAGGGACTTGCCATTTTTATTCTTTTCATTTTTTTTCTTACTTTTGTGATTGGAGGGGTGAACAAGATCCCCAAAATATGCTATTGTATCCAAGTCTATAGTAAATATAGCCTTATGGTCACCACTAGGTATGCCATCTCACAGTCCCATTAACTTAACTATTTCTTTGCCGTTCTCAAATGTATCTAATATGGGGGTGTCTTGTTGATCCCAATTGATAAGCTTGGGATATATGAGGGGCATGTCATCATCAGAATTACCAAAGGTAGAGGCTAATATGGTGAGGATAAACTTGTTGACATGGTCACATAAGTTTCTTATCAATTCCTCCTTATTCTTTTTCTTAGGGATAGGTAGATTCTAAGGTGGGCCCAATGTAAAGGTTTAGTCATTAGAAGTAGGTTCATTAGGTTCCCAAGAGATAGGATCAAGGGATTCCCAATAGTAATTCTTGAGCCATTCTTCATTTTTCAAGGACACTTAAAGATGGGAATCAACTGAGTTTAGCAAGGGATTAAGCATTTGGTCAAGTTCCCCAAATAGTTTATCTAGGTCCATAAAGGTGGTGGAGGAGAGGGAATCCCATTCATATTCATTTGAGTTAGTGGAATCATAATGGAATGGGTCAGATGGTTCGATGGATGTCTCGATATCTTTAGAAGCACTTACTTCCTCTTATGATGGTGTCAAGGTACTAGGAATGCCAATATTAATTAGTTGAAACCTTAACCCTAGGCCTTTTGGTCGTTGAAATAAAATGATTAGTTTAGTCCTTCCATTATGATGTAGTCCTAACCCACTATGTCTATCATATCCTTTCCTTTGCATTATATTGAAACCTTTTCCATATTGATCTATAGGTATTTGAACAGATGGAGGAGGGTCTTCATTGTATAATCAAGAGGTCACATCTTCTTGATCCATAGCTTCATTACTTAACTCTCCCCATTTCGTGAAAGTCATTGTGGGAGGGACATGTACTGTGATAATGGATTTTCTCCTATCTATTGTTGGTAGACCATATGATTTAGGAGGAACCGACTGACTCAAACAATAAGATTCTTTCATGTGACACTCTCCACAACCCTTATCTTGGATCTCAACCTTAAGAGTGGAAGGTGGTGTTTGGGATGTGGATGATTTGGAAAGAGTGCATGGATCGACATACCGGGATGAGTTGGATGATGAAGCCTCCTAATTAATAGGCACTTCTCATTGTGGTATTTTGTGTATGCTAGTGCAAATTTGGAAAGAATTAGGATCACCATCTATCGTGATCTCAGTGCCATTGTATGGGAATTTCAAAAATTGATGGTTAGTGAAAGGTACATCGTTCATAGCATGTATTTATGGTCTACCCAGTAAAGATTATACAAAAGGACAAGATCCAAGACTTGGAAGTTAGTATCCATAACCACATGGCTAGTTCTAATGGGGAGTGTCACAAGTCCTTTGGATGATATTTCTTCATCATAATATGCCTTAATGACAATGCTCTTAGTAGTGTCTACACATGCCTCTAAGAAACCTAATGATTTAACAAGTTTCAAGGTGCAAAGATTTAACCCTTCTCCTCTGTCTACCAAGACTCATCTAACTTTTTTTTTATGAACAAGAAATTCAAGGTGTAATGGGTCATTATGGTTTGTCTTCTGAGTTTCTAATCTTGTTAAGAGAAGGTAGCATGATGAGAATTGGTTAATAATCCTACCATATCTTGGAAACAATTGAAATCTAAGTTAGTGGGGATAGTTGTTCTTTGCAAAGCTTTGTCTAAGATGGCTTGATGATCAAATGCTATAGTGAATAGTTCCAAGAAAAATATTTGTGATGGGGTCTTCCCCAACTGGTCAAGTAAATTAAACTAAGGTTTGGAGGACTAGGGTTGTTGCTGCAATGAAGGACCTAGGATAGTTTTCTTAGTTCAATGTGTGTTGACAACACATTCAATACTTTTCTTTATGGTGATGGTGTTGTTCTATTCATTAATGACTCAAATGTGATTTATTATTTTACATTGGCTATATTCATACTTGGCATTAACATAATTGGCTGAGGTATTGGTCCTATTTCCCAAATTGGAGGCTTTTCCTTTCCCATGGTCATGTAATGGATTTTTAAAGACTTTGTGGTCACTTTTTGTGGTCTATTTTCTCCCACTAACTTCTATGGTTCCATTTTCAACAATATCATGTATGATTTTATTCAACTATCGGCATTGATGGAGGCTGTGTCACTTAGTTCGGTGGAAATCACAAAAAGTGTTGTCATCCCACCAAGAGGGTTTAAACTGTCCCAAATCATATTGTCTTGGCTCTTGAAGTTGTATGAGTTTGTGTTTCATCAGTTCTTTAAAGACTAATTCAATGGGTTCCCCTGGGGGGTGAACTCACATTTTGGAAACCTCATTTGCGGTCATGGTTGTTGGGTATTTTGGAAAAAAAATGCTAGTTTTATTGGAACTGTTGGGTGTGTCATGAGAGGGATTCTTTCCTCTAAATGTAATGACTAGTCCTGCATGTAGGGTCTTAGCATCCATAATGCCATCATTAGTTACATTCTTGTTTCAAGACCAAAATTTGTTTCTATTGTTAGGTGCATTTTGGTGTTGAACATTTGGATTCCTCTTTGATTTCTTAATGTCACCTTTTTCAATGAGAGCCTTCTCAAGTATGATTCCTTTTTTTCTAGTTCCACAAATGAAGTACAACAATGTACTCTTAGGCCACTTCTCAGTTTTGGATTAAGGTTTTCTAGAAATATAGTGACCTTTTTCTTTTCAGGTATTTGAATAAGGCATCGACTAGCTAGAATGCTCCATCTCTATAAGAAGGTGATAAATTTTTCTTCTTCATCTTGTGTGGTGTGACATAAGGAAGATATCATGATTTCATTGTCAATGTTAAATGAAAAATGTTCAATAAAATTTTCATCCAATTCACCCCATGACCTTATGCCATATGATGTTTAGAAAACCATTCCAATGCTATCCCAATGAGGGTTCATGAAAAAAGTCTCATAAGATACGTGGGGTCATATGTGATGTCCATGCATGTTGTGGAAAATTATCTTATGTGTTCCAGAGGATTACACTACCCATTATACTTAGGAAATTTTGGTATAACATACCCATGTGGGAAGGATGTCATGTATAAAGCTTTGTCAAAGGGACATTGGCATAAGTCTTATGTTGAAAAGGTTTGTTTTCTAGACATTGCCATGTTGTCCATTTCTTGTTGAAGGGATTGTATTTGTGTTTGTAGAACATCCACTTGTGGCAAAGATGTGTTGGTTATGCTATTGGGGTCTATGTAAGTGTTCTGAAACCCAACTTTTTGTGACAAATTTTGATTCAGTGTAGGAATGTGTCCTATTTGTATAGCCCCTATTTGTAGAATGGCACTAGTGGTGTTGATATGTGGTATAGCATTTGACATGTTTATGATAATTCTAGGCCTTTTACTTTCGATATTAGTGCCAAAGGGATTTGACGATGATGCTCCTACATAAAAACTAATGCCTTGTATCATGATCAATGTACCAAATGGTGTTGTATATAGTGTTGTGGTAGTTTGGGTAGGTATTCCAGATGGTATAGTCGTAGTTATTTGAGGAATAGAGAATCTAGATGTCATGGTTTTTGTTCCTTGAGTAGATGATTTTTTCAATGTGTGCATGTCAAATCTAGGGGGTAATGTGGCACCTTCTACTAATTTTTTTTCTAGATATCTTTGAGGATCATTTTCCAAATATTCATCTACAATAGATGCGAATTTTGGATCTTGGATAACAACATATATCTTCTACAAAAAACTATCCTTGTGGGTCTCTAGTGATAAATTTTTCTAGTAAGGCTTTGTGAGGTCTTGATGTCCTTGATGGTATGTTTGAGAAGGGATTGATGTAGTCTTGTGGATCAGCCATTTCTCTTTGTTTCTTTTTGGATCTTGTTTCGACCATGTAAGATATGCTCAAAATGGGAATGATGCAAAATTATGTCTATGAATGATATGATTTAGTCTATGTTTTTGGATTTTTATTTTTTTGGATATATGAGATGCTAAATGCTTGATGATGTCCTAGAATGACTATGTCTAAGTATGCTAAAGTGATAAACTTTGGGAGAATTTGGAAAGAGGTTACCAACCATCTAAAGTTTAACCAAGGCTTCAAATTAGTTTGTTCAAGTACCTTTTGTAAGACTAGGACCAAGAGATAAAGTGAGCTCCCAAACTAGATCGATGAGCTGGAAAGACTCACGAAAATGAAAAAAGATATGTCTAACAAGTGACTAGGTTCAATGACAATTTTGGTTAAAGTAAGGGTTTATCGAAAGCATGGAAAGTTGTCCTATTAGATAAAATCTGCAAAGGTGACTATCCTAAAAGGCTAATTGATATGATGATAATTAAGACTCCTAAAACATAACTAGGGTTTACAGCTGATATGTATATTACTATGATTAAATGATACTATAGATGTAATGATGACTAGTATGAGCACATCCTTCTAGTTTATGTTCAAAGGTCACCGTGAAAGGATAAAAAAAAACTTGTTTTGATTATTTGACCTTGGGTTGTGACACTAAAAATAATTTTTCTGATTGTCAAGCAATTGCGATTCAGGTTTAGTAGATGTGTCATTTGACAGACGGTTGCAGGTTTTGGTATTAATTGTGTCACTTGAAAAATAGTTGTGTTTTAGATTTAATAGATGTGGTTTTTAAATGATAGTTGCGGTTCAAATTTAGTAGATGTGTTTCAGTAATGGCAATTATGGTTTTTTGTAAACAAGATTTTGTTTTCATGTAATTTTAGGAAAAGTTGGCAATTTTGTTTCAGTCTAATTTCGATCAAACTGAAGATAATCAGAAAACACTTATTTTTGGTATGTTATCTAATCCCTCTCTCTCATTTTGTTGGCCATCATTATTTTTCTCAGTATCCGCTAATGCATCATCAAATACATGCCTTAATCTTGGATCATAATTTATGACAAACATCCATTTTGGGTCCAAAATATCTTCATAGAAAAATACCTGCACATGAACAAAATACATATATTAGACGTATGTTATAAAAATTCTACTGATTAATAAACACATGTATATACTCACAATAAACTATGAATTAATAGATAAATGATCACTACCACTTCTTTTCTGAGTTAAAGAAATACCTGCTCACAATGAATTGGTAGAACATAAGGCTCCTTATCCTCTGGTAGGAAGCATGAGGAATATATAGAAAACAATCGACTATGGGTATCATGTCTTCATGTCTTCTCAAATGCTTCATACCATCTACACTTAAATATACAAAATTTAAAAGAGCGATAATCCAACTCAATAATTTATTGTATTTTCCCAACATATTGTAGATTCCCTTCAATTATATTCTTATCTTTTGAGCTTGATCATCTAGATTGCTTGAAGTCAACCATGATGCCACAATCGAAGGATTTTCTCTTTACATCTACACTTTCTACATGATGATACCAACCAGATGCCCACATTGTTGGATATTTCCTTGCTTGTGAAAGACCATTTATTTCAGTGAAAGCAAATATAATGATGAATATTAAAATAGTTAATAGTGTCAAAACCGTATGGAAACAACATATTGTAAAATCCCAATTGTACCTTTCTTTCACATCCTCTAGACATGTTGATTTCATCTTCTGTTATGTTTGAATCTATACTTGCATCTTCTATTTGATTTTGAATTTGTTCAGTAACCCATTCTAGTGTGCAATCTTTTCCCCATTCCCCAAGAAGATCAATGGGAAGTGGATTATTCCTTGGGTTTGATCTCTTAAACTATCTCCTTGCTTATAACACTTCTTCTCTCTTTTTATCATACAGATCAATCCACTTGTTCATAAAGTCCATGTGGTACAGAATGAACTTGTCGAGTATAGAAATTTTGTCTACAACTATTACAAGTCAACATGTTTATTTCAAACTCCAAATGTCATGTTGTTAATTTGACAAATAAATTACTGAGTAAATTAATGATTGCAAGAAAAAAAACCACATTGATTGTGAATTTACCTACTAATTTGTACTTCAACACCATTAGATTGTGGTTTTTCTCCATCAATAATATCTGATGCTCATTCTTCATCCTAGATGCATGGCCCATCTTCAAAATCCTTACCAAGGAATTCACATAGGAAGAAAAATGCTTCATTCAATACATACCCTTGAACCATGCAACCCTCTGGATGTGATTTTTTTCAGACATATCTTTTAAGAGTTTTCATATACCTATCAAAGAAAAACATCCACCTTGTTAATACGACACCCGCGAATTCAAATTCATCGACTAGTTGTATAAGTAAATGGACTTGTAGGTCCATGAAACTTGTAGGGAGCTCCTTCTCAAATACACATAAAATTTTTGCAATTTCCTTCTTTCACTTTGGCACTTCACATTTGTGGATCTCCTTGGAGCTTACCCACCTACTATAAAAATAGTGAATTTGTATGAACCTTTAGTCAAAAATTAAAATGCAATATAATATCTCTATGTCTCTCACACATGAACATTTCATATAAATACATACCTTGTAAATGTTGACAATCAACTATAAGACAGGAATCCCCCCTAATTGCTAATGGCATGATATGCTATCAAACACATTTATGAAAAGGTCATTAGTAATTTTTTCTCACACAACAAAATATAAAAATATATTTAGTGCTTAATCAATATTACCAGTAAATGTTAAATGATGATATATAATACCTTCATAAAATTATGAAAATCTGTGTTTTAAATCCTGTGATATGTCCATCAATTGTAAAATCTTTAACCAATGATGACCCATAACTAGTAGGTGTCCTTATTGAATGGGTGACATTTTTTAGCTGGTCAAGCTCTTGTTTTTTTTTTTTAATCCATGGAGCTTCTACATATGTTTCATTTTCCCTGTTTGGCCATAAATGTTTTCTATCAATTTTAGTACACAAAAAAGCAATATCTCTCCTCGAAGACAAGGTGTCCTGCTCTTTTCTTGATATATGTCAAAATATAGAATTTGGGACATTTTTGAAGACGACAATAGGATCTAATAGGTGAAATATTAATAGATCCTTCTAGTAAGGGAACTCATAAAATATGGATTTCCTTTTCATTCCTTCTGGCATATTGACTAGAACTTGTTTTGGTTCTTGAATTAAATCACCTCGATCAAAAAAATCCTCCCAAGATTTCAATTAAGCATCTTCATAATTCTTAAGTCAATCACCTAGACCCATAATCATGGGAGGGCATGTTGAACTTATCATTGCACCAAAATATTGACTTGTCAATGCTCGATACAAGCTTCAATTAAGAACCACAAGATGCGGTTAGACCATGTCACAAAACCAAGCACTAGTGCTGCAAGGAAGACCAATGATCACACCTTGCAACAATCCCCCCCAGCACAAGCATGGGGTTTGAACCTATGACTAGCTCTGATACCAATTGTTGGACTTTCCATTGCACCAAAAGATCGACTTGTCAATGCCTGATACAAGCTTCAGTTAAGAAGCATAGGAGGTGGTTAGACCATGTCAAAAAACGAAGCACTAGTGCTACAAGGAAGACCAAGGGTCACACCTTGCAACAAGGCCTCTATTTTCAAAATTTCCATCAAAATGGTTCTTCAAGCGATTTCTAAACCTATGATCTAGTAGTAGAAAAACCTTGTTGTTTGCATAAAAAAATTATGTACATCTTTAGAATACCACACTTGAAATTGTTTTTCACATCTTGGACATGAAAATATCCCCTTTGTTTGAAGCCCTTCAATTCAAAAAGTAATGTTAATAACATTAAAAAAAAAGGAATAAAACTAAGTATGAAAGTTGGGATGAAAATAAATTATGAGTGTAAATACATAAATATTTTATCTTACCAAAACAAACACCAAGTCTGGGGAAATCATGAATAGTCCAAAATAGCACACCATACAACATGAAGGAACTATTTGATGGAGGATGTGGTATTTCATAGATTCTTATGCCTTTCCATAGTAGTAGCATCTCATCAATAAAAGGTGCAAGATAAACATCCATGTTTTTAACTTAATTTTTTCTTGGAACAATGAGAGTCAGCATAAGGTTCTCCTTTCTAACACTCATCTATGGGGGAATATTGTATACTATCAATCCAACTAGGAAAACACTATAATTTGAGCTCGAGAAAGAGAATGGGTACACCATCAATTGGAAGACCAAACCTACTACTACAGGGTTCATCTTTGAATATTCTTTTCCATTTTTCCTCTATGTGTCTCATTGCTTTGGAGTCGACCAAAATTCGTATGAATCCATCTTTACTCCTATTCTTTGCATGCCAGTCCATCAATTATGTAAGTGACTTGCAAAAAAACACTCATTGAAGTATAAGTATAATTGGTAGATGACGTATAACCTTCTTTGGAATTGTAGGACCTTGTACATCTATACGATATCTCTTCTCTTTGCATACAGGGCATTCTAACTTGTTCTGACATTCATCTCTCTATAAAATGCAATCATTTTTACATAAATGAATTTTCTTATATTCAATCCCCAAATCAACCAGCAATAGATGTGCCTCTCTACAAGTTGATGACAACACATTATCTTCGGGGAATATTTTAGTTTTTAGTGCCCTATAAGATTTCTAGAGATTAAATCAATTAAGTGTTTGTCTTATGATGAACATCCTTGATATGCCAATCTATACTAGGACTATTTATATACAATATATGGTTTTAAAATCCCCTTAAAGAAATATAAATGAAGTCGATGAATGTTTACAAATTGTGTACACCAATTGAAAATGGAAAGTAAGAAATAGATTTCAGCTCACTTCAGTAGGGTAGTGACTCCATTGTTTGACCAACCGAATAGTGACTTGATTTATAATAATATTAATGTGCATGCTAGTTTTGATGTTCTACTTCCACCCGATTTGAACATGGCTGTCTTTGCTGATTTCTTGATGGAGTCTTTCAGGTTGTTATCATCAACATTACATTGGTGGTAATTACCCCTACTATCAACGTTACTATCAGCCATGATCGTTATTTTCATCATTGTTTCCATCCCCAAAGAAACCTGCAATAATTTCATTCAATCCTTCTTTATGCACTACATTTTCACTATCATGATCATCATCTTTAAAGCTGCTAGGTGGCATCTCATCAGCTCTAAAAATTTCTCAAGTGGTAGTAATCTCTTCAAACTTGCTCTTTTCACCCTGGTATGGTTTAAAGGATGGTTTGGATCATCCTGTCCAAATCTTAATAACCTAGTTGGATCATGGGTATTATTATGTGTTTCATCAACACCTTCTAATTATCAACAAATGCAAGCATTATTTAATATTTGGCAACAATTGGATAAATCATAAATGTATCAATTTCAAAGAAATATAATCAAATATGGCTTAAAAAATAAAAATAAGAATTGTATGAACATATATATACAACAATTGAATAATGGAATATTATTTTATAGACTACCTTTTTTATACAATAATTAAAATAAAACACAATTTTGACAACATAGTTTATAAAACATCAGTACACACTCATTTATTATTCTTTGGTTTTCTACCCTTAAGAACATCCTTAAGGAGACCTTGTTCTTCCCTTTTCTTTCATGTAGGAGTGAATTTTAAGAAGGGGTAATCAATCAATAACTCATCTACAATGGTAAGGTCCTTAATAGACTCAACCATTATCAATCTATCAACCTCTCTTTCCATATCTCCATCTTTATCATTTATAACCTCAACAAATTGACAATTCAATCTTACATTAGGGTCCCTTCCCTTACTACTATTTATAAATCCCACAATATTTTGTGTTTGTATGCACATCTATCTATATACATAAGATGGCTTCTATTAATGTCTTTCCCACTTTCCAATTAGAGATGATGTGTATACATATTCAAATTTAGACTATATGCTGACATGCTAGGCTTATATTTTTCTAGCCTTCTCCATTCACCACTACAATATGATGGACCATAATATGGCATTAATCTCCTAGTGGTTTGTTCTGAATTATTTCTATGTTTAGATCCCACATGTACATTTTAGACAATAAAGAGGCCTAGATTCACTCCATGAATATTGGAGGGTTGTATCATGTAGCTTTATCTCAAAAACTAAAGCACCTCGTACACTCTAGGAAGTTGTTGATCACTAGGCCAAGCATAATATAGTTGATGATCAAATGTCTCTTTTTAAATTGATCTCAAACTCAGGGGAAAGTCATCATCTCCATCACATTCATTCTCATAGGGTATGTAGTCCACGTTCCCCTATCTTTAAGCAAATTATGCATCTTTAAATTAGATCTTGTTCTATGACTTGTTTCAATCAATTCATCATCTTCCGAGCTGGTATATTGGCACATATTTTTGTTACATGTATTATCTTATAAATGATCATTTCCCTCTAGGCTAGAATTCGGTGATCTAGGAGACTTTAAACCAAGAAATTTATCCTACAAGTATCCATTGAGAAAAAAATTAGTTATTTAAATAATATAGATCAATTTTTGAACAAAGTATACATGTTATTTATATCAAATTGGAAAATTCCTTACCGCAATTCCTATTGGATTTGAATTGATTGTAAGAGGCATGCTACCGATTGGAAGCTCATCATATATTTAATGTCTTCTTACAATTGCTCATTTAAATTATTTCTTTCCACAACATACATAACATCCATAAACAAAAAATTTCTCAAAGTATTCATCCCATGTACTATAGTCCTAACCAACCTCTTGTTTAGTGCAATCATCTATTGTGTCTAGAATATCCATTGTCATATCCTCTTCCACCCACTATTGTTTACATGATTTAACAGTTTTAGGTCCATGTCCATGTACATATCTTCTTCTTTCGCTAGTTGAATGCTCAGGCTTTGCATTTTCTCAAATCTCCATCTAAATAATCAACAACATGCATTAATCTATGTCAAGATTGGATAATAAATTATAAGTTTCAATAATACTATGAAAAAAGATGTGCGTTTCACAAAACTCCGTCAAATTATTTTTTCCTAAGTTAAGTCAAAATTTGAGTACCTAATATACCGCTTCATCTGTTCTGTCCTTATTTGATATGACATGATTTGTTGCCATGGCCTCATCTCACCCTATAATACACAACATCATATATAATTTTTACTACACCAATTATATCATTTCAACGAATATGCTATCCGACACAAAACCTCGGTTTAGTCATATATTTTCTCAAAGTATTCATCCCATGTACTATAGTCCTGACCAACCTCTTGTTCAGTGTAGTCATTTTTTTTGTCTAAAATATCCATTGCCATATCCTCGAACACCCACTGTCGTCTTCATGATTTAACAATTTTAGGTCCACATCCATGTACATATCTTCCTCTTTTGCTAGTTGAATGCTCAAGCTCTACATTTGCTCCAATCTCCATCTAAACTAATCAATAACATGCAATAATTTATGTCAAGATTGGATAATACATTATGAGTTTCAATAATACTGTGAAAAAATATGGACATATCACAAAATGCCATCAAATCATTTTTTCATAAGTTAAGTAAAAATTTGAGTACTTGATGTCCCGCTTCAATCGTTGTGTACTCCTCATTTGACATGACATGATCTATTGCCATTGCCTCGTGTCTCCCCTATAATACACAACATAGTAAATAATGTTCATTTCACCAATTATATCATTTCAACGAATATGCTATCCAACACAAAACCTCACTTTAGACATATATTTGACATATATTTCACACTTTGGATGACTCATATAGTTGTATATGGGTCATTTCCGAGATAAAAAATGTAAGCTCCATTAGTTTTACACCCACAAAATTGACATGGGATAAGTAATAGATAAAATAGGGAACCATGATTTCTACCTTGGAACATATGAAGATGAAGTCATTTAGGATGAATTTATTTATCAATTCCAAGAAAAATACATCATTTTGCACTGCTAGGTGCTAAATTAGGTGCACTTTGTGTCACCTTTTTCATCCCAAATAGATTACATTTTTTGGCTGAAAAGTGGCTCTAAATTAGGCACACTTTGTTATGTTGACTATGGCGTCAACTATTGAACCAAGAACAAAAATTTAAAACTTCCTACATCAAGAAGGAAGATATGACAAGAAAAAATAGTCATGCGAAGGAAGAGATGACAAGATAAAATAGTCATGTGAAGGAAGAGATGACAAGAGAAAAAATCCATGCACAGGAAGAGAGGACAAAAAAAGGAAACACGATGTGAAGGAGGGCTACAAGCAAGTAGATCAGAAATTCGATTTAGTTTGTGACACCATAGGTAAGGTTACAATTTTTTTTTTCATTCCCACAAATATTTATAGAATAATGAGCTTGTGCACACACATTCATTTTATTTATAATTAGTGGATGTGACTCGAGCATGGGACATATCTGTGTTAACTCTCAATAAAACCACACTCTGTGCCCTTTTTATCCCCCAAATATTACCATTCTAAATAGGTGCAAAAGCATTGATTTTTTTACAATACATTTGTTTCATTTTGTATATATTTATATATTTACAAATATATTTATATTCTATACAAGTGCGCAAGCAATTTATTCATAGGTGTTTAAATCCGAAAAGAGAGTCATTCAAGGTTAAACTTTCATACCACAAACTGGACGAAAACTTTCATACCTGATAGTGTGTACTTCATTTGCCTCCATAGACTGGACAAAAATAATTTTCCCTACGTCACCTCAAAATGTCAAGCAATAGAGGTAAAATAACAAAGGGAGCAAACTCTAGCCACGATGAGGTAATTCATTGTCAATTTATAGATTTGTAAATGTTTCCCTTATTTCTTTCATTTTTAGTTTTTAGTTTTTAGTTTTTTAGTTTTTAAATTTAAAAGAAGAAATTTATTATATATATATATAGACATGTGACTAACAAAGATAAAGAGGCATTGGTTTCCATATTGGGGGCAGAGGCAGTGAGAAAATTGGATGATGTGCATTGAAAAATGCTTGTGAGATACATAGAAAACCGATTTGGTGAAGCCCCTCAAACATTGTAACCAAATCAACTATGTCAAAGGGAATCAATTGATTCCCCAAGCAGTCTTGGATCAAGAAAAAGATCCAAGAGGAGATCAGTAACTTTAAAATCTGGGAATGTAGAATAGGGAGCAAAGGCTTCCATTGTCCCACCCACTCTTGGGACACAAACTTCTTCCACCACGAGAAGTTTTCAATCTTGCATTGGTACCTTCAATAACAAGATAGAATATGATGTGGTTTTAGGGGAAGTCCAAATGAAAACTAATGGAAAAGGGTTTGTGAATAGGTTGAAGGAATAATTCCTTCAATGGTTCAAATACCATCTACATTTTCTATTCTCAAAGATAACCATACACCTACAAAACATAGTTATCAATGACATGGAGATTGAATTTGGCACAGGTTAGTTTGTGAAGAAGGTAAAGCTACGAATGTATCAAAATTGCAAGAGATTTTGTTGCAACCAAACAAAGAAGATAAAAAATACCTCCTAAGCTAAGGCTCAAAAGTCTCAAAGTATGGAAAGAGCTTGTAAAAGCATATGAGAAGTCCGAAGAACAGAGGAAGTTTGGTGAGGATAGTACGCAGGTATTTGAATTTCCTCATAAGATTATATCAAATTTATTAAATGATTTTTAAATTTTATTTGTGCATAGTTAAATTGAATTAGTATATGTTTCAGGACAATGCCTCCAAGGCTAGGCTTCAAAAACTTCATGCCACACATCACAATGGCCAAAAAGGTTTACAGGCCTTGATTTGTAAATTTGTAAGTATATTTAATATGTTAAATGATTTTTTTTTAATTCCTTAGGAAAAAGTAAATGATTGGATATCAATTAGTTTAACTAGTCCATGTTCCATGTTTTGATAGGAGGAGAAATATGGATGACATCCAAAGCAATTTGAAAAGGAAAAGTTACAAAGCAAAAAGTGGGCCGATTTTTTAACTTAAATGGAGAATGAGGTATCAATATTTAACTTTCAGTTTCAATAACCTAGTTGGATATTGTTGTGTTAATATGTCAATTCACATTTCTTGTGTTGAGTTGTTTATTGATTCATAGGATGAGTTCTAAAGTGCTTTTCTATTGGCCCTAGATCCCACTCAATTGCCCCATTATTTCATGTTGAGGAAAAATATATTGTTTTCCTTAAAGGGTAGTGGGTGACATTCATGCCTTATTTTCATCACATCTTTTAATTAATGACCATTGTATTTTAATATCTCTTAAGTTTCCTCATTTAAGTTATGAGTTGCATCATTTGAGAAACTTAGTCCCATGTTGATTTGATTTATATTATTTTATCTCAAACATGGTATTTCAAGGAGTGCTTCCTTGAATTCATGTTGCCATTCTACTAAGTGATCCACATGCATATTTTCCATCCTTCCTCATGATGTTGTCATTATTTTAACATGTAAGAATGTTTTGATACATCTTGGGAGGAATCCTATAGATCTAACACATCCTTGTATTGTACATCACTTGGCGTAGCTAACCAACCACTTAATTTGTACTTCTAATTTAAAAAAAGGTAGTAAATTCTTGTCTTCCAAGTTAAAAAACTCTATAAATAAAGAAATCAGCAGTAAAAAACCCGCAACTTGATCTAATAAACATAGAGAAGCATGTAATACTAGACTGCTTAACATTTAAAAGATAAATGGAATGTCCTTTACACCAAGTAGAGCTATCCAAAAAAGATAATTAAAAACAAAAACATGCTCTCGCAAGGAATGGCCTAATGGTTGGTTGTCATAGAAGTCAAACTACCAAACTAATAACACTGATCAAGTTAACATATATGCATCATTTACATAAACAATTGAACCATTTATGTGCATGAATAAATAGTAGAAGGATGTAGATGAACTCAATTCATCTGACATTATGCCTCTTGGTAGGTATTCCTCTTGAACCTCTAATATTAGGCACCCGAGACATCCTGATAGCTTTTACCTTCCATTCCTGCCTTTCCTCTTCACTATCAGACTCATCTCCTTTTTCCTTATCTACATTTTTTGCTTCAACTTCTAATTCATCCCTTGTTTTACCCTCCTCCCCTTAAGAATTTTCTTCTTCTTCTTTGTCCTCATCTAACTCCAGAATAGATTCATCTTCTAAAACTTCCTCATCTGATTCTGATTCCTCTTCTACATCAGAGGGTTCATACCCTTGATTTGACGCTTCTAAATTATTAGAATCAGAATCACTAGCTTCCATATTCAAAAATTCCCAACCGCCATCTTTAATAAATTTGTTTGGATCATCAGTAATAGTCTTGATTTCCATTTCAAGTTCATTCTGCTTTCATAATACTTTATATCCATGGAGTTCAGCCATTCCTTGATGCCATGAAGCGAATATTGAGGAATCACATCAATGGAGTTCAACTATTTCTCTTACTCGCTTGACAAATCCTTCAAAATCTACATTGATTTTACTTTTCTTGTCCCTCTCTTGTTGTTCTTCCTTAATTTCATTAGGATTATACATTGACCTTCTTGCCCCTCCTAAATTTTGGACCACATCCATTACCTCCACATAAAACTAGACATCCTTGGTCTTCTTGGTTCCCACATCATGATATGGCTATGTAAATGAAAATGAAGCAAATTAATCATCTTTCTTCTTCTTCCATGAAAACCAAGCTCTCTAAATGGTATATCAAACTCTAGTTCAAATCTCTTAGATGAGGCTGCTCCCATAGCTCTCTTACTCACTTTCCAAATCCTTGAAAATCTGCATTGATTTTATTTTTCCTATCCCTCTCTTATTGTTCTTACTCAATTTAATTAGGATCATACATTGACCTTCTTGCCCCTCCTAAAGATTGGACATCCTTGGTCTTCTTGGTTCCCACGCCATGATATGGTTATGAAAATGAAAATGAAGAAAAGTAATCATATTTCTTCCTCTTCCATGAAAACCAAGCTCTCTAAATGGTATATCAAACTCTAGTTCAAAATATTTTAGATGAGGCTGCTCCAATAGCTCTATTACTTGCTTGAGAAATCCTTGAAAATCTGCATTGATTTTATTTTTCCTACCCTCTCTTGTTGTTCTTCCTCAATTTTATAAGGATCATACATTTTCCTTCTTACCCCTCCTAAAGTTTGGAACACATTCATTATCTTCACATAAAATTGGACATCCTTGGTCTTCTCGGTTCCCATGCCATGATATGGTTATGCAAATGAAAATGAAGCAAAGTAATCATCTTTCTTCCTCTTCCATGAAAACCAAGTTCTCTTAATGGTATATCAAATTCTAGTTCAAAATATTTTAGATGAGGCTGCTCCCATAGCTCTCTTACTCGCTTGACATATCCTTTAAAATCTGTATTGATTTTATTTTTCATGTCCCTCTCTTGTTGTTCTTCCTCAATTTCATCAAGATCATACATTAACCTTCTTGCCCCTCCTAAATTTTGTACCACATCGATTACCTCCACATAAAACTGGACATCGTTGGTCTTCTTGGTTCTCATGCCATGATATGGTTATGTAAATGAAAATGAAGTAAAGTAGTAATACTTCTTCCTCTTCCATGAAAACCAATCTTTTTAAATGGTATATCAAACCATAGTTCAAAATCATATAGATGAGGCTGCTCCCATAGCTCTCTTACTCGCTTGACAAATCCTTTAAAATATGCATTGATTTTATTTTTCCTATCCCTCTCTTGTTGTTCTTCCTCAATTTCATTAGGATCATACATTGACCTTCATGCTCCTCCTAAAGTTTGGATCACATCCATTAAATCCACATACAACTGGACATCCTTGGTCTTCTTGGTTCCCACGTCATGATATGTTTATGCAAATGAAAATGAAGAAAAGTAATCATCATTCTTCCTCTTCCATGAAAAACAAGCTTTGTAAATGGTATATCAAACTCTAGTTCAAAATATTTTAGATGAGGTTGCTCCCATAGCTCTCTTACTCGCTTGCCAAATTCATTAAACTTTTCATCAATTTTATTTTTCATGTCCCTCTCTTGCCATTCTTCCTAAATTTCATCAGGATCATACATTGACCTTCTTGCCCCTTCTAAATTTTGGACCACATTCATTACCTCCACACAAAACTAGACATCCTTCATATTCTTGGTTCCCATTCCATGATATGGTTATGCAAATGAAATGAAGCAATTTAATCATATTTCTTCCTCTTCCATGAAAACAAAGCTCTCTAAATGGTATATCAAACTCTAGTGTAAAATATTTTAGATGAGGTTGCTCCCATAGCTCTCTCACTCGCTTGACAAATCCTTGAAAATTTGCATTGATTTTATTTTTCTTGTCCCTCTCTTGTTTTTCTTCCTCAATTTTATTAGGACTATACATTGACCTTCTTGCCCCTCATAAATTTTGGACCACATCCATTACCTCCACATAAAACTAGACATCCTTGGTCTTCTTGGTTCCTACACCATGATATGGTTATGCAAATGAAAATGAAGCAAAGTAATCATCTTTATTCATCTTTCATGAAAACCAAACTCTCTAAATGGTATATCAAACTCTAGTTCAAAATATTTTAGATGAGGTTGCTCCCACAACTCTCTTACTTGCTTTACAAATCCTTGAAAATTGACATTGATTTTATTTTTCATCTCCCTCTCTTGTTGTTCTTCCTCAATTTCATCAGGATCACACATTTAACTTCTTGCCCCTCCAAAAGTTTGGACCACATCCATTACTTTGACATAAAACTAGGCATCCTTGGTCTTCTTGGTTCCCATGCCATGATATGGTTATGAAAATGAAAATGAAGCAAAGTAATCATCTTTCTTTCTCTTCCATGAAAACCAATCTGTCCAAATGGTATATCAAACTCTAGCTCAAAATATTTTAGATGAGGCTGCTCCAATACCTCTCTTACTTGCTTGAAAAATCCTTGAAAATCTGCATTGATTTTATTTTTCTTCTCCCTCTCTTGTTGTTCTTCGTCAATTTCATCAGGATCATACATTGACCTTCTTGCCCCTCCTCAATTTTGGACCACATCCATTACCTCCACATAGAACTGGAAATCCTTGGTCTTCTTGGTTCCCATGCCATGATATGGTTATGCAAGTGAAAATGATGCAAAGAAATCATCTTTCTTCCTCTTCTATGGAAACCAAGCTCTCTAAATGGTATATCAAACTCTAGTTCAAAATATTTTAGATGAGGCTGCTCCCATAAATCTCTTTCTCACTTGGAAAATCCTTGAAACTTTGCATTTTTTTAATTTTTCCTGTCCCTCTCTTGCTATTCTTCCTCAATTTCATCAAGATCATACATTGACCTTCTTTCCCCTCCTAAATTTTGGACCACATCCATTACCCCAACATAAAACTGGGCATCCTTGGTCTTCTTGGTTCCCATGCCATGATATGGTTATACAAATTAAATCGAAGCAAATTAATCATATTTCTTCCTCTTCCATGAAAACCAAGCTCTCTAAATGGTATATCAAAATCTAGTTCAAAATCATTTAAATGAGGCTACTCCCATATCTCTTTTACTCACTCAAAAAATCCTTGAAACTTTGCATTGATTTTATTTTTCCTATCCCTCTCTTGTCGTTCTTCCTCAATTTCATCAAGATCATACATTGACCTTCTTGCCCCTCCTAAATTTTGGACCACATCCATTACCTCCATATAAAACTAGACATCCTTGATCTTCTTGGTTCCCACACCATGATATGGTTATGCAAATGAAAATGAAGCAAAGTAATCATCTTTCTTCCTCTTCCATATAAACCAATCTCTCTAAATGGTATATCAAACTCTAGTTCAAAATATTTTATATGAGACTGCTCTTATAACTATCTTACTCGACAAATCCTTGAAAATATGCATTGATTTTATTTTTCCTGTCCCTCTCTTGCTTTTCTTCCTAAATTTCATCAAGATCATACATTTACCTTCTTGCCCCTCTTAAATTTTGGACCACATCCATTACCTCCACATACAACTGGATATCCTTGGTCTTCTTGGTTCTCATTCCATGATATGGTTATGCAAATGAAATTGAAGAAAAATATATGTCTTCCTCTTCCATGAAAACCAAACTCTCTAAATGGTATATCAATCTCTAGTTCAAAATATTATACATGAGGTTGCTCCCATAGCTCTCTTACTCGCTTGAAAAATCCTTGAAAATTTGCATTGATTTTATTTTTCCTATCCCTCCCTTGTTGTTCTTCCTCAATTTCATCAAGACCATACACTAACCTTCTTGCCCCTCCTAAATTTTGGACCACATTCATTACCTCCACATAAAACTAAACATCCTTGGTTTTATTGGTTCCCATGCCATGATACAGTTATGCAAATGAAAATGAAGCAAATTAATCATCTTTCTTCCTCTTCAATAAAAATCGAGCTCTCTAAATGGTATATCAAACTCTAGTTCAAAATATTTTTGATGAGGCTGCTCCCACAGCTCTCTTACTCACTTGAAAAATCCTTGAAACTCTGTATTGATTTTGTTTTTCCTTTCCCTCTCTTGCTACTCTTCCTCAATTTCATCAGGATCATACATTGAACTTCTTGACCCTCCTAAAGTTTGGACTACATCCATTACCTCCACATAAAATTGGACATCCTTGGTCTTCTTGGTTCTCATGCCATGATATGGTTATGCAAATGAAAATGAAGCAAAGTAATTAACTCCTTCTCCATTGGCTAGAAGAATGCATGCTTAATGTTTTGATACATGATATCAAATCTCTCTTCTGCTCTGATGGTTGAATACCAAAATCCATTATGGTGGCCCTCCAAAGTTCTAGTCATCTTTCTTCCTCTTCTACCAAATTTTAGCTTGATCCACAAGTTTGTCAACCTAATTGCCTTTGTTTTAGAGATTTGAAGTTTCTCTTGACTCACTAGTGTAGCTCTCTTTTCCATTTTCAGAATATTTCATTGCTACAAATCATCTATGGGATTTAATCATTTATACCACATGGTTGATGTGCTTCGAATCCTTAGATCTAAAGGAAATTTCCTTAACATAAATACTACTAGGGAATTTCACTATTGGCATGTAGTTGGCATGAAAGCTGGTACCTAGAACATTGAAAAATATCCTAATATAAGAATTCTCTCCATCTTGTTGGCTTATAACACTCTTGATGGTGGCTAGATGAAATGGAACCATAATGCCATATATGGGTACTAGAATAGCATCATTTTTCGTATCAACTTGAATCGTGGGCTCTCTAGAAATGGGGATATCTTCCACATTTATGTATGAAACCATCTCAGTGTATGGCTTGGATGATCCATGTCCATCTCCTATACCAATGCTCCCTACAGCCAATCTTCTTGTAGTCTCCTCATTCTTTTACAGAGGGTTGGCACTTAAGGTCATATAATAGAATTTACAATTGATAGTTAAATTGTATAACAAATTTTTTTATGATCTTTACTAACATTTATTAGAATTTTTGCATGTTTTACATCATTGGAATCACATATTAGCTGTAAATTTTTATGAGATTTTATTATGGTATGTGCACTTTGATGTGATTTAATATGATTATGGTTTCACCTCATATATTTCAATATTAGATATATAATAGAAAAATAAATTATTACATGAAATAAATAATAAATTTTCATTTTAAATATTTATGTTTTGCAAAAGACAAGTCTTCTAGAAGATCAAGATGATCCTCATCATGATATAGATTCTGAAAATATTGGTTCTACCGGTACAGATCACATGGCAGAGGATTATGATGATGTAGATATGGAATACATTGAGGCTGATGACAATGATGATGACGACGATGATAATGATGATGACGACGACGACAATGATGATGATGATGATGATGATGATGATGATGATGATGATGATGATGATGATGATGATGATGATGATTATGATGATGATGATGATGACGATGATGATGATGATGATGATGATGATGATGATGATGATGATAATGATGATGATGATGATGATGATGACAATGATGATCACGATGGTGATGATGATGATAGGGAAGTTGCTGGTAGTACCCAAAAATAGTCATGGTCATATAGGCTGCATCATGGATCATTTTTGGTATATCATTATGATGATTATGATCATGATAGTGGTGATGATGACGAGGAAGTTGCTAGTAGTACCTAGTGACATTCATAATCATATAGACTACATTATGGATCATTGCTGATATATTATTATGATGCCACTTTTCATGGTTTCTATCATATGTATCATTTTCATGGCCTACAATACCATATTATTGAGTTATATCATATTGATATTTATCATTTGGACATATATCATCTTGACTTGTATCAATTTGAGTTACATAATTTATCATATTTACTTATATCATTTGTACATGTATCATTTTGACATGTTATTGATCTGTTGGCATATTTGACTTTCACTTGTTTTAGTTATATATGATGATGATCATATCAGTATTGACTTGTTAATTTATATATATTAAAAGTGGTCGATGATTAATTTTGGATGGATATTTATTACGTATGATGATTTTAATTTACTGCTCAGGATGGATGTTGTCAAATTCAATTAAATTATAGAAATTTGAATCACTTGTTATAGTTATTATCTTTCTATTTCTAGCAAACATGCCTTAAAGGCATGAAAAACACATAAAAATGAATTAAGGTCACCATCAATAAAAGGCATTGATTGGTGTTATTTCTGAAAAACACAAAGGAGCATTCCAAAAGCAGGTGTGAGAAAAAGCAAGTGGCAGAGACAAAGGCGGAGGAACTAGTGCAAGTCTGAGCAATGGAAAGGCATGGGAAGTGGTAGCAACAAGAATAATGGAGACTCCATTATTCTTGAACATTGAGAAGTAGTAGCAATATTTCAAAGGTGATATCACAGAAAAAAGAGTACAGGCTTTGCTGGCATCATCTCATCCACTGATTCTCTAGGCAACCAAGAAAATTTTGGGGCTAGAATTCATGAGGGAATATTACTAATGCCAAATTTCCAGCATAAAATTTGGTGCTAAAGTGGATGCTAAAGACGATGCAAAATCTGGCACAAAATATAGTGTCGAAACAAAGAAACACTTTTGCACCGACTTTGGCACCATGAGATGGCTTTAATTGATGGTCTCAAATACACTAAAATCTAGCACAAAATTTGGTGCTAATTTCCTATTTTACTATAGTGTATTCATATTAAGTTTAGGGAAATTTTAAATAAAATAGACTTAATTGTGCATTATTTTTGGTGTTGTAAAGTGTACCTTTACACTTTTATACTCATCTAGGGATTTATTAATTAATTGAAGTTAATTTTCCTTAATTGGCCCCTTTAATTAGAATCCAAGCCTAATTAATTACAATTTTTGAAGAGAAAAACCCAACATTCACTAATTCCATGAGATAACATTTATCATTGAAGAACGTGTCTCTTAGGCAAGTGACCTAGGACCTAAGTTTTTACTATGTTTTTGGTGGTATTTCAATGATCTCAACTTTGTACTCACATGTCGGCTTGTATTGATTAAATTTAAGGTATTAATGTTAACATATTTATATATAAATAAGAGGTCATTTCACTATGCTTATCCTAAGAGTATTCTCATGAGAATCTAGAGTATTCAAGTGAGAAATAAAGAAAATTTCAAAACAATTTTCAAGGCCTTCAAGTGCAGATTTATTGAAGAATTATTCCAACAATCAAGATCCAATATCATGTCAAAGTCATGCATGTTATTTGACGTAATTTGTTGATGTAGTATTCAATATCCATTCAAGAATTCAAAGGAATTGTTTTAAATCAAGTTTCAAGAACAAGATCCACATCCATTGAAGCCATTTCATGCAAGTTGGAGATCCATATTCTAGAGCTCAAACAAGGGTTTGGTGAGTTGTGACATTTCTTTGTTCATTCATCATTATTTCATGTTATTCCCTTGTTTCATTTCAAGGTTTAATTACCAAAATGGGGTTTTACCAAGGTGAACCCCCATTCGCCAACAACAAAACATTTTTCCCTCTTGATTTTAGTTTGTAGATTTTAGGTGGAAGATATCTTGAAGAGAAAAATTGCAAGTTTTTCAAACTTGCATTTCTTGTCATGATTCTTGTAATTTTATAGAAACTCACCTATTGGATTTATTTCTAGTTGTCCAACTATAAAAATTGGGGATTTGGGAGTGAAGACACAATAGAAGAGAACCTAGAAAACATTTTTTCAAAGCACTATCCAAGACCCATTGGACATAGGGATAATAAGTCCTCAATAAGCTTTAAAAAATAACTTTCAGTGATTGGTACACATTATTTTCCCTTTCTCAAATATGCAATTTAGTTTCTACTTCCATCATAATTGAGTTTAATCTATTAGATGCACTTTGTAAATTGCATTTTGAGTTTTTTTTTCTATTTTTATTATTTCTCCCCAAATTATTGTTTAATAAAAATCCCTCTCCTTGAAAAATAATAAAATCAATATATTCACACCTTGATTTGACTCAAATTTTGGTTGATAGTCTTGAAACAACTAAAAATTGTGGAGTATTTCTATTGTATGGTTTAGGACATAGAGCACACCCACTTTCCAATTATCTAATTGAAGGATAACCCTAGAGATCTCAATGCAAAGAAATAAGAGATCTTTCAATAGGTCTATCCTAGGGCCTAAATATAAACTAATGAGGGGTTCACCACCAACCTAGGGCTTGGAAAGATAAATAAAATGCAATATGTAACACTAAACCCTATTATGATGCAATGAATTACAAAATGACCTAAAAGTGCAAATGATATAGAAAAAAAAGTTGTAAGATGAAATGTATGCACCTAGGAATCTGAAGATGACCGGAAGGAGGTTTGAAATGCTTGAAATTTTGAATTTAATGCTAACTCGAACTCATTCACCAAGCTAGGAAAATCAATCCAAAAGATGGGTTTTTGTGAGGTAATAGGAATCTAGCAAATGGGTATTTGAATCTGTAAATATATAATTTTTTACCAAAACTGGGATTCACTCGCTAGAAGTGGCGAATTAGTCTAGTTAAGGTTTTCTAAAACTTTAGGATTTGAATTTTATCTTCTCAATCTACTCAATCTTCTTTATCAAGTTTTTGGATCCGAATCTCTGAAAATCAACTTGTAGGTGTTCTCCAATGTTCTCCAATGCTTAATAACTTTGACAACTTTTAGGAACTTTGACATCTCTTTTCAAACTTTCTCCTCATTGTGTCTTCAATGAAAACCTATAAATCACACACTAAAGACACATAATTTTTTTTGTATTGTTAGTGGATAGGGGTTTGCCTTGGTAAAACCCCATTTTAATAATGAAACATTGAATTAGAATGAAACATGAATGGAGAATGATGAATGAACAAAATATAATGTTGCAACTCAGCAAACCATAGCAATGAAGTGTTGCAAACATGTATGAGATGTCTCCAATGGATGTAGATCTTGACTCTTGTTTGAATATGATAGATCTTGAATGAAGTGGTAGCTTGAATCATGAAACCCCACATTATAATTGTTAGCTCAAAAAAAACATGATGCATGAAATATTTGACATTATACTCGATGCCTAAAAAATGCTCTAAAATGCTTGATAATCTACCCTTGAATGCTCTTGTGAACTCAAATTTTCTATAAGGATGAATACTTCAATGCTTGGGGTCAAAATGAGTGAAAGAAACTTGTATTTGTGTCCCCAAAAATATTACCCTTTGACACTTTTTCACTAATTTTGGCATTTTCCCTTGGATTTTGGCCTTGTTTTTCCTTTATTTAGTCTTGAATGCTTGTAAATCAACAACAATCTAACGGTGTTTTACAAATGTGTTGTGAAGTGTTGTAACACACACACACACTTTCCCACTTTTCTAAGACCCTTTCAACACAATTCACCTAAATAACCTCTTTTTACCGCTTTCCAAGCCTTGTGCCAAAGTGTTGTAAAGTGTTGTAATGTATTTTCACACTTTCTTAGGCTTTTCATCAATAAATCAACCCATTTTAATGATAAATTAGTCCCTTAATGTAATTTTAGCCTAACTTAAGTGTGTTTCGAGAGGCAAGTTTGATAAATATAATTTAACACCTTTTTATTCTCGGCCACCACTTGAATTTGTCCAAGTGGACTAGGTCACCACCTTGGGCGACCTAGTCCCTTTTGACATAAAATTCAAAATTAAATCAAAAACCTAATGGGAATTTTCCTCCAAAACCCTAGTGTCGGCCTATCATGTGACATTTTTAGGAAATTATAGCATATGTTGAATAAATAAGGGTTTTCAAATTCATTTCACCCCACCTAAGATCATTTTCATCTTCACAAGAACTCTTGCACTAAAGCTTCTCAAGCAAGCAATCAAGCACAAGGAATCTCAAGCAATCTCCATTGGAGTTGGTTCTTGCATGTTGCAAACTTAAAAAACTAAAGGTTTAGTTGTGTGTAGATTTGGAAATGAATAAAATATTGACAAGGGTACCATCATTCCATTCAAGTCAACCCAAGTCATCAAACCCTAGGTGGAGAAAAAGGACAACTTGCAAGTTGTTTTCTGAAGATTCAGAAATGGGCATCTACAGAAAAGGAAAGTGCAAGTGGGGACCCATAGAATCAGACTTTGCATCTCTTGAAAGTACCAGGAGGACTAGGTCACCAGGATTGCTGACCTTATCCCTGTACTAGGCCTGAAAAAGGGTTTTGAAATTTATGGGTACCCGTTTTCCCCAAACCTAGCCTAGCAAAGTTTCCCAGTAGAAGGATTAGGTCGCCCATTCTAGCGTAAGTGTTCCTATGCAGATTTCCAACAAGTTTCAGAACAGTCTAAGGCTCCTCTTCTACAAGTTTCATTTTCTAGGTGCACCATCTCTGTATTTTCTAGTTTCCTTTCAGATTGCATGCATTTAGGTCATTTAGTTTAGCTTGCATTTAGTTTAAATTGCTTAATTTACATTTTTTTAGTTAGTTTAGCTTCATTTCATTTAAAAATTCAGCCACACTCCTCACAAACATCACAACCCTATTCAATCCATACCCCTTTGAATGCAATAACCAAAAAGAGTGTTATCACCAAGGTGAAAGAGTTCTATTTCTAAACTAAGTGCTCCTAGGTGAAAATCCCTAGGGGACTAGTAAGGGGAATCCTCTTTCCCTTTATAGCATTAACCTTTTTGGTGGTTCATTTTAGTGAATCCGATTGTAGACCACTTGTTGATCTTTTGATTTTGCATTTCATCTTAGGATTAAGGTTGCATTGCATTAAGATATTGCATTGTTTACATCCTAGGGTTTGTAAAACATGCATTAGTAAAAATTTTCATGATAGATTGCACTTTGTATTGAATTTTAACTAAAAAAGTACAAAAAAAATCTACATTTTCATTTTGTGCCTGCACTGAACAAGCATAAAAATCAAAGCATAATTTTTTTTCCAAAATTATTAAAAAAGTCACTGTTGGGACTAAGTCACCACACTGAGCGACCTAGTCCTCCTACATATTTTGCATAGAATTTTATATCACTTTTAGTACATTGTTTGCATTTCTAATTTCTGCAATTGCATTTCTCTTTCTATTTCCAGATTTGCTATTTTAGTAAATTTCTTGTCCTTAGTTTTCTTTCACTATGGCTCTATCTTTAAAAAAGTTTTTGATATCCTTCAAATCCCTCATGGATATTTCAAGCTTCACTTTTTCTACTGATCCTAATGACCTTTAACCTACTCCTACTCAATCAACTCAAAATGAGTGTCCTCCTCAGGAAATTGAGATCATTGGTGATGATGATGCTAGCATGAATCAATTGCTTAATGAATGCTTGGGCCATCTTGAGGAAAATGCATCCTTCTACCCATCCATGCAAAACCCCCATTTCCCAAAATTTCCTCCGTAGATACATTTTCTTACCTCCATCCTAAAACAAACATTGAACCTAAGTTCCTAGTACAAGGTGAACCCAATTCATCTAATCCTATCACTACTCAACCAGTTTACCATAACCAGGTTACCCATCCTCCCATTAATCTTCAACAAACTTATGGTAAAGGATTTACCATTCTAAGAAAACAAGGTGGTGACACAACAAATGAACATGAAATCCACGAATTTAATGAACAACTATCACCCAATGAACATACCACATGAATCGATTATCAAGATCCTCCTCATGATCGTAAGCCTCTTAGAGAATTTCTCAAGCTTCATGATGATGGAACTGTGATCTTTGATTCCCCCCACTGATTTGGACATTCATATTCCTAAAGAATGTCCCCCATCTCCTCCTATCCACAACAAAGACAATCCTAGGATCATCTCGGGACCACCTGCCCTAGTCTCCTCTTTCGAAGTTGGAGATTTTAGAAAATTCAAGAGGCCACAAAAATTACATAAACTTAAACTCCCTCTTCGTCCACCTCCTGAATGCGAGAGGAGATTACAAATCCTCCTAAACAAAGGACTCATTACATTACCTCCTCACAATCGGTTGGTGATTTATCCTAAAGATGCTAATGTACCACATTATGTTTACCATCATGTTCTTGGCCATATAAGCAATGAATTCCATCATCTATGAGAGATATTGAGTAAGTATCACTTTTTTGGTGATAATTGCTATCCCCTTAAAACATAAACTACTCCCATACACCCTTTCCTGCAATAGTTGTAGAACACACCCTTCTCACTATTACATGATTTTTCCCCATCACCTATCTTGTCTCACTCTTCCCTTGCACTTAGTGGGGGAAAGAAGTTGTTAGCCATGTCCTAGTAATGCATTTTTCCTTGTCCCTTAGCTTTTTTGTTCAACTCCTACTTATATCCAATAGGACTAGGAGGTAGATGACTTTCTTAACGGTTGACTTACACTTTCCTTACTAGTAACGTGTTTGTTTGTGTGTGTCCAATAATCCCTCATATTGTTTGATGTTATAACTCTTCGTACCCTTCTTCTATGTGTATCTCCATTCTTCTATATGTTGTGTATTCATCTCACTTTTCTCTTTCCTTTTTTCCTTCCATTTAGGGATGATGCAAGACATTGAGATTGTAATTTCTCCTTCAAGTTGACCCAAATGGACCCCCCCTTTCCTTTTTCTTTTGTTCTTTTTTCCTCCCATTTGAGGATGATGCAAGACATTGAGACTACAATGTCTCCTTCACGTTGAATAAAAAACATGGCTCCTTTTCTTTGTCTTTTTTATTTTGTTGTGCTTTTGGGGATGATGCAAATTGTCGATACACCTTGTGTCTCTTCCATGTTGACCCAAAATGACTCTTTCTTTTCATTCTTTATCACTCTCTTTGTGTCCTTCTTCCTCTTCTATGTATTTGGGGAGATGATGATAGTTTCAAGCTCTCAAAACAAAAATTGTAGCAATGAACATATTGACCCCAAATCCATAGATCCCTTATGTGTTTATGGTTTTTCATTTTGGGGGAAACCCTCCCCTTTTCCATTTTCTTTCTCTCCACATGATGCAACCTTTCTTGAACACCTATCACTTAGCACATGGCTTGCAAAATAGGCTCTCATGTCCTTTTCATTCTTTTTTCATTTTTCCTTTCTCTACTTTAAAGCAATTTCTCACAAAATGGTGTGTAGAAATTCCTTTAAAGTGGGGGCATACATTGGAATTATTTATTTTTCATTTGCATTTTTCTTTCTTTGTTCCTAATGTAGTCTTACGGGTACAAGTACAAAGTTGTGTCACACTTTTATAAAGGAAACAACCAACACTAATAAAATGTGTATTTTCTAGTATATTTTATGTTTGTATTTTTTTGACAAAATTTAAAAATTATTTGAATATAGTTTTTTATAAATTAACACTATAATTTAGTTGCTGATAAAATGTTGAAAAATTATGTTACATGAGACGTCAAGCTCTACTTAGTAAATTTTATTTTTCTTCCTTCAAATTTTGTGTGTATATTTATAACTTGAAACTTTAGGGCATCAATACATTCTTTTGTAATTTTAATAAATATATATTTTTAAATAAATATTTAAATGTGTGTATATTAAAACATGGTTGTTTCCAATTGACACCAACTTTTATATTAAATATTTATCTAAAATAAAAAGCAAAATATAGTAACTTAATCTAGATTCTTTTATCTAGGGCATCTTATATTTTTTAATTTTTTAAAATAAGTTTTAATATTTTTCTTGATGTGGTAATCCACCTAATATTTTTGTGTTGATAACCTACTTTTAATAAAAATATAAATAATAATTGAACTATTAAAAATATATATTTTTGAAAACTATACTGATGGATTTACAAAAGGGCATTTTTATGTTTTTAAAAATATGTTATTTTATGAGTAGGAGTTGTTGAAAAATTAAATTTTTCAAATTTCATTTTTTTAGTAAATTGGCCTCAAAGTGGTGCTACATATGTATTTAGCCAACAATTTTAGTTGGAAAATTTGTGGAAATATTTAACTTATCTAGAATGAATCTTACTAGATCATATGTTTGACCAAAATTGATTTTTTGTTATAAATACTAAAATTCACTTGTGTTGATAAGTTGGCCAAAAGTGTGACACAAATTTGTACTTTTACCCTTACCACTTCATATGGCATGTCTCTCACTTTGTGGATGACATTGGGTGCAATTCCCCTCATAAGTGTGACTTATCTTAGCATATTACATTCCTCTTAGCAACTTGATGTGACACACTACATCCCCTAAGTTATCAATCTTCTATCCTTTGATTGGTACCCTCTTGGAGACATTATACATAATGTTACCTAAGTTAAAGACCTCACATGAACTAAATTAGACTCCTTTGAACATTCCTTTTGCATTTTATTCTTTTTCATTTTTACATGTTGCATTTTTTCATTGTGCATACATGGCCACCTTGCATAACACAACTTGCATGCCTGTGGTGCCATCTTTTTTTTTTCATGAGTTCTAAGCATCCAAGGATTTTCATATCTCATGAACCACACCCTTGTCTTTTTTGGCACCTTATCAAAGTTATAAGGAGGTATAAATTCAATATGGTTGAGCGAGAAGCCCAACTAGTGGGACAATTTTCCCCATAGTCACCTTCGTGTATCTGAGTGCATACCAACCATGTGTATCTATCTCACCCCTTTTGAACATTTTCACCCAGTAGACAACCAAAAGTCTCATCGTCCGAAAGTGAGTACACCCTATTCTTTTGAAAAAATAGCCTAGATCTGATCCACAACTAGCGTGACAAATGGATGAAGCGTGATCTAAATTTTTCTCTCTCTCCACTCTTTCGCATCACTCCTTGTGTGATCTTTTGTGCTTATGTTTGGTTTTCCATGGGATCTTGATCCTAGGGGCTTGATCATCCCTCTTGATCATAGTCATCTCAACTTACTAGCATAAATACATTGGATCCCACTCGAAATGCATGATTCAACTAATTTCGTGTGAGTTTGAAGCAAGTTCATCTTTTCACTGAAGTGGGGGATAAATGTGTCACCAAAAAGTGTAACCTTCGACACTTTTTCACTCATTGTGGCCTTGTTTTGTCTTGATTTAGTCTTAAATGCTTGTAAATAAACAACAATCTAACAATGTTTTACAAAGGCATTGTGAAGTGTTGTAACACACCTTCCCACTTTTCTAAGACCCTTTCAACACAATTCACCTAAATAACCCCTTTTTACCCCATTCCAAGCCTTGTTCCAAAGTGTTGTAAAGTGTTGTAATGTATTTTCACACTTTCCTAGGTTTGTCATCAATAAATCAACCCTTTTTAATGATAAATTAGTCCTTTAATGTACTTTTAGGACCAACTTAAGTGTGTTTTGAGAGGCAAGTTTGATAAACATCATTTAACACCTTTTTATTCCTGACCACCACTTGAATTTATCCAAGTGGACTAGGTCGCCATGTTGGGTGACCTAGTCCCTTTTGAGATTGTGTATGGTTATCTTAGACCTGTTCAAACATCATCAAACAAAATAATATTAGTCATAAAAAAAATCTACAATAATCATTCCCTATGAAATCCATTTAAACATCAAGAACAAGAAATAAAACAAAGATAATTAATAAAAAATCTATCAAATCTTGCTCTTAAACATTCAAACCACTATCCCATGGGGGAATTGGTGTTATTTTGATGTGGAAAATAGCCCTTTCCCAATTCCTTGATGCAATTTTATGAAGAATTGTTGATGGTTGTGAGCTCCTTGATGAAATTTGACCATAACCTAGCTAAAATGGATAAAATGCTATGAAAAATTGATGAACAATGGATGAATTCACCAAAAATATGAAGATAGTGAGTTTGCATGAAGTTGTGGATCCAAAACCAATCGAGATGCCCTCTATTTATAAGAGAAAGAGATGGAGAAATGAGAAAATGGGATGAATATGAGAATAAACATGAGCCAATGGAAAGGTGCCACTTGTTAGCATGCTAGTGGAGGAAGTAATGAGCACATTTTGGTGAATGCGCAAATAAATAAAATTAGGTGGAAATTTGAAATTTGAAGGATTGCTTGTGGAAGAGAATGTGTAAGAGGAGTTAATGCCACTTGGCTCAAGAAAAAGGACTTGTAAGAGGATTTAATACCATGTTGGAGGATAAATCCTTTTGGAGGGAGTTTTCAAATTTGAAGAATATTCCAACAAGATTCCCTTTTGAATGAAAATAGGAGATTTAATAAATCAATTAAATTGATTTTCTTGTGCAAGTTGAAAAATCTAGAGGATTTGATGGATTAGAGTTAGAGTTAATTAGGATTTAATTAACTTAGGTGGAGATTAGTTGATTTGACATTTTGACTTAGGTTTTTATATTTTTTTAAATCAAAATGAGAGGAATTTGAGAGATTAGATTTTATTAAATAAAGTTTGATTTATTTAATTAAAAGGGGTGATGTAAGAATTTAAAATCAATTAAAGGTTAATTTATTCAATTTAAAGGAGACAGCCTTATTAAATAAAATAATTTATTTGAAAGGGGGAACATTAGGATTAAATAAAATTGATTTATTTAATCAAAGGAATATTACAATAAATTTAATAAAATAAAATGATTTATTTAATTAAAAGAGGAATTGTAATAAATTAATTAAATAAGGATTATTTAATTAAGTGGTCAACGAAGAAGTGATTAAGGAAGAATTGACGTTAGTAAATCAAAATCAAGTGTCGAATATCAATCAAGACAATTTCAAAGTCTACATTTTGCCCCTCTTTGAAGCAAAGTACCTGCTATGTTGGTTCAAAGAATAACCTTGTCAAGATCAAAATTTTTAAAAAAAAATGACTTTTCGGATGCCCCACTATTGCCCCAGTGGGAGAATTATGCTAGTATACTACCCCCTCGAGAGATCAGATGAAAATTTGGATTTTTGGTGGAGATCTTGAAAAAAGAAGACAAATTGCTTTAAGGGTTCAAAAAGGTCCAAGAATGCCGAAAATAAGCCAAAAAAAGAGAAAAAGACCTAAAATAGGCCTTACCTGGGCAAAAACAAGATCAAGGGTGCAAAATCCTAGTTGGACAATCAAAATAGGGCAAACAACCCTAATTTTCATGCTTAAATAGCCCTCAAGGGGTCACTTTCCATTCATTTTCGCATTCACACCTCGAGTTTTCCATCATTTTGAGCTCTAACGATGGTGCAAAGAGTGCTTCCCTGACACATTTTTGAGTGAGTTCAAGTCTACGAGAGAACTCTAGGTTCAGGACCACTGGTGTGTGATCCTAACCCGACCTTTAATTTTTCCTTTTTGGTGCATTTATTGAATTTTAAAAGGTCAAAACCCTCAGTGTCATCATATAGCAATGCTAAAAGGGTTAAATCGGTGATGCTCAGGGTCAAACAGTGTTGCTACTAACTATTGAAATGTTGTGTCACAATTTAGAATTAGGATTTTGAAGGTCAAATAGCAACACCATTGAAAATGGCGACGCCGCGATTTGGTTAGGTTTTTAGGGTTTTTTGCTCAAACAGGCTTGCATATCAAACATCGACACCATGGATTTCTTTATAAATTAAGGGTCCCAACATCACTTTTCAGAATTTGCAAAGAGTGACACCTTTGCAAACAATGACACATATGCAGTTTCAATGCTGAAAACTCGAAATAGGATTCCATATTTTTTCAAAACTTGACGTTGTGGCTTTTTATGGGTGCAGGAGATAAAGAGCTCATACATTCACGTGAGCATTGACCCTCAGTGCTCAATAGATTGACTAAACTACATGAGTTGCTTCATGATCACCTTGGAGTGATTGTCCTTTGGTACATCACCTAAGCACCAACCATGAGGACCCACCTATCTATGATGACCACATTGGCCGAGAGGTGGCATAGTGAGACGTCCTCCTTTCATATTCCCATTGGCAAGGCTACTGTCACACTAAAGGATGTGTGGCAAATTTTCTAATTGTCGATTCATGGTGACCGAGTTATTTATGATTTAGATGTTGAAAAATATGTGTGCTTTGAGATTATGCAAACCGATGAGATTGTCTTCATAAAGGGGCAGATAGATCTTGAGTATTATAAAATTCTAGTGCCCACCTTTTGGCTGATTGTGGCTAGGATCATTTTAGGATTCGTAGCCCCAGATCGGTGAGGTCGATAATTCATTCTGGGATGGGGTCTGTCTTGGGAGCAGACACTCTTTAGGAGGATTCTTTTTACTTGGGGGCCAGTGATGGTGGCCTCCCTTTATCATGATTTGCATGAGTTTTCATTCTACGACAACCGAATGATTGGGGCTAGGGTCACACTACTACACATCTTGGCCTAGGACCACATTTCCATGCTTTGACGTATTGTCATAGTTGTTGATGTGGAGTCCAATGATCCATCAATCTATAGGTATTGAGGTAGCATCACCTTGAGGCACACAAGGTGGGTCGGTCTCCCTCATTGCAAGAGAGTTTTGAATGAGGTGAGAGTTTTTACTTGGAGGCCATGGTAACAGATGCTAGCTTGGTACGATGATGCACAACAACTATCCTTTGCTTGATAGGATAGGTTGATGCAAGGCTATGAGCATACCATGATTGAGCACTACCTACCATATAGGGTAGACAAACAGTTTGGACATGTTTAGGATCGTCTTGACGATTAGTATACGACCATTTTTTCTCGATCCACCCGAGAGACTACATGGGGTCGGACAATCTCCACAGTCAAGGTTGTTGATAATTTTAGGTAGCTGGTGGCCCGTCCATGGGCCTATGCATAGGGATCAATAGATTTGGGCACCACTCATGCCTATGATGAGTGGTTCATGCCCCTACTTAGATTGAAATCTTCAAGGGTATCACCGCTATGGCAAAGACCCTAGGGTAGGATAGCAGGTTGGGGGCAAGGGGGATAGGATCCAAGGGTTCCTAGAGGGGGAGGAAGAGGAGGAGGACAACCTCCACATAAGCAAGAGGAGAGGGATCAACAACAAAGGGACCAACAATAGGGGACCAATAGTAGAGGGACCATTAGTAGGGGGACCAATAGTAGAGGGATAAACAACCTCTACCATAAGATTAGTAGCCACCACTACCACCACAACTAGACCCATGGGATTCCTAGATATAGAAGTTGTAGGGGCGGATTCAAGGGCTCTAGGAATAGGTACATGCCTTCACAACCAAGAGGGAGTAGGCTAGGGCAGAGTGGGATCAAGAGATGCAGCAGAGACAAGACTCAAAGATTCAGTTGGCTCAAGAGGTGGGTCATAGGAAATGACTAGAGAGTATGGTTGTTGCATCCTAGGGTAGGGCAATTTCAATGCAAATGTACCATGAGGACATAATGGAGGCTAAGTATTATAGGCCACATTATCGGTAGGTTGTACCAGTAGCAACCTGAATTATAGAGTACTCCCAGTAGACTGGGATGAGACAGGAAGAGGGCTAGGCTGAGAGAGAGGTGGGTGAGGGGAGCAGCCAGTAGGGCTAGCTACCACAACATTTTTTTTATTGACATTATTCTTTTGTGATCCACAAACTCTATTTTTGATAGCCCCATGGGCATTGCATATTTTTATTGATACACATACACATGACCTAATTTGTACCATGACAGTCACATTTTGGTATATATATGATTTATTTATTATGAGATGTGTCTATTTTATTCATGCATTTATGGATGAACTTATCTGATGTTCTATATGTGATGCAACTTTTATGTGACGTGATGTATGAGTATGCTATGTAGATGTTTACGTTATGCAGATGATTATGGATGCATTTTTTTTTTTGTCTCTTTCTATTGATGATGTATGATTATGTGGATGCACACTTTTATGCAAATGATTTTACCATGCTTAGGTCGATGTATGAGATATATGAGACGATATGATATGATATGCCATTTTTGGTATCTTTTCCGTGCATATATGGATGATATGATGATGAGATGTATGTTTTATGAGATTCTTAGAATAACAAATCTATATGATGTTCTAAGTGCATAATGAATTGATTATATGTTTATTACATTATGAAATTGTGATATGCAATGATTTATGAAATGTAATGCGATGACCTAGGTGATGTACAATAATTTACAATATGATTATGATATGGAAATGGTTTATGTTATGTAATGATAACCAATGCAGTATCATAAATGTGATGATGTGATTATTATATGCAGATGATAATGTCAAATGATTATGGTATGACTTATGTGACAAAAAGGATTATGATATGGAGATGGTTTATGTTAAGCGATATTAATGATACAAAAATAATTATGCAAATAATTTATGATATGCAAACAATTTCTTATGTGATATGAAATGATGGAATGGTTTGTAACTATGTAAATGAAATGACTTATGATATGCGATGATTATGATATGTAATGATGTGAAAATGATTTATGATATGGATGCAATAATTTGTGATAAGTGATAATAATATGAATGCAATGATTCCCAAGATTATTCAAAATAAAAAATCTCTACTATTCTTCATAACCTAGAATGATTAAGGAACATGTGGTAATGTATGTGATGATTATGATATGTGTTAATATGGATGGAGTGATGAAAATGTAGTGATATGATATGCCTATATGAGGATTCATGTTTTTATAATGCAATGATGATGTGATGTGAAATAATCATGATATGATTTATGCAATGATTATGATATGTGACTATATTTTGATTATGTGATATGCATATGATATGAATATCTCTTGATGTGTAATGATTAATTTTGTGCAATGATTATTATGTGTCGATGTGCAAATGATGTGAAATGACCATGCAATGATATGGAATTGATTATGATATGCATGCTAACGATTGGTGGGTGCATGATAAATGCATTAGTGATTTTATTTGGTTAACTGTCATGGTACCATGTTAGCATGGAGAGAAGAAATAAAAAATAAGAGGATGAGAAGAGCATCCAACAAGTTCATGCCTTATGAGATTTTGTGAATGATGATGGTGATAATGATTCTTTGCTTATCAGGAATTGAGATTTTAAAAGGGCTTATTTACCTAATGTTTGATAACACACACAAGTACGATGCATCAAGGTATAAAGAACTAGGATGGCATTGCTCCTAGTGTGATGGAGTTTGACTCGACAATCAGATAGGAGTAATATTATTCACACCTAGCATACAAAACCTTATTTAAGGTGTAGTTTAGATATTTCAAATATCTCAAACCAAAACATAAAATGGAAAGCCTTCCTATGTGGTAAAAAGGATACCTAAGACATCCTCCCTGCACAACAAACAAACAATGCATGACCAAGGTTATATTACAAGAACATCCAACAAGCACAATAGATAAAAATATAATGATCATTGCCCCATTCCTTTCTCTCTAAATATCTTTGTTTGGACATTATTGAGAGGTAATTAGAATTAGTGCAATATGATAAATCAAAAGACAAAGATCGAGTAAACAAACAAGCAAATGTTCTTTATACCGCTAACCAAGACTAAACTACGGTGATGCCTGATGTTGATGTCCATTGTAGGAAGGATTAATCCTAGGAAATGATGTTATCAAATTATTTGGGATTGACTGGACGATGGGCCATTAATACCAAGAGTTGACTGACTTGTTTATCTACTAACCTCGACAGGAGATCCTGACGTTAGAGTTCACACTTTTAACCTGCTAGACTTGTCTCTGATTGTTTTGCAAAAGGGTGAAGGCGATGACTATTTATTATGAGGGGATGCTTATTGTGGGTAAAAGTGAGATGTGATGGATGAGTTTTGGGTTTTTGGAATGTTTCTGGTTTTTTGAATTTTTTGAGGTTGTTTTTGGTATTTTTTTAGATGTTTTACAAATGTTTTGATTTTCAAATTTTCCAATGTTTTTGGATTTTTTGAGATTTTGACCAAGAACCTCACCTAAAGACCCATCGTATGGGTCTCAGGGGCTGATCAAAGATTAGCCTTGCCTACATTATATACACAAATACCATGTAGTTTTATTGACATAGACTTGATTAATTTACAAGATGAAGATATAGATAAATGATGAATTGCCAACTTATTATGATTAAATCCTAGAGGACTGGCCTACGGTGTCTCGAGGGATGATCAAAGATCAACCTTGCTTGCATTCAGGCTCAGAGATAGCATAGTTTGATAAGGTGACTATTTTTTGAGTTTTTTGGATTTTGACCTATTTTGGATGTTTTTGGATTTTCTGATTTTACGAATGTTTTGGATTTTTTGAAGGATTTTATGAATGTTTTTGGATTTTTTGAAGGATGTTATAATTTTTTTTGGATTTCCTAATTTTAAGGAGGATTTCAAGAATATACACGAATCTGATCCGATGTAGGAACATGCCCCTAGCATGATGCGATAGACTACTCCGATATAGGCAAGACAAACTGACCTTAGAAATGTGCCAAGTAGTACAAGGGTGGAACATGATACAAACACATGATCAAGCTATGATGCAAACATGAAGGAGTGATGGATGGGAATATGGGAGTGTGATGGATGAATGATGAAAGGCGATGATAGGTGATGTAAAATAAGACATAGAGATCACGGTGGATGGAGAGTGCTTATTTATACAAGGCACCTGTTTGCCAGGTTTTCACCAAGGTACTTGCCCAAAGCACCACCGAAGTGGTTTTCACTAGAGGATGATTTTTATCTTTACTATTTTCAATCCTTTTTCTAATTTTTTAGATTTTTAGATTTTTTATTTTTTCATATTTTTGGTTTTCCTTAAAAGATCAGGCATAATTTTTTTTGAGATGGGAGCTATTCATGGGCTCCTATAGAGGCTCCCCTTCAAGCGTTGATAGTTGATATGCCCCTGAATTGTAGCTTGTTGTGATGAAAAAGGGTCCCAACCGATTGGGTTCAAACTTTCCCTTGTTGTCCAAATTTGGTACATTTTTCTAGTTCTCCTTCAATACTAGCTCTCCTACTTGGAAGGTTCAACTCCTGATCTTCTTGTTGCAGCTTCACTTGAGATGAATTTGGTAGAATTGCATATGGTTTAAGGCATCCATGCACCACTCATCTAGTAGTTCTAGCTCATTCAATTGTAACACCTAATATTCTTCATTTGCAATGAGATTTTGCAATGATATTCTTAGGGATGGGAGCTCAATCTCAATGGGGAGGATGGCTTCTGATCCATAGACTAGAGAGAAAGGGGTTACACCTGTAGGTGTGCAGATGCTTGTTTAGTAGGCCCATAGGGAGGGGTTCAACTACAAGTGTAGGTCATGACTAGCTTCATTGACTATCTTTTTGAGTATTCTTAAGACGGTTTTATTTGTAGCCTCCACTTGGCCATTACCCTGGGGGTACTATGGGGTGGAAAGTGGTGTTGGAAATTGAATTTATGGCATAGGTCTCAAAATCCTAGTTTTTGAAAGGTGTCCCATTATCTGAGATAATGGTTTGTGAGACATCATATCAAAAAATTAGGTAATTCAAGATGAACTTGGAAATCTACTTTCTTGTGATATAGGTCATTGGGATGGCCTCTACCCACTTTTTGAAGTATTTCGTAGCAGTAATAATGAACTTGTGTCCATTAGATGATGTGGGGATAATTTTTCCTATGAGATCGAGCCCCCACTATGAGAAAGGCCAAGGTGTAACAATCACGTGGAGCTCTTGAGCTGGTGCATGGATGAGATCCCCATGTTGTTGATATTGGAAGCACTTCTTGGCATACTCATGGGCTTCCTTTTCCAACGTTGGCCAATAGTACCCCATTCTTAGGAGCTTCTTAGCCAAGGTTATACCACTTGAATGTGAATCACAAATTCCATTATGTACCTTTGTTAAAGCAGCCAAAGCTTCCTTGACATTTAAGCATCATAACAGAGTTCCCTCAATACTCCTATGGTATGGGGTATTGCCTAGGATAACAAAACAAGCTGACTTCTCGACAAAGGTTTTCTTAAGGTTTGGAGTGATATCGGGAGGGAGGACTCCTATTCTTAGATAAGTGTATATGCCATGATACCATGTGTTACCAAAACTAACTATTTCACACACAAATTTAGACTTCAGTACCTCGAAAGCTGGTACAAGAAGCTACTCTACCATGAATTATTCTTTTTGGGACATTGTGTGGGACATCTAGTAGTGACCCAATTGTTTCCATAGTGTCCACTACTCTATTATTTGATCTTGGTATTTTCTCGAAGTTGACATCAATGGAGGAATATTTGAGGCTTTCAACCAGTTTCTTGTATGGATTCAACTTATCATCCTTCATTTGGTATTCATCATTGACTTGGTTGATGATAAGTTTTGAATCCCCATAGACTTTGAGTGGCATGATCTACCATTGTGTCGCAATTCTCATCCCCATGATAAGAGCCTCATATTCTACAATATTGTTTGTGCAAGGAAAAGACAACTTATATGATTTGGGTATGCAATCTCCTTGTGGTGTTATGAAGAAGATGTTGACTCCTGACCCATGCTATGTGTAGGATCCATCAAAGTATATTTTCCAGTGATCTAGTATACTTATGTTAAAGGACTCATCGAGGAATTTTGATACAAGAGGGTTTTCTGAGTATATCAGTACTTCTACCAACTGATCTTCAATTTATTGTCCCTTAATGGCCTTATGTTCTACATAATCAATTTCATGCTCTATTAGGATCATAACCCATTGAGTTGTTCACCCTATGAGCATTGCTTTAGAAAGAAGATACTTGGGAGGATCTATCTTGGTGATGAGTTTTATTTGATGTGCCAACATATAGTATCTAAATTTCTGTGTTGTGAACACGACTGCTAAGCAAGCCTTCTCAATGGATGTGTAAGTTAGCTCATGTCCCACCATGGTTCTACTGATGTAGTAAATAGATCTATCTTTCCCATTTTCATCATGTTGTGCTAAGAGAGCGCCAAGGGCTACTACAATTGCCGATATATACAAGATCAAGGATTTTCTTGGAATGGGGAGCATAAGAACTAGTAGTGTGAGTAAGTACTCCTTGATTTTATTGAATGCTTGATCACATTTCTCATCCCATTTTTATGCTACGCCCTTGTGGAGTAGATGAGAATATGGGATTGCCTTATCTACTAATTGTGCAATAAACTGGCGGATGAATTGGAGTCTTCCTTGTAAACCCCTTTATGTTTTAATGTTTTTGGTGCTTCCATTTGAAGGATTGATTTTAATTTGGAAAGGTCTATCTTTATTTCTGTCATGGACATAATGTACCCTAGTAAGTTTCTTGATTGTACCCCGAAGACACACTTCTTTGGATTTAGTCTGAACTTGTATTCTTCCAGTCTGTCTAAGATGGAACCTAGAGCTACTATATGATCTCATCACTTTCTTGACTTGGCCAGTATGTCATATACATAATCTTCCACATTCTTTTGAATCATATCATGTAAGATCAACATCATAGCTCTTTGATAAGTAGCTCCTGCATTCTTCAACCTAAATGACATCATGTTCCAACAATATGTCCTACATGGACAAGTGAAAGTTGTTTTGAGTTGGTCATATTTAGCTATCATGATATGATTGTATCCTGAGAATCCATCCCTTAGTGATAGCATTTCATGTCCTACCATCATATCCATAATCATATCTATGTTTGGGAGAGGGAAATCATCCTTGGGACATGCTTTGTTTAGATCTCTAAAGTTAGTGCAGATGCAGATGCCCCAAGAGGGATCTTAAATAGGCACAAGATTTGAAACCCACTATGGATAATCAATTGGTCATATGAAGCCAGCATCAAGGAGCTTCTATAATTCCAATTTGACCAATAATTATATTTGAGGGTGCATCTTCCTTAGCTTTTGTCTCACTCATTTTGCTTCTAGATATACTGCCAAATGATGCACCATAACTTCTAGATCAAGACCTAGCATGTCAACATGGGTCCATGTGAATTTCACCTTTCCTTCTCTTAGGAATGAAGCTATAAGTTCATATTCTTCTATCAAAATTGATTCTACATTAAAGGTTATATGCGGTGTTTCTTCTGTCCCCAAGTTGATCAGATTGCACTTCTCTGCTAATACTGCCAACTTTTCTAGATGAATAGCACTAAGAGGAAGATTGAATCCTCCATCTTTCGATGCCTCAAAGAGGTTTTCACCATTGGATTTGTCCTTTTTTTCTACTATTTTTGGGTCTAAAAGTGCCACAGTGTGGTTTTCACATAAGGACCTAGAGATTATTCTCAAATTTTCCATTTTGCAATTGAGGGATTCAATTATTTCCCCATAATATGCATGTGTGTCCAATTCAATGTTAAATATATCTTTGTGGTCTCCACAAGATACATTATCCCATAGTCCCATGAATTTCTAGAGCACCTCATCATTTTTGAATGTGTCCAAAACTGGGAGTCCTCATTGGTTGTAGTCTATTAGCAGGGGGTATACTAGCTTTATTTCATTGGTTTGGTTGTTCGACTCTAAAGAGATAGCGGAAATCATAAATAGGGAGGAATCCTCAAATATCATGGGTAGGTAAGTGAGGTGATCCTCATCAATGTCACTACAGACATCATTTACATTGAAGGTATAATTGTCTAAGCGTAGACCTATAGATGTTCGTAACCGAATAGGATTTTTAACTACTTTAACAAGAAGATTTCTGCCATGGATGGCTATCCTCGGACGGGTACATCCAAGGCCATTATTTTTCATGCGCTTCTCATCAATGATGGGTTCTAATCGGTCATTGCTATTTTTTCCAAGACTTTCATTCTTGATATAGTCCATGCCCAACATTAATTGTAGACCTTTGTTAGTATCGTCAGTTAGAAGGGTTGGTACATGTCTTTCATCTTGATATAGGAGACTGGATATATATTTTTCATCAACCACCTCCTGGCCTAGGTGTCCCCAACTTCTGAATTGAGAGGGGTCTACTATGAATGTTTGAGACGTTGTGTTAGCTAGTTTTGGTTGCCCTTGATTCTTAAAATATTGAGGTAACTCTCCTGTCACAAAGGAAATTTTCTGCATTTTATAGTCTCCACACCCATTATCTTTGATAATAACTTTGATAGCAAATATGCCCAGAATGGTGGGTGTTTTTGTCTCAGAAGCGGAGGTGAGGTTAGTTGGATCTATGTAAGGAGTTGTAGGGCCATCAATATTCTTTGGGACTTGATGGATTTTGTAGAGCTTTGCTTCTAGATTTTTGAAATAGGTAAAGGTCTTGGGATCATCATGAATTGCGACCTCTTGGTTCTCATAATGGAATTTAGCACATTGGTGAAATGTGTATGCAACAACCTTTATCCCATGGATCCATGGGCACCCCAGAAGAATGTTATAAGGGAAGTCAAGATCAAGAACTTGACAAGTAGTTTCCATGATGGTTGGTCCTACTTGGATGGGAAGCTGAATGGTGCCTTGAGACACACTTTTTTGATCATCATAAGCCCAAATAGTGATACCTTTGCCTTTCTCAATCATGTCTTCAGAAAATCCTAGATTTTTTATTAGCTTGAGGGAGAAAATATTCAACCCTGCTCCTCCATCCACCAAAACCAGTGTGACTTTATTTTTATGGACAAAGACTTCTAGATGAAGCACACAATTGTGAGATGGATGGGCTGGGAAGTATTGTTCAGAGAATTTTAGGAGATGAGGTGTGGTAATGTTTCTGACCATAGCTTGAAACTAATCCGCATCAAGGTCGGTGGGTACAGAAGACTCAACGAGGGCCTTTTCTAAAATCTTCCTATGCACATGCAAAATTTTCAGCAACTCCATGATGTAGATCTATGTGGGGTCTTCTTTAATTGTTCCAAGACATTATAGCCACAGGCGACTGACTTTGAATTTGTGGGGGGTGCTTTGGATTGCATTGATGGTCCAAGGATGGTGATTCTGCTACTTTGCATTATGACTCCACTGTCAACTTTAGACCCTAGGATATGTACAAATCTTACCCATTCATCTAAAGATGCGACAACATGGTCATAAACGTCGTTGACACTATCATAATTTTTACCTTTTCTATTATCGTTTTCCTTATTGTGATCCGACATCAAGTTCATGTATATCTTAAGGTCTTATTTCTGACTGGTTCTTCAACCTTGATGGTCTTGTTTTTAATGAGGTCCTGGATTAGATTTTTCAGCCTCATACAACTAGTTGTTGTATGACCCTTTATCTTATGAAAATCACAAAAGTGCTTCTTGTTATACCATGGTGGCTTAACTTGAGGTTCCTAGTAATTCTCGATGATAAGGAGCATGATGATATTAGCATCAATAAGCCACTTCATGATAGATTCAACTGATTCTCCAAGTGGTGTGTAATTTCACTTTGGGGGATACTGATTCCTTTTGGATGGTCCACTTTGGTCATTGACATTATTGATTGTCTAGGTGTTCTTTTGTTGATGAGATGTGTTTGATCAAGGGGTGTTTTGGGTATTATTCTAAGGTTGTTGATACCTTTCATATTACATTTTTGGCTTTGGAGCATTGATCACAAACTTAGCACCAACAACATCGTCATTGGTAACATTCTTATTTTTCGCCCATGTTCATTATTTGCCATTATAGCTTTTCGATGGGAAATTATCTTGATAAGTAGGTGTCCCCTATTATCATATGAGGGCTCTATCAATGCTGAGAGATTTAGGGATGATTTGATCATAGGAGGTGATGTACTGGACTTTGAGATGTAAGGGTAGATTTCCTTCAAGATTTTCAATGATAGTTCTGACTTGCTGTTCTTCTGGAATGGCCTGCTTGCTTCTATTGGATTTGGATCACCATTGTTGTAAGAAAGATGCAAATGATTCTCCCTTATTTTTCTTGAGGTTGGACATATCCTCTCAACTTACACCCATGCCCATGTTGAATGCATAATTTTTCATGAAGGCATCCACAATTCTCTTGGAATTTTTCGATTCTTGGAGGAAGTCAGGAGAACCATTCCATGGTTGGACCAGCCAAACTCTATGGGAAGAGCCTCATTAAATAGGAGTAATCATAAGCTACTTCCATGTAGTGTACATGTAACTCCCATATGTGATCTTCAGGGTTTTTAAGTTTGTGGTACTTGTCAAATTTTGGGATCTTGAAGCATTATGGAAATGGTTTCATCACAATGCTCCTTTCGAATGGATAAGGGCATAGATTCCCTTGTGATTTAGGGGTATTCCCTGATTGGATGTCCAACACCTATTGTGAAATCCTTTTGATTTAGGCAAACAAATCACCTTGTGGGTCAGGTGGTAGGATGAATATGTTTTGGGTTGGTCTAGTGACTTGGATGATGGGTGAGGTGACTTGTGGACTGGGTGGTGCATTACTGAGAGTTTGTTGTGCAACCATTTCTTGCAAGTATGCTTATAACTGTTGTTGTGCCAACAAAGCTTTTTGTTGGTCTTGGTGTTTTTGTTGCATCAACAATGCTTGTTGTTGGGCTTGTTTTTGTTGTTGTGCCAACAATGCTTGTTGTTGTTGTTGTGCCAAGCTGCTTGTTGTTGTGCCTAATATTGTTATAAAGCTTGTTGATATGCTTGTTGCTACAACAAGGCTTATGCTTGAGCCTATTGCATTTGTGCTTGTGCTTGTACAACTTGGGAAGCTTGGGTGGCTTGAGTAGCTTGAGCAGCCTGGGTAGCTTGTGTAAATTGAGTGGCTTTTTGTTGTTGCAATAAAGCTTATGCTTGCACTTGGGCTTGTTACTACTTAGCAATTCTTGTGCTTGTACTTGGGCAGCCTATTGAGCTTTTTGTGTGGCTTGTTATGATTGTGATTGCTATGCGGCTTACAAAACTTGATGGGTTTGGAATTGTTGGAGTACCCTTTGATAAGCTTGTTGAGTTACTTGTAAAGTGATGCTATATTGATTGGCCATGTCTAGATTTGGTGGCAGAGGTGGAGGATTCATAATGGTATGAGATGGTGTGATGAGACTTTGTTGGGGTGGTTGTTGAGGTGTTTGAGTGATGCCAATGGGTTGTGAGGTGGAGGGTATGGTGGATGAGATGGGTCCTTGAGAGACCATGCTTTGAGATATTTTTGATGGTGGAAGGGTGGATTGAGATGTTTGGATTGGCGCCATGTGTTTTTACAATGTCGGTGGTATGTCAGGAGGATTTGGTATGCTTGGTGGATTGATTTAATTTGACTTATTTTGGATAAGTAAAGGGGGTTTCCCTAAACCAAAGATTGATGTGGATGTTGATGTTAGCAAGGGAAGTGGTGGAGGGATAGGTGGTATGCTCCCTTAAAAAATCAATGATGAGGGATCAAAGATTCCCTCTTTTCCAAATAAACCTACTTTCTCTTGTGATACCATGGGGAGAGAGACTTGTGTCCCAAGGGAATATGCTAGTGTCATGGAGAAGGTTGATGAATTATTGGTGTCATGGAACATGAATGGAATATAGGGGTGTTTCAAATCTTAAGGGATGGATTGACCCAAAATGGTCTTCACATCCAAGTCTTCATTGTTCACAAGGGGATGTTTTTGAAGAGCATGAAGTAATTAACTTCCCTTGTTGACAATTGGTTGAGTTGGAGCAATAGATGATGTGGGTTGGGGGATGGGTTGAATGATGATTTGAAAAATGGTGTGAATCAGAAAGGTGGCATAATCCCAAGAGGTTTCTCTACAATAGTGTTTACATCAAAATCCAAAGGGAGTTTAACCCCTTATTTTTCTAGTTCTAGCATGTATTGTTAAGGATTGAGTCTCATCATGACATCGACAATTTTGTGATTCTAAGGATTTTGGACTATTTCTATGATTTCATCTTGAGTCATTCCTGACATTATTGGTGATGTCTTCCTCTTGAGGATCACGTAGTAATAGAGGAAGATTGGGTGGGGGATTGCTAGATCCCATAGGATTGATTTTGGGTGCAGTTTGACTCAAGTCACTTGAAATAGATGTTTCTTTATTAGCTTCCATGTTTTACTTGTATTGAGATCGAGTTTGCACCATAAAAGAAGGATCAACTATTAGGTAAAAAGGAGAAAAACCAAGTTTTTTGATGGACCAAAGGGTGGTGATGAGATGAACGAGGAATGGATGGTGTGAATGATTAAAATCTTAAGAATCTTGAAGGGACATTAGACTTTAGGACTTTCAGGTTTTTTGATTTTCTTGATTTGATTTGTTTTGGATTTAGATTTGGATAATGAACTATAAACCCCAAGATGTTGGATGTTATCAAGGGATGAAATTATTCACAAGGATTGATAATATAACTAATCATATGAGGAAGGATTCATCTACACATACTTAATCAAACAAGATGATTTTTGATTTGTTTTAAAGGATTTGTCAAAAGTCTAGCATGAGGGATTTTTCCAAGATTCTAAGAGTTGTTGGTAGGATGAGATTTGATTGGTGTTTGAGGGATAGATGAGAATGTTGAATTTGATCCTATATTAGACTTATATAGAACTCCTTTCTACAAGACCTCAATATCAAAGAACATGCTTTTACTTCCTATGTGAGAAATTCAAACATTTGAGAAACACTTGGATTTTGACTATAATAAAATTTGTACAAATTAGGATTATTCATTGGAGCTTTCTTGTAAAATTTATAGACAAACCTTTCTCTAACTTTGTGAAGTCTTGAAAGATGTTACTCATGAGCTTTTGGACTAAGGAACTTGTGATGACTTGGTTTAGGAATTTTGACTTTTGGAGAAATCATGGGATCAAGCACATGTGATGTTCAATTGTCTCGCTTAGATTGGTTCCTTTTACCAAAAAAAATTTCTTGATTAGGTTTAAAGCTAAATGTCTAATGTACTAATTTCTTTTCATCCCACAAGGTTTTTTATGTGGCAATCAAGGAAATTAAGGCAATAGCTTCTTAATGTTGACTTTATTAAGATAAAATTAAGATGTAAATCCAAATGCCTAGAAGCCTCTAGGGACAGAATCCTTAGGGAAAGCAATAAATCTTGGATTTTTCAAAGGTATTTTCCCCTCCCAAAGGGTTTGAAATTTTGAGTATTTGTTGTATGTTTGCTTTCAAGTGTTTTGATTTCAAAATTATGCACAACCGTAGGATGAAAAGAGACAATATTTGTTGAATTCCCACTTGGATAAATCCAGTTGTGCCTATTCAAAGTGGATGACTAGATGCCTGATAACACTAGCTCCCCATTTCATGGCACACTTTTCTTAGGCCAACAAAGCTTGAATTCTCATGAATCTCCCATTACAAAATTTTCATCTCTACTTTGAACAACAAGTATGTGGGACGACTTCAAAGTGACCGTTCTTGCACCAACAGATAGATAGGGTTATGGCTCACTATAAAAAATGTTCTAGTATAGGCATTCCATTCGTGGGGGATCATACATAGGACAAGAGACCATTGCTTCCCTTCTTATCGGAACAATCCTCATGAAACTTGAAATTTCCTCAAGTACCCACACTTATATACCAAGTGGAAGTCGCTTGGATTTTATCAAATTTTGTGGAGAAATCAATTGCCTCATCTGAATTATGGAAAAATATTTATACATGAGTATGACTGCAACAATGTGCCTCATCTGCCACTCACAAGTTTAATAAAATAACAAATATAAGTGCCTAAATAGACTAACAACCTATAACAAATTACAAATAAATAAACAACCCAGACAAACCATATAGGAACAATGTAATACCCAACATTCCCCCCTTATTACATCATTTCTTTAAAATACTAATAAGAAAATCTTGAAAACTTTCAAACTTCACATGTGCAAGAGGCTTGGTGAAGATATTAGCACGTTGTTCTTGTGTTGAGAAAAATTGGAGCTAAATGTTTTTTCGTTGAACATGTTCTCATATGAAGTGACAATCAACTTCAATATGCTTGGTATATTCATGAAACACTAGATTACAAACAAGCTTGAGAACACTCTGATTATCACAAAAGAGGATTGTAGGTTGATTGTGAGGTACCCCCAATCCTTCTAATATGTGACGTAACCAAACTGCCTCACACACTGTTGCACTTGTTGCATGATATCTTGCCTCTGTTGAGGAACGAGCAACTATGGCTTGCTTCTTACTTTCCCAAGAAATAGGTCCTAAACCAAGGAAGAAAATAAATCCATAAGTTTATTTTCTATCATCAACTGATCCTACATAATCTACATTTGTATACCCTGTCAAGAACAATTGATCATTCTTTTTATATTCCAAACCATGATTCATTGTACCATGTATATACCTCAAGACCCTTTTTTCTACTTTCCAATGAAACATCTTTGGTTCTTGCATAAATCTTTAGAGATAATTAACAATAAAATTGATATCTAGTCTAGTATAAGTCAAGTAAATCAAACCTCCAATCATTTTTCCATAGAGAGTTGCACTCACCTAAGAAGAAGAATCAGAGATAGATAACTGAAAACCTGATTCCATAGGCGTATACATGGGTTTGGAATCCATCATTTTGAATTTCTCAAGCAGTGTCTTGGCATATTTTCTCTATGATACAAAGATATAGTTATTTGAATTCCATACCTCAAAGTTGAGACAATAATGCAGTAGCCCGAGATCTGTCATATCACATGTCTTCATGAGAGCATTCTTGGATGTTTCAACCATTAATTTTGAGCTACCTATGATAATCAAGTCACCAACATATACAACAATTATCACAATATCGCCCCCTTGATCCTTGAGGTAGAGATTTGGATCATATGGATGCCTAGTAAAACCATTTTTTAGAAAATGCTCATTAGTTTTCATATACCAAGCTCTAGGAGCCTGTTTGAGACCATATAGGGACTTGACAAGTTTGCATACCTTTTCATCTTTACCAGGTGCAATATATCCCTTTGGTTGGGTCATATAGACCTCTTCTTTAAGGTCTCCATTAAGAAAATCACTTTTAATATCGATTTAGTATAGTTTCCATCCAAATTGGGCAACTAAATTAAAAATAATTCTAATGGTTATCATCTTTGTACTGGGAGAAAATGTTTCCTCATAGTCTATCCCTTCTTTCTAAGCATAACCCTTGGATGCAAGTCTAGCCTTATGTGTATCTATACTACCATCTTCTTTATACTTAGTTCTACAAATCTATTTACAACCAATTACTTTCTTACTAGGTGGTAGATCAACAAGCTCCCAAGTTTTGTTTTTCATTAGGGACTGATACTCTACATCCATAGCCTCTTTCGAAGGTTTTGATTCTAGTGCTTCTTGAATAGTAGATGGTTCAAAATTTTCAACAACTGAAGTCATCAAGGCTAGATTTACCTCATTGTGAGCCATACCCTGAATTCTTGGTCATAAGGTGGATGTGTTTGGAACTCCATCTAGCTTAGCATCATGAATGATACTAGTATACCACTTAGGTCTTCTGATATTTGTGGGTGTTGAATCAGATTGACTATCAACATTCCCATCATTTCTCCCATACATGTTGAATATAAGAACACTATCTGTTGTAGGTGATGATGTGGGAGGAGAACTTGACTCACTTTGCTCATCAAAAATTACACCTTTACTAATCTATATCTTCTTTATGTTATGATCCATAAGATGATATGCCTTAGATTCATTACTATATCCAAGAAAAATACATTGCATTTATTTTTCATCTAGCTTCTTCCTTTTTTGTTTAGTAATGTGCATATAGGTAGTGCATCCAAATACACGAAGATAAGAGATAGAAGGCTTTACCCTTGTCCATTCTTCTTCTAGTGTGATGCCATCAAGAGCTTTGGTTGGTGCATGATTTAGAAGATAAACCATTGTGTGAACAACTTCAGCCCAATATGCATGCTCAAATTGAGAATCTTTCAACATACTTCGAACCGTCTCCATAATGATGTGATTTCTTCATTTTGCAACACCATTTCGCTAAGGCGACTATGCTGTAGTTAGTTGATGTTGAATGTCATTTTCCTTCAAATATGTGGAGAGTTCGGTGTTGGTGTATTCCCCCCGTCGATCTATGTGGAGATCACAAATACAATGATTCATATCTTTCTCCACAAGAGCACAAAACTCTTTGAAGTATGAATATGCCTCATCTTTATGCTGCAAACAATAGACCCACATCTTCCTTGTGTGATCATCAAAAAAAAGCTGAAAGTACCTGTACCCTTTATGAGAAGGTTTCATAGGGCCACATAGATCGATATGCGCTACCTAGAAAGGGTGACTTGCACGATTCTCACTAGAAGGAAAATATGCTTGATGTTGTTTTCTAGCAAGACAACTAGAACACACAATACTTGACTTCTCAAGCGACGGAAGCCATTTGACCATTTTATTCTTAAAAATCTTTAGCAGAGATAGATCATCATCCTTAGTCACTAAGGCTTGATTATTAGCTATTGTATCAAGCCTAGACATTTTTCCAATCTCAGTACAACTAGCAGCCATTTTTTCATTTTTAGACTTATCTTTGATAAGAAAAATCTTTTTATCTTGATTTGTATCAAACTCAATCCTAAGGTTATGTTCAAGAAATTGATTAACAAAATGGAGATTTTTGGTAAGTCCTCGCACATACAAGACATAAGTAAGTCTGCAATGATTGATTCCAAACATCAAAGAGATATCACCAATACCTTTGATTTCATGGGTGGTATCATCTCCAAGAGTGATTGTACCATGATGGGGTTTCAATGTGAGAAGCCACTCCTTCTATCCAGTCATGTTCTTTGTAGTACCTAAGTCTATGAACCCCTAATCCTATAGCTACAAAAACATGGCAAAAAAACACATAATTAGATCAATATGCAAGTAAGAGAAAGGATTCCCCATGAAATACATTTGCAATGCTCAAATAGGAAATAAAATGAAGAAATGAACAAAGAAAGAAATGAAATCGTATTCTAAGATTCAAACTCTTGATCCCATGGGGGAATTGGTGCCAATTGTGTGTAGAAACTAGCCCTTTCCCAACTCCTTTGTAAGATTGATGATGGTTGATCCACTTGTGAATCCTTGCTAAAATTTGCAATAACCTAGCTATGGTGATGGAAAATGCTCAAGAAGATAGATTGAATTTCTCTCAATTGAAGATAATAACTTTGCATTCAAATTGTGGATGTTGAATGAGAGGAAGAGTCTCTCATTTATAGATTTCAAATTGGGAGAATGAGAAAGATTTGAGAAATATGGGATCATTCAACATCCAATGGCCAAGTGCCACTTGTCAAGATGTGAATGGAGGAATGTTGTGCACATTTTGATCAAAGTGCTAATAAATGATATTAGGTGGAATTTCAAATTAGTGAAATGACTTGTTGGAGAGGGAAGAAAATGGAGTTATGGCCACTTGGCTCAAGGAAAAGGACTTGTAAGGTCAAAGAAATGCCTTGTTGGAAGTACCAAGCCCACTTGAATTTGAATTCAAATTTGAGGGAATATTCCTCTTTTATGCCATGTGAGGGAAAATAGGAGATTTAATAAATCAAAGTAATTGATTTATTGTGCAAGTTGGATTCTCTAGAGGATGTGACATAGATTAAGATTAAAATTAACAAAATTTTAATTAATTTGATGAGGAGTTTAGGAGATGTGACAATTTAGACTTAAATTTATGAATTGATTTAAATCAAATTGAGAGGAAGGGTTTAATTAAATAAATGTTTTGAGTTATTTAACTAAAGGGGACAATGTTAGATAAAATAAAATAAGGTTTAATTTATTTAATTTAATAAGAGGACTTTTAGAGTTTTAATTTAAATAAAATGAATTATTTAAACAAACAGAGATATGAGGGTTAAACAAATAAATAAATAAATTTGATCAATAGAGGGGAGAATGAATTGATTAAATAAATAATAATTTATCTAATTAAGAGATGAAAAGTGATGGTAAGGTGAGAGTATGGTTGAGGACAAAACAATGTTAATAATCAGGATCAAGTGCGTCGGTATATTTTCCATGTCTACATTTTTCCCCTCTTTGAAGCAATGCACTTGTTGTATTGGTTCAAAGAATAAACTATTTTGATCAAAGTTCAAAATTTCTTGATTTTTTCGAATGCCCCATTGCTGCCCCAGTGGAGGGATTATGCTGATATATTGCCCCTTGACAAATTGAGTGGAAATGTTCGATTTTCCGATCGAGATTGTGATAAAATGAGAGAGGAGTGGTTCTATTGATTAGAGGATGAAAGATAATTTTTTGATGTATAGATAGTCATCAGCCATGGGTGGCCACATGTATATTTTGATACAACACACCAATTTTAGATAGAAATGTTAGTAAAGATAGAAGAATAAGAAGAAAAGAATGATGACAGGAGGATCCAACAAGCCTACACTATGAATGATGATGATGATGATGATTTGCTTACCAGGAGTTGGGATTTTCAAAGGGCCAATTACTTTATATTTGATAACACACGTAGGTACGATGAATCAAGGTATAAAGAACCAAGATGGAATTGTACCTAGTGTGATGGACTTTGACGCAACAATCAGATAAGAGTGCTCTTGTTCATATTTGACATATGAAAACCTTGCTAGGATGGACCTAACAAAGAAAGTATTCGCTAAGTTATATTACAAGAACATCCAAAAATCATAGCAGACAAAAATATAATGATCATTGCCCCATTCCTTTCTCTCTAAACCTATTTTGTTTAGGAATCATTGAGGGGTCCTTGGAATGAGCACAAAATAAGATAAGTCAAAAAGACTAGATAAAGTAGACAAACAAGCTAATGTTCTTCATACTGCTAGCCAAGGCTAAACTAAGGTGATACCTAGTGTTGATGTCCATCATGGGAAGGATGCATCCTAGGACATGTTGTGATCAGGGTTTTGATGAGATTGATTGGATGATAAGCTATTGGTACTTCGAGTTGACCAACTTGCTTGCTTACTGACCTAGACTTGAGACTTCTGACAATTTGGGTGTTCACTTTTGAACTTGCTAGATTTTCTTCTGACTGACTCACCATAGGATGAAGGTGATGATTGATTTATTATGAACAATGATTATTGCAGGCAAAAGTGAGATGAGACGGGTGCACCATTTTTGGGTTTTTTCAGATATTTGGATGTTTTTGGTGTTTTGAAATGTTTTGAGGCTGTTTTTGGAAATTTGAGATGTTTTACAAATTTTTTTGGTATTTTTGAGATTTAACCAAGAGAATAACTTAAATAACTATCCTAGGGGTTTCAAGAGCCGATCGATAGATTAGCCTTGCCTACGTTATACACGCATAGACCACATAGTTTGACTAATGACAGACTTGATTCGATGATGATACAGATGGGCAACCGGATTGCCAGATTGTGACGGACACCTAAAGGATTGACCTAGGGTGTCTCAAGGGATGATCACAGATAAACCTTGCCTATGTTCAAGTTCAGAGGTCCAATACAGTTCAATTGGTGGCTCTATTTTTGATGTTTCATATTTTGACATGTTTTGAATGTTTTTGGATTTTTAATTTGAATTTCTAAATGTTTTGAATTTTTTATTTTAAGGAAGATCTCAATAATATACATGAATTTGATCTGATGTAAGTATAGGAACATTCCCCTAGTGTGATGTGATAGACTACTTCAATAAAGGCAGGACAAACTGACCTTAGGAATATGCCAAGTAGTACTAGGGTGGAACATGATACGAGCACAAGATCAAGCTATGGTATGGATGCAAATATATTGGTGGAAGGATAGATGGAATGTAATGGATAAGTGAGTCATGAAGATCTTGGTGGATGGAGAGTGCTTTATTTTATGCTTGGTGCCTATTTGCCAATTTTTCACCAAGGTACTTGCCCAAAGTGCCACCAAAGTGGTTTTCACTAGAGGATAATTTTTTCCTTTACTGTTTTCAATCCTTTTTCTAAATTTTTTTGGATTTTTGTATTTTTTTCTTGTCACCAAGATGCCTATTTGCTAGGTTTTCATCAGGGTGACCATTTTTTCAAGACATTTAAAAAAATTAAATAAAATTTGGTTCTACACCTTGCAAGTTTTTAAGCATAATTTTTTTTGAGATGGGAGTTGTTCATGGGCTCCTGCAGAGGCTCGTCTCTTGGTGTTAATAGCTGATATGCCCTTGATTTATAGTTTGTTGTGATGATGAAAGGTCCCAACTAGTTGGGCTCAATTTTTCCTTTTCTTTTTGGGTTTGGTACATTCTTTTGGTTTTCTTTTAGCACAAGTTTTCTGACTTGGAAGGTGAGTCTCCTGATCTTCTTATTGTAGTTGTGCTTTAGCCAATTCTGATACACCTACAAATTGTTTAGGGAATCCATGCACTGTTCATATAATAATTCTAGCTCATTTAACCTTGAAACCTAATATTCTTCATCTGTAATGAGGTTTTGCAGTGATATCCTTAATGATGGGAGCTCAATGTCGATTGGGAGGATGGCTTCTGATCCGTAGACCAGAGAGAATGGGGTAGCACCTAGTGGTGTGTAGATGCTAATGCGGTAGGCCCATAAGATATGATTTAGCTATAGATGCCAGTCACAACCAAAGTCATTGAATGTTTCCTTAAGGATTTTCCAGATAGTCTTATTAGTGGCTTCTGCTTGGCCATTGCCTTGCAGGTAGTATGAAGTGGAAAAGCGATGTTGGATATTGACTTTGTTGCAAAGGTCACAAACATATTGATTCTTGAAGGGTGTCCCATTATCAGAGATAATGGATTGAGGGACACCATATCAACAAACGAGATAGTTCAAGATGAACTTTGATATATGATTTCCAGTTATGTAGGTCATTGGGATGGCTTCGACCCACTTTGTAAAGTACTATGTGGTGGTGATGATGAATTTATGGCCGTTGGATGAGGTGGGTATGATTTTTCCAATGAGATCGATCCCCCACTATGAAAAGGGCCAAGGTGTAACAATAGGATGAAGCTCTTGAGCTGGAGCATGAATAAGGTCTCCATGTTGCTGGCACTGTAAACACTTTCTGACAAAGTCATGTGACTCTCTTTCTATTGTTGGCCAATAGTACCTAGTCCTCAGTAGTTTCTTAGCCAAGGTTATACCATGTGAGTGTGAACCACAAATGCCATTGTGGACCTCAGTCAGAGCAGTCAGGTCTTCCTGTAGATTTAAGCAACACAATAGGGTTCCTTCAATGCTCCTATGATAGAGGGTTTCCCCTAGGATGACAAAATATAAGGACCTTTTGACAAAGGCTTGTTTAAGGTTTGGGGTTATGTTAGCTGGGAGGACTCCTATTCCCAAATAAGTGTAGATGTCATGATACCAGGGATCATCGAGACCAACGATTTCACACATGAATTCAGACTCTAGTACCTCGAATGCTAGTACGAGAAGTTGTTCTACCAGAAATTCTTGTTTTGGAACATTGTTTGGGATTTCCAAGAGCAATCCAATTATGGCCATAGCATCTGCTACTTTGTTGCTTGCTCTAGGTAGTTGTTCAAAGGTGACATCAATGAAGAATTATTTGAGGCTCTCCACTAATTTCTTGTATGGAGTTAGCTTGTTGTCCTTTTTTTGGTATTCAACATTAAATTGGTTGATGATGAGCTATGAATCTCCATAGACTTTTAAAGCCATGATCTACCATTTTACTACATTCCTTAAGCCTATGACGAGAGCCTCATACTCTGCTATGTTATTCATGCATGGAAATGACAATTTGTAGGATTTGGGTATGTAGTCTCCTTGGGGAGTGATGAAGAAGATTCCAGAGCCTGATCTGTGTTGCATGTAAGATCCATCAAAATACATCTTCTAGTGGTCCCCAACACTTAGGTTGAATATTGATTCATCTAGGAATTATGAAACGAGTGGGTTCTCTACATAAATAGGAGCCTCTGCTTGCTGATCTATAATTTCCCCCCCCTTGATGGCCTTGCACTCCATATATTCAATTTCATGTTCCATCAATATCATTACCCACTTGGTTGTTCATCCTATGAGAGTGGCCTTAGAGAACAGGTACTTTAGTGGATCTATCTTCGCAATTAGCTTGATCTGATGAGCCAACATGTAGTGTCTGAACTTTTGGGCTGAAAACACAACTACTAGACAAGCTATTTCTATTGGTGTGTAGTTGAGCTCATGCCCTACCATTGTCATGCTGATGTAGTATATTCCTCTTTCTCTTCCATTTTCATCCTGCTAATCTAGGAGTGCGCCAAGAGCTACCGCTATGGATGATATGTATAGAATCATTGGTTTTCCTAGAATTGGCGGCATCAACATTGGTGGTGTAAGTAGATATTCTTTGATTTTACTAAACACCTAGTCGCACTTGTCATCCCACTTGTATGTTACTCCCTTTTGAAGTAGATGTGAATATGGAATTTGTTTATCCATCAATTGTGCTATAAATCTGTGAATGGATCGAAGCCTTCCCTATAGGCCTCTAAGTTTTTTTAGTGTCATGGGTGCTTCCATGTCAAGGATCACCTTGAATTTGGTGGGATCCACTTCTATTCCTCTCATTGATGCTATATATCCTAGGAGTTTTCTTGATTGTACCCCAAAGATGCATTTCTTCAGATTAAGGCAAACCTTATATTTTTCCAGTCTATCAAAAATGTCACGCAAAGCTACTATGTGGTCCTGCCTTTTCCTTGACTTGGCCAATATATCATCCACAAAATATTCCACAATCTTGTGAATCATGTCATGAAAAATTAGTGTCATGGCCCTTTGATATGTTGCTCTCGCATTCTTTAGCCTGAATGGCATCATGTTCCAACAATAGGTGCCCCATGGACATGTAAACAATGTCTTATACTAGTCTTCCTTTGCTATCATAATCTGGTTGTACCCTGAGAAGCCATCCTTTAGTGATAGCATCTTGTGTCCAGCCATCATTTCCATTATCATATCAATGTTGGGTAGTGGAAAGTCATCCTTAGGACAGGCTTTGTTTAGGTCTCTAAAATCGGTGCAGATACGGATGCCCCCATTTAGTTTGAAACTGGCACAAGATTTGACACCCATTCCATATTATCAATTGGGTGTATAAAATCGACATCTAGGAGCTTTCGTAATTCCACCCAGACTAGCAAGGCTATCTGAGGGTGCATCTTTCTCAACTTCTATCTAACTGGCTTTGCCCCTGGGTAGATGACTAAATGTTGAACCACGACTTTTAGATCAAGACTCGGCATGTCAGCGTAGGTCCATGCAAATTTTGCCTTTCTTTCCCTTAAGAATGTTGTTAGGAGCTCTTGTTCTTTTGTGAGAAGTGACTCAGCATAGAAGGTGATGTGTGGCATTGCTTCTATTCCCAAATTGATAGAATTGCACTATTCTACTAGGACTACTGATTTTTCTTGATGAAGCACAGTAGGGGGGAGATTGAATCCTTCATCCTCCGATGCCTCAGAGAGGTTTTTACCATTGGATACATCCTTTATTTTTACTATTTTATGATAAAAGAGTGCCACAGTGTGGTTTTCACTCAATAACCCTGAGCTTATTCTCATTCTTTTTCTTTTGTCACTGAAGGACTCAATCATCTCCCTGAAATATGCTTGTGTGTCTAGTGTGATATCAAATCTAGCCTTGTGATCTCTGCTTGGTATTGTATCTTGTAATCCCAAGAATTTTGATAGTGCCTCATCATTTTTGAATGTGTTTAGAACTGGTGGTCCTCGTTGGTCGTAATCGATGAGTTGTGGGTAGACTATGTTTATCTTGTGGGGCTGGTGGTCTAACTTGAAAGATGATGTACTCATCATGAGTAATGAGGAGTCTTCAAAAAGTGTGGGTAGGCCTGCCATGGTATCCTCATCATCACTACTACTACACACATTGGTGATATCAAAGGTGAATTTATCTAATGAAAAACCTGTTGATATGGGTAGTTGAAGGGCGACTACTGATAACTAAAAGGGAGACCTGACTGCTCTAATAGGGGTACCTCTGCCACGTATGGCTATACTCAGAGGGGTACATCCAAGGCCAAGATTTCTCATTCATCTTTCTACAATGATGGGCTCCAATCATCCATCATCGTCCCTTCCAAGGCTTTCATTTCTATTGTAGCCCATACCAAGCATCATAGGGAATGACTTTTTGATTTGAGATGGGGGTCTTAGATGGCTGTGATGCCCCTACAATAGCAACCTTTCTGCCATGTGTGGTGACTCCAGAATCAACATTGGCTCCTTTGATTCCAATGATAGTGACCATTTCATCTATGCATGCGATGATGCCTTCGTATACAAGATTTGCACTGGCATACTTTTGTTTCCTATTTTTGTTCCCTTGGTTATTTCCTTGATTTTTTCCTTGATTATTTCCTTGATTGAGATTAGGCATTAGATTCATGTATATTTTGAGATCTTGATTGATGGCAGGTTGCTCAACATTTATGATTTTATCCTCAATGAGATCTTGGATGATGTTTTTCAATCTCATGCAATTTGCACTCGTATGCCCTTTGATTTTATGAAAATCGCAAAGGAGATTTTCTTTGTACCATGGTAGTTTTGTCATGGGTTCTGCATATTGCTTAGAAGTGGAGATTTTGATAAGGTTCTCTTTAACCACTTTCTTTATTATAGATTCGATTCACTCCCCAAGGGTTGTGAACTTCCGCTTGGGAGGATACTTGTTTCGGGGAGGTGGTCCTCCTTGATTGTTTAGATTATTGATTTGATTGTTTGGAGGTAGTGGTGGTTGTGCTACTATATTTGGTTGCACATTGTTGTGGTTGTGATTTTGTGGTTGATGATGGGTTTGAATATTTTTCTTGGGAGCAGTGATGACAACCTTTGCATCGACCACTCCGTCGTTTGTGATATTTATGTTCCTTGACCATGTGCGAGGTTTATCGTTATTACTAGTTGATGGGCAGTTATCCTTTTGTGCAAGAAACGTAGATGCGCCCCCTCGTGTAGTGAGGGATATTTCGATGTTGAGCACCTTTGGGATCAATTGATCATATGTTGTAATGCATTGTGTTTTTAGATAGAACGCCAAGTTTTCATCCAAATTGGCTATGATAGTGAAAACTTGTTGCGCTTCTGGCATGGTTCACTTGCTCCAGTTGGCCTTGGATCACCATATTTGCAAGAAGGAGGTGAATAGATCTCCTTTTCCTTGTTTGAGTGCTGATAGTTCCTCTAGACTAACATTCACACCTATTTTGAATGCATATTTTTTGAGGAATGCATCCATAATTTCCTAGAATGTTTTAATGCCTATGGGTAGATGAGAGAACCATTCCATGGCAGGATCGGTCAAACTTCCTGAAAATAATCTTATTAGATCTTTGTCATCGTATGAAACTTCCATGCAATGCACTTGAAATTCGCTGATGTGATTTTCAAGGTTTCCCATCCCATTATATTTATCGAATTTGGGGATTTAAAATCCCTTCGGGAATGGTACCATTGTAAGACTCATGTAAAAAGGATAGGGGCAGAAATTTTATGGCATTCTAGTTGTTTTTCCTGACTGAAGGTCCAACACTTGCTATGAGAGTAGTTTGATTTGTGCTACAACATCATTTTGTAGATCAGGAGGTGGGATGAATGTGTTTTGAGGCATTTGTGGTGTTTTATTGATAGGTGGGGTATTGATGGGGGTTTGCCGCAAGATTTATTGTACTTTTAAGGCTTGTTGATATGCTTGCATTTGTGCCAACAATGCTTGTTATTGGTCCTATTGTTGTTGTTCCAACAAAGCTTTTTGTTGGTCCTGCTGCTATTGTTCCCACAAAGCTTATTGTTGGTCTAGTTGTTGTTGTGCCAAAAAATATTGTTGTTGGTCTAGCTACTATTGCACCAACAAAGCTTGTTGTTTAGCTTTTATTGTGCCTAAAAATATTGCAGGGCTTGTTGGTAGATTTCTTGTAGTTGTGCGTGGTGTTGTGCTTGTGCTTGTTGAGCTTTAGCCTGAGCTTGCACTTGTTGGGCTGCTTGTGCTACTTGTGCAACTTGTGCAGCTTGTTTAGCTTGTGTGACTTGTGCAACTTGTGTTGCTTGTGCAACTTGTTGGGTGGCTAATTGTGTTTGCGCTTGCTGAGTAGCCAACTGTGAAACTTGTTGATTTTGTTGAAGTACCCTTTGATGGGTGGCTTTTTGAATTGCTTAAATCATGGTGATGAATGAGTTTGTTATGTTGAATTTTGGTGGAATTGGCGGTGGATTGGGAATGGTGTTAACCATTGTGATGATCAGAACGGTCGTTTTGCTGATCGAGGTTTGATTTTTGGATGGTGTGATCGATATGCTTGGTCCTTGGGAAACCATGCTTTGAGTGATTTGGGGAACGATGGATGTGTTGATCGCTAGGGTCTCTTGAGGGGTTGGGATATGTTGTTGTGATACTAATGGAAACATGAGGGGGTTTGATGTGAAGCTCTAATTGCTTTAGTTTAAAAAATTGGTAGCTAGTAGGGGGGAAGACCCAACCCAAGAGGTGATATGGACGTGACTGGTAATGGAGGGAATGATGGTGTGTTCCTTTGGAAAAGTTCGACGAGGAAGGATTAATGACTCCCCTTGTCCTGAATAACCCACCCTCTCCTTGCGAAATTATGGGGAGAGAAGTTTGTATATTTAGCGGATAGATTGGTGTTGCATGAAATGAGGATGAGTCTGCATGATTATGGAAAGTAAGTGGAACATACAGGTGTAATGAATTTACTAGGACAGAGTTATCTGGTGTGGTGTTTATATTCATTTCTCTATTGTTTACAAGATGATGCTTTTGGATTTCATGAAGCATGGCCCTTCCCTTGTTAACAATTGGCGGGGTTGAAGCGATTGATGATATGACTTGGGGAATATCTTGAGTGATTTTTGGGAGTGATACTGGGGGTATGCTCACAAGAGGCCTTTCCATATTGGTACTCATGTCAACATCAGAAGGGATTCTGACCCCTTCTTTTATTAATGCATGTATATATAGAGATGGATTAAGTTTCAACATGGCATTGACAATTCTATGATTCTCGAGATTCTGAACCATTTCAGTTATTTCCTCTTGCGTCATTCCCAAGTCATTGTTGGTGATGTCCTCTACATGAAACTCCTCTTGAGGGTTTTGTGATGGTAGAGAGGAGATTTTTGGAGGATTGCTTGATTCCACTAGATCCTTCTTGTGAGCAGTTTGACTTAGGTCACTTGAATTTGATATTTCGTTAGTGATTTCCATGTTCTTCTTGTATTGAGATCTTGTTTGAACCATAAAATAGAGATTGCTTGATCTTAATCTTAGGCAAAAAAATAGAAGAACTAGGAAAGTCTAAGGATCAAAAGTGATGATGGGGATGGGAGACAGATGATGCAGATGAATAAAATTCTTGAAAAACTTTGGAGGAGATGCTAAAATTTTAGGGCTTGAATTGATTTGAATTTTGAGTTGAAGATAGTTTGACTAAGTGTGTTAAGCCAAACAAGATGATGAACTTGTAAACCCTAGGAAGTTGCATTATCTTAGAGTAAACTCGTATAAGAGGGTATTTTGACTAAGTGTGTTAAGCCAAAAGTGATTTTGAATTTATAAACCTTAGCAAGTTGTGTTATCCTAGAGGTAAATTCGATCAAGAGGATTGATAATTTGACTAAGTGTATTAAGTCAAACAAGGTGATGTTGGTTTTGCCTATAATTTTAGCATGAATGATGTTTCAAAGCTTTCAAGAGTTTGTTGGTGAAATGGGTTTTGATTTTGATTGACGAGTGAGAGTGATTATTTTGATCCTAGACTTGACCTAGGTGAAAATCCTTCTTACAAGACCTCAGTTTTGAAGAACATGCCATACTTCCTAAGTGAAAAAAGAAAACCTTTTAAGAACATTGGGATGTTGTTGACAATAAAACTCATACAATTTATGGTTGTTCTTTGAATATTTCTTGTAGAAGTTGTAAACCAATCTTTCTCTAACTTCGATAAGCCTTTCAAGATGCTCCACATGAGCTTTTGTGCTAATCTTTTTGAACCTTGGTTTTCGGATTTTGATTTTATGGGAAATCATTTGAAGGAACACATATGTGGGGTTCAATTGTCTTTATCTTTGCTTAATGAGTTCCTTTTACTACAAACAATGTCTTGATTAAAGTTTCAAACTAAATGTCCATGTCTCAATTCCTTTTTATTCCACAAGGTCCATTATGTGAAAATCAAGGTTTCAAGAGTATCATTTCCTAGGTCGACCTTAGTGAAAATAAATGATGATTAAACCTAAGTACTTAGAAACCTTTAAGGATATAATCCCTAGGGCAAGCAAGAGCACTTAGATTCATCAAAGGATATTTGTTTCCTCCAAAGGGTTTGAAATTTTGAAGATTTTTGTGATTGTTCATTTTCAAATGTTTTGAGACCCAAGCAATGTATTTTTTTATTCCAAGAACATGTACAACCCTAGGATGAAGAGAGAATATTTTGTTGGGTTCCCACTTGGATAAATCCAGCTACACATATTCAGTGTAGATGATTAGATTCTTGAACACACTGGCTCCCCTCCACGACACAGACTTCTTAGGTCAACCAAGCATCAATACCCATGAAACTCCCATGGCATATTTTTCATCTCTACAACATAACTGCATGTATACGTGGGGTGGCTTCAAAGGACATGACCTTTTGCACTAACAAAATAGTTAAGGATTTGGCCTTTGCTAAACAAGGGTTTTAATTCGGACTTTTTGTTTGTAGGAGTTGACCCATGTGAAGAGAGACCATTGCTGCCCTTCTTATTGGAGCCAACCGTGTGATACTGACCTTTGTTTCAGTACCCACTTTTATCTCCCAGCTTGAAATACTCTTTGCTTTAGAGTGTTACTAGTTGGGTCATTCCTTTGGGTGATTAATTTTTCCCACAAGGAAAAACCTCTAAGATAAACAAAAGAAAGCAAACATATTCATAGTTCGATCAACCTTCATTTAGAAACAAAGGGAGAAAAAATGCAATATGTTTATTCACACTCGCAAGATGTTTTGTTCAATTTTAATCCAAAAATGAAATGTGGAGGTAATCGCTTTACTCAAATTAAGATCACCAAAAGGCCTTTTGATTCTCAAGATCACCATGAGACGCAAGAGAAGCACGTACGTCCTTTTAGTGGTATTACTTTGAGCAAAAAATTACAAAAAAAAGTAACACTTGTTCATTTTAAGTCCACAAAGAAAAAGTGTATTCTTTTTATAGCACCAAATCAAATGTGGAATTTTCCTTGTTCAATTGTTAAACCTTAAACCAAATCTAGTAAGTTTCTTAAAAGAATTTTTTTTAAGCCTTTTGTTTGCAAACATTGAAAGAAAAATTTTATTTTTATTTTTATGGCCCAAAAGGAAATTTAGTGTTCCCTAAAGCATGAAATATAACAAATTTCTTAAGAGAGATTCAGAATTCTCTACGAGTGTTAAACAACACTAAAGTGTTCAAAAATACTTTGTATAAGATGAGAATAATGTCATAATGTAACCTTCAAATTTTCTTTCCTCCTTGCCCTAACTTGCACAATGATTAAAGCTAGAAGATACATAGACAACAAATAGGGTAATAGCTGAAAATTTTGAAAACAAAAGGCACATATCAAAAAAAAAAAAATTGAAATTTTTACTGTCATCCAACGACATAGTTAGCAAATGCGGTGGAGTTTAGAAACTCCAACGACGCAATATAGCATCACATATGACTAAGAGCGGTGCTCTATAGTAGGATAGAGAGCATAAAGGCGGTGCTATTTTAGCCCAGCGGTGTAGTTTGGAGTTTAGAAACTCGCGACGCAGTTTGGAAATTTAAAATTTGTGGGGGGGAAGACTCTGGCGGTGGAGTTTTAAATTTGGAGTGATGTAATATAGCGCCGCTTGACTGATAGTGGTGCAATATGGCACCTTTGGACTCTGAGCAATGCAATTTCCTGTAGGCACAAAAAATGTCAAAAACTCATAGATTTTTAGAAAAATATGATGAATTTCTCCAAATCAGCCCTCCTTCTAGTGCCAAAATGTGAACCCCTAATCCTATAGCTGCAAAAACATGGAAAACAAACACATAATTAGATCAATATGCAATTAAGAATGAGGATTCCCCATGAAATCCATTTGCAATGCTCAAATAGGAAATAAAATGAAGAAATGATCAAAGAAAGCAATGAAATCCTATTCTAAGATGCAAACTCTTGATCCCATGGGGAAATTGGTGCCAATTGTGTGCAGAAATTGGCCCTTTCCCAAATCCTTTGTAAGATTGATGATGGTTGATCCACTTGATGGTGAAGAACAATGTGACTCCTTGCTGAAATCTGCAATAACCTAGCTACGGTGATGGAAAATTCTCAAGAAGATAGATTGAATTGCTCTCAATTGAAGATAATAACTTTGCATTCAAATTGTGGATGTTGAATGAGAGGAAGAGTCTCTCAATTATAGATTTCAAATGGGGATAATGAGCAATATTTGATAAATGTGGGATCATTCAACATCCAATGGCCTAGTGCCACTTGTCAAGATGTGAATGGAGGAAGGTTGTGTACATTTTGATCAAAGTGCCAATAAATGATATTTGGTGGAATTTCAAATTAGTGAAATGACTTGTTGGAGAGGGAAGAAAATGGAGTTATGGCCACTTGGCTCAAGGCAAAAGGACTTGTAAGGTGAAATAAATTCCTTGTTGGAAGGACCAAACCCACTTGAATTTGAATTCAAATTTGATGGAATATTCCCCTTTTATGCCATGTGAAGGAAAATATGAGATTTAATAAATCAAAGTAATTGATTTATTGTGTAAGTTGCATTCTCTAGAGGATGTGACATAGACTAAGATTAAATTAACAAAATTTTAATTAATTTAATGAGGAATTTAGAGATGTGACAATTTAGACTTAAATTTATGAATTGATTTAAATCAAATTGAGAGGAAGGGTTTAATTAAATAAATGTTTTGATTTATTTAACTAAAGGGGACAATGTTAGATTAGATCAAATAAGGTTTAATTTATTTAATTTAATAGGACTTTAAGAGTTTTAATTTAAATAAAATGAATTATTTTAAACAAACGAAGATATGAGGGTTAATTAAATTAATTAATTAATCTAATCAACAAAGGGGAGAAGGAATTGATGAAATAAATAATGATTTATCTAATTAAGAGATGAAAAGTGATGGTAAGGTGAGAGTATGATTTAGCATGAAATCATGTTAATAATCAGGGTCAAGTGGGTCGGTATATTTTCCATGTCTATAGAGTCCACATACCGAATTGAGTTTGATTGTGAACCATCATTTGAAGTGTGGGCCGAAAGCACGTATTCCTCATTTGGAGAATCTTTTGCTTCAGCAACATTTTTTTTTTTTCCTTCTGCTCCCATTGTGATTTTCCACTTTGAAGTGGCTCCTTTGGATGTGGTTTGTTGTATGATCCTTTGTTGAAGGAATTGTACCAAAAAAATTTCACATCACATCCAACTCTTTCATAGATTGGACATTGCTTCATAGGATTATTTAATTTATGATGAGTGGTCATAACATGATCCTCCTCCTCATGTTCATGTGTTAAAGATTATTCTTTCTAGAGTAGATTCACAAGGTTCTCAAAAGTGGGTGTCATCTTTGTGACATTCAAAGTCATCAAAAAAAATTTATACCTTGAAGGTAGTGCCTATAGAACAATTGGCACCAAAACTACATCATCAATTATTTCTCCTAATGCTTGTAAGGAGGCTCTCAATTCTACAATCCTTTTGAAAAAGGGTTCCAACTATTCTCTGTTCTTCATCTTCGGGCTATGTAGCTGACTCTACAAATTCAGGATCTGATTCTGATTCTTCACCTCATACACCATCTTGAAATTGTCCCATGCATCTTTTTCTATGGACGAGTCACAAATAAAGGGTTGGACATCATCAGACACATTGAACAAAATGATCAATTTCTCCCTCCCATCGGCTTGATCAAATTTATTTTGCTCATCAGCGTCTATTTTATGTCTAGTTGTGGCACCGCTCACCACATCCCAAACCTCTTCAAACTCGAGCTGAGTTTTAAGTTTAGTCTTCCAGGTGAAATAATTATTTCCTTGCAAGAGCTGAGAATCAAGGAGAAGGAATGAAGGGGGAGAAGGAATTTATGAGAACTTCCTACCGTTGTCTTAGAAAATGAAGAAAAAATAACACCCCCTTTTAAAAGCTAAGAGTTACATAATTTGTTTCAGAAAACATAGGCCTACAAAATTACCCCCTTGAATTTTCTTTTTAGGCTCTTAAGGTGACTCCCATATGTGAAAACATTCTATGAGATTATTATGGGATCTACCATTATTAAAATAAATAAATAATGGTGATTTCTAAATAGTCAATCTCAAGAAAATTTTACAATTCAACAAAATGAGAAACTCACAAGGAACAATAGTCATATCTCATGTTAAGTGTAGGTTGAACTCATACATTGGAGTCACATAACGATAACCACCTACTAATATGAAGAAACCACAACAACAAAGGAAGAATAAATTCTGACATGCTTCATTGAATTCACAATGATCCCAATCAATTGAATCATACTAGGGTATTTGGTAAACACAACATTGTTACCAACAATTAGGGAATTATGAATAGCGATCCACCAAAATGAAATAGACACAGATAGAATGGGCCAAAGAAGACTCTAGTAAACTGATTCACAACATCCATGACCAATTATCACCTCATGGGAGATAGATGCAAATCAAAATGAAGAAATGTTTACAAATAGAGATCATAGGCCTAGAAATAATCGATCTTAAGTTTGAAAATGCTCCAAACACAAATCCGTCGGTGAAGCCTCTTTGATCAAATTGCCTAGAAAATAAAAAAAATAAAAAATAATGCACTGAACATGTTGAAAGCATGGCTTGTAGGCACTATGCAAGAGCACACTATAATCTCAGTGGTAGCACCCTAATATTTCTCAATACTTATCTAAACTTTCCAGTAATGAAGACAAATATTCGCCTTTCTCAGTATCGCATTGCCAGAATGATAAGAATTAGAAATCACAACACAATATTCTTAATGATCAAAATGGAATGGGGTGTTGCTATCTAAAATGCTATGATTTTTTATTCCCCATAGATATTTCTACCTCATCAAACTCTAATGTGATTGGCCTATCACTATGCCTTGCTTTGATACCATATCAGATTTTGTGGAGCATTCAACTACCTTATTTGCATTATGGAAAGAGATTTATACATGAGTATGACTACAACAATGTGCTTAATCTGGCATTCATGGGTTTAACAAAATAACAAATATAAGTGCATAAATAGACTAATAACCCATAACAAATTACAAATAAATAAACAACCCAAACAAACCATACAAGAATGATGTAATACCAAACAAATTTAGCGTGTTCCCGGTTGGGTTGTTCCCTTGAGGTGTGTAGCTTTTCCCACCAAGGAATGCCCTCTAGGGATAAACAATAGCGAGTAATCATATCCTTACTTTAATCAATCCTTGTTTGTGTAAACAAAGAGAAAACACACACGATATACCTAACTCACACTAGCAATATTTGTTCAATTTTATAATGCCTAAATTGAAGTGTGGAGGCAATATTTTATATAATTTAATACCACCAAAATAGTTCTGATTCTCAAGATTTCTATGAAGCACAAGAGAAGTGCATACACCTTTTAGATGATATTAACTTGTAAAAGAGATTACAAAACAAATAATTCACATGTTCATTTTAAACCACAAAGCAATAATGGATTCTTTTTAATAGCACCAATATGAAATGTGAAGTTTTTTTTTTTCAATTCTTAAACCCAAAACCAACTCTAGTAAGTTCCTAAGGTTCCTTTTTAACCCTTTGCTTGTTCTTTTTAAAACCCAAACAAAAATTATTTGAATCCTAAAAGCTAAAGATAACAAAGTCCTTAAAATGGGATTATAATTGCTCCCAAATTGTTTAAAAACACTTGTTATGATTATGTGATAATGCCATCATAGGACTTCTCCTTATTTCATCCTTCACTTCTTAATCATTTCAACCTATAAAAGCTAGTTAATCTATTATAAGTAGAGGCACAAATAGGTTAGAAGCTCAGGGAGATGAAAACCAAAAAGCACATGTTAAAAAGAAAACTAAAAAGATGCCTTTTAACCAATTACTATGTCACAATCAACATATGCGTTGATGTTTGGAGAAGTTTAGCGGCACTCTGGTGAAGTCAATGTCATCTGTGGAGAAAGAAACACCGAATATGCATAATTGTCTGGAGTTTGACTGGTCATCCTGGGTTGAAAATGACGGAAGCATCACACTTTGGTGAAGATGCAGGGTCACTATATATAGCGACATTGAACTAATAGCATCACTTTTTGACCTTTTTAGTGTCACTCCTTCCTGTAGACACAAAAACTTGACAAAAAACAACAAATTTTTGAGAAAAATGTGTTAATTTCTTTGAGATTGGCCTTGCTTATAGCGCCAAAATTTGAATGGTTATCCTAGACCTGTTCAAACATCATTAAACAACATAATATTACTCATAAAACAAGTCTACAATAAAAATTCCCCATGAAATCCATTTAAACATCAAGAACAAGAAATAAAACAAAGATAATAAAAAAGCTATCAAATCTTGCTCTTAAACATTCAAACCATTATACCATGGGGGAATTGGTGCTATTTTGATGTAGAAAATAGCCCTTTCCCAATTTATTGATGTAATTTGATGAAGACTTGTTGATGATTGTGAGCTCCTTGATGAAATTTGACCATAACCTAGCTAAAATGGATAAAATTCTATGAAAACTTGATGAAAAATGGATGAATTTTCCAAAAAATTGAAGATAGTGACTTTGCATGAAGTTGTGGATCCAAACCTAATAGATAAGTCATCTATTTATAAGAGAGAGTGATGGAGAAATGAGAAAATGGGATGAATATGGGACTAAACATGAGCCAATGGCAAGGTGCCACTTGTCAACATGCTAGTGGAGGAGGAATGAGCACATTTTGGAGAATGCGCAAATAAATACAATTAGGTGGAAATTTGAAATTTGAAAGATTGTTTGTGGAAGAGGAGTTAATGCCACTTGGCTCAAGAAAAAGGACTTGTAAGAGGAGTTAATGCCATGTTGGAGGACAAATCCTTTTGGAGGGAGTTTTCAAATTTGAAGAATATTCCAACAAGATGCCATTTTGAATGAAAATATGAGATTTAATAAATCAATTAAATTGATTTTCTTGTGCAAGTTAAAAAATCTAGAGGATTTGATGGATTAGAGTTAGAGTTAATTAGGATTTAATTAACTTAGATTTCTAGATTTATTTAAATCAAAATCAGAGGAAATTGAGAGATTGGATTTAATTAAATAAAGTTTTATTTATTTAATTAAAAAGGGTGATGTAAAAATTTAAATAAATAAAGGTTAATTTATTCAATTTAAAGGAGATAACCTTATTAAATAAAATGATTTACTTAAAAGGGGGAACATTAGGATTAAATAAAATTGATTTATTTAATCAAAGAGGAATACTAGAATCAATTTAATAATTAAATTAAATGATTTATTTAATTAAAAGAGGAATTGTGATCAATTAATTAAATAAGGATTATTTAATTAACTAGTTAGTGAAGTACTGATTAAGGAAGAACTGATTTTAGTAAATCAAGATCAGGTGTGGAATATCATTCAGGACAATTTTGGTGTCTATAGACATAAAATTCAAAATTAAATAAAAACATGAATTTGCCTCCAAAACCCTAGTGTCGGCCTATCATGTGACAATTTCAAGAAATTAGGGCATATCTTGTATAAATAACGGTTTTCACCTTTATTTCAACCCCCCCCCCTTAAGATCATTTTCATCTTCACAAGCACTCTTGCATTCAAGCTTCTCAAGAGAGAAATCAAGCATAAGGCATCTCAAGCAACCTCCATTGGAGTTGGTTCTTGAATGTTGCATACTTTAACAACTAAAGTTTTTGGTTGTATGTAGATTTGGCAAGGAATAAAGTATTGACAAGGGTATCATCATTCCATTCAAGTAAAATCAAGTCATCAAACCCTAGGTGGAGCAAAAGGACAACTTTCAGGTCATTTTCTGAAGATTCAGACATGGGCATGATCTACAAAAATAGAAAGTGCAAGTGGGGACCCATAGAAATATAATTTTTAGCTCTCAAAAGTACCAGGAGGAGTAGGTCACCATCATTAGTGACCTTGTCCTTGTACCAGGCCTGAAAAAGGGTTATGAAATTTTTGGATACCCTTTTTCCCGAAACCCAATCCGATAAAGTTTCCCAATAGAAGGACTAGGTCACCCATTCTAGTGTAAGTGTCCATGTACAGATTTCCAACAAGTTTCAGAACATTTTGGGGCCCCTCTTCTGCAAGTTTCATTTTCCACATGCATCATCTCTATATTTTCTAGTTTCCTTTCAGATTGCATGCATTTAGGTCATTTGGGTTAGCTTGCATTGAGTTTACATTACTTGGTTTACATTTCTTTAGTTAGTTAAATAATTTCATTTCATTTCAACATTCAGCCACACTCCTCACATAGATCACAACCCTTTTCAATCCATACCCCTTTGAATGCAATCACCAAAAAGAGTCCTATCACCAAGGTGAAAGAGTGTTATTCCTAAACCAAGTGCTCCTAGGTGAAAAATCCTAGGGGCCTAGTAAGGGGAATCCTTTTTCCCTTCATAACATTAACCTTTTTGGTGGTTCAATATTTATATTGATTTATGCAAGAATTGCAAAATTACAACACTACAAGCTGACATCAAATCTAGAAGGATAAAATCCTTCCAAAAATTTGAATTAATTTTGATTTTGGTCCAAACCGGACTCATTCACTAAAGGTTGTGAATGAGTCCCATTAGGCATAATTTATGGGACCATTTTCAAAAATTCTTAGAAAGGTGTGAATCTTGGTTTGAGACCCAAAAACCTAGGTGGGACTCATTTTCCCAAGGCCAGGAATGAGTCCCAGATCACCAAATTTGGGCCATTCCACTTGAAAACACCTAAATCATGATTGGATATTGAATTGTGTCAGGATTATCCTCGAAAGGGTGCATTAGATGAGGCTTGTGAATGGAAAATAGGGCCAATTAAAGCATAAAGAAGCCCAATTATTAATGAAAACCTTATAAAAGTGTGAATGTTTGTTACAACACCTTACAAGACTCCAAATAAGGAAGGATTTAAGGTACATTTTGGTTAAAATGAAGTTTATTAGGTTTAGTTAATTAATAAAACCTAAGAAAAGTGTGAAAGTGTGTTACAACACTTCACAACACTTTAGCAAGGTACCATTTATGCTCATTAGTTCACAATGGACCAAGACCTAATGAGAATGTGTCAAACACATTACAACACAAAATCAAGGCACCACTAAGCTTAGTTTATGAGGGCCCAAACAAGCAAGGAAAAGTAGAAGGGATACTTTTTTCATTTCCACATTTAGCCCCCACTTTAGTGAGAGGGTGAACTTGCTTCAAACTCACACTAAAGAAGACAAATGTGCATCAAGAGGGGTCCAAGTGTGCCAATGATGGTAAGATATGATGACAATGATCAAGAGGGTTGATTAAGCCCCCAAAATCAAGACCCCATGGCAAACCAACATAGGCACAAAAGAACACTCATGAAAATGATATAAGAGAAAAAAATCACAAGCATGCACTGCCAACGACAAAGAAAGTGAAACAAAATGAAAAATAAAAAGGGAAGATCAAGCTTTGACCATTTGTCCAGCACAATGTGAATCAGATCTAGATTGTTTTTCTGAAAAATGCACACTCACTTTGAGGCAATGAAACTTTAGGTTGTCTGGTAGGTGATAAATTGAAGAAGGTGAGACACATACACACATGACCATCATGCACTCACACACACATGAGTGGCTAAGGGAAATTCATGCCCTCATTTGGCTTCCCATCAAACCATACCAATTTTATACCCCCTGATAACTTTAATAATGTGCCATGCAAAAATAAACTTCAAGCTTCATGAGACAAGCAAAACTTCATATGCTTGGAGCTCATGAACAAGCAAGATGGCTCTAAAGGCATACAAATTGTATTATGCAAGGTGACCATATAACTAAAAAATGAAAATGAAAAATGTAAATAATGTTCAAGGGGGTCTTTCTTAGTTCATGTGAGGTCTTATCTTAGGGAACATTGTGCCTAATTCCTCCAAGAGAGGAACAATCAAAGAATAAAATATTCACAACTTAGGGGATGTAGTGTGTCGTATCAAGCCACTAACATGAAAGTAATATGCTAAGATAGATCATTCTTTGGAAGGATGTCACACTCAATGTCATCCGCAAATAAAAAGACACATTGTATAAAGTAAAAAGAATGCACCATGAACCATGAAAAAGGAAAATGCAAAAGAATAATACCAATATATGCCACCACTTTAAATAAATTGCACAACACCATGCTATGAGAAATTAATTTAAAGTAGCAAGTGATAAATGCAAACAATAAATACATGAGAGCTAACCTAGAAAGCCCTATGCCATGCCATATGACTCCAAATGAAGCTACATCATGCAAAAGAAAATAAAATAGAGGAAATTCCCCCAAAAATGAAACTCCAAACACATGAGGGATGATCTATGGATTTAGGGTCAATATGTTCTTGCTACAATTATTTTAGAGAGCTTAGAACTATCATCATTCCTCAAATACACATAGAAATAGAAGAATGACACAAAGAGAGTGAAAACAAAGAAAAACCTTTCAAGTCAACAAGGAAGAGACATGAATGTCTCGATGCCTTATGTCATCACCAATAGGAAAACACAATACAAATGAAAAAAGATAAAGAAATAAAAAGGAAAAGTTAAAGTTAAAAGATGTACAACATATAGAAGAATGAAGGTACAAATAGATTAATTCCACAAAGAGAGAAAACATCAAACATAAAATCAAGGGGGATCACAATATGCACATGCAATCACAAAAAAGAAAAATAAAAAGAAACTAATATAAAAGACTATTAAGGCACATGCAAGCCCACCTAGCTAAGGGGACAAGGACAAATGCACTACTAGGACAAGGATATCTAATTATTTCCCCCACTAAGTGTAAGAAAAGAATGAGCCAAGGTAGGTAATGGGAAAGATCATGTAATAGTGAGAATACAAGACTCTTCAATTATTACATGAAAAGGGGCTAAGGGGTCCTACTTTAAGGGACTATTTCTATAATGTAAACCTTTTGAATATTTTTTTGTAAATCATGATACTCGTTGATACTATGTACAAGAATTCGATGTTATCGATAGTGTGATGTATTTGTGTTCTTAGGATTTAGTTTTTCATCTTCTCTTATGGGAGGTAATTTAATCAATACTCTATGTATAATTATCTGCAAATTTCATTCAATGTCAATTGGTGGATAAGGGAATTGAAGTTTCTTTAGTTTGTAAGGTCCTTTATGCTTGTTAGATTCACCAATTTCTATAATTGAATGTTGAGGAGGAGGACCGAAGACCATCCTTTCATCCTTATCGTTAAGAATCGTTGATTGTTTTGTAGAAAAGAGGACGCTCATATTAGGAGGAGGATATTAATATCCTAACCATTTTGATTTTTTAATTGGAATTTTCTCTAAGAGTTGATGAATTTCATGTTCACTTGTTGTATCACATCCTTTTTTTCTCAAGATTATGAATCCTTTTCTATATGCCTATTCTAGGTTGATAGGTGTGTCTGTCACTTTGTTAACATAAAATGGTTGAGTATTTGCTTACTTAGAGGAACTAGATTCACCTATTGTAGGGAACTTAGGTTCAATCCTTGTTGCGGTTTAAGGATGTAAGAACCCAAACATACCAAGTGGTGGTATTATAGGGGGTATTGGTTGTTCCATGGATGGATAAAAGGATGCATTAGCTTCAAGGTTGTTAAGGAAATCATTTAGGAACCTATTCATGTTGTCATCATCTTCTCCACTTATGTCAACATCATGAAGAAAACATGCATTAGGAGTTGAGTGAGCATGAGTAACTTCAATTTTGTTAGGGTCATTTCCAAAAGCACAACTTGATATCCACTAAGGATTTCAAGTACATCCATAGTTTACCAAAGAACATATCCATGATGCAAAATTTAGATTCTAAACAATGCAAAAATTTGAAATGAAATGTTGTAGATGCAATTTGGATTTTAAACAATACACAAGATGAACTAATTAAACTAGATGCAATGAATTGAATGAAACAAAAAGCTTGTAAACTGGAATAGAAAGGTAACAACAACAATCAGGAGCACAAAAAAAATGTTTTAAATGCTAGAAAATTTAGTGCAGAATCTGCATTGGGATTGATTCGACCAAGGTGGTGAATGAGTCCCAGTGGGGATATTTTTTTATAATTTTCAGAAATTTTTATTGATTTTTATGCTTTTTATGTTGTATGACTTGTATATTAAGTGAAAATGCATATTTTATGTGATTTTCAATGAAATGAGATGCAAGAATGCAAGCTATATTAACTTTCACTAATGAAAAATTAGAAACCCTAGAATACCAATTAACTAATGTAAATTTCAATGCAATGTTAATGCAAGCAAGAACTAGGATGATTATGTACTCCAAATTAGAATTATGATGTTCTAAATGTAGGCTCACCAAAATGAAACATCTAAAAAATGGTGGAGCACTGATATTTTCTAGTTTAGGACATAGAGCACACCCACTTTCTAATTATCTCATTGAAGAATTTAACCCTAGAGGTGTCAATATAAAGGATAAAGAGATCTTACAATAGGGTTATCCTAGGGGTTAAATATAAACTAATGAAGGGTTCACCACAAAGCTAGGGCTTGGAAAGATAAATGAAATGCAAGATGTAACACTAAACCCTAATATGATGCAATCACTTATAAAATGACCTAAAAGCCCAAATGAAACAGAAAAAGAATCTTTAAGATGAAATGTATGCACTTGGGAATCTGAAGATGAATGGAAGGAGGTCTAAAATGCTAATTTTTTTTCCTTTAATGTTGATTGGGACTCATTCACCAAGTTGGGTGAATCAGTCCAAAATATGGGTTATTGTGCGGGAATAACAATTTGGCAAATGGGTATTTGAATCTACAAAAATCTAAATTTTGACCAAAACTTGGACTCAATCGCCAGCAGTGGTGAACCAATTTAGTTAGGGTTTTCTAAAGCTTCAAGATATGAATCTTCTCTTCTCAATCTACTCAATCTTCTTCTTCAGTTTTCTAGATCTGAATCTCTAAAAATCAACCTATAGGCATTCTCCAATGTTCTTCAATGCATAATAACAACTTTGACAACTTTTAGGCACTTTTAACAAAAAAATAAAAATTTCTCCTCGATGTGTCTTCAATTTGAACCTAGAAATCACACACTAAAGAGGGAATTTTTGTTGTTTTGTTAGTGGATAGGAGTTTTCCTTGGTCAGGCCCCGTTTTGGTAATCAAACCTTGAAATAGAATGAAATAGGAATGGAGAATGATGAATGAACAAAATATGATGTTGTAAGTCACCAAACCTGAGAAATAAAGTGCTAAAAATATGTATGAGATGGCTCTAATGGATTTAGATAGATAGAGTGCTAGCTTGAATCATGAAACCCTACATCACAATTGTTAGCTCAAAAAGAAACATGATGCATGAAATATTTGACATGATACTTTATTCTTGAATAATACTCTAAAATGCTTGATAATCTTCCCTTGAATGCTCTTGTGAACTCAACTTTGCTATAAGGATGAATACTTAAATGCTTAGGGTCAAAATGAGTGAAAGAAACTCAAGTATTTATACTTAATTATGCAAGAATTCTTGAGATTACAACACTACAAGTTGACATCAGATCTAAGAGGATAAAATCCTACCAAAAGTTTGAATTAATTTTGATTTTGGGCCAAACAGGGTGAATAAGACTCATTCACCCAAGGTGGCGAATGAGTCTCATTAGGCATAATTTATAGGACCAATTTCAAAAATTATTAGAAGGGTGTGAGACCATGTTTGGAACCAAAAAACCTAGGTGGGACTCATTTTTCCAAGCTGGCGAATGAGTCCCAGATCACTAAGTCTAGGCCATTCAACCTGAAAACACCTAAATCTTGATTGGATATTGATTTGTGTCGGGATTGTCCATGAAATGATGTATTAAATGAGGTATGTGGATGCAAAATAGGGCTAATTAAAGCATAAAGAAGCCTAATTATTAATGACAACCCTATAAAAGTGTGAAAGTATGTTACAACACCTTACAAAACTCCAAATAAGGTAGGATTTAATGTATATTTTGGTTAAAAAGAGATTTATTAGGTTTAGTTAATTAATAAAACCTTAGAAAAATGTGAAAGTGTGTCACAACACTTTACAAAACTTTAGCAAGGTATCATTTATGTTCATTAGGTCACAAGGGCCTAAGACCTAATGTCAATGAGTCAAACACATTACAACACAAAATCAAGGCACCACTAAGCTTAGTTTACAAGGAGGGCCCAAAGAAGAAAGGAAAAGTAGAAGGGATAAATTTTATGTTGCCACAATTCCTTTCATTATGTGGATCTCATTTCCTAATGAATTAAAGTAGAATAGGTTTATCGAATATCATTTTGGTGAACCCCTTTTTTCTTTCAATCAACCCCAACCCTATTTTCCATTTTTTCAATTGTATCTTAAAATTTTGAGTGTAAATATCCTCAATTTCTCATCCAAGGTCGGTATTTCCTAATTTTAGAAAAAAAAAGGCCACCTAAGACTCCTTTTTGGCCCCCCTTCTTTGTGTAGTTACCCTTACATTTGGTAACCATAGGTGTACCACAAGTTTGTAATCCTCTATCCTAAACTCTTAGAATTTCCTTTATATACTTGTTCTAAGAGATGAACATGCATTTGTATAATTATTCAATTCATAAACCAAGAAAGAAAGATAATTCACCAAGCATTAAAATTTTAAACTAGATTTTCATTGCACTCTAAAACATCTTGCACATTCCATCACTGCTTCCACTAAACATAATGTCATCTACATAAGCCACATTAATTAGTAGTTGATCACCTTCTATTTTTATGTACAAATTACTATCCATACTTTCTCTCCAAAACCATTGCTACTAAAAATACCCATCCAACCTTGAATACCAAGATTTGGGAGCTTCTTTGAGTCCATAAAGATCCTTCTTCAATCTGCAAACATAATCCGGTTTTTTTGAACATTGAAACCCTTCCGATTGTTCAGTGTATACCTCTTCTTCTAGTTGTCTATTCAGAAATATTGACTTAACATTAATCTAGTATACATTGAAATTCTTGAATGTTGAAAGATCTCAAAACATGTTGATTGCTTCCATTATTTCTACTAGAGAAAATATCTCTTCAAAGTCTATGCCTTCAACCTAAGAAAATGCTTTATACACAAGTTTAGCCTTATTCCAGATTACCTCACCATCTTCATTTAGCTTATTCCTAAAAAATCACTTGGTTCCAATAAAATTATTTCCTTTAGGTGTTGGAACTAGTTCCCAAGTTTCACTTTTTTGCATTTAATTCAATTCTTCCTCCATGGGTTCTACCCATCCTTTCTCTTTTCTTTCTTCTTTGCAAGACATAGGCTTTACCTTAGATAGTAATGAAAAAAGTACTTTCTCATTTTCCTTCTCAATTCTCCTTCAAGTCTAAACCCCACTATATTTATCTCCTATAATATACTCTTTAGAGTGATTCTTTCAAACATATTTTTCTAGTCTTTATAACAATTTTTGAATATTCATCACTATTATGGATTGGTTCTTCAATATCTTTAACTTTTGGAGTACTAGTAGAATGAATAGTTTCATAAAGTTTTACATTGGCACTTTACACAATATTTTTTAGCCTTTTATTGTAACACATGTATGCTTTACTATTCATAGAGTAACCAAGGAAAATACCTTCATCAAATCTAGAATCAAACTTACCCAAGTTTTCTTCATCCCCTTTCATGTAGCATTTTCGTCCAAATATTCTCAAATATCTCAAAAAATCCAGTCTTCCTCACCACAACTCATATGGTGTTTTGTTAGCCTTTGGTATGGTTTGAGATCTATTCAAAATATATACCATAGTTTGAACCTAATGTATCCATTACCTATCCAGTAGATTTTATTGAGACTCGGGATTGTTCCTTCCATCTCCTATACAGGTTTTTAATCCCTTTCCACAACTCCATTTTGTTGCAAATTTCTAGGAGAAATTGTTTTCTTGAAAATCCTATGCTATTCAAAAAATTCATCGTATCAGTTAGAAGTTAATTCTCCACCTCTTGATGATCTCGAAACTTTGATTTCTCTTCCAATTTCATTCTCATATTTTTCCTTGAAAACTTTAAACTTCTCAACATATTCTATCTTCTACTTTAGAAAAGTAACCCAAGTCATTCTACTGTATTCATCAGTGAGCATCATGAAATACTTTTCTCCTTGTAGACTCTTTATTCTCATAGGTCCACACAAATTTGTATGAATCAAATATAGTCTTTTTTTGTAGAGTACTCCTTAGCAGGAAATCTTCTCTTTGTCTATTTTCCTTAATGACATGGTTTGTAGTTGGTAGATTAAGGCTTCTTAATCTTTGACATATCATGGACTATTCCTCTTCATCCAATATTTACAATGTCATCAAAATTGATATTTCCCAAAATTCTATGCCAAAGCCAACTTTCTTCTCTCTACATAGTAAGATATTGTCCATTCAACTCATTGAGATGATAAATGTCATTTTTGTCCTTCTTCCTTCCACAATCAGTTCTCTAGTACTTTATTTCTTAATTTCACAACCCTTAGCACAAAAGGATAGCTTATAACCTTTATCGCACATCTAACTTATACATAAAACATAAAGTTTTAGTCTTTCAACATATAGAACATCAGGAGTCTTTGTTGTCTCACCATCTAGACTCAAAGTACCTTATCGATGATTTTGGTGATAAAATTATTTCCAATTGTCACAAAGCCTCCTTTATTTTTTTTAAATTCATGAACTTATTTTTATCTCCTGCCATATATTTTGAACATCTATTATTGATGATCCATAGATTATTCTCTTTCTAAGCATGTAGAGTATTTTGATAAATCATTGATGTCTCTAAATTTTTCTCTTTAGTAACCTTCTTTGAGACTTTATCTGATTCATGAATCCTAATTTTTTATTATTTTTTTCCTATTTCCCATAGAGGAGTGCTCACAAAATTGCTTCTTTAGTTCCTATCAATTTGTCTAATTTTGTTACATTTATAGAATTTAATATTAAAATTGTAGATAGGTGCAAATACATTACTTCTAACAAAGTTATTTATTATTATCGAATCATTTCTACAGTCCACAACCTTGTGGCCAAAATTATTGCAATGAAAAGAATAACCAAAAAAGGAATAATTGAAACTGTTGTTGTATCCTTTTCTTTCAGACCTTTTATTGTTCTTCTAAACATGGATAAAACCATCATTTTGTCTCTTACTTTAATCACTTTCCATATCCCTTTCATATTTTTTACTTCTAGAACCAGACACTTTTAGAATTCCTTTGGTAGGCTTCATTGGTTGTTCTATTCCATTTTCTTATGATCATAAAAACCAATTTTAGTTATGACATGCAGAGGTCTGTAACATCCTAATATCTAATCTATAGTCTCAGTACTCTTTCCAAACTTCAGTTGTAGTTGATGACAGACCTTCTCAAGTTCTTTCTTTATTGTTATGAATTCGACCTCAAGCTTCTCATAGTCCTTGTCTCTTGACAACAATATTTTGGTGAAAACTTCAACCCTTTTTCCTTCTTCCACCTAAGACTTTAAATCAATTTAATCATCTTCTCTAATTTCTCTATTTGTAGAGATAAATTTTCTTTGGGTGATCCCACAATATCGGTTTACAATTTTTGGCCAAATTGGACACTATACTGATTTTTTCTAACTGAATCTTCACTTTTGGGTGCCTATAGAGGCTAAACCATGAGGAATTTGAAGATGATTCAAGCTAGTGATTTTTGACATTTTGTTTTGTAGATTTAAATATTTTTTTTTTCAAAAATTTTGGAATCAAATTGCACTTCTTTTTCCATCTCCTTTGAACACTATTTTTTTCAGTAAACACCATTTTTAAGGAGTGATGCTCACCGTATACAACATAATGTTTTTTTCCATGAAGGATAAAATTATATTTTTTTCTAATTTAGATTTTTAACTATGATATATAGTGCTTTCATTTAGTTTCATAGTGTTTTATTGAATATTTTTTCCTTAATCATTCGAAGTCAAACCAAATACAATTCAGACATATGCAAACTCTATACAACATAAAAAAAATTGTATGTATCAAAATTCAATTTTATTTTTTATTGTTGGATCAAGGATTTCAATATCTAGTGCACTCATATTTTTCAAATTTTTCTTTTCATAATCTACTATTTTTCCACATGTGTAGAACAAAGAGCTTTATTTTTAGTGAAAGATCTACATTCACAAGAAATGAAAAATAAATAAAATAACAAATTTAAATATATTTAAAATTATACTTTTTGGGAAGCTTATAATAAGGATTACATACTTTAAAAAAATAAAATTTAAATTAATTCATTTAATCCCCCAAAATGTAAACCAAAATTGGTTTTTAATCAACATTTTGATAGGTGTAAAAGAGACTTTGTTATAGGTATGGTTTAAAACTAGTGGGTTTCTATCCAAGGGTGTTTGATATAAGGTGGTTTGATCAAACACTTTTCATTTGGAATCCTTATAATGGAACTTTTTAAGACTTAAATCATTATATTTTCTAAAAGTATGTGATTTCAGCAAAAATAGGAATCTCCCATAAATTGTAAACCAGCATTGTGGGATCACCCCTTTAGCCTTCACTTCCTTTATAATTCTCTTCTTTAGATTCTTAATCTATTTTTCTAGCATAAATTAATTCTTCCACAAATTCTACCTCATCCTCATAAAATCATTTTTTTCATTTGCAGTAGTTTCAAAGGCCATAAATACAACATTTTTTTTCCTCACCAAAGATATCTTCATCTTATTCATCAATTGATTAGCTTTCCTAATTAGTGTAGAAATTATTTTGTTTCATCTAAAATTTATTCCTTTTATGAAATGATTTATTTCCATACTTTTGAGCATCAACATTGTTAGAGTCCTTGACACTTAACTGCAAAATTTCCTACTTCATCATAATTGAAACACTTGAAATGTAACTTTCCTCATACTTACCAAAACCTCTTTCTAGCTTTTTGAAAAAAATGACTTCCTCTAGATCTGATCCAATATCAGAATCTAGAACAACTTGCTTCTTAGATACTCTGAATGCCACCTCTTTCCTTATAGAATCCTTAATTTCAAATATCATTTCAAAAGAAATAAAGATTCAACTGAATTCAATCATCTTCAAAGCATTTAAATATTTACCTTCCTCAATAGTAGAGACTTTAGAATCAAACCTTATAGGGAGAGAATAGAGTACTCTTTTCAAAATAATTCTTTCTTTCAACTCTTCCCCAAGGTCCCTAATAGAGTTGAAAACCTCATCAACCCTGAGTAGGAATATGGAAAATTTTCATCTCTCTTCATCTTCAAAATTCCAAATTAAGATCTATGAGTTTGCAGCTTTGCCTCTTTGATTTTGTCATCTCCTCATAGATAGTATGCAATTTTTCCCATACTTCCTTCCTTGTTTTGCATTACATCACTTTAACAAATTTAGAGTTATTCAAACCACATCAAATAGCATTCCTTTCCTTAGCATTTGTTTCATATTTTTTTTTGGCTTGATCTCTAGGAGGGTTTTCAAGAATCTCATATCCCTCTATAATAAACATCCAAATATCAATTCCTAGAGCCATTAAGTAGGAATCCATCCTAACTTTCTAGAATCCGTAATTAGATCCATCAAAGGGTGGTACTTTATTCACAAACAATCCTTCTTGAACAACTGAGTGTGACATCCCAAAGCTACCTTAGTTTGTTAGGATTCTTCAAAGGAAACAAGTTATAATACCAATTGAAGGGCACATAATCTACTGAGAGGGGAGGTGAATTAGTATATCTAATCAAATTAAAAATCATAACTTAAACTTAAATATCAGATAATATAACTTAAATATTCACTACTAATAATCAAGCATTGAAAGAACATTCACACAATTGAACACTAGATGTACATGGAAAACCAAGATGGGGAAAAACATGGTGAGAATAGCTTCTTGGAATTACTATCAAAATCTAGAATCACAAATAAAAAATATAACAATTGAATTTTACAATATGAAGTAGGCACCAAACTACCAAAGACACCAAACCCCTAATACAATGAACTAAGCACTGGTTCTACAAGTAGAACACCAATCCTAGTAGAATACATATATAAAGCTTGTGGATCTTCTACATAGCTGAATACACCTCATACACATGCCAAAGTTACTTCAGACACTTCCACTCTTCATATGATATTTTAATAATGGCATCAACTCTTCCTTTTACATTCACCGCCTTATTCTCAATTTACACTTGTGGAATATTATACTTCACATTGTGCATCTACACAATTGAGGAATGTATACATGACATTGCATTAACACTCTTCTATGTTGGCCAAGGATCCGTAAATAGCCAAGATGACATAAGGTGGACCTAAATTCAATTTTCATGAAACATGTAAGATTCTAGTCCAAAATTAAATATGTTTCGGCTAAAAGATCATGATGTCATGGATTGCCACAAGAACCTTAATCAGCTCCTAGCTTGATAACATACACAAGATTCAAATTGCGCACACAACTAGTCATTACCGTAGGTATCGAACACCAACAGATGGATAGGTAGGCAAATAGAACCTTTTATCACTTCAAAAAATTTGCATGTTAAACATATCTCCCAAAAACTATGGAATATGATAGAAAACGTTTAGAAATTCTCTCCTCTAAAACCACAAATCCTACAACACCCCCAAAAAAGAAACCTAAGAAACATTCAACAACCATTGGATTGAAAAATTCTAGTATAGCCTTCTCAATCACCTCTATTATAGTGAATAGATGCATGCATGATATTGCAATAATAAAATAATCACACAAGATTTTGGAATATAGACATTCATAAATAGCTAATAATATATGTTTCTTGATTTAGTGATATGATAGTAGAATTGCCAACACAAGGAGATATGCAAGTATAACTTCAATGAATTCTTACTGACCTCTTGATAGGATAGTATGTGTTGATTGGTAGAATTGATATTCCTTTTTCATTTTAAAATTTGACATTTACTTATGTGGTATAAGTTCTTGGATATGTATGTTTTTCATTGACAGGTAAATGATATAGGGAGATTGTGATTGTAGTTTATGGGTTGGACATATGTTGGCATGAGCTAATTGATGTTGTTGATACATAGGAGGTATAAATGGTTGGATGTATTAGCATGTTTTGTGAATTCTATTTCTGATCATGTGGGTTTTTAATTTTTTCAATAGATTGGAGCATGTGTTATCATTTTAATCTTATGCCAATGTTCTTGGATTGGTACATCTTCACCTTATCATGTTCTGTTTCTTTCATAGGTGGCATGTTGGAGGATTAGAGGAGTTATCTATTGAGATGGTTTTCAGTTTGTTTTTATTGTAGTTATCTTGATGGTGAATGATAACATGTTGGAGATTCATGTGGTATCATGTATGGCTATGATGATCTATTTTATTGATTGACCTTTATGCGTGTAAGGAAGCAAAGGTAGCAGAACAACTTCCTACACTAATCTTGAGAGGAGAATAATTCAAAACTTGACATAGCTTTTTAGTTACATAAAATTAAATAGAAATAAACATAAATATCTTGAATACCACAATACAATGATTTATGTGGGGAGAACCCATTCAAGCGAAAAATCCCACACTCCAAAAGTTGCCCAATATATTATTTAGAAATCACAAAGATTACAATATACTTGTAGATAAAATTTCTCACAAGAGTATCACCAACTAGAAATCCAGAGGCAACATGACCACTATCAAACTCTTAGAATACATAAAAATACACATTTGTAATACAAAACCCTCATAAAATATGGTTTCCTTTTGGAGCAAGTCAAGCTGACAAAATATTGACCGACAGATCTGAGACCTAATTACGAAAGGTCTAGATTTATAATAATAAAGTATACATAAAATGTGGCTTTCGAGAGAACTTGCCATGAAACCCCACCAAGTTTGTGATCCTTGGACCTGCATAGGGGGGCTACCCCCTAAACCCCCCCCATGCTAGCCTATCAACAATACCTTTTGTATTTTCAAGGTTGAGACACATTTTCCCAACAATGCAATGTATACAACAAGTGGGAGATTATTAGGATTTGGTGTTGTACACCATTGCATAAATTGTTATATTATAATATTTTAATTAAATAGCTATTTAGTTCTTGTACACTTAAGAGGTGTGTTATCCACATTAGATAATTATTTGGGGCCACTTGTAAAGTTCTATTGTAGAATTTGCTTATTATTTTTTGTGTGGGACACATAAGATAATAATTTAATATTTGGGGAAAGTAGTTAATAAATTGAAAACTTAGTACCCATATTAAATGAGTGGTCAATAGTTTTGTGCTCACAAGTTTTTATCTTACAACTTGGTTTTATTTTCATGAGGTTGTATCTATAAAAACACACATGTTCAAAGGTTAAGCTTAGCTAGGTGAGTAGGTTATCATTATTGAGTCTTTCTAAGTAGTACACATGTGAGCTTGTTAAACTAATTTATAGCATCTGTGTCCAAATTCAGGACATGGACTAGCCACCTCCCATGGATCTGTTTATCTCTGGTGTTTGTATCAAGAGTTAAAAGCTCAATACTTTAATGCAATAACAAACATGTTCCAAAAAATGGTATCAAAGTGATGGTCACGGGTTCGAATCCCCTTGGGTGATGTTGAGAGGGGGATTGTTGGACTAATCAACAATGTCTCCCTTCAAATTTTGTACATGGACTAACCACCTCCTATGGATCTGTTTATCTCTAGAATTTGTATTAGGCATTAAAAGGTCAATCTTTTGGCACAACAATAAACATTTTCCAATAGAAGCATGCCATGAGATGTGTGGATTCATTATTGAAAACATGGAGGATGCATTGGAGAGGCTTGATGCTTTATAAGTATTCATGGTAACTTTGTTAGTGCATGCATTTTTTTATTGCTAAATAATAGATGGAGTATGGATTCTATTAGAGGTTGGTCTCGACAGTTTTCCTAGGGTGTATCTTGTGTTATCTTGTGACTTGTCCATTTTGACCTATACAGTATGGTTATTCTATAAGATTGTATGCATTCTTTTCTCTCATGGGGTTATGTAGGAAATGGATTAAATGAACTAGACATTGATGCATTATTTCCTAACAATATATACTTTCTATAATAATATTACCATCTAGACACTATTATTGATACATTATTTGTGAATGGGTTGTGATTATAGAGTGTCATGGCTAAGTGATATATTATTTATGAATATTTCCTAGAGTGTCATGGGTTGTGATTATAGAGTGGCATACGAGCCTTAGGGTCAGTAGCATGTAGGAGATTGATGTCATTGTTACTCTAGAATCCTAGATTCTTGTTACTAGTGTCATGCAAGCTTTAGGGATAGAAGCTTATAGATTATGGTGCCCATTGCTATACTAGATGGCTGGTTGGTTTTTGAAAGTGAAATTTTTAACATAAGGCTAATGATATGTAGGTGATGGCTGCTAGGATATACTCATATCAATAATTCAACATAGGCATTTGTGTATTAGGTGAATTTGTGTGTTTGGTAGTGGTGATTTAATTTTTTTAGTTAAAATATTTTTTGAATGATAATTGCAAGTGGTATGGGATTCTTTCCATCATAATGGTTGGTGCAAAATAGTGAGTAAAAGGATGTGACCTATATTGTAGTATATAATGCACTAAATTTCCTTTTATACTTGGGTTGTGCTAAAAGGGTAGGTTTTAGTGACTCATTATGGATGTATTAGTCACTCATTGCATACATGTTCATCACTCCTTATGTATTTTAGTAAATTACCTAGGGTCTGAGCATATTGTTATTCTAATGCCCTTACTAGTGATGCCATCAGGTAGTATGGTATGCTTGGTTGTTGTCATAGTGGGATTATATGATTATGAGCTAGGTAATGGGATGATGTACATAGTAGGTTGCATCCATTTACAATTTAATAGTTATTATTTATGTGAAAATGTGATGTATTATGTGGATTATTACATTAGATATATGTGATGTATGCTTGAGCTAGTCATTATTGTACTTGTCATGTGTTTATGAGCTAGGTATTATTGTACTTTTGATGTGCATGTGAGATAGTAACTATTATACTACTAATGTGTATGAGCTAGTCACCTTATGTATATGTGATGCATTCTCAATATGGTCACTATGTATTATCTTGGAATTATAAAATTATTTGAACCCTATGTGTAACTATGTGTGTTTGTACACTAGTGATTGGTATATTTTCATATGGAACCATAGCTCAATGGAAAATTATTATCATACTACTATAACGGGCTATGTTGATAAATTATGCTTAATAAATAATCATGGTTTAAATTAGATACCAAGGATCCCATAAAAGAGGAGATAATAATATCCCTCTCTCATTGGTGGATGAATTATGAAGCCTCTAATTTTCCAAAATGGATATGTAGGCACCTAGGTCATCATGAATGAACCATCGAGATTTAGGTTTGAGCGTAGGAGTGACCATAAAACTAAGAGCATACCACTCTCATGTATAAGAATATAAGTGGTGACATTGATTTGATGAGAAAATGGTGAATGGAGAAGTTATTAAGCCAACACTTCTAAACTTGATTGGAAGATTCTCATTTGATTAAGTTTCGTAGTTGTTACTAATTGATTTATGAAAAAATTAGTAGCAACCATGGGGCGGTTGTTACACTAGATGTCCATGTAGCTAGTTCAAAGATATTATTATTTTATTATTTATCCTTCTATAGCTTGGACTACTAATTATAGTGTCATTAAGAAGGTAGGTCAATTATGAGAGGGGTAGTTTCAAAGTGATTTGACTTCATTTACACTACTTTCTCAATATTAGGGATTTTGGGAAAGAGTGGAGGATCTTGAACATGGTTAGTATCCACATTAATTGATTGCTCTATTTTCAAGTTGCATACTTAAGAATGTGTGCTCACTCTTTAGATGGGCCAAGTGTACTATTATTTATAGTTATTATGATAGAGCATTGAGTGTTTGGTCACAATGGGCTTGGTTTTTTTCTATACCATCTATAGAGTGTTGGATAATTGTTTGATTGGTGTTTTGTAGGTTAAATAGTATTACATGGTCATAATGTTCTACAATTCAAGAGAAAGTTGGATGTGTTGATGTAATAATTCTATTGAATTAAAATAGACTTGTCATTTCTTTAAAGGTGACATTTTTCTAAAAGGTTTTCTCTATATACATATGCATTCAATATTATGTGCACTCATTTATATATGGGTTGTGTCATACATTTATAAAGGAAATAGCCACCACTAATCCAACTTTTAAAATTTAAACACTAAAAGGTGGCATATATGTAAATTGAATTTTGAAGCAATGTAAATTAATAATAAAATGTGTACATTTTAGTACATTTTGTTTGTATTTTAAAAATAAAAATTAAAAAAATATTTTAATATAATTATTTTATAAATTGACACAATAATTTAGTTGTTGATAAAATGTTGACAAATAAAATTATGTAGATGTTGATCTTTATATACTATATTTTATTTTATTTTCCTTCAAAATTTTTGGGTGTATTTATAACTTGAATGTTTAGTGCATGGATATTTTTTTTCTAATTTTGATAAATACACTTTTTTATAAATATTAAAATGTGTGTATTAGAAAGTAACCTTTTCCATTCAACATCAAACTTCATACTAAATATTTATCTAAAATAAAAATGATAATACCATATTTATAGAGATTCTTGTATCTATCCCATCATATTATTTCAATTGTTTTTAATCATTTTTAGTATTTTTCTTTATATGGTAATCAACTTAATATTCTTGTGCTAATAAACTACTTATAGTAAATAAATAAATATATATATATATATATATATATATTTATATATATATATATATATATATATATTTATATATATATATATATATATATTTATATATATATATATATATATATATATTAATTAAACTATATAGATATTTGAGAACTACACATATAGATCTACAAAAGGATACTTTTACATTTAAAAAATGTCATTTACATGAACATAAGTTGAAACATCGAGTTTTTAAATAATTTTATTGTTTTGGTAAATCGGCCTTAAAGTGCTGCTACGTATGCATTTAGCCAACAATTTAAGTTGGAAAAATTTGTGGGCTAATTTATCTAGAATGAATCTTAAATCACAAGTTTTACCAAATAATTCATTTTTAGTTAGAAATATTTAAATTCACTTGTGTTGATAAATTGGCCAAAAGTGTGATACAACTTTGTACTTTTACCCATATACTTGCTAATTCTAATTCATTATTTTGAATTTCTAAATTTTTATTCAAATTCTATTTAAAATTTAAATTAGTTTATCACATGTTATTGATTTGACTTGAAGGCTTAATTATTATAGCATGAGTAATTTTTTTTATCTATTTCTTAACATCTTTTTTGTGTTGATGTTTGATTAAAAATTGAAGATTTTCAAGATCAAAGAGATATTAATCAAGCACAAAATGCTATTAAACCCCATACGTAGATTGATTGAAAGAGCAACCATAAATAGGAAAGAACAAGGAAATCAAGATCCACAAGATGTGGATAGGAGTGGAATGGTGGGAAATCACCTACCACAAATATGGAGTTAGACTCTTGACCTCCCATGAATGAAGGGAAAGACTCCTTCAACATGGAGCGGTGGTGGATAACAACCCAACAACCTTAACACCTAAGTAGGCTTAAGTAAGCCATGTATAAACCTATGTGAACACCAACACCCCCCCTTAACCATAGCTTAGGTGGGAATTATAAAGATGGGTCCTAGCTACAAGGCTATTTTAGGTACCCATGCACACTACAAGACTCTCATAAATGGAGAAAGATAGAAAACCTAGTGGGAAAAAACTATCCTCCAAAAAGAGAGAAAGTGAAAGATGTACGAGTGAAAGAAGAAGAAAGATAGGACTCAAGACTCCCAAGAACTACTTCTATCACAAAAGTACAAGAGATATTCCCCCCATAGGAGAGAAAGAGAGAGACTTGGAAGCTCCCCATAAGATGTAGTGCACATAGATGCTCGATGAAGTATGCCAAAGAGAATCCATGAATGTTGAACCACATTTCTCCCTTTAGGAAGAAGGCGAACTACAAAAGTGTGCAAATTATCTTCTCATTCTTGATAGGAACATACAAAAAGAAGTATATAGGTCTCTGAATTATGCACAAGATCCAAAGATGTAGATGATGCCCATAGTTTCTTCATAGAATGCTCAATGATCTCCAAGCCAAAGCTGATGTGTGATGAAGATTAGGAATAGGGACCAAAAGGATCATAGATGTATGATGATAATTGGAACCATAAGAATATGATACTGTCACTATAGAATCTAATGTAGGTAAGGCATGAGAAATAATATCTGAAGAAGACAAGGATGATGTAACTTCAATGAAGCCATCATAAAAAAGAAGATCGATGTCCTCAATGTGTGCTTCCATGTCAGCAATGCGAGACTCTACAAAAAGACATGAAATGTCAGGTAGATATGTGCATCCCAATCAAAAATTCTAGGAAGACTAATTTCTTGTTGCAAAGAAGTGTTCGAAGCTCTTGAAGAAGCGACTGTAAAATCTAATGAAGCAATAGGAGGAGGTGGAGGAATGATGATTTCCTCTATGTCAACTGGATGCTATGTATTTGGAGGAATGGTGGTTTCATCTATGTCAAATGGACACTCTATATCTGAATCATGATGCGGGAAGGGAGAAACATTGGAGTCTCCATGTATTTCCCAAATTTTGATCCATAATGCATGTGGACTTTGAATATCCATGATGTCATACAAAGAGGCATCTGGAAAATGTAAACTAATTAATCCACAAATATAATCACTAATGCTCTGATACCATGAAGATTTTATCAAAGAGATATTAATTGAGCAAAAAATTCTATAAAACCCCATACTTATATTGATTGAAAGAGAAACCATAAATAGGAAAGAACAAGGAAATCAATATCCACAAGATTTGGATAGGATCGGAGTGGTGGAAAATCACCTACCACAAAGATGGAGTTAGAATCCTAACCTCCCATGAATGAAGGGAAAGACTCCTTCAACATGGAGTGGTGGTGGATAACAACCAAAAAACCTTGACACCTAAGTAGGCTTAAGTAAGCCACATCTGTAAACCTATGTGAACACCAACAAAAATAAAATATACCTTTGGTACTCAAGTGAAGTATTTACATTTGGTTGGCATTGTTTTAAGAGAAAAATAATGACAATTTGATAAACCCTCATTACAAGTTTAAATTAAATGTGTTGGGTAGATATTCATAAAACTTGGATGAATTTGAAGGTCACTAAAGCCTTCTTGGTTGAGGATTCAAAAGCAACGATGTCTAATTCGAGTAGGAATTCCTTACTTACCTAAAACTTGTGCCAATTAGAACCTATTGTAGATAAATTTATAATTTTTCATTTGAGTTTCATCTTCCCTTATTCAAGAAACTCACACACTTTGAAAGAAACATTATATGTAAATTAAAAATAAAATACTTTATAAAAAAATGTACAATAGAAAGAAAATCCCCGAATTCTAAGTCTATAGAATTAATCGTTGTCATCCTACCAAAGAAATCCCTTATCCTGTTTACTAAAAATATGATATTACTTCTAATTGATCTGTATCTAAGGGATCATTAACAATTAATAGGGTTCACCAACCATTGTATGTAGAATTCAATAAGGAATTTTTTGATCTTTATTATTGGCAATAATTTATACTCAATTGGTTACAATTTATTGAGATTGGATGAAGCTTCCTGAGAGTAATCGATGAAAGAAATTTTAGAAGCATATATCCACTTTCATGACTCTACCCCCATCCCTATTTTCTTATATACAATTAAAATTGAAGATTCAATTAAGAATTTTAGTTAAAGTTTAGTTTATCCAAGAAGAAAACTACCAAACTTATAATAATGGAATAGTTTCCTTAAAACTTCTATCATTCTCAAAATGCATTTTGTTTTGCATGGTAGAAGATACTCTTCTATGTTTTAATAGCAATGATTCAAAATTAATTTATAGGATGGAAGAATAATAGTAAAAAAATAAGAAATAAAAAAACATAGGGACTCTAATATTGTAAAGCCATAGCTATGAGAGTAACACACACACACACACACACACACACACAAGACAAAATCAACATGTATGGTTAGCAAAATCCATATTCAAATAGCCCCATGAAGACTAAATTATTACATCACAATACCATAAAACTAGATGACAAAATGGAATATCATAATTTGGATACCTGTAAGTGAAAGTGATCTAAAATGGTTATGATTAGCATCCCTATTGGTTGGGTTTCCTTTTGTATCCTTGTGAGGTGCAAAAAAATCGACTAAGTGAACTATAGGCCCCCCACCTCAACCAAATGGACCTGGCAAGCTATCCCAAGAACAAACCTATAAAGGGCCAAGGTCTTCAACTCACGTAGTGATTGGTTTGGGTCAAGGCTTAGCTATGCGGAGAAATTGGTACATCCAATACTACACCATGGGTAATTTCTCAACATAGTGGGGTCAACTATAGGATGTGATTATCACACCTACCCCTCTAGTGTATCCTAGATAAAAAGGAATGTCAATTCATTCTACACTATACCATGGGTCATATCCTTTTCTCGGTCATCTAGACCAACTGATATGGTGATAAACATTGGTGTAAGGTACATATTGGTTAACTAGGAAGATGATTTAGTGCATCCCATACTACACCATGGGTCCACCCTCCATCAAAAGGTCTTATGAGCTCATGTGAGAATTCTCAAGTAGTGAACCCATGAAAGCTTGGTGGATTCAAACTTCAATCTTAAGTTTCATCAATTAATAGCCTTATTCTAAAGGGGAAAAAGGATTTATGACATATTCCTTTTTTTCTAAACAATGTCATCTAGTTTAGGTACCTATGATTATGAGAAACCATGATTACCATTTTAGTTCACTAACTTTCTTAGCTAATGCATATATCCTCAACTATATGATTTTCATAGATTATATAAAATTTTGAGCTTTCCTAGCTTGAGATTGAAGGAGTTGCATTAGGGGAATGATTGATGATCTAGAGGAATAAGCATGCCATTTTCTCAAGAATCCTCTACAACCCATAGATATATTTACATATATATTTATATATTGAAAGTTTAAAAAATGTTGGAATCCAAATCTCATCTTAACCATGATCTACATAAGGTATTTAAACTTCATTTTTCCCTATTCTAGACCTTAAAGCATACACATATTTATTAAGTATTTTGGATGTTCAATATATAGCGAGGGGTAAAATAACTTGTTGGCTGCCATAAGGATATGATCTTAAAGGAATATTATAACTTTAGGACTCTCTAAAATTTTATCTCAATAAATGAAGGTAAACATGTACGAGGCTAATTTCTATTATTATGTTATATTCTACATATATTTTTAGTTTCACTATCACTATTAAATGAAAGAAGATGTCATAAATAATTGTAATAGATTAGTCATTTCATATTAAGGTGCACAAGACAATATCTTAAAAGCCAAGGCAATCATCAAGGACAAGGGTGAACAACAATATTGTAAACGCTGATTTATGTCATATTTCTAGATTCTTTTAGGATTTCTCCCATCTCCTGCACCAGCCAATTGGGCCTCCTACCACACAACCGTGCCATGGGTTCGTCCTGCTCACGACATTGCGGTTTCTACCATGCAGCCGCCTCTCTTCTCTCTCCTATCTGTGGCTTAGTGGCTGCCATCTTCACCTTCTACTGGGTTACTGCGGTCTAACCGCATGATCCTGTGGCAATGCGGTTAACCGCCGGGGAGTTGTCACCATCGTCCCACAGTTACCCTCCTGACCGTGTGTGGTGGCGTGGTGACCATCGTCACTCCTTGCTTTGTCCGTTTGTTGCCACCTCGAAGCCGTTACCACCACACCATGGTTAGTTTGTTGTCTTCTCGTGGTGGCGAGGTAACCACCACTGCACCATGACCATCAGTCTTCCAGACCACGGTAATGTGGGGTAACCGCTGGAGCATGGTCATCGTGGCCATCACGACCTCTTCAAATCTTCATGCAGTTCTGCCATTAGTTTGCGGCTACACCACTATATCGTGACCCCTATCTTGCTCACCTATGGTAATGTGGTATTTTTGTTTTTGGCGGCGATAGTTAGTGGATCTTGCGCTTGCATTAAAGGACAATTTTAAATGTGATATGGACGTGTTTTTGCTGGCATTCTTGATTTGCCTTTAATATTGTATTTACTGTGTCTGGCCATAGTTTTTGAGTTTAATTAGGGCTGTCGTGTATTTTTATATATGATGTGATGTGAATGTTGGAAGTTGTTGGTGGAAGAAGGGTCATACAAATCTCAAGAGCAAAAAGGATAATATGTATAAAAAGTATGTTGAAGTATGAAAATTTATGAATGATTTGTAGAAGAAAAGATTGTAGAAATGAAGAGCTAAAGCTCTGTATGGAGAAGTTGAAATATAATTTTTGAAAGATCAATATAGTATAATGTTTCTAGATTAATGCTGAATGTTTTAAGATTTTTGTTTCTGTGATTAAATGATTTGAAGCTATTTTGTTTTGTTCTTTGCCTCTTGTTTTCCCACATGTGGTATCAAAGCCTTATTGATCAGTCTCACTAGGAGTAGAAATTCATGGTGAATCTGTGTGAATAAGTCACAATCTACTTTGAGAAATATTCATAGGGTGTCTAGGAGAATTATGTCTGCAAAGTCTGAAGAACTTAGTTGGGTTTAGATTTTTGCATTGTCAGTAGAAAAGAAATTGTTTGTTGCATATGTAGTTGTCAAGTAAGTGAGAACCATTCCTAGAAAGGAACATATCAGAAAAGTTTGAAGTATGCAAAAAATGAAGTCAGTTTAGCTCATAGGGATATTTAGAGTTTGTTTAAAGCCAAGGAAGTATTTTTATAACCAGTTGCAGGAAGAAGAAAACAAGAGGCTATGTACATCAGGAGAAAAGAAGAAGAATGCTTGGAGAAAATAGTTAAGAAGAGCCAAAAGGGTTGTATTTTGAAGACAGAGAAGAGATTGTTGTTACAAAAGAGGTTGTGCGAAATCCCACAAGAAAAAGAAGCTATTACGAGGAGATTTTTCAGATTTGTGAAGATACATATCAGTAAAGTGTTAAGGAGAAGAAGCTGTGTTGAAGATTGAGTAGAATACCAGTTTTCAAAACAAACAAAGAGTTGTAGACCCAGCTACTAAATTTCAGTCACCAGATCAAAAAGGTAAGTTGAAACTTTCCTTTACAAATGGGGAAAGTAGGAAAAAGGGTTATGAAAGAAAATGAAAATCTGTCATCTACAAAAGATGTTTTAGAAGAAGAAATAATTTTGCTTAAAGATGAACTGGGTATTGTTAAAAAGGACAATGGGTGCTTTATTGAAAGAATAAAAGAGTTGTTGAAAGAAAAGTGTATATTGTTATATGAAAATGATGATCTTGAGAAAGAATTAAGAAAGGTTAAAGCTAGAAATGGAGAGTTAGAAGAAAGGTTGAAATAATTTGAAGAGTGTAAGCAAAGAAATGAGGAGTTTGAATAGAGAACAAAGGTGTTTGAAGAAATAAAGAAAAAGAATGAAGATTTGGAAGAAATATTGAAAAGGGTAGAAGAGAAAACTGTTTACAGCTGAAGGAAATCATAAAATTGAAAGAAGAAAATGATAAATTAAGAGCATGTAATGATTGTGTAAAAATAGGGCCTCCAACTTGTGATGTTACTTGTGATACAACAGATTTATGTTCTTTATTTGATAAATATGTCCTTGTTGAAAATGTTGGTGATAAAAAGTGTCAAGATGAACATGTTGATGAAGTTGCAAATATGGCTAGCTGTGATAATGTGTCAGAATCTATAAAAGATGTTGATTGTCTTGAGAAGAATGTAGGGTTGAAGATTATGAAAAGAATGGGTTACACAGGACAAGGACTAGGAAAACAAGAACAAGGAATGAGAGAGCCTATTGAGGCTACAATGAGGCCAAAGAATGAAGGTCTCAGTTACGTCCCAAGAAAAGGAAATGTTGCTAAAAGTGCAGGTAAGTTTGTTAGAGAAATGAAGATTTTTGAGTGTTCACATTGTCATAGAAAAGGTCATACTAAGGAGAAGTGTTGGGATTTACACCCTTGCAGACTTTGTGGTTCGAAAAATCACTGTGAGGAAATGTGTTGGAATAAGGTGTCAGAGAATGAATCTGGTTCAGAATGTATAAAGATGGACTATGGATGGATTAGTGACTCAAGTTGGCACAAGCTAATAGGTATGTTCAAAAGATTCTACAAGTATTCATATGTGAAAGTTCATAAAAATTCTACGAGGTCTGAATGTTCACAAGGAATGAAAAATGTTTTGAGTAAAATGAAATTGATGTCTAATGAGACACTTTCAGATTGTGAAGATATAGAAAGTATCATGTTAATGTTTTGAAGAATTGAAGACAAGAAATTGCCACAGCAGTTGAAAGGGTAAAATGGATGGTATCATTTTTGTGTGGTAAAATTTTGATTGTTTTGAAAAATGAGAAAATATTGCTGAAATCACAGAACAAAGGTATGCAAGATGAAGTCTCAAGTGCTTCTAAGTTTGAGTGAAGATGGGTCATGTGTAAGGTGAAATAAAATTCATAAAATAGCTCAAGCAATCACAACAAAATTTCAAGTTTGGGACAGCAGCAGCTGTTAATGAAACAGTTAAAGAAATACACTTGGCTGTTTTAAAAAGCAGGTATGAAAAGGTGTCAAGAAAGGAAGATTGTAATAAAATTTTGTTTGTACATTGGTGAGAAGTCATAATAAGTATGGATAAAACAAAGCCCACAGCCGCAGCTGTTAAGGATCACTATCTTAGGTAAATTTTTGGAAGACACAGTCAATAGTACTGGGAAAGAGTAAGAGCTGTAGCTCTCAATGTCTTGCAACAAAAGTTTTTTTTGAAGAATGAGATGTGATGATAAATGGAAGATTGCAAGTTTCAAAAATAAAAAAATGTCATAGTATGAATGACAGCAACCACAATTGAAAGAGATTCATTTGAAAGAAGAGGTTGAAGTTTTAAAAATGCTGATCTGATTTATAGAACAAAGAAAAAGAGAATGCCAGTATTCAACTATAGCCATTGGTGAAATATACAACATAATGAAATGCAGTTGCATTCTGCAAGAAAAATGAAGACAACAAATGGAACAAATGACAGAAGTCCCTAGCACCAGCAGTGTGCCACTATGGGAAGTGTTGAAAAAAATCAAAATAAGTCATTGAAAGAATCTATTACTATCAGTTTGTGGTAATCTGAAACCACCTCTATGAGAGAATGCAAATGGTAGAAGGAGAGAAAGATTATTGATGAGGTTGCAGTCCTTAGAAGGAAAAATCAGAGACATAAATGGCCAAAGAAACATGTCAAAACAACATTTTCTTGACGAATTGGTAGAAGCCAAGGTAAAATCAAGATCAAAGAGTTTCCAAGAATGACATGAATTTAAATTAGCCATAGTTGATCAAGAAGAGTTTGTTGAAGTGAAGTTGTAGAAGAAGGCTGAAGCCATAATATAGATTGAGAATGTTAAAATATGAGCAGAAGCTCAACTAGTCATGAATGTAATAGTGGAGCTCAGTCTATAATAAGAGAAGAAAGAAGAAAGAAGTAAAGATTCTTGGTCGGTTATCGAAAAATTCAAAGAAAGGAGTTTTAGAAAATTGAGCATTCATATTGCTGAAGTTGAAGAAGATAGATTGAGTCAAATAAGGAGAAATGAAGATTGGGAGAATGCCACAACATTCGTAGTAAATCTGAAGATTGTATTGGAGAGAGCATTGCTAGAATTCGCTTCAGCATAGTGATGGCAGAAATTGAATTTAAGGGGGAGTAGTATGCTGATTTATTTACCATGGCACTGGGTACTAACTATTTTTTTCTTCAAAGAAGTAGACTAGGCATTCAAGCCTGTAAGAGTTGTGATAAAGGGGGAGTGTTGGGATTTCTCCCATCTCCCACACCAGCCAATCGGGTCTCTTACCGGACAACCGTGCCCTCAGCTCATCCTGCTTGCGATATTGTGGTGTTTACCATGCAGTCACCGCTCTTCTCTCTCCTGTCTGCGGCCTGGTGATTTCCGTCTTCACCTTCTACCGGGTTATTGTGGTCTAACCGCATGATGCCTACGAAAATGTGATTAACCACCAAGGAACTATCACCAACATCCCGTGGTTACCCTCCTGACTGCATGCGGTGGCACGGTGACTATCATCGCTCTTTGCTCTGTCCGTTTGTTGCCGCCTCGAAGCCGTTAGTGCCACACTGCAGTTAGTTCATTGTCTTCTCGCAATGGCGAGGTAACCACCGCTGCACTGTGGCCGTCAGTCTTCCAGATCGCGGTAACATGAGGTAACCATTGGAGCATGGTCACCACGGCCACCGCAGCCTCTTCAAATCTTTGTGCGGTTCTGTGGTTGGTTTGCGGCTACACCACTATACCATGACCCCTGTCTTGCTCACCCGTGGTAATGCAGTAATTTTGTTTCTCGTGGCGACAGTTAGTGGATCTTGTGTTGGCATTAAAGGTTAGTTTTAAATGTGATATGGACGTGTTTTTGTTGGCATTCCTTATTTGCTTTTAATATTGTATTTACTATGTTTGGCCATAGTTTTTGAGTTTAATTGGTGCTGCCGTGTATTTTTATATATGATGCGATGTGAATTTTGGAAGTTGTTGGTGGAAGAAGGGTCATACAGCTCTCAAGAGCAGAAAGGAGAATATCTATCAGAAGTATGTTGAAGTATTAAGATTTATGAATGCTTTGCAGAAGAAAAGATTGTAGAAATGAAGAGCCAAAGCTCTGTATGGAGAATTTGAAATATAATTATTGAAAGATCAATATAGTATAATGTTTCTGGATTAATGCTGAATGTTTTTAGATTTGTGTTTTTGTGATTAAATGATTTGAAGTTGTTTTGTTTTGTTCTTTGCCTCCTATTTTCCCACAAATTCTAGGCTTTAATCTCTATATGCATAACAATTCTTAAGTCTTATTCAAAGAAACAGTGGATTCTGAAATGATCAATAGTTCCATTTTAAAATTAGATGCATGGAACTAGGTTTTTAAGTTCATAACTACTTTTCTTGTATGACTCGACAATCTAAAACAATACCAAATCGGTGTATGTGTAAGTTAAGAACTAGCCCCAAATTTGTACATACTTCTATGATATAGAAAATGGCTTGGTTAATGACTAGTTCTTTCTCATCTCTAAATCAGTCTAAGATTCGTTCTAAGATTCGTGAAGTAAAATTAACAGTTATGTTATTTTTGAAAGATCATATCCCTTTAAGATCATATCATCATAAATGCTAGTAATGGGTTAGTTCGACAATCATATCATATAAAAATTAAGCACAATCATATCATAAATATAGACAACGTAACTATTAATTATCCACTTCCATTAATTAAAAATTTCATTAATTTACCATTAAGTTTTGAGGTTACCATGTAATCATCGAGTCCATACAAAAATCAAAATAAATGTACAATTATATACTAGACATTAGGGTTCCTTCATCCAAATTACATGGAACGACAGACAACAAACACAATAATGGAGATGTGACAAATATTTGTCTCGAAAATTTTAATCCATGGAAAAAAAAACACATTATTAACATTTTCCATTTTAAACTCAAAATTTTCCACTAAACCAATCGATGAACCAGGGAACCCAAAGTTAGCCAGAAACCTCGCACATGTACAACTTTCATACAGCCGTTACGATTGTAATTTCTTCTTCTTCCTGTCCAAGACTAATATGGTTGTGGACGCTGCTCATCATCGAAGTGAGTTCTGTGAGCACAAAACCCATATCAGGTCGCTCGACCTTATCTGGGTGAGCACATCTGAGGGCTATGTTTGAAACAGTGAAGGCTTCTCCTTCAGCAAAGATATCCCACCCATCCTGTTTGAGTTTAGCATCTACAGCTTCTTCGAAACGACTGTTCTCTATCATGTGCCTTACATATCCTGGAATATGGAACTGACTGGAACCTCGTGCTTGATCAACATGCCTCTGCCCTGTTATCATCTCTAACACAACAATTCCAAAGCTATAAACATCATGCTTATAAGAGAGCTTGTTTTCCAGCAGTACTCTGGAGCCCAATAGCCTTTAGTACCTATTATTTTATCAGTTGACCTGTGTGTGCCCTCCCAATCTACATGCCTAGAAAACCCAAAATCAACAAGCTTTGCCTCATTATCATTAGCATTCACCATAATATTCCGAGGCTTGATATCAACATGAATGATTTTATTCTGGTGTAAGAATTCAATTCCCCTGGCTATACCCATTATCATTCTGAAGCTCTGCTTCCAGCTGTAGGTGAACCCTATACAATTTTCTCTCAAATAGTCATCCAGAGTACATCCATCTATATACATGTAGACCAAGTAGGATATATTTGCTTGTATACACCAAGCATACAGCTTGTTTATGTTTACGTGCTCCTTTCCCTGCAGAAGTTCAACTTCATTCTCCACCCATATTTTGGTGTCAGGGGATCTATGTTCTATTTCCTTTATTGCCAAATCTTTACCTTGGAAGGCACCCTTATAAACTCGTGCAAAGCTTCCTTCCCCAACTTGATGAGACTCATGGCAATAGGTTTTTATGTGAACTATTTGATCTGGTGTAAGGTTCGTATAAATTTGTGTAGGCACCAGTTCCTGGTTGGAGGAGAGACCTACATCCATCTCTGCAATTCTTCCTCTTCCTGCAATCCCATTTTCTTGAATTGTGTTATGAGTAGTTGTTGGTATAACAGGTACCATTTGCAGGTTGGAGGATAAACTCGGAAGAACCTGTTGTCGTCCAACTACTCCTTTCCCTTCCACATTTACAGCTGACGAAGGCAGCGGGGAAATAGTTCCTTTATGTTTTGGGTCACGTTTGTACATTAACCTGGTCACGAACTTGTACGCGATGAAGAATTTACATGATAGTATAACTGCAACAGAGGAAAATAAAAATAATAAACTAACATTATTGACAAATGCTTCTATAATTCCTTCAAACAATAGTTGTTTGCTTCTGGAAAACAATTTAGATTAGTAACAGTAGTTTTGATTGGGTTAGTGGTTTCATGTAAATAGTACAGATCCTTCAAAAAACCATTTATCTTAGATTTATAATTCTAAGCAAAGCGTTTATCAATAATTAAAATTAAATAATTTTGTTTGAAGAAATGAATTTAGAAATCTGTGATTACTTACCAATTACTATAAATACAATAATAATATCTACTGTAGATGAATTTCTAGAAGATGAATCTGTAGAAGTATAGGATTGAGAGCTATCCATTGCAGCCTGCTCCGAAACTGATAAAAAATGTGAAAATATCATTAATCTATACAGAAGATTAAAAATATATATGTATTTTTAATTTCTTTAGAAGTTTAAGACTTTACAATCAAAGGCTCAACAATTTCAAACTAGTTGTTCTAAACCTTCCAAAACTTAATATTTATAAACTAGGATAAAGTAACCCATCTTACACCCATATTCTAGTTTGTTATTTCTTTACTTTAAATAAATTAACCTTACAAATTAGACCAATTTCTATGGGTAAAACCCAATAATATAATGCTGTAGAAAGCTTCTAAGACAAGTAAAATACATAGTCTGTTAAATTGATTATCATAGTTACACCAATTTCTGTGTAGGCTAATTCTGAATTATAAAGTTATACAAATCAACTAAGAGAAGTACACATTCCTAATCCAATCACCAAAGTTTCAGCCACTGTAATCAATAGATAAACAAACAAAAATAAAATAAAATTACAGATCTTAAAAATTGCTGAATTGATGGTTTGTACAAGATGAAGTGCAAAAAACATAGGAAAGCACAGTTCAATTTTATCACAAGATTGAATTGCCTAATTTACATACCTTTAAAATATAGATCTGACAGTGTGGCAGAATGAGGACCTTCTTAGTTTGCTTTCTAAAACTGGAAAAAAACTATGTTATAGATAGGCTGCATTTTAACATTGCAAATGGTGTAAATAGAGCATTTTTACGATCCACAAACGTCGATTGCATCCAAGCCAAAAATCTTCCGAATATGTATATCCCTTTTGTTTCTCCGGTATAATCGAAATAATGGAGAGGGCTTGGATGGGACAAAAGCATTACCTTGTTGAAAGAAATTGCGTTGCAATTTCCTTCATTAATATCTACAAACATATAGAGGCAATTCAAAATTAAATATGCTTACTAAGCAATTTATTCTATACGATATATTATTTGTTTTAATAATTGTAATGGTGAAATTGTATAATTATGCTATTTTTTATTTTGATTTGAGTTTATTTTTAATTTAATGTATTAATATGATTATATAGTAATATGCAACACAATTTTTGTATTATGATTTTTCTATATTGTGTATTTTTATTTTCACTTATTTTCATGTATTTAATTTTATCATTGTTCTATTTACACCTATCAAGATATATATTCATCCTTTTATTAATACATATCCAATCCACCTAATCCTTTCCTTGAGATTCTAGATTTCCTATGCTAATTCAACCCTATAATAGACAAGAGTGATCCTACATGACACAAATTTGACCCATATTTCAACCTTTTAAAATTTGAAGTCACTAACACCTACACTTTCTTATAAATCATTGGGAGCCAACTTGTTGAATACTTGTGCAACTATTCCTTATGTCTTAGTTTTCAAAGACATTTATGTAAGCATTTAAAATCAATCAAGGTATCCTAGATCATTCACATTACAAGGAGCATTCATTAATGATGACATTTTATCTTGGAGCACTAAAAGGAATAAAAACATGCATCAAAGTAATCTATAACATGGTGTACCAAGGGGTTGCCTAGGGATAATGTAAACCATTAGAACCCATCAACTGCTTAATAGTACACATGAATACTCATGCAACATATCTATTTAAGCCTCTCTACAAGCATATACCCATCTTAAATAATCATAGATAAAATTTAGTGTTGGTGAACCTCTCCATCTCTATCCTTGATGTGCTTATCATGTTCCTACAATATTTTTTATGGAACCTCTTATTCAAATTAATATTAGAGAAAAATTCTTCTAACTAAGACCTACAATCTAAGGTGATCAAAATTTGATACCAAATCAAAGGAAGAATGTCTAAAATACACTTATTACACTAACACATTAGAGGATCTACCAACAAATTAAATTGATCGTATGTTTACAAAAATAAACACAAAAATATTTATCATAACTTTGTGAATTATTGATGAACTAGTGATGACCTAGAGCAACAATGACAATAGGAGGTTTCAATTTACAAGTGATGGAGATGAAGACAATGAGGGTGATTCAAATGAGCATGAAATGGATGTCAAGTTCATCTTTTTTGGAGATTGATGTAGGAGCATTCAAGGTGTACAACAATCTTGCATCACCCAAAAAATAGTTTTTATTTATTTATTTCTACTTTTTTTTAGTGAATAAGGATTAAAAATAATAGGTTTCTATTTTTAGTAATTTTGCATATGAATGTGTTGGAACTCAATATTCTCCACAAAGCTTTGCATTGGTAAACTACACATTGTGGGAGAATTTCAATCGAACATTAGTTCTAGAATGGTAGATATTAATCATTTAAATTCTAGCATCTTAATATATTTTTTTAGATTGAGATATGAGGCATTAAATGACCCTTTTTCAACTCAAAACATGGCTAAAGGGAATTGCTGGGAATTTTGAGTACTTTAGTTAAAAAAACCAAAGTCAATTAGGTGCTTGAATCATAAGTTATAGCTCTCAAAAGTTGTACTAAAATTGTGTAAAATTTGCCCCTCGGGCACTACAATATTTTTTCAATTCACAACAACTACCAACATAAGCAACTAAAAATATTCCAACTATATTAGCATGTTATATTCAAAGTTCTTCAGTCATCCTCATGACAATAAATCTACATCACCACTTATGTGATTACACTCAAAAGCACTAAGTTCCTATCGCTAAGGTCTTTCCTAAACCTACAACCTAAGTCTTGAGGGTTTGTGATGAACCCGCCTACATATCCCCTCATGGGAAACATAGGCATTGTAGTTCACCCCACAATATTAGAGGGATTTCTTTCTCTCCTCTTGCATGAGATATTTTATCTCACATTTAACCCATGACTAATTAAGTACATATAAGCTATCAACCTAACCAATTATAATATAAGGATAATAAATTTTCCATCAAGTGTTGGGTCCGTACCAAAAATTAGTCTACAAAAATTCACAATAATTACCAAGGACATATCATAACATAATCCAAAAGATCATATACAATGATTTTCATGAGCATACCTCCATATTCACAAGTTGATTTTCTCATATATAGTACAAGTATAGCAATGGCTAGATCATACACCAATCACAAGTAAAAAAGTGACTCAATCATACACAAATCACATGTATAATAGTGACTAGATCATACACAGGTGACAAGTATAATAGTGACTGGATCATACATATATCACAAGTATAACAATGATTGGATCATACAAATATCACAAGTATAACGGTGATTAGCTCATATGTACATCACAAGTAGAATAATTATTATCTGATTAACATATCATAATTACATTAGTGACTAGCTCTAGCATATATAAAAATACACAGTGACAAGCTCCATCATACACCACATAAACATAGTGATGAGCTCCACCATGCATCTCATAAACACAATAACACTAGCTAACTAACCATCACAATGGATAACACATATCCATAATGCATCCTAGATAGAAAGAATATTAGTGCATTATGTGCTACACCACGAGTCCTATCCTTTCCACCAATCTTCTACATTATTGGACAAATGGGAAGAGGATTCGGTGCATCCCATACTACACCATGGGTCCATCCTCAATCCTACAAGGCTAGATATACAAGCTAATAACTGGGAGGGGATTCAATGCATCCCGTACTATACCGTGAGTCCATCCACCATCCCAGAGGTTTCCCCAAGCAATGAATCTACCAAACCCGGCCGATTCCTACTTCAATCACCTATAGGCCACCGATGACAAGTCTGTCTACCCAAGAAGCAGTAGCTCCCGACATATACCACCTTGTGACCTTAGTGGTATTATTAGCTATCTTCTTCACAATCCCGAGTAACACTTGGCATCGCTCGTCACTTGTGTGCTTATTAGTGACATATAGTGAACCATCTCAATACACAGTTAGCCCTAAAATACCATTACCCACATAAATAGGTCCATACCTGTGCAACCTCTACGACCGTATCATAACCACGGTATCCCGCCACCTTCACCTTTGTGAACCAGGTGGATGCTGACTAATCCCTAGAAATAACTTAGACATCAATCATTGGCATGGTCCAATGACTACCTGTCACTATTCAAATATCCTAGATGTTCACTCTTGCGCAGGTCATACATATCATGAATCACAATCTCAATCCATAGATACATGGGCCTATACATAAACACATGGATATGGATTTGAATTACATAGACACATTAGAGATACATCGAATGAAAATGAGATGGACTTTACCCATCATATACATATAATCAACTACCCAATTTAAAGTAGTTAAATCCCTTAATTATCTTTAATAGGAACCTATTATGTATTAAATATATAAGTTATTAAATTCCTTTAACTTGATCATACCCATTCAATACCTATTTTAGCCTCAAACTGAAGCTTACAAAGGAGGAAAGGTCAGACCATGTAGGAAAAATCCCAATACAGGGAGTTATCCCCCCTCTAGACCCTCCCACTACAGGCCTGAGGTTACAAAGACATACCTCGCCCAAGGACCGCCTATGTTTCTGCTTCCAAATGGATCAAAGTCACACGTAGTTCTCCTCACTAGGTCTCTCAAAGGACCTACAAACAAGTTTCCCCATAATCAAGGTTTCATTGATATTTCTCTTCAATTATTAATGCTTATCCATAATTAGGAAAACATAAATAGGTATATAATTTACCCACCCATTATAATTCATAGATTAGCTCAAGAACACCCCAAGGTTCATTTTCACAAGTCCTAATATTCATAGGGGCTAGGCTTATCACTCAACATGAAATTACATTGATTCTCACAAACCCATAGGAAAGTACTTCCATTTGAAATTTACCTATTAGATTCAATATTGAGGTTCTTATACTCAAGAGGTTGATAGATTTCTCCTAAAGGACATCAAATAGAATTTATAAACTTTTTTAAAGTTATAATCATCACCCAAATCCTACATAAGAAGGTCGGCAACACTATATCCATTAGACAATTATATGAAAACATAATCACATTAATATTATTATTAATAATATTCTTGGTCTAGAGTTGGCCTGGGAAGCCAAAGAAAACCCTTTTGTCAAGTGTTTGGATCTACACTCCCTCTTTAGTCATCTGGGAACTCTGGAAAGAGAGGAACCGTAGATTTTTTTTGGATAAATATGAAACCTTAACGAGGCTAGTTAGTAGAATGGACCATAGTATAGAGGAGGTGGTTAGTAATGCTGCATCACAATCTTAGAATTGGCAAAATCCCTTCTCTTTGGGGGATACACTATTGCAAAGAGCTTGGCCTAGAATTCGGCTAAGAGCAGCTACTAGTCAAAATAGGAAGCAAACCAAAAGTTTAGAACGCTCAAAGGTGTTTTGGTGCAAAATGGAAGAGGGCTGGTACAAGGTAAATTTTGATGGCGCAGCTAGTGGTAACCCTGGCCCATCAGGGGTGGGGGCAATAGTGAGGGATCATCTGGGAAACACTATAGCGTTTGCTGCAAGGAAATTGAAACCAGGGATGAATAATGTGGTTGAGGCTAATGCTACATTGCTTGCAGTCAAGCTGGCCAAAAGCTTTGGAGCGAAAAAGCTCCAGCGGGAAGGGGATTCTCTAATCATAATTCAAGCAATTGTGGATTCAGGGGTAAGAGCATGGCATCTGCAAAATATTATAAGAGAAATCACAGGGGAACTGAAAACTTTTGAGAATTTTGTCATAACGCATATAAGGAGAGAGGGAAACAAAGAAGTGGATGCATTGTCTAAATGGGCAGTATCTTTTAAAGAGGAGGAGGTGTTAGTTATTGAAGATCTCAGGAACCTCCAATTTGGGGAAGGAGTAACGGCTAGTTTATGAAGCCGCAAGTGGGAAAGCTCTACATGAAATAAGTGGTCACAGTGGGAAGGGTGAACGTCACTGCAAGACAAGATGGGTACATCTCTGGGGGTTCTGACAGTATGAGTTGGTGGCAATTTAGGAGTAGGGGAAATTATCCTTGGATAGGACAAGAAGTGTGTGAAATGACACAGTTTACCAGGAACATGGGGAAGTGTAAGGGAGGTGCCTAGTTTCAACTAAGACAAGGACAGTATGAGGATGGCGGCGGTGTAGGGGATGACATTGAACTGCACTTCAAGTGAGATGGAATACCACGGCATTAATGGAGTTGTCATCACCGCGCCAGTAATTAAGAAGCGTTTGCAAGTCTTAGCCATTTATCACTTTCTGGTGTTGGGTTTGGAGTGAGTGATAATGGAAAATAATGGAGGCGATGATGGGTTTTTCAACCAGCTTGAAGCAGACGGCCTTTTTCAGCCAACCATCAGTGAAAAGACTGAAGCAACTACTGCTAGTGCCAAATGATGGGGTGGTAAAGGTAGTTTTCAAAACACTAGGGCAGCACTTTCGTGACGCAACACACAGGGGACAACAAAATGCAGACATTTCTTCCATGATTTTCACATGGGCAATGGAGTTAGGGGAAGATCCAAAGGAGACGAAAAGAGTTATGCTCACCCTTTTTCATGAAGACCTTCTAGGCAAGTTTGAGTCTTTCCCGGAGTGGGCAATGCCCAGTGTTGGTTTTGATGTCTCCGAAGGAATTGAGGAGGTTGATGAAGAAACGGAGGATGGGTTAATCCCATTCATAAGGTGGAGCAAATCGACGGATAGAGAAGCTTATAAGCTGAATATCCTTTATGCATGGGAAAACCTAAAAGTGGAGATTTGACGAGCTAAAGAAGAGTGCCGTGGGAAAGCTGCAGAGGTACCAGATATCTACCCGACGAAGAAACGGTCGACGCCAAGAGGTAGCGGGCATGGAATAGAGCAGGAGTGCTAGGAAATGGAAGGAAAGGAAGGAAGGAAACAATTTTTTTTGGGGAAAGATCTTTTTGGGAGTAGGAAATAGCCTGGACAACATCGGTAAAGGCAGTGAAAAGATGTCATAACGAAAGCAAATAGTCGGCCAAGATAATAGGTGAAAGAAGCTTTTTAATTTTGAAGAGCAAAGAAATGGGTAGGAATGATGCAGGATAAGCATATCAGGATGGTGAGGGAGGTCAAGAAACTAGCAGAATGTTGCACGGATGATAGATGCAGGTGGCGACGATGGAGATTAGGATGACAAAATGAAGAATCGATTTGGAGGGAGATGGTAGTTTAGTCTCCTACTATCACATGTTGGAGTTTTTTGGAGCTTTTGTAAACTTATATCTTATATATGTAATCTTTTTAATATTAATAAAATGACTTGTTACCTATCAAAAAAAATAAATTAAAAAAAATTAAAAAATTAATAATAATATTCTTGATCTTCTAAATTCCTTTACCTTATGGCGCAAACCCCACATTCTTATGATAGTCTATTTAATAGACTAGCTAGTTTATTTGTACTTGACATTCAGTCTAAACCTATCCTTAATGGTCATTAGTAAGGTACTAAGAGATTCTACCTAGGATTTATCTTATAACTTGATCTCAACCACATTGTCAAATTAATTGATAATTTCCTTCCAATTGGTATACAATTTATATTTTGGTTCACTTCATCTATATTATCCTTCTTTTGTTCATATGTTATATCAAGGTTCTCATAATCAAGGGGTTGAAAGTCTTCATATAGTCATATTAAACATTTATCCTCAAATCCAAGGTGGATCACGAAGAGTATCAATTTACAACATTAAAAGTATGTTTAGTACAATGAGGTTCTAGTGCCACTAACAAGTCATCATTTCTTAAATTATTATGTAACCATAATCCAATACTTAGATTAGGTAATCAAGTTCCTAGTTCATAATATATAAAGGGGTTTACATAGCTATATTTTTAACCCACCTCATTCCATGTAAAACACTAAGGTAAGAATACGCACCATCTTCCTATTTTTATGATAAAAGTTCAAGCCTTTGGAAAATGTATTAGTTTAATCTTGATGGATTATCTTGTAATATAGAGGTGATTTGGTTTAGGTAGATAGAAAATCGTAAATTTTTAGGTCTATTAATAAACTTTATTTGATATTTATCAAGACCCCACTTCCCTTTTTACTAAGTTGATAGAGTTTAAACTTCTAAATTTTGAGCAATTGCATGTTGCAAATCATAACTTCTCTATATGCATACATTTTTCATACCCTAGTAGGAGTTCCCTCTTGATCACTCTCTCACATAAATATTAACTTATTATTCGGGTCAAAATATCAATTGATTAATTTCTTCCCTTACACTTTCTTTGAGTTATTCACATTTAAAATAATTATAATCAATGATAAACCTCCACATCAAGAAACTTAGCACATTTATCCATCCATTCATAATATGTTAAATCACCAACCAAAAGAATTAACATTGTATTTAACTAACACATTTATTTCTAAAATAAGTTCTTCTTCTTCCATGTTATTGGAATCTTTAATTCTTTAGGTTATCACCCATTTAAATATAAACTATAATAATAACGGATCACACAATTAATATTATAGATAATCTCAATATGCATCACTTATCTAGTTTAGATCAGATGTCTCCTTCATAGTGAGGGCGAGTCTACACGGGCCAACTGGTGAAATCAATCTGTCTTTCCATAATGCTTTAATGGATGCCTGTAACCAAATCCATGCTCTATTTTTTCTTTGGGGGAATAGGCAAATTGAATGCTTTCAATCCTCATAAAATATCGCTTGACACTTATTCAATGCTCCTGTTGCTACTCATTGCCTCTTTAAACATACACCATATGATACCAAAATCTACCCGTTTGTGAATATCTTACAACCATTGTAATCCACCATTCTTTGTATTCTCCTCCTATTGACCTCTGTTTCTTATGTTTCTCTTTTCATCCCAAACATAGACCATCCTCTACATTTTTCCCTTTTGTTTTCACAAAATGCCCTCCTTCATTTCACACGCCCCTGTTTTGGTCCTTTCTATATTCGAAGCTCCGATTTCAATGCAGGTTGTAAGAATATTGGCAACCATTGGGAGAATTTTTCTTTACCCCTACCAATTGTATTTTCTTGAAATCTCTATCACCTTTTCAACAAATCCATTGTGTGCATATCCCTGTTCAATAATCCAGTGCTTCCCGAAAATACACTGAGCCTTAAATTTCTATCATCTTCACTCCTAGTGTTTTCATCCAATTCCCTGCTCGAATTATTCCTTCCCCCCATCATACCTACTTCCATTCTCCTTTTGCAATTTCTTCCTCTTCTACTCGTATTCTACCCTTCCTCACACCTCCTTTTCTCCCGTCTCCTCCAAAATATCATGCAAATTCGTTGAGAAGGGAGGGTTGGGCTGGGCTTAAACATCACACACTAAGCCGTTGTCTAGTGTGTGCTGTTTTATGTGGGGCCCGCTTCAAGTTCCGTTTCTACAGAGCTCCGTTTCGATTCCCAATCCGTTTCGGTTGTTTATAAATATAAGTTACCTACCTTCAAACTTCACGGCGGTGACAGTTTATTTGTATTGTTTTGTAACTATGTCCTACTTATTATATATTATATTTAAACCATTATTTAAATTTGAAAATTTAAATTTATTTTTTAATTACATTTAAATTATTATTTAATAATTATTAATATTAAATATGTTATGCATCACTATATAAATATTAATAACTATTGCTAAATATTTTTCATATTAAATTTATCACATAGAATCTTAATTATTAATCTAAATAATGATATATGATAAACTTAATATGAAAAATATTTAACAATAAGTACTAATATTTATATGGTGATGTATAATATATTTAATATTAATAATTATTATTTATTATTAAATAATTTTTATCATTATTGTATAATGTATTTTTCAATATTATATATTAACAAATATATTAATAATAACATAATACAATCATAAATATATATTTATCATCGATTTTTATATATAATATAATATAATTAAATATTATATTATATGATTATATGATAATAATAATAATAATTCAAACAATATATTAATTATTAATGATAATATATTTGATATTTTATAATAATAATTAATATTAGTTAAATAGTAACAATTATTAATATTAGATGTATTATATATTATTATATAAATATATTAGTAATTAATATTATATTAGTTATTATTAATAATTTAAATATTATACAAATTATATTTATTTATTTAATATTAATGAGAATATATTAATAGTTATATAATTATAAAATATATCATATAATATTAAATATAATTTAAATAATATTAGTTATTAATTAATATTATTAAATAATTATTTAAATATTAAATATAATTACAAAATATGTTTAAATATTTACATTTAAATAATAGTTTAAATACAATATATAATAATTTAAATATCATTAAATATTATTTGAATTGTCATTATATTGAGTGATCAACATTTTCAAGGATGTCTAATGATATTTAATAATTTATCATATAAAATTCTATACTAAATATTAATTATTACATAATAATTTAAATAGTATGTTTCATAATAATTAATATTATATATTACTTATCATTAATAATTAGTATTTTTTAAATAGATTGATTAAATATTAATGATGATATATTATTAATTAAATAATTATTAAATATATTTTATAACATTAAATATAATTTAAATAATATTAATTATTAATTTATATTATTCAATAATTATTAAATAATAATTCAAAAATATGAAATATAGTTACAAAATAATTTTAAATGTAGATTTAAAACACCATATAATAATTAGGGACTGCAGTTAGAAAATAATCTGTGGTGTTGAAAAGCGAGGAAGGAGGGACCCAGGAGAAACAGGATTTGAGGCTGACGAAAATAAGGTTTGGAAGCGGGCCCCACATATGACATCACACAGTAGTCAACGACTTAGTGTGTGATGTTTAAGCCCAGCTGGGAGGGTCGTGGTGGTTTTTAATGTCTATCAAGTGCCTCTTTCCCACATAGCTTGAAGTCATTGCTACCAAAATAAGGGATGCCATACCTATTAATTACACATCCCTTCTTTCCAGCTACACCATTCTTATTCAGTAGTGTTTGTCTCCCGCATTTATTTCACTATCCTCCTTGGCTTGTCCCTTCACATGAATGATCGAGGGAAATAATGGGGGTGCCATGCCCCATTAAATCAGTACTCTATCTCACACTCACTTCTTTCCTTATTTTATTATTTTTTTCACCTAGATTTTCCACCATGGATGTCACTGGTGAGGGATGTGACATTCTTCCCCCCTTGGGATAAGCCATCCCAGCTTATCAAAGGGTTGCATTGGTTAATTTATTCAAAATCCTGGGGTCACTAGCTAAGTTAAATTCTTTTGAAACCCTTATTCTTGCCTCCCAAGTGGTTTCATTTTCTCTAATTTAGACCAATTTGCAATATTTTTTATAAGATTTTAGAGGGTGCATACTATAAATATACCCTCAATTAAGCTTTTTCATTATTTCAATCTTCCATTTTGAATTTACTGGTTGATATTTCTTGAGAGTGGTCAATTTTGTACCAATGAGCACACATATTTACTTTTTAACCTTAGTAAGGTATAAAAGTACCATGCATCAATTACCACTCTTGGTATTCAAATACACGCCCTACTTAAAAATACCTTTAAATATGTTATGACAATTTCCATGTAACAAGGTGTGAAATCCCATCTAATAATAATTTTATGGGAATCAATAGATACCACAACCTTCCATTGTGCACTCTGATTTTTACAATTCATATATCAAAATTCCCTTTTGTACCCATCTATGTTTCATTTTCGTTAGGTCTAGTCATCTATTCTTAGGAGTTGAATAGTACATTTAACATATTTAAAACAAAACCATACATATTAAGTGACCAACTTAGTTATGGTTGGTTGGTAGTGTAGGATAACATACTTTGTCTAGAGTCAAGTGAGCTTGAACCTGGTTGCTTTGATACCAATGTAAAATTTGCCTCTTGGGCACTACAATTTTTTTTCAATTCACAACAACTACCAACATAACCAACTAAAAAATATTCCAAATAGATTAGTGCATTATATTCAAAAGTCCTCCAATCATCCTCATGACAATAAATCTACCTCACCACTTATATGATTATACTCAAAAGCGCTAAGCTCCTACGACTAAGGTCTTTCCTAGACCTACAACCTAAGCCTCGAGGCTTCGTGATGACCTTGCCTATGTATCCCCTCATGGGAATTAGAGGCATTGTAGTTTTCCCCACAATATTAGAGGGAATTATTTTTATCCTCTTGCACGAGATCTATGATCTCACATTTAACCCATGACTATTATTTAAGTACATGTAAGCTATCAACTTAATCAATTATAATATAAGGATAATAACTTTTCCATCAAGTGTTGGGTTCATACCAAACATTAGTATACAAACATTCATAATAATCACCAAGGGCATATCATAACATAATCCAAAAGATCATATACAATAATTGTCATGAGCATACCTCCATATTCACAAGATGATTAGCTCATTCATAGTACAAGCATAACAGTTGCTAGATCATACAACATTCACACGTGCAACAGTGACTAGATCATACACAAATCACAAGTATAATGGTGATTAGATCCTACATAGATCACAAGTATAATGGTGAATCAATCATACACAAATCACAAGTATAATAGTGATTGGATCATACACAAGGTATAATAGTGACTGGACCATACACAAATCATAATTATAACAGTGACTGCATTATACATAGATCACAAGTATAACAATGATTGGATCATGTACACAAATAACAAGTATAATAGTGATTAGCTCATATGTACATCACAAGAACAATAATTATTATCTCATTCACCTATCAAAATTACATTGGTGACTAGGTCCAGCATATATCACAAATATGTTGTCACAAGCTCCATCAAACACCACATAAACATAGTGATGAGCTCCACCATACATCACATAAGAACAATAACACTAGCTGACTAACCATCACAATGGCTAACACATTACCATAATGCATCCCAAATAGAAAGAATATCAATGCATTATGCACTATACTACAAGTCCTATCTTTTCCACCAATCTTCTACACCATTGGAAAAATGGGAAGAGGATTCGGTGCACCCATACTAAGTCACGAGTCCATCCTCAACCCCACAAGGCTAGGTATATAGTCTAACAACTAGGAGGGGATTCATTGTATCCCATACTATACTGCGGGTGCATCCACCATCCCAAGGGTTTCCCCAAGCAGTGAACGTACCAAACCTAGTGGATTCTAACTTCAACCACCTAAAGGCCACTGATGACAAGTCTTTCCATCTAGCAAGAAGTAGCTCCCAACATATACCACCTTGTGATATTAGTGGTATTATCAACTATCTTCTTCACAATCCAGGGTAATAGTTAACATTGTTCACTTTCATGTTGAACAGTGATAGCCAATGAACCCTCTCAATACATGATTAGCCCTAGATTACCATTACCCACATGGATGGGTCCCTACTGATGTAACCACTATGGCTGTATCATAACTAGGGTAGCCCTCTACCTACACCTCTGTGAACCGGGTGAATGCTGAATAATCCCTAACAACAACCCAGACATCGGTCATTGGCACAGTCCAATGACTGCTTGTCACTACTCAAATATCTCGAAGGTTCACTCTTCGGTGGGTCATACATAACATGAACCACAATCTCAATCCATAGATACATGAGCCTATACATAAACACATAGATATGGAGTTGAATTACATAGACACATAAGAGATACATGGAACCACCATGATATGGAATTTACCTATCATATAAGTATAATCAACTACCAAATATAAAGAAGTTAAATCCCTCACTTCATTATTTTTAATAGAAACCTACTATGTATTAAATATATAATTTATTAAATTCCCTGAGCTTGATCATACCCATTTTAGCCTTAAACTAAAGCTTGTAGAGGAGAAATGTTTAACCATGTAGGAACAATCCCAACATCTGAGATTTATCCCCCCCAAACGCTCCCCCTATGGACTTGAGGTCATAGGGACATAATTCACCCAAGGACCACCTACATTTCTACTTCCAAACAGATCAAATTCACACACAGTTATCCTCACAAGGTCTCTCAAAGGATCTACACACAAGTTTTCCCATAATCAAGGTTTCATTGATATTTCTCTTCGATTATTAATGCTTATCAACAATTAGGAAAACATAAATTGGTATATAATTTACCCACCCATTATAATTCATAGACTAGCTCAAGAACATCCCAAGGTTCATTTTAACAGGTCTTAATCTTCATAGGTGCTAGGCTTACCACTCAATGTGAAAAATTAGGGTATGTGTAGGATCATCATGGAAAAAATAAGCTCTTAAGTGGCGAAGAAAATTCAGAAATCAGAGGTAGGCAACTTGACGTAAAAATTTGAATAAGTTATCTATATTATTTAAAAAATATGTAAGAATAAAATATTTAGCAAATCAAATGTAGTTTCTAAACTACTAGGTTTATTTTTTTTTAAATCTATTTGGTGAAAATTTGAAATTTCAATGCAGTAGTACTTAAGTTTCAGGGAAAAAGAAGTAGATGTCTCTCTGACCACCCTAACCACAATAAAATGATAATATTTTTTTACAATATTTTTGATATAAGTAGAGGACTCATGTCCCAATGTGATGCATATTTTTTTATAATTTTTTTTCAATTAAATAATTAATTCTGAACTTTTATTACAACTTTTAAAAAATATAAAAGCTCGTGTCTTTGACCACATTAAAACTTCATGAAATTTAATATATCTATATTTTAATCCTATAGTTTGTGAAGCATAGAATGTGACATATGTTTTGGATTCAAAAAATATGATACCGTTTGAATCCTATAGATTTTTTTTAATCAGTCTATCAATCAAGAATTTAGTCATAATTCAAATAGAAAATGAATAAAAATTATTTATTAAATTCAAAGTAAAACATAATTTATATTGGTGGAAAGCTGGGAATCTCCTTTAAAAGTCCTTTTCATTTCATCAATTTCGGGTAAAAAAAAAGTCATCATCCACATGGGCCGTCATATCACTTACATATTGCAACTTTTTGGCCCATCATGATCCTACACATACCTGTTACCTTGATTCTCACAAACCCATAGGAAATAACTTCCATTTGAAATTTACCTATTAGATTCAATATTAAGGTTCTTGTACTCAAGGGGTCGATAGATTTCTTTTGAAGGACAACCAATAGTATTTATAAACTTTTTTCAAGTTATAACCATCACCTAAATCCTACTTAATAAGGATGGAAACACTATATCCATTAGACAATTATATGAAAAAATACTCATTAATAGTATTATTAATAATATTCTTGGTCTTCTAAATTAGCTTACCTTATGGAACAAACCCCACATTCTTATGATAGTTTATTTAATAGACTATTTGTACTTGACATTCATTCTAAACCCATCCTTAATGGTCATTAGTAAGGTATTAAAATATTCTACCTAGGAGTTATCTCATAACTCGATCCCAACCATATTGTCAAATTAATTGATAGTTTCCTTCCAATTGGTATACAATTTATAATGTGGTTCACTACATCTATAGTATCCTTCTTTCATTCAAATGTTATATCAAGGCGACCATAAGTAAGGGGTTGAAAGCCTTCATGTAGTCATATTGAACATTTATCCTCAAATCTAAGGTGGGTCACCAAGAGTATCAATTTGCCATATTATAATTATCTTTAGTACAATGGGGTTCTAGTGCCACTAACAAGTCATCATTTCTTAAGTTATTATGCAACCATAATCCAATACTTAGATTAGGTAATCAAGTTCCTAGTTCGTATTATATAAAGGGGTTTTCATAGCTATATTTTTAACCCACCTCATTCCATGTAAAGCACTAAGGTTAAAATACACCCCCATCTTCCTCTTTTTATGATAAAAGTTCAAGCCTTTGGAAAATGCATTAGTTTAATCTTAAGAGATTATCCTGTAAAAAGAGTTGATTTAGTTTAAGTAGATAGAAAATCCTAAATTCTTAGGTCTATTAATAAACTTCATTTGATATCTATGAAAACCCCACTTCCCTTTTTATTGAGTTGATAGGGTTTAAACTTCTAAATTTTGAGCAATTTCATGTTGCAAATCATAACTTCTCTATATGCATACACTTTTTATAGTAGGAGTACCCATTTTATCACTCTCTCACATAAACATTAACTTATTATTCAGGTCAAAATATCTATTGGTTAATTTATGCCCTTATACATTATTTGAGTTCCTCACATTTAAAATAATTATAATCAATGATAAACCTCCACATCAAGAAACTTAGCACATTTATCCATCCATTCATAATATGTTAAATCACCAACCAAAAGCATTAAAAATTTATAATTAACACATTCATTTCTAAAATAAGTGCTTCTTCTTCCATGTTATTGGAATATTTAATTATTTAAATTATCACCCATTTCAATATAAACTATAATAATAATGGATCACATGATTAATATTATAGATAATCTCAATATGCATAACTTATTTGGTTTGGATTAGATGTGTCCTTCATAGTGAGGGGGAGTCTACACAAGCTGACTAGTGAAAATAGTACAACTTTCCATAATGTTTTAATGGATGCCTATAACTTGGGTCATGCTCTCTTTTTTCTTTTGGGGGCATATGCAAAGTGAATGCTTGCAATTGTGGTAAAATTTCACTTGACACCTATTTGATGCTCCTACTGCTACTCATTACCTATCTAAACTCACGCTATATGTTACCAAAATCTACCCATTTGTGAATATCCTACAACCATTGAAATCATTCATTCTTTGCATTCTCCTCCTATTGACCTCTATTTCTTATGTTCCTCTTTTGATCCCAAACATAGTCCATCCTTTTTATTTTTCCCTCTTGTTTTCAAAAAATGCCCTCTTTCAATTCAGACACCCTTGTTTTGGTCCTTTGCATATTCAAAGCTCCGATTTCAATGCAGGTTGTAAGAATATTGGCAACAATTGGGAGAATTTACCTTCACCCCTACTAAATGCATTTGCTTGAAATCTTTATTTCCTTTTCAACAAATCGATTTTGTGCATATCCCTATGTTGACTAAGGATATTAGTATGGGTCGATTACGCTTGATCCATGAAGAATCGAAGCATAACACAACCACTAATACTCAATCTTAAACAAGATCATTCAAACAAAAGTTAAACTAAACATTATGAACTATGAAAGAATTTGAAATCTACTCTAACCCATTTAAAACTTATCCCATTTAGGAATTGGTGTCATGCTGATGTGGAACAACAACCCTTTCCCAATCCCATGATCAGTGAGCTTGTTTTAACCGATTTTATTGAAGAGATTCAATGAAACCGTTGTGATATGTAGATGAAAACATGATTTATGCTAAATTGAGCATGATGCAAGAGTTAATCTACCATTATTTTATGCGAAAAGATGTAGATATGCAATTGCTAATAATATCTAAATGAGATTAAGCTTAAAGATTCAAACCTTGGTTATCTATTTAGCTAAATGGATGCATGGAAGCCATTAATGGAAGCTAAGCTATTATGCAACTAAAAAAACAATAAAATATGCTTAATGTGAGTTAAAAAAAGAGTGCGAGTGTGAGTGATTTCAACAAAATAAGTTTGCAAATTGAAAGATGGATCCATTTGTCTCCAAATAGTGACCTATTCATACGAAAGAAAATGAGAGATGAAGGGTTAAGATTGAAAAATCTAATCAATGGTCAAGGATGAAGGAAATTGGAGGCATGGATCATGGATTCTCATCAATGGGTGAGAATGCAAGATGAGATTTAATCAAGGGTTATCATTCCTTCCAAACAAGTACACTTTTGACTTGCACAAGAGGTCAAACGTTAACTTGCACAAGAAGTCACAAGTTAACCCACATTTGAAGTTAAGTGAGAATATTCCCTTTCTTAAATGATTGGAGGAGAGATAATATTATTTGGAATGTTCTCATGGATGAGAAAAAAAGGTTATTTAGTTAATTAAAACAAAATTAAATTGTGCAAAGGAGGAATATTCTTTGGAATATTTCTTTACAAGTGGGAGGAATTGGATTAATTAAATAATTGCTAATTAAAAAAGGTTTTAATCATGAAATTATGGGATTAGAAGAATTAAATGATATTCATTAGATTAAATGATTTAATGAATGAGGAAAAGGTGAAATGAAATTTAATTACATAACTTAGGGTTGTTTAATTAAATAAGAAGACATGGAATTAAATTAAATAGTTCAATTGATTTATTTAATATAACAAGACGAAGTGTTAGCATGCAAAGGGGTGAATTAATCTGATTAAATTAATGAGGTTAATAGATGTAAATGAGGCAATTAATTAAATAGCTAGAATAATTTAATAAATTAAGCGAAAATATGATGGGTTTCAAGATGAAATGATGTTAGTATACCTGATTCAAGTGTATGATATCATTCAAGACATTTTTCAGTGTCTAAATTTTGCCTCTTTGAAATGAGGTACCTGCTACTTTGGTTCAAAGACTAATGCTCTTCGGATTAAGAGCTACTAATTAAATTAAAAAAATGATTTTTAGATGCCCCAGTGAAAGGATTAGGCTAATTCCCTACCCCATCAAGAAATCGAGTGGAAATTTTGAATTTTGGGTTGATTTCTCGTCAAAGGTGAAGAGTTGCCCCAAGGGTCCAAAAAGGCTCTGGGATGCAAGAATTATGCAAAAAATGCAAAAAACAATGCAAAATAATGTTTCGATTGGAAAAATTGGTGAAAATGATGATAAACTTTAGCTTGAAGGTTAAATTAAGGCAAAAAAACCTAATTTTGATGTGTAAATAAGCCAAGAAGGGTGACTTTAAATTCATTTGTGCATTCACACCTTAAAGATACTTACTTTTTTGAGCTCTGACCCTCTGACAAGATGGCATGACATGTGCTCCCACGATAAATTTCTGACTGAGTTCGAGAGTACTAGAGGCTTCTAGGTGTAGGACCACCGATATATGATCCAAAAGTTAATTTGAAATTTGACTTTTTGATGCATTTATTGCATTTTGAAATTTAAACTTTGGTGGCATTGTTATATAGCGAAGCTAATTTGAGAATCAACGACACTAAATTGAATTTTAGTGATGTAGTTCATAATTTAGAAATAGGGTTTCCAATTTTAAATTGCAAAGCATATGTTTATGGTGACACATTTCTTGATTTGAAAATTAGGGTTAGGTTTTCCAAAGTTTAAATCATGATGTATATATTTCTAGCGATGTGATTTGTGATTTGCAATTTGAATTCCTTTGGGCACTACAATTTAGAATTTAAAATATAGCGACACTATTGTCATTTTGGAGCTAAAAATTCCAAACTGAGTTAAATTGTTTCAAATTTTGACATCGAGCGCTTCATGGGTGTAAGAGGCGATCCCACCTTTGATGTCCCACAAGCACTGACCCACAATTTTGGAGAGACTTGGTGATTTATCAAAGTTGCACTAGGAGCACCTAAGAGAGATTGGCCTATGGTACATTACGTACATGTCCATTATTTGGACGCATTTGGCTATGATGACCGCATTGTGTGAGTGACGACATAGTGAGACTTCATCGTTCCACCTTCCTATAGGCATGGCGATAGTGACCTTAGAGGATTTATGGTGGATACTATGTTTGTCGATACATGGCAAGTGCGTGATCTACAATGTCAATGTTGATTATGATGCCTGTCGTGAGGTGATGGAGATTGAGGACATCATTCTAGTCACTTCATAGATCAAACTTGAGATGTATAGAGGTTGAGTGCCCACTTTTAGATTGATAATTGAATCCATCATTTATGGTTTTCTCATCCCAGACTGATGAAGCAGAGGATTCAGCCCGAAATGGGGCTTGGAATGGCACCAAATTCTCTACAAGAGGAAACTTTTTTCATGGGGGATGGCGATGTTGGCCTCATTGTATCATGATATGTGTGAATTTTTTCACTATGATGGGTGAGCTATCAAAATAGGGGTTACCATGCTACACATTTGGGCTTGGGAGGACATCACTCTATTTTGATCGATCATTCAGATGGCTGATGGAGAGCCAAATGATTAAGTGGTGTGGCAATACAAAGGTGCCATCACCTTACAGAACACTGCATAGCTTGGGATTCTATACTGGTGTTGGGTTCTCGATGATATGATAGTAGTTAGATGGCAGTCATGGCTTCAGATTCCAGCATGGTATGACAATGTTCAATAGCTCTTCTTTGCTATAGACTCGGTATATGCAAGGTTGGGAGCACACCATTATTGAGAGATACCTTCTACATAAGGTGGCTAGGTAGTTTACAAAGAAATAAGATAGTCCAAATGATGTATATAAATCCATCTTCTCCAGATCAGCTCGAGAGGCACCCATGTGTGGAGACCCACGATTGTAGATGATGAGGTGGTTGAGGGATTTCAGTAGTTGGTTTCTCATCCATGGGCATATGATCAGAGATAGGTTGATGCTCAGATGATTCCTGCATATGATGCATGGTTTACACCTCCTCACCAGTTGACAAATCTAGTAGGTGCTCCTCCATGAGGGAGATAGAGAGGGAGGGGAGTGAGCCAAGGAAGAGACGGGGGATAGGATGGCCAGGATGGGAAGATTCCAGGGGCACCACTAGTGGGTCAATAGCCTACACAAAAACCTCCTATTTAGTAGTAGCTAGTTCAGTAGTAGCCAGTTTAGCCACCACAACCGAGGCCAGATCCTTGAGATGTATAGATTCAACAACTGCAACAACAAGTTCATATTATTACAGGTGAATGAGATCAGGCCCGAAAATAGATTTTGGCTATTACTGTCGAGAGGGATCATACATGGTCATAGGTGTAGCTTACCATGATATATTAGGACCATGAGAAGAAGCTCAGATAGGCTATAGAGATGCAGTTAGCACAGGAGGTCAGGTACTACAAGTAGCTCAAGATGATGACAACTGCATCATAGGGGCAAACGGTCTCTGTGAGATTATATAGAGAGGTTGTGATTGAGGCAGCCTACTATAAGATGCATTATCACATAGATGTCCCTATGGCTCTTAGATAACCAGATTATTCCTATAGGACCGGGGCACACACTAGAGTAGAGGATTAGCTAGAGAGACAAGTTGGAGAGGGTAGCATCCATCAGGGCTAGCTTGATTTGTACAAACACTTTTTTGATTTATTGTCCGATTCTTTACACAAATATACATTCATGTGCTCTTTTTTGATAGCCTCGTGGATATTGTATTTATGATTGATATACATACACTGATTCAGATACTGTACCATGACATTCATTTTTTGATATATATGATAAAAATTCAATATTATGTGTTCATCTTATTTCACGCTTATGAATGTATGGATGCATATGATGTGAAATGTGACATGCTTATATGTTATCATGTATGGATGCCTATGCAATATGCGATGATATGCTATGGATGGATGCAATTTTATATTCTTTTTCATTTTCTTTTCTTGATATGTTATGTGATTGATGATTATGATATGCATATGTTATGCTATGATCATTTATGCAAACATCATGGATGCATTTATGTTTTGTGTGTTTTCTTATGTAGTTTTATTATGATGAGATGTATGCATATGGATGTATGGATGGATAATGTAGATGTTAATACTTTATGATATGACAATGTGATGCATTTTTATGATATGTGATGCAATGATTTAAGGTGCTTAGAATAACAAATCTATATTATTCATCACAACTTAAATGATAATGATGATGCGGGATGTATGACGTGATATTCTATGATTATGCTGATGATTTGTGCATGTAGGATGGATGCATCGATGAAATTTTCATTTACTGTCATGATACCTGTAACATAGAATAAAATTTGGATAATGAATCTGCAACTAGAATAAACGATGTTAATCCTAATCTAAATCAAACAACAAAGAATGAATAAGAAAACATAAAATAACTAAACAAATTAATTGGAAAGATCTCACTGAATATGCGTTCACTCCTTTGAATTATCTCGATTGCTCTTCTCCATTTTATTGTTTCAGTATTCTTGCCCTCAGATTTTTAGTATTGATGCAAGCATAACCGTGTTGAATGTCAAAGAAAAATATCGAAGATAAGTTTCCTCTCAAAAGTGTATGATTTTAGGAGGAGGAATAATGATAATGAGAAGCCATTTTATAGATTTTTGGTTTTTGAATGATCGGCTCAGATTGAAAGAGAGATCGACAAAAGAGATTGATGAATGTCATGCAATGTGAGTTCTGTGTCAGATAGAATGTGAGTTAGAAAATGAGTCAGAAAAGACTGTAGGATAAAGACTAAGTTAGAACGATAACTTAATCTCGAATTAAGAATCTTCAAAAATAGAAGAAATAGACTTTGTATGTCAAAGAAAAAGTTACAACTCGAAGATGAATTCAAATGAATACATGCATGAGTTAGAACTAGTTAATCGGCTAGTTGTGATAGAGAGTCCTCTCACAGAGACAATCAGGTGTTAAACCCAAGAGATATCTGGAGAACTAAAAATAGATCTCGAGTTAGAAGGTGAGTGAATAATTAGTCAACTGAATGATAGAAGAATGTGATATGAATGATTAATAAATGAATCAAATGTTAATTTAATTCAACATTCAAAAATGAAATGAATTTAATTAAATAAATAAAGATAATTTATTTAATTTGACTGTTGTAAAGGTGGAATAAATTGAATAATTAAATAATAAAAATTTAATTAAGAAGGAAGTATGATAAAGGGGTAATTAAATAATAAATTATTTAATTGATAGATAAAGAGGGTTTAATTAAATAATACATATTTCATTTAGAAGAAGAATTAATTAGTTAGCGACATAATTAAACAAATATGATTAATTTAATTAATCAAGTTGAATAAAGGGTCATAATGAATTAATGAATTATTTAAAAAGAGGTATTTAATTAACAGAGGAAATATGTGTTAGAAAGGGTAATTAAATAATAAAAAATATTTAATCATGACCATGGATAATAGAAAATTATGTCAAAAGTGGTGTTCGCAGGCCTAGACCAATTTTCAGCATCTATAGTTTGCCTCTCTTTGATACAATGTTGTTATGGTGTTGTGTCAAAGAAAATATGCCCTGATCATGCCCCAACATGAAACATGTTAGGGTATGCCCCCTCGAGAAAATTGACGAATCTTTGAAAGTGTAAAAAAAAATTAGAAAATATTCCCGATAAGTCAATTTGATGTCCATAAATGTTATGGAGTTGATGGAATTGAATTTGGAGATGATACACATGAGTACAAGTCAGTAGAAGTTGAAAGGTTAAGCGGCCAATAGACTAGGTCAGATGAAATTCCAGCCAAACCCTAGCTATAAATAAGAATGAGGTTGAAAACCAATTCATTTGCACCTGGAGGAGTTTTGAAAAACTAAGAATTTGCTCTAACTAGCGAACAAAGATGGCACCCATTCCCTATGCTGCGCATCGAGGATATCGAACCTAAACCTTCAGATAGCTAGCCAATGCAGGACCACTGGTATGTACCCGAGAATGAACTCTTGAAAGTTATTTTTGCATGTATTTTTTATGCCTTTAAAATTTAATTAGCATATGCAGTCTTTCGGGATCGACGCATATGCCATCGTATTCACCGCATTTGACTGCGAAATGATGCATGTGCCAAAACACGCCCAGGCTAGGTTAGGAATTTTAGGGAATAAATGCACTTGCATTATAATGTACCACATATGTATATATGAAACACATCTTCATTAGGAATAAACACATGTAGGGTAGTGAATCACATGTGCATTAGTGAAACACATATGCATCAGGTAGACAGGATTAGAAAATGCACCACATTTGGTTTATTTCACTGCATTTGTAGTGGGTAGAAATGGTTGTGGTAATGTGCAAAACATATGTAATATGCAACACAAATGATTTTTTGTTCAATGCATTTTTCAGAATGCACCGCATCTGTTAAAGTGAGCCGCATTTGGCTGGTAAAATTTTTTGAATTTTTTTTCTAAGGAAAAAAGTTTGAAAATATTGACATTGTGGTTGAAATGTAGGTTGTATTAGATCCTATATATACGCAGGAGACACATCCTGACACATTCGATCTGAGAGATCGTTTGAGTAGTGTAGAGATACGACTCTTGTGGAGACTTGGTCTATGTCACTATCTTTCAATGCCCACTATTCGGGTGAACAAGGGGATGCTTATTGCATTGTGCGAGTGATCGTACTCCAAGACATTTTAATTTTGTATGCTGACTAGGGAGGTGACTGTCACAATGGAGAATGTGTACAGGATACTTAGACTACCTATCAGAAGAGATCGGGTGATGTACGATACCTAGCATGGATTCATTGAGCTAGCGAAATTTATCAGGTTGACGATATCAGTAGGCTCGACATTGACCACTATGAGATCAGATGGCTAGTGTTGGCGAATAGATATGAGAAGATTGACTGCATACTATGTACACTTATAGGTGGGATAGTATTACCAGATTGACGGGGTCATGGTTTTCCAGTTGGTGGGGAGAGATGCTTGTGGGGATGTTAGAGAGAGAGACCATGTATGCCTGGGGTCCATGTCTATTAGGGATGTTGTATTTTCACTTACATGATATTGCATATAGAGACGCACAGTCACTGAGTTGTGGGACCACTCTATTGATGGTTTGGGCCTAGGAGAGGATAGTTGTTTTTCATCCTCCGGTTACTCTAGAGCGATGGGAGAGATCTCTGTATGTTTTCTGGTACACGAGATACATCACTCAAAGCCATGTGGGAGACATTGGATATTGGAGACATATGCTTGACATTCTAGACTAGTTCATGTGGAGACCATACATGGATTTTGAGGACTGGTCTGATGAGGATAGACATTTTCTATTTTGCAGACAAACACATTATCTAATTGGGAGGAATGTTTCGAGTGTGCACATCATAGAGCAACACTTTCCAAATAGAGTTTTGAGATAGTTCGGCAAGGTTCAGGATGAGCCGCAGAGTAGAGCAGAGTTTGCTCGTTCATCTAGAGAGGTTCCATATTGGGGGCCCATGATTCCAGTAGCTACTGTAGAGGCAAAGATACAGGCTTTACAACCAATAGAGTGGGGTTGGAGAGATGGAGCAGTAGATCCAGGGACTACAACTGTGTATGACACATGGTGGGAAAAACATCGTCCTATTCCTTACATAGATCTGGACCAGCTGACACCAGTTGAGAGATGAGGCACAGGACCGAGAGGACGGTAGAGAGGTGGAGGTGCTAGAGTTGGTAGAGTTGGAGGGAGGGGTGATGATGGTAGAGGCGGTAGGTGAGGACGGAGAGGATAAAGAGGGGGTCGGGTAGGTGGACTTTCACCTATCCGAAAGGTAGTGGTAGAGGATGTACCGATGTTGGACATCAAAGGTGGAGCTGATGTAAAGGGTAGAGATGAGCATGCTGTCGAGGAGGCAGTTGTAGAGGATTGAGCCGATGTGGATATTGGAGGAGAGGATGTCACAGAGGATGTGGATATGGATATGGATATAGACCCTCTAGGTATTCTGGCAGGATATGGGGAGGATGATGTTGAGGAGGAGGCACCCATGGAGGAGCAGGAGAGAGAGATCAGAGATCAGATTATGGAGGGGAGATGGGAGGATGATGCCCCTAGGGATGGTCATAGGGAGGCCTTGGAGGAGAGACTGAGACTAATGACAATAGAGTTTGATGCCATGAGGATAAAGAGAGTCAGTGCTCATCCAGAGTTGGATGCTATGTAGATAGATAGAGACAGTGCCCATATGGAGAGGGATAGTGCTCGTATGGAGAGGGACAATACACTCATGGAGAGGGATCAGGCCATAGCCCAACGACAGGAGATAGAGCAGCAGTTTACAGAGGTCAGATGCCTTTGCAGTGGCACTTCATTTGATAGTATGGTACGCGAGCTAGTTAGATCAGTAGAGAGAGCTACTTATTATAGGGATTTATATGAGTCAGTAGTACCAACAAAGAGATGAGCTCCTAGCTTTTCAGAGGTTCGCAGCCAGAGATCACAGAGTAGGAGTCATACCAAGACACAAAGTATAGAGGATGTGGTAGGACCACTGAGGGAAGGTCCATATGAGAGGCCTTCCACCTCACAGAGAGCACCTTTCAAGGCTTTTCTCACCACCTTCACCATGTGACAGTAGTGGTAGTGGGACATGTTGATACTGTTATATATGTAGACACTATATTTTCATCAAAGAGCTTGCGAGCTCATTTTATTTATGAATACACTCAGATATTGTATTGTGACACATTATTTTGAGTGATATATATATATGATTTTGGTGGCTTCTATATGATATGCAATTCTATTTTATGGATAATCTATTATTTCTACATGATTATGTTTCCTAGATGATGTATGTACATGTGTTATGAATGAATGTTTCTACATGTTATGAGTTATGCATTTTATGATGATTCTATTTGAGAATGGATGTAATTCTCTATATGATGCTTAGTTATATGTGATGGTGATATGTACATGCAATGTTTACATTATGTATCTTATGATGATGAAATGCCTATTATGTCATGATTTCGTAGATATGTAATGAAGATGTTAATGTTATAATATGTAAAATGCAATGTAACTATATGAAATGCTTATAGAATGTATGCATATGCAAATGTTTTAATGTTTTTGTGTTGTGTCACAAGACTTTATCATTATGTCGAAGAAGAGAAATGTTAGCACGAATGAATTCAGAATGTTAGTAAGAAATAATGAAGGTTGATTGATTGAGAAAAACATATAATCTTCGATATATTGCCAAATATTCTATGCTTCCTTGTTATCATCATTGGGTGGGACATGACACAAATAGATAGTACACACCATGATATGAGATAGACCATAGTGTACAAAGTCATCCATTTGTGAAAAATAGATAGTCGCAGACAAGGAGTGTCTTAACTCATACTAAGGATAGAATTGCCCCAGTTAGGCTCGAACTTTCCTGGCTTTTCCCATTCAGCTTGATTCTTGGGATTCTCCATTAAAACCAGGTCACCAATGTCAAAGTGTCTATTGAGAAATTTTCTATTATAGCTACGATGAAGATGATTATGATATGCTTGCAAATGGTCTAGTGCTTTCTTTCTTCGTTCATCCAGTAATTCTAGCTCTTGTAACCTAGATACATGGTATTCTTCATCATCAATGTGACCCTTCAAGGATACCCTTAGGGAAGGTATTCCAACCTTAATAGGTAAGATAGCTTTGGATCCGAATACTAGGGAATATGGAGTGGCGCCAGTGGGAGTATAGATGCTTGTGCGGTAATCCCATAAGGTAGGATTAAGTTGTAGGTGCCAATCATGACCAGCAACATTGATAGTCTTCTTTAGGATTCTAACAATGGTTTTAGTAGATGCATCGGCTTGGCCATTACCTTGTGGGTAATATGGGGTGGAGAAATGATGTTTGATATGGAACTCTTCACATAAATGGTATACTTCTTGGTTCTTGAATGGGAGGCCATTGTCTGTGATTATGGATTGGGGTACACCATAGCAACAAATGATATAGTTTAGGATAAACTTAGATATTTGTGTGTCGGTGATGTAGGTCATGGGAATAGCTTCGATCCATTTGGTGAAGTATTCGGTGGTGGTTATGATGAATTTATGGCCGTTGGATGATGGAGGATGTATCTTACCTGTGAGGTTCAGTCCCCATTGGGAAAAGGGCCATGGTGATGTAATCAGATGAAGCTCCTGTGTTGGTGCTCTTATCAAATCTCCATGTATCGTACATTGTCTACATTTCTTTACAAAGATATATGAGTATTTCTCCATTATAGGCCAATAATAACCTAGTCTCATAATCTTATGGGCTAAAGTAGGACCACTCGAATAGGATCCGCAAATACCCTCGTGCACCACTCACAAAGTTGTTTGTGCTTCTTTAGCATCGAGACATCTCATTAGGGCATTATCTAAGGTACATCTATATAGGGTATCTCCGATGATGCTGTACTTAGTTGACTTATAGATGAAGGTTCGATGTTGGTTATTTGATAGGTCTAGAGGTAAAGTTTGGTTAGTTAGATAGTCAAATATGTCTTTATACCAAGGGGAAGTAGGACCAACAATTGTACACACCATCGCAGAATTGGGGGCATCATAGGCAGGAACCAACAACTGTTCAACCAAAAACTCAAACTTAGGCATGTTACTCGGAATATCCAACAAGGAACGCATGGTTTCCATAGCATCTGTGGCCCTATTATAAATATGTGGTATTTTTTGAAAGGTAGTGTCATTGAAGTGTTGCTTGAAACTATCATCCATATGCTTGTAAGGGGAAAGCTTCTCATCCTTAGTCTCATAATCATCATTTACTTGGCAGATTACTAGTTGAGAATCGCCAAAAACATGTAGGCTCTTAATCTTCCACTGAGCTGCCATTTTTAATCCTATCACTAAGGCTTCATACTCTGCTATGTTGTTGGTGCAAGGGAAAACAATCCTAAATGATTTAGGAACGGTATTGCCTTGAGGCGTAACAAACAAGATACCTGATTCTGAACCATAATTTGTATGTGACCCATCAAAGTATAATTTCCATTTGGTTTTAATGTCAATGTTGAAGATAAATTGATTAGGAAAATTTTCCACTAAAGGATGTTCTTCCTTCATAGGTGCATCCGCTAGCTGATCTACAATCACCTGTCCTTTTATAGCCTTCCTCTTGACATATTGGATGTCATACTTGCTAAGTATCATAACCCATTTAGCCAATTGGCCTATTAATGTTGCTTTACATAGGAGGTATTTGAGGGGATCAATCTTTGCTACCAACATTGTTTGATGATTTAGCATATAGTGCTAAAGTTTTTGGGTAGCAAAGACTACCGGAAAATAGGCACTTTCTATGTTGTTGTGATTCAATTCATATCCTACCAAGGTATGACTGATGTAATAGATTGCTCTTTCATGACCTTGATCATCATTTTGTGCAAGAAGAGCTCCTAATGCTAACTAGGTTGCTGAAATGTATAGTATCAATGGTTTTCCATCTGTAGGTGGCATTAAGACTGGTGGAGTGAGCAAGTAATCCTTGATTTGTTGGAAAGTGTCTTGAAATTTAGGTGTCCACACAAATGGTACTCCTTTCTTGAGTAAATGTTGAAATGGGTGTATTTTATCTGCCAGTTGTACTATGAAATGCCTGATGGACTATAATCTTCCCTGTAAGGTTCTTAGTTGACCAATGTTGATTGGAGGAGGCATTTCTATGATAGCTCTTACCTTCTCTAGATCTACTTCAATGCCTCTTCTATAAATGATATACCCTAGAAGTTTCCCTGATTTCACTCCAAAGACACATTTCTTTGGATTCAACCCGATGTTGTAATTCTCTAGCCTTTGGAATATCTTGTCTAGAACCTCCAAATGATCTCTTTGTGTTTCTAATTTAGCTATAATTTCATCTACATAATCTTCCATGAGAGTATGTATAAATTCATGGAAAATCGTAATAATTGCCCATTGATAGGTAGGTCCTGCATTCTTAAGGCCAAAAGGCATAACATTCCAACAATATGTGCCCCATGGAAATGTGAAAGTTGTCTTGTGTTGGTCTTCAACTGCTATTTTGATTTGGTTATATCCAGAGAAACCATCCATGAGGGATAGCATCTTGTATCCTATTGTAAGATCTACTATCATGTCGATGTTCGACAATGGGAAGTCATCCTTAGGACATGCCTTATTGATGTCTCTAAAATCTGTGCAAATGCGAATGCCCCTAGTTGGTTTAGTCACTGGCACAAGATTTGATATCGAGTTGCCATAGTCTATCGTCCTTATGAATCCTACATCCAGGAGTTTCTTAAGTTCTGCCTTGACCAACAGAGCAATTTGCAAATGCATTTTCCTTAACTTCTATTTGACTGGCTTAATACCTGGCTATAGTGGTAAATTGTGCAATATTAGGTCTGGATCCAGCCCAGGCATGTCAGCATATGACCATGCAAATTTTATCTATCTCTTTTTGAAGAAGTCCTTAAACTCAAGTTTTTCTGTCTCTGTTAAGGAAGCTGTAAAATATACCATCTGAGGATTCTCTTCTGTACCCATGTTGACTTCAACAGACTCATCTACTAGCATCGGTGACTTTTCCTATTCAACAGGGAGAATATTTAAACCTCTATCCTTGGGTGCCTCTTAGAGGTTTTTTCCCTCGGATACGTCCTTAATTTTGATTGTTTCTTCGTCCAAAGGCGCCTTTCGATTTTCACCTAGGGACTCATCATTTTTCTTTTCATTGTATTTTTTCTTTTTATTCTCATTTTTGAGACTAGAGGTGTAAATAGACTCCCCAAAATATGCTTTGTCATCCAAGTCTAAGGTAAAACCAGGTTTATGATCCCCTTTGGGTATGCCTTCTTGGAGTCCCATGAACTCAACAATTTCTTCATCATTCTCGAATGTGTCTATGATGGGTGTACCTTGTTGATCCCAGTTGATAAGTTTGAGATATATAAGGGGCATGTCATCATCGGAGTGAGCAAAGGTGGAAGCCGACAAGGTGAGTATATAATGGCTGACCTGATCACAGAAGTTTTGGACTAACTCCTTCTTGTTATTCTTCCTAGGGGTAGGTAAACTCTGATGTGGGACTATTGCAAGGGTTGAATCGTTAGAAGATGGTTTTTCAGGTGCCCAAGATGCATGACCAAGGGTTTCCCAATAATAGTTCTTTTTCCATTCTTCTTTCGACAAGTGTTTCCTATGATAGGGACTAGATGGTTTTGGTATAGGTTTTATCTTTAGGTCCAATTCTCCAAATAGAGTATCTATGTTCATGGTACTGGTAGAGGAAAGGGAATCCCATTCACAATCACTTGAGTCAGGGGATTCATCATAAATTGGGGGTTTGTCATAAACTAGGGGAAGTGGTTCATGAGATATCTCAATGTCTGCGCAAGCACTCACTTCCTCTTGAAATTGTGATGAAGTACTAGGAAACCCAATTCTAAGTAGTTGAAACCCTAGCCCTAGGTATTTCGGTCGTGGTGAGATAGTTATTGGTTACGTCCTTCCATTTTGATGTAGTCCTAACCCACTATGCCTGTCATAGCCTTCATTTTGCATTATCTTAAAGCCTTTTCCATATTGGTCCTTAGCTATTTGAATAGACGGTGAGGGGTACTCATTGTCTTCTTGATACAACCAGGAGGTAATATCATCTTGATCCACAATTTCTTGACTTAACTCTCCCCATTTGGTCAATTTCATCGTAGGGGGAACATGAAATGTGACTACTGACTATCTTCTATCTACTTTGGCTAAGCCATATGCCTTAGGTGGAGCTAGTTGACTGATACAATATGATGCCTTTATGTAATATTCTCCACAACCCTTGTCTTGGATCTCAAACTTAGGTGTGGATGGTGGTGGTTTGAATGAAATGGACTTAGTAAGATGTGATGGGTCAACGTATAGGGATAAAGTGGATGATGAAGCTTCTTGGTTAATTGGTACCTATCATTGTGGAATTTCTCTTAGGCGTGTACAATATTGAAACAGATCTAGATCACCATCAATCATGATCTTGGTGCCATTATACGAGAATTTAAGACATTGGTGATATGTTGAAGGTACAACTTTCATTGCGTGTATCCAAGGTCTACCTAACAACAAGTTGTACGGAAGGGTGAGATCCAAGAATTGGAAGTTGGTGTTCATGATTGTTGGGCCAATTCTAATAGGGAGTGTGACAACTCCTTTGAATGATCTTTCCTCATCATCGTAAGCCTTGATGACTATACTCCTAGAGGTGTCTACGTAGTCTTCTGAGAATCCTAATGCCTTAACCAATTTTAGGGTACACAGGTTCAAACCTGCTCCTTCGTCTACCAAGACCCATGTGACTTTGGTTTGATGGACTAGGACTTCAAGATGTAATGGGTCATTATGATGAGACTTTTCAGTTGAGTAATCTTATTGGGAAAATGAGGCATGATGCGAGTTGGTTAAATATCTGAGCGTTTCTTCAAAATGATTGACATCTAAGTTTGTAGGAACAATCGTGGTCTATAAAGCTTTGTCAAGAATGGCTCGATGCTCACGTGATAAAGTCAATAATTCCAAGATGGATATATGTGCAGGGGTTTTGCTTAGATGATCAAGGAGATTGTACTTAGACTTGGAAGACTGTGTAGGTGGTGCAGAAGAAGGTCCTAAAATAGTTATCTTTGTTTTGCATGTGTTTACAACACATTCCAAATGCTTCTTAATGATGATGGAATCAACATGTTCATTTACAGCTCGGAGGCTATATATGGTCTTTCCTTTTCCATAGTCATACTTGGTGTTTGCGTAATTGGCTGATGGAGAATTCTTGGTTTCCGAACTAGAGGCTTTTCCTTTCGTGTGGTAATGTAACGGGTCCGTGAAGACCTTATGATCATTTTTCTTTGTATTTATCTACCCATTGACCTCTATGGTTTCATTCTCAAAAAAATCTGGTATAATATTCTTCAATTAGCGACATTGTTGTAGGTTGTGTCCTTTTGTTTGGTGATAGTCACAAAAAGCATTATCATCCCACCTTGAATGTTTAAAATGTCTAGGATCATACTCTCTTGGTTCCAAAGGTTTAATGAGATTATATTTAATCAACTCTTTGAAAACTATCTCAATTGGTTGTCCTAAAGGAGTCAATTCATGTGTAGGAAATCTTCTTTGAGGTCATTGTTGCTGTGAATTTTGGACATAATTGGTTGCTTGATCTAGACTATTCATCATGTCTTGATTGGAGTTCTAACCTCTAAGTGTGATAACTAGTCGCATATGTATGTTTTTAGCATCAATAATTCCTTCATTTGTAACATTTTTGTTTCTAGGCCAGAATTTATTCCTATCATTAGGTGCGTTTTGATGTTGAACCACTGGATTTCTGCTTGGTACCTTAATCTCTCCTTTGTCTATAAGGCTTTTTTCAAGGATGATTCCTTTTTGTACCAAGTCTAAGAATGAAGTACAACAGCGTACCCTTAAGTCACTTCACAGTTTTGGATTGATGTTTTCAAGGAATATCATGACCTTCTGCTTTTCTGGTATTTCAACTGGACATCTGCTAGCTAGAATTCTCCATCTCTGGAAGAAAGTGGTGAAAGTTTCACCATCTTCTTGTGTTGTGTGACACAAGGTAGCTATGGTTATTTCGTTGTCTATGTTAAAGGAAAAATGTTTGATAAACTTCTCAGCTAATTCACCCCAAGATCGTATGTCGTATGGTAATTTAGAAAACCATTCCAGTCCTATGCCAATAAGGGTTCATGAAAAGAGTATTATCAAGTATGTGGGGTCATATGATATGTCCATGCATGCCGTTGAGAATTATCTAATGTGTTCTAAGGGATTCTTCCTCCCATTATACTTAGGCAAATTTGGTATAATGTATCCATGGGGGAAAGGTGTCATATAAAGCGCTTTGTCGAATGGAAATGGACATAGGTCTTGCATTGATATAGTTCATTTTCCTGACATAGGCATGTCATCCATTTGTTGTTGAAGAGTTTGCATTTGGTTCTGAAGGACATCTACTTGTGTCAAGGACATGTTATTCGCATTGTTTGGATCAATGTAGGTGTTCTGATATGCCATGTTCTGTGATGGGTTATCATTTGGTGAGGGAATATATCCCGTTAGAATGTTTTGATTTGGTATAGGAATATTTCCCATCTGAATGTTCTGATGTGGTATAGGAATATTTCATGTCTAAATGGTTTGATTTGGTATAGGAATATTTCCTATCTAAATGGTTTGATTTGTTATAGGAATATTCCTGCCAACTTTGGATCTCTTACCAGTTGTGTTGGTGCCAAAGGGGTTGGAGGAAGTTTCCCTCGCAGTAAATTGTAAAACTTGTGTTATGTTGAAAGGGGTTGTGTTTACAATTGACGATGTTTGAGCTGGTATGCTAGTTGGAATTGTTGCAGTTATTTGGGGAATAGAAACACTTGACATCACAGTTTGCGTTGGTTGAGTAGACTGTGTTTTCAAAGTATGAATATCAAATCCTCATGGTAGTGTGGCAACTTCTACTAGAAAATTTTCTAGATATCATTGGGGATCATTTTCCAAACACTCATCCATAAAGGATGCAAACTCAGGATCTTGTATAGCGGCATCTATGTCTCCTATATAAATTCATCCATGTGTGTCTCTAGTGACATGTTTTTCAAGCAAAGGTTTGTGTGGTCTCTCACTTCCTGATGGTTGATTTTCAAATGGATTGATGAATTCATTGGGGTCTGACATTGCTTTATGTTTCTTTTGAGACCTTATTTCGACAATGAAAATTTGCTCAAAATGGCGTAATGCAGACTATGTCTAAAAACTGATATGACCTATTTCTATGTTTTTTAGATTTTCTTACAATAAAAGATGTTGCTAAAATGATTTCTAAAATGACGTATACTAAGATGACGTATGATAGGATAGACAATATGAAAACTATCAAGTAGACTATGACAATAAATGAGTCTAAGATGGGTATAACCTACCAACTATGGAATAAATGCATGCAATGGTTTGTGTTTGACCAAGGAACCTGATTGTAAGACAAGGATATTTGACAAGGTGAATTTTCCAAACTAGACTGTTGAGCTGAAAAGACTCACTAAATAGGACTAAAGTGACTAGGTTCAATGATTGTGACAAATTGGGACATGAACATATCCAATGACAAGGAAAGTTATCTATTCTATGATATGCAATTTCCTAGGAAGTATCTATATGCATGCAACTTAGGATGACTATGACTAGATCATTGACTGTGACTAAGACGTATATGACACCTAATGATGCAAGGTTTTGAGAAAAAAAAAATTTAGCTTCTATCCAAGGTTGATCTTTAGAAAAAGAAGCGAAAATGACAGTGATGTTTTAGACTTAGTTTGTGGTTTTTCGAAGTTTTTTGTTGATAGTCAAATGCGGTTCACCTAACAGTTGTGGTTCAAATTTTGATAGATACAGTTTACAATTATGCATGCAGTGATTTGACTAAAACCTCATTTTAGATACTAACAAAGTTCAGACTTTTTGATAGATGCGGTTTGCAATATGCATGCGGTTTGTAATATGCGTGCGGTGATAAATATGGACTTTGTAAACCTAAATTTTTTGACAGACACTTGTAGCTTGAAAATTGACAGATGCGGCCTGCATGTAAAGATGTGACTCAAAATTTGACAGTTGTGGCTCGTAATATCTAGACTGTGAAAAATGTATTTGTTGATAGACACATGCGGCGTTTCCCCTAACAAATGTGACTCGCTAAGATGCGGTGTTAAAACTAACAGTTGTGACTCACTTTTTGGCAGTTGAAGTTTTTTAAAAGTTGTTTTGGATTGACTCTGTTTGTTGATAAACATTTTTGACGAATACAGCAAAAACAAACAAAGAAATCAATGTATTTTAAATTTGTGATGATAGAACTATTAAGACTAAAAACATTTACAACCTAGGCTTTTTGGACAATACTTGCTAAGTTCTTACTTGGATTTTTCTAGCTACACATATTTATGGCGGATGACTAGTAGCTTGACCCCACTAGCTCCCCTCCATGAGACTCACTTATACGGGGCAGCCAAGCTACTATACTCATGAAACTCCCATGGCATACATCTCATCTCCACACATAAACCGTAAGAATGTAAGATGGCTTCATAGGGCTGACCCTGCTGCCCCAGCAAATAGGTAGGATTTTGGAAAAAACTACAACAAGGTGTTTAGTAAGGGCATTCCATTCATGGGGCATTATTCAACTTCGGCGAGAGTCCATTTCTGTCCATCTCATCGGAATAGTGAGCATTATTTATGGGATTTCTCTAGAAATTCATTTTTATATACTAGGTGGAAGTCACTTGGCTTTAGCGTGTTACCGGTCTGAGTCATCTTGGGGTGAGTACTTTTTCCCACCAAGATAGGCCCAAGTTCTAGAGTCATTAACCATTTCTCTTACACCTAGGATCGCATGAATGCGCAAGGGGAGAGGATACTCCAATATACTGAGTCGTGAAGGGTTACAAAAACGTGCTTTCACACCAAACAAGGCAAACAGTGATTATTTTTAATCCAAATGATAGTTATTTATCTACCAAATAGAAAGCTTGCTAAATAAATAAATAAATAAAAAGGCATTAGGTCCTTCATGCAAACTGATCAATAGTTCATTGTTCTTGTCTTTGGCTTTCGTCCTACAAAAAAGATATGGTTTTGGTTTTTATTGTCTTCTATGCTTCGTCCTGCAAAAACTACATTAATCCTCCTTGACACAGGTGTAACCAAACATTAGCGAAAATCAAAGTAACCCAAACAGCGAAAATAAAAATACGAATGTATGAAAATGACTAAAAAGCGAAAATTGATTACTAGGCAACTACGACGTTTCGAGCCATAGATGCAGCTCGATGTTGATAGGCGGATGTAGTTCAAAGTTTCATGGATGTGGTGCGGAATGATAGATGTGTCGCTATTTTTAGCAGATGCGGCTCATGGATACAAATGTGTCGGTGTTTTGAACAGTTGCGGTGCACTGTATGATAACCTACAAAAAAAATAAAAAAGATAGAAGGATGGAAAGATGAAAATATGTGTGAATTGGAAGCATGTTCACGTCGGGTTCACCAAATGTAACATAGAATAAAATCTGGATAATGAATCTGCAACTAGAATAAATGATGTTAATCCTAATCTAAATCAATATTAATCTAAATCAGACAACAAAGAACGAATAGGAAAACATAAAATAACTAAACAAATTAATTAGAAAGCTCTCACCAAATATGTGTTCACTCCTTTGAATTATCTCGATTACTCTTCTCCTTTTTCCTGTTTCAGTATTCTTGCCCTCAAGTTTTCAGTATTGATGCAAGCATAATCATGTTGAAAGTCTAAAAAAAATATCGAAGATAATTTTCTTCTCAAAAGTGTATGATTTCGGGAGGAGGAATAATGATAATGATAGGCCATTTTATAGATTTTGGGTTTTCGAACGATCAACTTAGATTGAAAGAGAGATCGACGGACGAGATTGATAAATGTCATGCAATGTGAGTTCTGTGTCAGATAGAACATGAGTTAGAACATGAGTCATAAAAGACTGCAGGATAAAGACTAAGTTAGCACGATAACTTAATCTCAAGTTAAGAATCTTTGAAAATAGAAGAAATATACTTTGTATTTCAAAGAAAAAGTTAGAACTCGAAGATGAATTCGAATGCATACATGCATATGAGTTAGAACTAGATAATCGACTAGTTGTGACAGAGAGTCCTCTCACAGAGACAATCAGGTGTTAAACCCAAGAGATAACTGGAGAACTAAAAATAGATCTCGAGTCAAAAGGTGAGTGAATAATTAGTCAACTGAATCATAGAAGAATGTGACATAAATGACTATGTCAAAAGTGGTGTTCACATGCCTAGACCAATTTTCGGTCTCTACAATACCAGGTTAGTGTGGAGAGAAGATAGATGAAAAAAGATGAATGACAATTGATTTGGATGATTTCTTTATAAGATCCAACAAGTCTATGATCCAGCTAGACTTTATTAAAGATGGTGATGAGAAATGCATGATGAGGATGATGATGCATGATGATGATGATGATGATGATGATGATGATGATGATGATGATGCTGATTTTATCATATCTTGGGATTGGGATTTTTGGTCATTCCTTATTGAGTGATAAACACATAGACACGATGCATCAATGCATTAATAACCAGTATGGCGTTGTATCTAGTGTAATGGACTTTGACTCCATACACAAATATGATAGTTCTTGTTCACATCTTGACATATGGAAACCTCATTGGGATGCAAGTTAGAAGCTTATAATATATTGGACCAAAGCATACACAATAGTCAACAATGTACTCCAAACAACTTTCCTACACACAACTAAGAAAGTATGCACCAAGATTATTTTACAAGAATATCCACAAGCACAACAAATGAAAGATAATGATCAATGCCACATTCCTTTCTCTCTAAATCATTTTTATAGACATCATCGAGAGGCCCTCAGATTGGGTCATTAAGATAAATCATAAGAAAAGATCAAAGAAAAATAGTTAGTGTTATCTATATCTCTTTCCAGTTTAAGATAGCTAAGGTGATGCTTGATACTAATGTCTATTGCAGGAGGGATACATCCTAGGACATGTTCATGAAAGGTTTTTTGATGTTAGGATGATGATGAGATTTATGATAAGCTATTGATTTAAACTTCACTGGCACATTTACCTATGATTTAGACTTTAGATTTTGACACTTAGGTTCTAACTTTACGACTTGCTACACTTTTTTTCTATTTTTTTTTCCAAAGGTTGAAGGTGATGATTGATTTATTATGGATGAATGTTGATTATAGGTGAAAGTGAAATGGGATGGATGGTTTTTGGATTTTCTAGAATATTTCAATGTTTTTGGTCTTTTTGAAAGTTAATGTGAATGTTTTGCTTTTTAGATATTTGAGGCTATTTAGGTATTTTATCAAGATATTTGAGATTGTTTAGGTCTTTTGAATGTTTTCTAATATTTTTGGGCTTTTCCATTTTCAAATGTTTTTTTGTTTTCTATTCATTGGATGTTTAGGGATTTTTGAGAGTTTGAACCAAGAACCTAACCTAAAAACCTATCCTAGGGGCCTCGGGGGGTGATCTGATAAGCCTTGCCTACATTATACATGCAAGGACCATGTAGCTTGACCAACATGACTTATTAACATGAGATATGAACAGTTGATGAAATGCCAGTTTATTATGACAAACTCCTAAAAGACTAAACTAAGGTGTCTTGGGGGAAAATCAATGATGGCCTTGCCTACATTCAGGCTCAAAGATGACATAGTTCAATATGATTCTATTTTTGCATTTTTGATGTTTGACCTTTTTAGGTTTTTGATAGTTTTTTGGATGTTTTGGATTTTGACTTTACAATTTTCGAATATTTTTGGATTTTAGCTATACAAGATTTTGTGAATGTGTTTGGATTTTTTGATGAATGTTTTATGAATTTTTTTGGTGTTTTTGATGATATTTCCAATAAACTTAGGATATATAAGAACTCGATATGATCCATAATGAATTTCCCCCAGTGTGACACAATAGACTACCTTGATATAGGTAGGATAAAATAACCTTAGGAATATGCCGAGTAGTACCAAAGGGGATATGATACTTCACAACATCAAGCTATGATAAGGGCACAAATGGGTGATGGAATAAATAGGTTGAATGATGAAGTGATGGATGGAGGGTGATGCAAAGAATGAGAGGATAAAGAGCCAAAGAATAGATGGAGGTGGTTTATTTGCATGAGGCACCTATTTTCCAATTTTTCACTAAGGTACTTACCCAAAGTGCCACCGAAGTGGTTTTCACTAGAGGTCGATTATTTTTTCTTTACCTTTTCAATCCTTTTTCTCATTTTTTTGGATTTTGATCATTTTTATATTTTTTTTGTATTTTCAAATTTTGCACCCCTCAAGACTAGGCATAAAAAAATTTAAGATGCAATTTGTTGGTTGGTTCCTGCAAGGGTTCAACTTCAGGTGTTGAAAATTGGTATGCTCATGATCCATAGCTTGTTGTGATGAAAAAGAGACCCAACCAGTCAGGCTCAAACTTTCCTTTAATGTCTTGATCTAGGAGATTATTCTGATTATGCTTTAGGACAAGATCCCCTACCTGTAAATACCAGCATTTGATCTTATTTTTATAGCTTCGTTTCAATCAGTTTTGATATACTTGCAAGTGATTGAGGGCATCAAGACAATGCTCATCTAGAAATTCTAGCTCATATAGTTGAGATACTCTGTATTCTTCATCAGTGATTAGGTTTTGTAGTGACACTCACAATGATGACAACTCAACCTCAATAAGCAGGATAAATTTTGATCCATAGAATAGGGAGAAAGGGGTTGCACCTATTGGTGTGCAGATACTTGTTTGATAGGCCCAAAGAGAAAGATTTAACTATAGATTCCAGTCATGACCAACTTCATTGGCCGTTTTCTTTAGGATTTTTAGAACAGTCTTGTTTGTAGCCTCAATTTGATCATTTCCCTAAGGATAATACAAGGTAGAGAATCGGTGTTGGATTTTGAATCTTTGACATGTATCTCTTTCACATCCTGATTCTTAAAGGGTGTTTTTTTGTCTAAGATAAGGTTTTACATAACACCATAATGAAAGATTAGGTAATTCAGGTTTAAATTGGCAATTTTCTTCCCCATTATGTAGGTCATAGGAATGGCTTCGACCCACTTGATAAAGTACTCAGTAGCTATTATGATAAACTTTTGGCCATTGGATGAGGTTGGAGTGATTTTTCTTATGAGGTCAAGTCCCCACTATGAGAAAGGCTAGGGTGTGATCATTAGTTGTAATTCTTGAGTGGGATCATGAACCAAATATCCATTTTATTGACATTAGACACATTTTTGCACATACTGATGAGCTTCTCTTTTAATGGTTGGCCAACAATACCCCATCCTCAATAGTTTATTAGCTAATGTCATACCACTAGAATGAGAACCACATATTCTATCGTGTACTTCTGTCAATGCAGTTAAGGATTCCTCTTGGTTAAGATATCATAATAATGTTCCTTTGATGCTTAAACGTTATAGGGTATCACCTAGGATTACGAAGCAAGATGCCTTCTTGACAAAGGTCTTTTTAAGGTTCGAGGTGATATCAGATGGGAGGATTCCTTTACTAAGGTAGATAAATATGCCATGACACCATGGGGATCGTGGTCCAATAATGACACACGTGAATTCAGATTCAGGAATTTTGAAAGTTGGTATAAGAAGTTTTTCTACCAATAATTCACATCCAAGGACATTGTTCGACATGTCTAACAATAATTTGATTGTTAACATGGCATGTACTACTCGGTTGTTCATGCAAGGAATCTTCTCAAAATTTATATCAATGAAAAGGTCTTTGAGACTTTCCACCATCTTCTTGTAAGAAGTGAGCTCTTCATCCTTGGTTTGATAGTCCTCATTGACTTGGTTGATAACTAGCTATGAGTCCCCATAGAATATCATCTCTTGTATCTTCCATTGAACTACTATCCTTATGATGGGACTTTTAAAATTTGTCAAAATTTTGCCTAAATTGGGCATGATTGGTTACTTTTAGCAGTAATGAGGTATGATATTTTGGGTAAAGGGATTTTGATCACTCATCAAAGATTGATTAAAACCCTCACATTATATTTTAAAGTTGACTTGCTATGAAGGGTTACCAGTCACTCAAGTTATCTGACTGAGCTTTTACTTTGTGCTCTTACCGACCCCTTTTTATCCAATATATCGGTCTCTTATTTGCCACTAGGGCTTAAATGCTTATGTCGTCAAAGGTATTTTCTGGTCGGCCCCACCAGTATATTCTATGAGTTTGATATAGCTTGGTGAACCGTCCGATCATGGGTTTTGATCTGGATCATTTCTTGCAAACCTCATAGGTTTACCTACTAACATCACTTAAGTGGTGTGAGGTGTGCAAGATTCCGCCATCTGTCATATACAAAGGAGTGGGGCCTTTTCTTGCGGCACCAGTAGTGACAAGTGGGCATCATTTCACCAGTGGGAGTTTAATGACAGGGATACATGATGACCGTCCCTCACAGGCGTTGCATGATCAGAGTAAATGTTCCAAACGTACTGCGAGGTTTGCGAAAAGGTGACACATGGCCTGGCTCTTGGAACAACGGGGCTAGATGGGGCCTATTGCTTGATTGCAACCTCCTATTTTTGTAGGCTGTGCTTGGATGTAGTTTTTCCCAGGCGCTAATGTGGATTTTCAACACTCATTGACTCAATCTAAGTTGTCCAACTTGCCAAGTCTATTTCACATCAATGGTTCAAATTCAAAGGGGGTATTGTTCATCCGTGTGAGGAATTTTTGCACTCTGTAACTTGTTTCATTAATGGCATGGGTTTTTCAGTGGATTTTCCTCCTGATTTCCTTGCGTGTGAGTAGTAACCTCCTGATAGCTACAATGATGGGCTATACACCTAGAATAAATTTGTGGTGGAAATATCAGCCACTAATCGTTCACATGCTTATGCAAGCATTGGGGCAATTTTTATTCCCTGCACCGGATTACTCTATAAATACATGTTGAATTGCTCGGTATTATCATTACTTTTTAAAGTTGATTTGTTTGCAGGTAGTGGACTTGTTTAATAAGTTCTAAGCTATGCATTTTCAATGGACAATTCTGAGTTGCGCCGAAGTACCAGAGTAGGTGTGAGGAATTCTCAGCGTAAGGAGAAACAACATGCTCTTGATGTTCCTGAGGTGAGTGCTCAAGTTGCAAGAAAATGTCTGGGGCACTATAGTTCTCCTGTCGCGCTCTCTTTGAGTTCTGGTGGTGATGGGTTTGAGACTGAATACGACTATCACTGCTATCTTGTAGCCATGATCGAGCTTATGGGAGTTGATGAAGACGTCCTTGCAGTTTCACCAATAAATGTAATGGCATTGTGTCAAGTTGTTGGGGTTAGTGCTGATGTGGATAGCAAAAAGATCGTGGTTCCACCTCAAACTGAGGCTAGAACCAAAAGTGGTCGCCTATACTAGGGCCGTGTGTTGTTCTTGGGTGGTGCTTTGATTGGTGTATATGGGTGTGCGTGTAAGTGGCATGCTCTGTTTTAGTTTTTTCTCTAATTGGTTACTAGATGTAACCCATTTTTTTATTCCTCGAATCATATATTGTTTTTCTAATGATGAGGAATATTTTTGGGGGTGGTGAATTGGAATTTCATTTCATTTTTTGAATGAAATTCAATTTTGAATTTAACAATGGAGCCTGAGGCTTGTTGCTCTCCTATTCTATAAAGGAGATTTCATAACTCATTGTTAAGGGTCGGATTTTGGTATCTAAGGGATTAGTTTTTGTACAGTCAGTTTGTTATTGTAGGCTTTTTCTTTGAAGGTATTTGTTGGTATGTTTTTTCTAGGGTAGGAATATTATAAAACAAGTAGGCTCTACTTATTTAATTGAATATATTGAAGCAATAAATGACAATATATTAGAACAATTGCTCTCCTGGTTTCATGTCATGAATTATGAATGAGTTTATTAATGATACATTCATTCAACTTCAATGGTATATTTGAGTGTGTACCTCATTTTCTAGCTTTAACTTAATGAGTTAATTAAAATACTTAAAATGAGTTACATATTTATGATGTTGTCTTTTGGATTCCTAAGGAGTATTGTTTTGATAACTGAAAGTCTTATAGCATAAATCACTATAGTGATATGTCTATGATATCTCTGTTATGCTTTATATGACTCCTGCCCAATGGATAAATCACTGGATAATTTCTTCAGGATCCCTATTGTGAGTATAGGGCTGTAGTTCTAAGCGTGGTTGTTTAAAATCTGAACAAATCTAATATATCAAACATTATCTCTTTGGAGATAAAAATCTTATTTTAATTTTTAGTCCTATTGCTTTAAGATATTTGTTTTTATCCTTTGGTTTGCCACAACCAGAATAATTTCTATCTAATTGCATTGGTAGAGACTGTATCTGTACGAAGAAGTGTTCTTACCAGGTCATGAAACATTCTTATGAACACACTCAGGAAAACCCTCCTTGGTTTCACAGAGCCAAAAGTGTAGGAGATTTCAGTCTTTGACTGAATCTTGTTAGTTGGCCACTAGCCTTTGTGGTTCTTTAATATAGGGATTGGCTACCTCTTCGGGAATTACAAAGCCTTAGCTAGAAAATTAAAACACCGATAGAATGGCAACTCTACTGGGGAACAAACTCAGACATTTGGTTGCAGACGGTGTTCTTAAGAGTCATTGCATAAGAGTCAAATGATTTTCCATTCTAAATTTACATAGTGAAGGTTTTCAACCCTAGAAGGAAGAGGTTGTTGAAATGAACCTAATAATCCTATGATTTGTGGTGCTCCACTGGAAACAGACTCAAGAGTTTTGGGTGCAAACAATCATGTCATAATTTTCATTATAATAACTGACATATTACTAGTAACCTTAAAGGTTAAAATAAATGGAATAGGCCCTCTACCTGAATCATTAGTTGAATGATGGTTTTATAGGGGAGAACTTCTGAGAAATTAAAAGAAAAAAATAAAAGAGAAACCATAGCAGTTGGAGGTGGCTATCCAGAATCATTTGTTTAAGTGGATTTGAATGTTAAGTTTGGATGGTGATGGATTGTGGTTTTGAAAGAATTTGGTAGCGACATGGTGTTAGAATGCTTGAGGTATGACTCTATTATGGACAAAGACCCATAATCTAAAAAGCTTTGAAAAGGATTTTCATATTTTTATTAAAATTCAGTCCTCTATTGAAGAGGTGGCGACTATGTCTGAAGAACCAGTTGATACATGAAGGAAAATTCCTGGATCTGTGATATTTATAGTTAGGGAGAGAAGATTAACAACTACTGCCAAAATTACCAAGTATTTTATTAAATCTAAACAATTCACTATTCTAATTGTGAAGGGTGTTTGTAATTAAGGATGAAACATGGTTCCAAACTAGATGTCTAGCATCAAGAAAGGAACAATGATGAGATTTTCCATACTTCTAATGATGCAATATGTGAAAGGACTTATAAAACAATGTTTATGTTGCATCATATATCTAAAATCAAGGAATAGTAATTTCAGTCACTAATGGAATCACGGTTGAAATGATATGTTTGATAAACATGTACTGTTTTGATAAATTTTAAATGAGTATATGTGATTTCCCATATGTAAAGTCAGACATAAATATACAAAGAGAACAAGTTTCATTAAGCCCTTTAGGTGGTTTTGTAACTCAAAGGTATATGGCTTTTAATTTTTAGTGATATCAGTGGTTACCCTAATCTAATTCCTAAGAAGATTAGGAAGTATTTGCCTAAATACATAGGGAAAAGTGTAGAATCAACCTCCAGGCATTCATAGGATTTTGTAGATGTAATGGGGGATTATGAAATCAGTCATGAGGATGTTGTTATGAAGCTTTTTGTGCAATCCTTAAGGGGTGATGCCAGGGATTGGTTTTCATATTTACTCACCTATTCTATTAACTCATGGAATCAGTTGGTGATAGTTTTTATTGAACAGTTTGGTGAAAGAGTTAATCCCAACATATTAAGAAAAGGTTTTATGGGAATCCACATAAAATAAGAGGAGCTAATCCCGTATTTTAATCTCAGATTTTCAAAAGATTTAAGAGAAATCCCTAGAGAAATAAGACCAAGTGAGGTTGAATGCTTGGTTGTATCTCTTGGTGCTTTTGACAAAAGGATGGGTTACATATTAAGAGATAAAGAACCTACAAACCTACACCAAGCATATCAAATGGCTATGGAGATTGAGAAAAACATGAAATACTCAATGATGAAAGGGTAATAGGCTACAAGTATTGATTACTCTGGCCTAGCTCATACTAGTAAAATTTTAGAGTTGGCTTCATAAAACATTGATTATGATAAGAGTGTTTTGGAAACTGTAATATCCCCACCACTATAGGGTGATGATGATGAGATCCAAGTTGAAAGCAAGTCCAATTTGAATGATGATGATCAAATTTCTTTTGTGCCAAAATTGTATGAAATGAAAAGGAAAGAGGAAGAATCACCATATGAGTTTTTCTTGAGATTTTTAGAAGCCTTAATACAAATTCCTAGATCTATCAAACCTAATGAATATGAATGCATTGACTTGTTTTGTGAACTTTATGAACCAAGGCTAAGTGCTTTTCCAGAAGAATTGAAACCTACTAACTTGGCCCAAGTCCTTAAATGGATAGAAATTGTAGAATTAGCCAAAAATGTATCTGCACAAAATAAAGATAATACTTGCCCTTTTGAAGAAAGTTGGATAACTGCAGAAGAATTTGAGGGGGAAAATGATGAAGGATTAAGGAGGGCACCCATTGCTTCTCCTTATCCTGAGTATAAAGCTCATATCACTGAAATTTTTTTACAAGCTAGTGATTGTGATTTTAGAAGTGATGATTGCATTACCAAGGATGGAGTTGAGCCTCTCCTTTTACTAGAGTTGTATGGAAATGTGGAACCTCATGATTTTACTTGTTTCCAAATGAAGGAACAACTTTCAAATGATAAATATCTAGAGTATACTCCAGGTATACTGGAAATGGAACAAGTTTATTGCATAAATGTAGAGGAATTTGAGGACAATGAGGTGTGTGATCAAAAGAATAGTACTAGAGATAACCAACATATTGATGAAAATATTGGTACTATTGATTTTCCTAACTATTTGTATGAAGCTGAGAATGATTTTTTGTTACCAAGTGACATTGATATTGCTGGTGAAAAGTTTCCAGCTTATAATGGAGGCAACATTGATATTGCTGGTGAAAATTTTTCAGCTTGTGCCAAAATTTTGACTTATAAATTAACACATACAATAGGTGGTGTTGAACACAAGGAGGCCAATGCATACTACTATTTCTCCATTTCCCATGATCAGATTGATGTGTTTAACTTTGTTTTTGAAGTTTTTCATTTGGGAATGGATGAAGGATTGTAGGAAGGAATGTATGCTAAGGAACCTGAGATGAATGTGTTTACACATTCCCTGGAGAAAGATGTAACTTATATGGCCCACCTCTATGGTATTCAGATGTGTTCCAAAACACTTGAACAAAGGTGTTGGCAACCAAGCTTTTATGGAAAGCATTAGGCTAAGGATTCCCCAAGTTATGTGTCCTCCTTGTGGTACTATGAGGGTCTATGTGACATACATAGAGTTTTATATGAAAGTTTTTAGTTCTATTTATAAGTTGATGATGATGCCATGATGTGTGATGTTGTAAACCAGATAAGTTAGGAATGTTTCCACTTCTTAGCTCAATTAAGTCAGCATTCTATGAAGTATGACCAAGCGCAAGATAAGATAAAATGTCATTATGGTCATATGTTACACTTAATGTTTGGACACAGGGTGTTGAACAATAAAATACTTGGGAGTAGAAGTAAACATTATGATATTTCCAAGGATACTGATTACTCCAGTAACTCAGAAGCATCAAGAGGTGAAATTTGCAGATTTTGTTTACTCCAGGTAACGGAGAATTTTGTTTTTGACAGGGGTAAAATTTGATTTCTCTTATTTGGTGGCCTGGGGCCACCAAGTTGGATATACACAAGTTCAAATTGACAAGCAAGGTAGAACATTCATCAAGGCACTTGTTTGATTCAGTTTTCTAGTCTGTGAAGCCAAAGATTCTGAATTCTTGCTATGCCTATAGGGGGCATACAACCCTAGTCGGAGCCACTGATGGGACTTTTAAAATTGTCAAAAAATTTCCTAAATTGGGCATGACTGGTTACTTTTAGCGGTAATGAGGTCTGGTATTTTGGGTAAAGGGTTTTTGATCACTCATCAAAGATTGATTAAAACCCTCACGTTAAATTTTAAAGTTGACTTGCTATGGAGGGTTACTGGTCACTCAAGTTATTTGACTGAGCTTTTCCTTCATGCTCTTACCGGCCCATTTTTACCCAACCTATCGGTCTCTTATTTTCCACTAGGGCTTAAATTCTTATGCCATTGAAGGTCTTTTCCAACCAACCCCACCAGTATATTCTATGAGTTTTACATAGCTTGGCAAACCATCCAATCATAGGTTTTGATCTAGACCATTTTTCGCAAACCTCGCAGGTTTACCTTCTCATGTCACTTAGGTGGTGCGAGGTGTGCGAGATGCCGCCATCTATCATATACGGAGGAGTGAGGCCTTTTCCCAAGGTGCCAACAGTGACAAGTGGGCTTCATTTCACCAGTGGGAGTTTAATGATGGGGATTAATGATGACCGTCCCTCACAGGCCTCGCATGATCAAAGTAAATGTTCCAAACGTACCGCAAGGTTTGCAAAAAGGTGACACATGGCCTATCTCTTGGAACAATGGGGCTAGGTGGGGCCTGCTGCTTGCTTGCGACCTCCTATTTTCATGGGTTGTGATTGGTTGTGGTTTTTCCCAGGTGTTGATGTGGATTTTCAACACTCATTGACTCGATCTGAGTCATCCAACTTGCCAGGTCTATTTCACATCAATGGTTCAAATTCAAAGGGGGTATTGTACATCCGTGTTAGGAATTTTTACACTCTATAACTACTTTCATTAATGATGTAGGCTTTTCAGTGGACTTTCCTCATGATTTCCTTATGTGCGAGTAGTAGCCTCCTGATAAATACAATGATGGGCTATATGCTTGGAATAAATTTGTGGTGGCAATATTAGCCACTAATCATTTGCATGGTTGTGCAAGCATTCGGGCAATTATTATTCCTTGCACCGGATTACTCTATAAATACTTGTTGAATTGCTTGGTATTATCATTACTTTTTAAAGTTGATCTGTTTGTAGGTACTGGACTTGTTTAATAATTTCTAAGCTACTCATTTTTAATGGAGAAGTCTGGGGTGCACTAAAGTACCAAATTAGGTGTGAGGAATTCTTGGCTTAAGGAGGAACAATGTGCTCCTGATGTTCCTGAGGTGAGTGCTCAAAGTACTGGAAAACAGTCTGGGCGCTGCAGTTCTCCTATCGTGCTCTCTTCGAGTTCTGGTGGTGATGGGTCTCAGACTAACTCAGACTATCACTGCTATCTTGCAGCCATGAATGAGCTCATGGGAGTTGATGAAGAGGTCCTTGTAGTTTCACCAATAACTGCAATGGCACCATGTCAAGTTGCTAGGGTTAGTGCTGATGTGGATAGCAAAAAGAAAGTGGTTCCACCTCAAACTGAGGCTAGAACCAGAAGTGCTTACCTATACCGGGGCTATGTGTTGACTAAATGATTGCTAGTGCTGGTGTATGTTGTTTGTGGGTAGTCCTTCGACTGGTGGATATGCACGTGCATGTATGTTGCATGCTCTGTTTTGGTTTTTTCTCTGACTGGTTACTGGCTGTGACCATTTTTTTTATTCCTCCGATCATATACTATTTTTCTAATGATGAGGAATATTTTTGGGGGTGGTGAATTCGAATTTCATTTCATATTTTTGAATGAAATTCAATTTTGAATTTAAAAATGGAGCCTAAGGCTTGTTGTTCTCCTATTCTATAAAGGAGATTTCACGGCTCATTGTTAAGGGTCAGATTTTGGTATCCGAGGGCTTAGTTTTTGTTTAGTCAGTTTGTTATTGTAGGTTTTTTCTTTGAAGGTATTCGCTGGTAGGTGTTGTTTGGGGTAGTAATATTATAAAACAAGCAGACTCTGCTTATGTAATTAAAGATATTAAAGTAATAAATGACAATATATTAGAACAATTGCTCTCCTCGTTTCATGTCATGAATTTTGAATGAGTTTATTAATGATACATTCATTCAACTTGAATGGTATATTTGAGTGTGTACCTCATTTTCCAACTTTAACTTAATGAGTTAATTAAACTGCTTAAAATGAGTTACAAATTTATGATGTTGTCTTAAGGATTCCTAAGGAGTATTGTTTTGATAACTGAAAGTCTTATAGTGTAAATCACTAACTTGATATTTCTATGATATCTTTGTTATGCTTTATATCACTCCCGCCCAATGGATAAAGCACTGGATAATTTCTTCAAGATCCCTATTGTGAGTATAGGGTTGTAGTTCTAAGCGCAGTGGTTTAGAATCTAAACAAATCTAATATATCAAACATTATCTCTTTGGAGATAAAAATCTTATGTTAATTTTTAGTCCTATTACTTTAAGATATTTGTTGTTATCCTTTGGTTTTCCACAACCAAGATAATTTCTATCTAATTGCATTGGTGGGGACTTTATCTATACGAAGAAGTGTTCTTACCAGGTCATGAAACATTCTTATGAACATGCTTAGAAAACCCTCCTTGGTTTCGCAGAGCCAAAAGTGTAGGAGATTTCAGTCTTGGATTGAATCTTGTTAGTTGGCCACTAGCCTTTATGGTTCTTTAATATAGAGGTTGGCTACCTCTTAGGGAATTACAAAGCCTTAGATGGAAAACTAAAATACCAACACCTTAGACCTATGATTAAGGCTTCGTACTCAATAATTTTGTTAGTGCATGGGAACAATATCCTGTATGAATTTGGAATACAATCACCTTGAGGGGTGATGAAGAGAATACCTACCCCTGATCCATGTTGGGTGAACTATCCATCAAAGTACATCTTCCATTGAGCTGTGAGATTGATAAGGAACACTGATTCATTAGGGAATTAGGATATCAATGGGTTCTTTGTATAGATAGGTGCCTTTTCCAATTGGTCTACAATAACTTTTCCTTTGATTTTCTTGCACTCCACATACTCTATGTCAGATTCGGTTAAGATCATTACCCATTTGACCATTCACCCACTGAGCATTTCTTTGGATAATAAGTATTTCAATGGGTTTATCTTTGTAATGAGTTTGATTTGATGTGACAACATGTAGTGTATGAAATTTTGTGTAGAAAAATCTCTTACTACGTATGCTTTTTCAATGGGAACTTAATATTTCATTTCATATCCCACCAAGGTTCTGCTGATGTAATAAATAGCCATTTCCTTTTCATTTTCATCATGTTGTGCCAAAAGAGCTCCTAGTGCTGCTAATGTTGTTGATATATATAAGATCAATGGTTTGTTTGGTATTCATGGCATGAGTACCGGAATACAATTTAGAATGGTAACAATCTCATGGTTGTTATCACTCCTTTGTACTTGTTTTATGAGTTATGAATGAAGGTAATCAATGATTGTTTTGTTCATCTCTATTGCTTCCCAATGTATGTTTAATTTCATTCTTTCTTATTAGTTCAATTAATTAATATAAGTTATTGAATGAGATTTTTAACTCATATGAATTATGTGCTAGGATATTTGTAAGTAGTGGTGGTCATGAATGTAATGTGGAAATGTTGTAATGTAGTGTTTCTTAAGCTTATATGTTGCTATTGTTGAGTTATTATCTGGTTGCATAGGTTAAGATTGACTTTGTGTTTAGGATAAGGCACTGGTTTATGAGAGGTGTTCATAATTCAATATTTGGGTTAATTCATCAGCAAATCACTCTTTATTTATAAACCTTTCAAATGAGTCACCATTGTTGTTACATTGAGTTTCATTATTCATATGCTCCAAGTGTAGTGTATTTCTAAAGGAGTTTCCAACCTTTTCAAGGCATTACGTTGTTGAGTGGTTATATGAGTATTATTTTTTGTTTACAATGTATTTGAAATATTAATTACATAAATTATTGAGTACACATTGTGGGATTACCCTCCCTAGTTTCATAGAGCACAAAGTGTAGGACTAAATTTTTTACAACTTTTACTCATTCGTTGGCCAATCCCTTTAGGTTACTAAATATTGAAAGTGAAAAAATCCATAGGTAATTCTGAAGACCAGCTTGGTTCTTAAAAATAAACAATAGGTGTTAATATATAGTCTTTGATCTGGTGGAAAGCTTTATCCTAGGTGTAAGTTATCCCTTTACAGAGACGATGCAAAAAGAGGTGGATTTTATCTGATAGTTGTGTTATGAACCTTCTAATAGATTGTAATCTTCCTTGTAATCCTCTCATCTGATTCAGTGTTTATAGTGGTTCCATGTCAAGGATGGCTTTTACCTTTGTTGGATTGATTTCTATCCCTCTTTGTGAGATGATAAAGCCAAGAAGTTTCCATGATGTAACCCCAAAGACACACATTTTTGGATTCAGTCGTATCTTGTATTCTTCAAGCTAGTTGAAGATGCATCCTAAGACTCCTATGTGCTCACTTCTTTTCTTTGATTTTTCCAAAATATCATCCACATAATCTTCGATTGTTTTGTGGGCCATGTCATGAAAGATGAGGGTTGTTTCTCTTTGATAGTTTTCTCCTACATTCTTCAACCCAAATGGCATCATGTTCCAGCAATAGGTTCCCCATGGACAAGTTAATGTAGTTTTATGTTGTTCCTCCTTAGTGATCATGATTTGATTGTAGCCTAAAAAACCATCCATGAGTAATAGCATTTCATGCCCAACTATTAAGTTCACAATGAGGTCAATGTTTAGAAGAGGAAAATCATCCTTTAGACATGCCTTGTTTAAGTCTCTAAAATATGTATAGATTGTGATGCCCCCAGTGGGTTTTGAGACTGGTACCAAGTTTGAAACCCACTTAGGATAATCTATTGATCAGAGGAATCCAACATCAAGAAGCTTTTGTAACTCTAGTTTCACAAATAGTGCTATCTAAGAGTGCATCTTCCTTAATTTCTTCTTGATAGGCTTAGCTTCAGGATAAATGATTAATTGATAGGCAACCAATTCTAGATCAAGCCATGACATATCTGTGTATGACCATGCAAAAGTTGGTTCTACAATTTTTAAGGAATGCTTCTAGGTTATTTTGTTTTCCATCCAGCAAAGATTCAACATAGAAGGTGATCATAGGTTCTTGTTTTTTTCCCACATTGACTGGAGTGGCCTTTTCTACTAAAACTAATGACTTCTTTGGATGCATTGCACTAATGGGGAGATTGAATCCCTCCTCCTTGGGTGCCTCATATAGGTTTTCACCTTCGGATGCATCCTTTGTTTCTATTATTTTAGGATCAGAGAATGTCACAATTTGGTTTTCACTCAAGGATCTACAAGTTAGTTTCATTTCATCAATTTTGTGACTGAAGGATTCAATCATCTCCCCATAGTACTCCTCTATGTGTAGCTCTATGTCAAAAATTTCTTTGTGATCTACCCATGGTAATTTTTCACAGTCTCATTAATTATGAGATCATTTCATCATTTTTGAATAAATCAAGAATCAATGGTCCTTGTTGGTCCATGTCAATGAGTTGTGGGTAGACTGGGCATATTTCAGTCGGGTGATTGCTTGAAGCAAATGATGTTATGGATATCATGAAGAGGGAGTTATTTTAAAACAACTAAACAACATCAAGGGGGAAGTCATCTAGGGTGGTGTCACATGATGGAGATAACCAAGAGGAAGCCTTAGCTCATTTAATGGAAGTACCTTTTTCCAATAAGGGTGACCTTGCTAGTAGTGCAACCTAGGCCAAGATTCTTTAGTCATTTCTTAGGAACTATGGGTTCTAGTAAACCATTATCATTCTATCCTAGCTTCTTATTCTTGTTATATCCCATTCCCTTCATTAGCTACAAGCCTTTGTTATCATTTTCCATGGGAAGAGCAGTGACAGGTTGTTCATCCTAGTAAAGGAGTTTAGAGATATCTTCAATGACATCTTATTGACTCAAATCCCCCCACTAGGTGAAGGTAGTAGCTGCCATCTTTATTGTTTTAAGATCTTTATTGCTAGATGTGGGTTTCCCATGGTATCGAGGAGAAATGGGTAACTCTCCTAAGAATTTTTTTTTCTTCATTAGCTTATAGTTCCCATAACCATCATCTTGTATTACTGATTTGATGTCAGGAATGTTCTGCACAATGGGTGTTTTCATTGCTGAGGTAGATGCAAGGGATGGTGGGTCAATAAATGAGGGAGAAGGTGTAGGCCCTTTGTCATTCTTGGGTATCTTATATAATTTGGCCTAAAGATTCTTGCAATAGTAAAAAGGTTTTGGATCTCCATGGATGGTAATTTGTCTACCCTTGAAAGGAAAATCTACACATTGATGATAGGTTGAGGCTATAGCTTTTAGGGCATGAATCCATGGTCAACCAAGTAGTATGCTATAGGGAAGATCAAAATCTAACACTTGGCATGTATTTTGTGCAATGAGAGGTCCCACTTGGATGGGAAGCACAATGATGCCCTGTGATACCTATTCTTGGTCATCATATACTCTGATGGTGGTACTCTTTGCTTTCTGAATAGCCTAGATTCTTGATTAACTATAGGGTACAAATGTTCAGACTAGCACCTTGATTTTCTAAGACTCTTTTAAACTTTCTTTTATGAATGATAACCTCAATGTGTAGAGCACACTTATGAGATGGTTGTGATAGTAGGTCTTGCTCTAAGAAGGTGAAAAGATGATTAGTGATATGCCCCACCATAGCCTGAAATTGGTTGGTGTCAATATCCTTGGGGATGGATGACTCAGACAAAGCTTTCTCAAATATTTCCCTATGTGCAGGGGATAGCCTTAATAGCTCTAAGATTGATATCTATGTGGGGGTCTTCTTAACCTGATCTAGGAGATTATATTTGCTTGGATTTGATGTTGGAAAAGTAGGTTGTGCCCTAGATTGAGAGGGGACTCCTTGGACGGTAATTTTTCCAAATCATGTGGTGACTCCACACTTCACACTAGATCCTTTGATGGTGACGATAGTAATGAAGCTATCACAGGAAGCAGCGACATTGGAATAGGTATGCTACACTTTTTTGTAATCCTTACATTTTCTAGTATTGTTCACCTTATTATGATCTAGCATAGGGTTCTTGTATATCTTAAGATATTGATTCCCAATTGGTATTTTTATAGATATTATGTAATTCTCTATGAGGTATTGGATTATATTCTTGAGTCTCATGTGATTTTTCATTTTGTGTCCTTTGATTTTATGAAAGTCACAAAGATCATTCTCATTGTACCAAGATGGTTTCTCTTGTGGTTTTTGATATTTTTCAAATTTGGGAAGTGTTATCAGGTTTTACTATACCAACATCTTCATGATAGTTTTGATAGGTTTAGATAAATGTGTCTACTTGCATTTAGGATAATTGTTTTTGTTAGTGGTTTGCCTTTGTTGCATGTTGGTGTTATTGATCTGATTGTTCTAAGGATGTGTTATTTGTTGCACAGTCAGTTGAATGTTAGCTACTTGATTATTTTTTGGTATAGAAGCACTTAGAACCACCTTAGCATCTACCACACCATCATTTATTACATTTTTGTTCTTATCCAAGATACAAGGTTTTTCATTTGAAATAGTTGATGGGTAGTTGTCTTTGTAAGTTTGAGTATTTCCCTATGAAATTAGAACCCTCTTGATGTTAAGGGCTCCAGGGACAAACTCGTCATAAAATGTGATGCACTACATTTTCAAGTGGAAGGATATATTTTGTTCAATATTTTCTATGATGATTCCCACTTGTTGTTCATCAGGAATAGGCCACTTTCTCTTACTAGATCTTTATCTCCACTGTTGTAAGAAATTAGCAAAAGATTCTCCTTTGTTTTTTCATAGAGTGAACAATTCCTCTCGACTTATTTCCATGTCAAGATTAAAGGAGAAGTGATCGATGAATTTATCAATAATTTCTTGGAAATTTTTAATGCTGAGAGGTAGATGAAAAAACCAATCCATGAAAGGACCTATTAAACTTTGAGGGAAGATGCACATTAAGTAAGAATCATTGTAGGCCACCTCCATACACAAGATGTTAAATTCTTTGACATGGTCCATAGGACTTCCTCTCCCTTTGTATTTGTCAAATTTGGGGATTTCAATGCTGAGAGGAATGGTACCATTGTGATGTTTTGGTCAAATAGATAAGCACCTAAATTATGTGTATGGATTTTATTTATCTTGCCAATTCAAAGGTCTTGCATTTCTTGAGACAACGCCTTAAATTGTGATGCTACACCATCTTGCGGATTTTATGGAGGAACATATGGTGGGATGACAAATGAGTTGTATGTAAGATTTTGATATGATAAGGTGTTGTATGGGGTATATGGTGGTGTAATATTTTGTGAAGGTGATTGAGGTGTTGATGTATATGTTCCCAATGCATTGGTATTGATGATGTTTTGTTGAGGATTATAGTAGGAAATTGGTTGTTTTTGTTGTTGATGTTGGGCATACTTTTGAACTAGTAAGGCTTGCTATTGTTGTTGTGCCACTAGGGCTTGTTGTTGGGCCTACTATTGTTGTTGCACCATGAGGGATTTTTGTTGGTCCTATTTTTATTGCTTTGATGCTAAGGCTACTTGATGAGCTTGATGTTGTTGCTAGGCTAATGTTGCTTGTTGTGCTGCTAAAGCTACTTTTTGTTGTTCCTATTGTTGTTGTGTTGCTTTCTATGTCACTAAGGCTACTTGTTGTTGTGTTGCTTGTTGTGTTGATGGTGAAAATGACACAAACAATGTTTAAACATAATATTTCTACTCTATTTCTCCTGAAAAAGAAAGACAACATATAGTAGCCTAACTCCCAAGGTCCTGGTAGTTGCTTCTCAACTATTTGGTGTCACTCAATTGGTCCATGCAACTATAATATTCAAGGGGCCTGTGCTGGTAACAAAGAATACAAGCAATGACTTATTCATGGAACTGTTCTTAATAAAGAAAGGGGGTTTTTAAACAAAAGAAAAAGATAGATCAGAGCATACATCAGTAAACATGAATAAAAGTTATCTAGTGTCTGGGCATATATCTTCAACAATGAATGTTTTTCCAACGGATCAAGAAAACCATAGCATGATACAATTTACAGAATAATCCATACTATTGCATACATCTAAGGTGCTTAATTTAACATCACAATCACACATAAATATTTCAAAGATTCCAAAAGAACACACTTTCATTCATCGCCAAGATCATAGATCAACAGACTTCAATATATTCAATTCACCGATAATCTAATGAAATAATCCTTAAATCTGGTTTCTTCTAATGACTTTAATCACATAAGAAACACTCATGCTTCAACACAATCACTGGCATATAGATAGATTATATTTCATCAACCTTATCAAATAAAACTCAATTCTAACACCATATTGTGTAAAACCTGTAATTAAATTTAACTGTAAGTAACAAAGTATCTCTGTAACAACTACGAAAAATTATATCGCCTACTATAAGGTGGCCAATTCTATTATCTATTAGTTTACCCTTACAATATGATACCCCAAGGGTATTTATAGATATACAGAAATCTGAAGTCCTCTCTATTTTAGGTCGATCCACCTTTTTAGGGATTACAGTCATCCTGGAAACTCAGTTAAACTAGAAGAAAATAATGGAGATGAGAAAAGAAAGTCATGCGCCCATAAACTGCCAGTTGTGCATGCAAAGAAGAAAAATAGAAAACCATGCATGCATGAGGCTACCAATTATGCATGTGAAGCCTGCTCTGCAATATACTCATCATAACTAGAGACTTGTTGAAGCACCTCCAAATCCGGCCCATCAACCCAACTGTCTTCAAATTTGATCCTTTCTAGCTCTACAGCAGCAAACCCTCTCATTTCCTTTAGCTTGGTCAACCCCCTCTTAGCTTCCCTTATCTCTTCTTTAATATCCATTAATCAATCTAGCAGTAGATCTTCACCATCATCTCCTTTTTGCATGACCTCTTTAAACCTATCATCCCATTTTTCCTTTATTTGGTTCAAAGGCAGGCCCTCCTTTACTGGTATATCAACGTTTACTATAACAACAATAATTGCTTCCAACTCCTCAAACTGCTCATTCAAATCTTTAACAAAATCCTGAATTTCACTTTTGTGCTTGTATAGAAAATCAGACCTAAATCGAAGTATGCTGGAAGTCTTTGACAAGAAATCTTTATTGTCCTCTTCGAGTATTGATTGTTCTAGAAGAGTGGACTTTGACAATTTGATAACCTCTTTCAACTTTTGACTATATCCTCTACATTCCTCCTCCTATTCTCCCAATACCTTGACATTGAGTTCATTTCCTCTATTAGCTCCTCCGTCATTTTGTGAACCCCAAAGCTATTGTCCAGTACTTCAATTATTTCATAATTTATCTTATTAGTCCACCTATCCAACATCTCTTCCTTACTCCTTACCTTCACCAAATAATCCACCTCTTTCTTACTAAGCAAAACTGGTGTTTCAATGGTGGTAATTTGTTGTGACCTCGGAGTAGAAACACTTTTCAAGAAAGAATGTAATTGATCTAACTGGGCCTTAAGCTCATCCTTTCTTTGCTTATCTTTCATCATCCTGGATTTAGTGGATGAAGCTACCACATCTATTAAATTCATCTACTAATCTCTGGTGAGTTTCCCCAAATTAACAGTACCCAACTGGTAATCACCCAATTGCATGTCTCCTTCATCCTTATGCATCATTGGAATGGCACATTCATCAATAATTTCTCCCCTATCGGTGAGTCTAGTGGAATGTAGGATCTTGGCCTTATTCTTGAGCCTTTCTTTCTCAATTTCCTTCATCATGTCGTCCCAATTGAGAGGCTGTGAAGGTGTCACGAATCTCTTCTGAAGATCCAATTTTAACCAAGTGGGAGCACCTGGAGTAGTGGTCATTATAGTTGAAGAAGAAGCAATAGTAGTAGTACAGGGTGCTTGCAAATTTACTTGAGGTTCAAAATCAACCCCTTGTTTCTCTTGTTGTTCTTCCTCCACATTTGTCTGAGCAATCTTTTCAACTTCCTCTCTATCCTTCTATTCTTGTATCCTTTTCTCTTCTTCTTCCTTCTTCAACTTTTATTCTTCTAATCTCTTCTTCTCCAGTTCCTAGCTTCTCTCTTCCTCTAATGCCTTAAGTTTTTCTACATGTTCCTTTTCCTTTTGTTGCTTCTTGATAATTTCCTTGAAATATTTCTCTTTTTGCACTCGTTTTGCTTCCTCTTTCTCTTTATAAGCTTCTTCAGCAAGCTTCAACTTAGCCACAAAAACTTCTCTCTCTTCACTGCATTGCCTTTTCTTCCTCCAAATCATGAATTTTATGTATTAACTCCATCTTATCATTTTCCTCTTTGATCCTAAGCTCTTGCTCCTTTTGCCTTTGCTGCTTTTTCATTTCATCAGCTCTTTGTTGGGCTTCTACTTGTTGTTGCTAGAGTAAGGCATCAACTTGTACCTTGGCATCAATTACCTTTTTCTTCTCTATTGCTGCAGCATGTGCTTGATCATCCGATGCCTTCTTTGCCCCCTCAAATAGTGCCCATTGATCCTCCTTTGTCAACACTTGTTCAGTATCCTCCTCTAGAGGCATATTTTCTTGTGCATCCTTCTCTGACAAAGTCTCATCAAAGTCTATTCCAATATCATGGATCTCCACCTCCACTCCTTTTCCCTTCATGGATTCAACAATATCATGAAGAGTCCCTTTTTTCACTTCTTCATCTTGCTACTTTGTAAGTGGGACTTGTGTAGAGGATTCACCTAATGTAGATGTTGAAACCATTGGTCCTACTTGGGAATCTCCCTCTTATGTCTCTGGTTCATCTTGAGCTGATGCTTCAAGCTCAATCTCCTCAATGTCTGGAGGGAAGAATTCCATGGGCTCCTTGGAAGGAAATTTCCTTTTGATTCTTTTGTATCCCTTTCCCTTCTTAGGAGCTGGTTCTTGAGGATTTTTGGTTCTTAGGACAACCCAATGAATACTTCTATCCAAAAATGGCCTCCCTATTTGATCTATGTCAATGATCTCCTCACCATCCCAGTCCACTGGATCCAAGCTTTTGGTGCCAATATTTAATGCCTCATATGATGGATCTAACACCAATCCATCATCTACTAATGTGTCGGGGATATCATCTTTGATCCTGAATTCTACCATGAGTGCAACGGGTAACCTCTCATATTTTTTCTTCCTGAGATCATACTCATCTTGAAGGTCACTCCAGAAATCTTCCAACAAGTTGAAATGTTTATCAAAAATAGAAGGCAGCAAGGCATTCATTTTCTTCCTTGGGTCAAAGTACTTCTGAGCTGTGTACAAACCTAGTTTTAGATGTATCAACTCACTGCACACTACCTTAGCTCCCACCAGATGTTGATAGTTGTATTCACCAAATTGCATGGGGAACTTATGACATCTTGTTTTGTGCTTCAATCCAAACAGGGCATTAACCCCTAGAGCTTGATATACAAATTCCATTACAACTATCCTATTGCTACAACATCTTGGGAGCAAGTGTGGACGACCTTCAAATCCAACCAATCTAAAATAAGTGAACTTTGGGTATTGGATATTCCAACATCCCCATTCTATAATAAATGCCATAGCTTCTTGGCTCAGTCTATATCCTACATCCCCATTAAGCTGGTTAATGATTACATATAGAAGTGCATCATTAATCCTTCTAAATTGTGTTTCAGATAATTGTAGAGATAACTAATCATAATGGTCCCACACTTTCCTTTGTCCATTTACCTCTCCCAATATCCCCGCTCTCTTTAAACCTAGAAATATACCTCCTCTAGCTACTACATAAACAACATAAGAAGTCATAAAGAAGCATTTGGTTTCCCTTATCCTTGTTAACTAGTCATGAATAGCATCAGAGACAACCATTGGCCAATCGAACTATTGTTTGCCATTAAAGATGGTTTGAATGAAGGGAAACATCCACTCCTTGAAGTAAAATGCATCCCTCTTCCCAAATACTCCAGACAACATCATGATCAGGTCTGATACTTCTTTGTAGAATTTTGTCCTCTTTGGTTGATCATGAAGCATGGTCAGAGACTTCTTCTCTGTTCTCAACCATTTCTTGTTCAAGTGAGCTTTGTTAGCCCCCTTGTAGTTTCTATATTTCTCTAAATATTTTTCCTCCTTTAACTGTACCAGGTTCTTTGGATCTGGGACACTAAACATGTGTTGAAACATTTGAGGAGTGAGGTCTATAATTACATTATCCTGTGAATCCACACACTACCTAGTGGCTGGATTATAAGCTTCTATTGCTGTCATAATCAACTCTAGGCACTAGATAGATAAAGGAAATAAGGTGATGTGAGCCAAACCAGAATCAACTATTCTTTGAGTTCTCCTTGTTATATCTTCAGTGAATGTTTCCGAATATAGCTCCCCAAAATTATATGAGCCCAGATTGGTGTAAGTTATATCAGACCAATCTGATTCCACTTTGCTTGTAGTGACGACAGAACCCCTATGATTATACCTCAAAGTATACGGTAGATGCTCCGGCTTTATCTTCTTGGGCTTAGCTGCTGCCTTTGATGTTTTTGCAGGCTGATTCCTTTGGGAGGCTTCTCCTGATACTCCTAACATCCTTTAGCTTTCCTGCAAAAAAAACCCCAATTAGATCCTTGAATAAATATCAGAGATGGAACCAAACATAAAAATATTCTAAACAGTCTCCTTTAAAACACTGTCGGGCTCATAACCAAAATCGTTATTGAGATTACAATAATAACAAGCGGGATCAAAGATGGAACTATCATGGTGATCGGAATCAGAACTGGAATGGAAACTGATTTGGTTTCTTTCTGATTTTCTAATTTCATATTCAGTTTTGATTCCGCTTCTGCTTCTGCCTAGGTCATCTTTATTTGAAAGAAGGCTTCTCACTATAAGCAGAGTCTAATATGGGATGGAAATGGAATCGATACCTATTGGAAAACATGGATCAAAGTCTAGATTGATTATGATCCTGCTTCTGCCTAGGTTATCATGACATCATAAGTATTTTTTAACAATTTGATATATAACTTCATGATTTAAGGACTAGGTCATATCAAAATGAAAGAGGGCTTAAATGTAACCTAATAAGACCATCCCCATATGACCGAGAGGCAACTATACTTTCTAGGGCATCATATTTAAATTAAAACATGAATACAAAAAGCGTAAAAACCCTAAACTAAAAACCTCAATATAAAAAAACTAGGGCACGAATTTAACCCTATTTATTTAACCAAACTGAATGCAAAACAAGATTCCTAAGTAAAAACAATATTTAACAAACCCTACTCATTGTAGAACTGTAATTTAACCTACACATTAAAACTAGCACGATTCGGTCACAACTAAAACATGAAAACAACTGTACTGATAACAAAGAAACCAGATACAAAAGCAAAATGAAGATAGGAAATCCAAAAAAACAAAGAAAGGAAAACAATCATGTGAACTTACTAAGAACCACAAACTTTCCCAAGGAAAAACAATCCAAAACAAACAAAAATGGAAAACACGAAGGTAAAAAAGAACAAGAATAGAAAACCCTGCGTCGAACGCAAATAAATAGGCTAACCTCCTAAAGCAATCTACATGCAAATTTCTCTCTATCAATCAATTCACTCACCCAAAAGCTTCACTGCAACTCTAGTTCACTCTTCAATATCTTAATAGTAATTGTAATAACTATGCGTTAATCCCTAATTAAGGTAAAACTCAAAGTTTCACGCATGCATGGCACCTGTCATTAATGCAATAAATGTTGTAGGGCGGAGTTAGAATTATAGAAAGAACTGGCCCATTACTGATGTGTGACTTCAATAAAATTCAACAACCAAGAAATGGTGGGAGTGGAATCAGAATGAAAATTATTTCAGAAACTTTGTTTAACTTTCCAACTTGGTTCCCATTCCAGGTCCAGTTCTGCCAACAAAGAATAAAACAAAACCAAACACAAAAATAAAACAAAAAGACTGAAATAAGAAAACTTAACATAGAAAACTTAGTTTAAAACAAAAGACCAAAAAGCGGAGGTGGAGGCAGAATGAGATTTGATTTTGAAATTTTGAATAAATACCGACTTAACTTCCACTCCAGCTCTGGCTCCGACAAAGACAAAACAAAAATTTCAAAAGAAAGATTGTCGGGATGGGGATTATAATGAGTTTTTGAAAAAAGTTTGAAAACCTGATTCAGTTTTGGTTCCGGTTCCAACAGAATAAACCAAAGAAAAAAAAAGTGTTGGAAAAGAAAGACTGCAAACTTTGTTTGAAAAAGAACCAAGGATAAAAACATAAAGGGGGACCCATTTTGAGCAAGGAAAAATATGGGGTGGTTATGCAAGGTATAACACTAAGGTTTCTTGGTGTTGTTGTTGTTGTGCTGCTTGTTGTTCTACTAAGGCTTCTTGATATTTTTGTGCCATGAGGGCTTGCTGTTGGGCTTGTTGATAATCATGTTGTTCTTGTTGTAAAGCTAGAGAATGCACTTTCAATGAAAGATCAGGTAGATGTTGGGATATATGTGATGGATTGTGAGTGTTGATGTTTTGCATGGGTAATGGATAGCTAATGAGAGGTTGGGGTTTCCCTTGGTTTAACATTCCTTTCAAGATGGTGGATTGAGGTGGAGGAATGTAAGGTTGAGTTCCCATTTAATTTTTCATGGTAAAGAGGACCATAAGGAATGATGAGTATGATGCCATTAGATTTTGTGATGGTAATTTGACACTACAACCTTGAGTCCATTGATTAAAAATATTCCCTTGTCCCATTTCTTGAAGATTTCCTTGTGCTAGAGATGTAAACAAGGTATTACCTAGGTTGGTGGGATTCGTGACCAAGGGATTATTCTAAGATGAGTTGATAATGTATGGGGTGGATGTGACTTGTGAAACCAATGGTACAAATGAACCAATGGGAGGATTGGGTAAAAATTTCTCTATCTACATTAAGGGTTGACTCTGTAGTATGTTATTGATGTGCCCTTTTATGTTGTCTTGAGACACTTGGTCCACACTGCTTTGCATGATGGTGGGAACACTTGTGGTACTCATGGGTATGGTAGAAGAGGGGTGTTCTTGATATGTGGAGGTAATGATGGATTAGTGAAGGTCAAGGGGTCTATATGGATGTTTGGGATCTTCACGTATGGGAGGAGCACCAAAGGTAGGTGTTCAAATGGTGGCTGGAGGTGGGGGATTGGTATGGAGGGTACATACATGTGTGTTACTTTTAAATGGAAGAGTTAGACCAAAGTCCTTGGCAAGGCTAGTTGCAAGACAAGGAGTGGATTTTTGATTTAGCCCTAGTGATGTAGTTGTGAATCCTTGTGTCAAATTTTGTGCAACAAATGATAGGGAAATTGGAGCTATTTTTTCTAAGGCTTGATGTTCCATGATTTCCTCCCTAGTAAGTTCAAATGGATTGTTCATGATGTATTCTATATCATATGGTCTTGACAAAGATGATGGTTGTTGTGATGGTGTGACTTGAATTCTGGGATCAAATTCTAGAGGATTTGGATCACTTGAGGTAAATGTGATTTTTGTTTTCTCCATAATTCTCTTGTATTGTAATATTTTAATTACTAGAAATTTGGTGTCACCTTTGGGAGGGTTGTGTTGATATTTTTAATGTTTGAACTCTCTAGTTGACTCTAATCTAGGTAAAAGAGATGCTCTAAGTCTTTTTGGAGCAATGATGATAATGAGGGATGGAAAGGTGGGTGATGTGAAAATAAATCTTTGTAAACATTTTGGGACAACAGTTTTGACTTAAGTTTGATGTCTTGATGTTAGGATAAATGATGTTTATAAACTTGGAAATATTTACGTTAAACTCATGACCGTCAAGATAAACTAGTTCAAAGATGATAACTAACTTAACTAAATGCATGAAAAAGGATATATTTCACATACAAAGTAGCTAAGTTAGGGTTTGAGTTGATTGATGTTCAAGTCAAAAAGTTAATGTATTCCAAATTTTGGAAAGTTTGATGAGGTGAAGGATTAAATTTGATGGAGAGGTGAATGAAGTGTTGGACCCAATTTTGACTTAGAACAAACCTTTTTTTTCCAAGACCAAGGTGGTGAGAAACATGCTATACCTCTAAATCTTTCAAATCCTAAAGATTAATGTTGACCTAAATGAGAGGATAGATGTGGGTATGCAAATCTTGTTCGTTCCTCCTAGATCAAGCATACTTAGTTTCTTAATAAGAGGTTATGATTGTGATAAAGTATTAAAGCCCACTTCCTACCAAAATTTGAATTACGATACCTACGTCTATAATGGAAGCATGTAGATATTCCGCTAAAGATTTTGATTGTGTGATAGATCATTTAGAGGAGTTCAAGACCATAAAAGGACCAATGTTTTAGATAGGTTGATTATCATGAAAAAGATTTGGGTTTTGACTCATAAAGAACATGTACATGTGTGGATGTTTCCTCAATGTGTGTTCATAAAAGTTTACTAAGAACTTGTTTTTTTTTGGTAGATTTCCAAAATGTGATTTTTCATTTCCTTTGAACTTCGATGCCTTAGTTTGAAGTGATGACTTGTAGACCTTCTCTTGGGGATTTTGATTTTGCATGTGATCATTTAGAGAAGTCTATTTCTATGGAAGAAAAGAGGATATTTATTTTCATGTGGGTGGTGGTAATATGGGCCTTCAAGCCTCAATATCAGTTTGTTCCTCTTATTCATCTAGGATGTGTGCAGTGTTTCTCCACTACGTGGGTGTTTCTTTTGTGTAAAAAGTGAAGCTTCTCAAACTACTAATGATATTATTTTATTCTTTGTTAATGAGTTCAAAGTTTGGTTGAATGATAGAAACTTCAAGATCAAGTTGTTCAACAAGAGAAATGGGTCTCCAAATAGTCATATGGGGTTCAATTGTTAATTTTTCTTTCTTAAGTAAATTGATTTTACCACAAAAAATTGTCTTGGTTATTAATTTAAACTAAATATTTATGTCAAAAACATCATAACTTTCACAATGTTCATTTTATTAAAATCATGAGGTTGAAGCCATAATTACCTATGTGGTATTTGGAAAAATATGGATTGATAAATAAGTAAAGATATTTAGAAATCTTCAAGAATATAAATCCTTAGGACAAGCAGTAATGTCAAGGCTAGTTATTCAGGTATCCATATTTAGGCCAAAGTGTTTGAAATTTTGAGGAAGATAGTGAATGTTTATTTTTGTAGCGTTTTGGAACCAAGAAATGTATTCAACTGACTCACAATCACTAATCACCTCGGTTTGAAATGGCCATGCTTGTTGAGTCCCCACTCAAATTTCTCCAAAAAATAAGATATTGCAAAAAATTAGAGATTTGGAAATACTGGCTCCCCTCCACGATACTCACTTCTCGGGATCACCAAATCGCAAAATCCTAAAGATCCTAAGATCCTAAGGATTTTTCTATTTCAACAATGAATAGTACAAATGTGGGGTAGCTTTAGAATGACCATTCTTGCACCAGCAAGTATTAAGGATTTTTGACAACTAAACAATAGTTCTTAGTAAAAAACTGAGAAAACCCAACTATATATGGACCCGCTTTTCCAATTAAGGCTCTTACTATCATTCCTATTCAGCTTAAGGCATGGTACTAGGTGCAGTATGTTATACAGTCCAAGATAGAAGGTACTTGCTCATGATTTCCTAACCTTTAATATAGCCCATCGATAAACATGCTTGCAAGAACTTGCTAATGATTTTCCCGTTGCAGGGTGTATCTCATAGTAAGTCCTCTCTTAAGGGTGACACAAAGCATAAAAGTGTGCTTAAGTATTTATCTTCACCCAAGATTGCACAAAGCACAAGGGGATTATGATGAGGTAAAAATAACCTCATCATAATAAAATTTGGAAAGCTTACTTTTGCTAAGTCAATCCTAAGCCTATGCCAATTTATTAAACTTTAGGAGAAGTAATTGTTTATTTTAAGGAAAATTATGCTTTCTTTCTTTCTTTTGATCAATTGAGGAAATTTACCATAGCAAGTTTAATGGGTTGACTTGAGCATTTTTGTAGGGAATAACATGTCATCATGCAGCCATTGCACAAGTTTACCCAGAATGTGCCTCAAGAGTAATGCTGCGAACCCACTCCTAGATGCTTGGATGATGTACCGGACATTTAGCTTATGTTCTTTAAATTCTGTTGTTAAAAATCTATGGCTCTTCTCGAGCCTTTGATATGTGTATGATCTTTAAAGACATCAAAGTTAGTTTTAAGTTGAGGAATACTTTTTCAATGGCTATCCACACCATCTTAAATTTAGGATTTAGTTATAAAGTTATCTATAAGAATGTAATTTCAGAAGTGATGAATAAGATAGAGAGGAAGTATCGTTATGCTGTTCACTTGGTTTTCCAAATACTGTTGAATGAGTTATCTGATTTCTATCTATTGATTATCTATTAAATTATGAGTGATGATGATTGTTCGTAATGGGTAGACTCTAAAACTAGTAGCTTATGTGATTCTAAGACAAGTTGTTAACCCGCAAGCTGACCACTTGTGGGAATTAGTTTAGATAGATAAGTTATTTTTTGTTTTGTTGTTTCATTTGTTAAAGGTAGATATCTATTCAATAGGAAGTAATTAAGTTTGTTAAGAGTGGAGTCTGAAGTTCTAGAGCACTATTTTTTTTCATTGGTATGAGTTATCTTTCGTAGTTGATAAAATCCTTTACTGTTAAAAATGTTTCATTGTTTTTTCACTTACTTTTCTACTTCCGTAGTATATTAGTTGTTTAGTTTGCTTATTTCTAAGCTTTCTAGTTTAGTTGTGTTGCTTTCTAAATTAGTTGTCTTATGCTTTTTAACTTAGTATTTCCTGTTTTTCTTAGAGTAAGATTATTTTCTAGTTAAATAGGAATGGCCTTAGATTAAAATTGACTCCAATAGTTGAAGATAAAACATAAAATATAAAATGAGTTATCCAAATAATCTTCTTCTGCAAATTGCCTTGGACACTTCTCGGTCAACTAATTGACATTCAATTATTCTAAAGTAGTAGGACCTAATGAAAACCTATCACTATTTGGTGTCATTGTCGGGGACCCTTAAAAAGCCTTTGTGCTCAAGTGTTATTAGGAGACGGTTTGAATACAAAGTTTTATGCCAAAAATTTCTCAGTCAGCTTCCTTTTCTGCATGGTCTGGAAAAGAGGCCCTCACGAATGTTTTATACCAAATACCCCCCCAAAATACGTACCAATCATGTATAGGGAAGCCCAAGGCTCAGATGACCACACTTCTGAAGAATTATTTCAGCCCACTCCAACCGAGCCTTTCCATTATTTCCCTGTTGAGCAACTGGTAGAACAACCAGTTATAGAGGAAATTGTTTTTGAGGAACATACTCTTCTGAACATCATGGGAGATCGTAGAGATGAACCTAACCACAATGAACCTCAGCCTCCTAGAACATTTACCTATCCTATTATGTTGGATGCTGATGATGATATTGTAATGAAGAACATTTCCCCAGCCTTCCTTCCAACCTTTTGTGGTTTATCCTCGGAAGACCCAGACTAGTTTCTCTTTGAGTTTAAAGTCCTGTGTCAAACTTATGATTATAAGAATGACAACCAAAAGTTGAATCTCTTTCCATCGACTTTAAAGGACTCAACGATGCACTGGTTTATGGGATTGGGTTTTGGTAGAGTAGCATCCTAGGGGAAATAGAGACTATCTTCTTGCAAAAATACTAGATTTACTGTAGGGTAAGTGATCATAAGGAGGAGCTATTTAAACTAAGACAAAATGAGGATGAAATTTTGGAGGATTATCTCGATAGGTTCCTCTTCCTCTCCAAAAGATGTGGAGAAGCGGTCATTAGTGTTGAGATCCTGAAAACAATTTTTCTTAAAGGTATTGATGATGATGCTCGAAGAAATCTTGATCTAATGGGAAAAGGTGACGTATCTCAATTAACTCTTGAAGAAATATGTGATTTATGTTAGAATTTCTCCCATACTCGGGGAGGAATCTGCAAAAATAATCTTTTTAAAGGGTCTAACGAGATAGGTAAGCTCCGCAAAGAAATAGAAAATCTGAAAATGAACATTCTCATTCAGTTGAATACCACATTAGATGGTATACACGCTAAAACTCGCAACCCAAAGACCTTGTCAATTTATTATCCAAGGTGTCAAAATAAACACCTATTGTGTGAGTGTCCTTTGGATAAAGTCAATGTTTGTCAACTGTGTGAGCAAAACCATCCTACAAATTAGTGTGAACTTCTGTCAGATATCAAGAATACTAAAAAAAAAACCATTCAAGTTGAAGAAGAGATAAATGCCTTAAACCAATGTCAAGGAGGTAATTTCCCTTATGGATAGAATTCTAATCCTACATGGACACCACAAAATAATCAATGGAATCCATCTTGGAATCAGTCACCTCCACCTCAATCTACCTTGGGAACTCCTTATTGGGGATCCCTTGAATGGAAAAACCACACATGGGGAAATTAGCACTAGTCAAATCAACCCCAACAATAGTGGTACCAGCAACATGCTACCCCCCAATGGAATCGGGCACAAAATTAGTTTTATATTGAACCTAGGAGGAATCAACAACATAATCTATTACCTCCAGCTCAAAAACCTCCTTAGAATGAGCAAGTAAACCAACCTCAACTTCCAGTGCAACCGCTTCCCAATCCTAAGAATAATCACCAGAACACTCTAGTCTATTCTACCGAAAATGAAAATGTTACAAGGCTTAATGCGATACACTTCGGAAATGTGCAATTGCATTCTAGTCGAACTCTTCAACCTCCGACCATTGAATAAATAGTGGAGGAATCTAAGCCTAAAATTCCAATAAAAGACACTTCATCTAATCAGGATACCACTCCTAAAGATAAAGAGCCTTTTTCAGTGGCAGGGGCTACTGACTTGTCTCAGGGGGAGGAAGGTCAATCCTTAAGTCAACATAAGGAGGATCCCATTCCAAAGGAGAAAAGGATGGCACCATATCTGGAACATTAAAATTCCATAACTCCGGAAGATACTTCAGAAGTATCCTTGGCTACAGAAACTGCATTAATTCAGGAGATTAAGAAGTTGCAAATTGAAGTTCCTTTATTGCAGGCAATAAAGGAAATTCCTAAATTAAACTAGTTAATCAAATAGCTATGTATCAAAACACCAGGGAGGAAGCCAAAAATGATAAATACCATTCATATTCATGGTTATTTAGCTGATTTTCTATTTGGAAAGACTATCACTCCAAAATATGATGATCTTGGGAGTCCACTTATAACCATTACAATCAACGACGTAGCAATACCAAATGCACTAGTGGATCTAGGGGTAGCTATTAACGTAATGACTATGGATGTAATCAAAAAATTAGGTTTAACTGATTTATGTCCTACAACCATAGTCTTACAAATGGAAAATCAATCTATAGCCATCCCAAAGGGCATCATTAAAAACATCCTTGTCAAAGTTTATGGATGGGAATATCCAGTCAACTTTCAGGTAATCCAGTCACTTACACCTAAGGATAACTATCCTATAATTCTTTGGAGACCATGGTTGGCCACGGTTGCTGCTAAGATTGATTGTAGGGAAGGGGGAATGACCATTTCACATGGTCAAGATAGTAAACATTTGTTCGTATATCCCCCTGCTAAGCCTACTGAGCATAAAAAAGTTTGGGTTGATGAACCTGAGGAAACCAATGATTCATAGAGTTTAGCCTCCCTAGCCATGGTAGTAATTAAATAGCATGGGGAAGAATTGGAAGAAGAGTTAGTAAGCGACATTACACAACATGCTATAACCTCGATTGAGGAAAAAATGATTGATGCTCCAAGGATTTTTGAGCAGCCAATTGATATAAGTGGAATGGAGCATAGTTATGCTACAATGGGGATGTCATGTCCCTTAGCAAATATGATTCCTAGAACAAGCTATTTCTTTGAAGACATCATGATATTTCACTGGCTTATACCTCATAGTTTTCCTCTCAACACGTTGTTGCGACCTATGTATACTATCACCTCGATCCATCCTAGAACAAAATCAATAATGCTATTACCAGGAAAAACTTCGAATATCAATAGTTGGTTGACAGAAACTCAAGAGGATAAGTTGTTTAATGTGTTGGTACAAAGGTCTAAAGCTTTTTCTTGGGATTATACAGACATGAGGGGAATTCACCCAAGTTTTTGTACTCATCACATTTACACTGACATTAGTATAAGGCCTGTTCGCCAGCCGCAAAGGAGACTAGATTTTGCATTAAAATATTTGGTCAAAATTGAGATTGAGAAACTCCTTTGTGTTGGATTTATTTATCCAATCTCTGATAGTAAGTGGGTATCACCTATGGTGTTAGTTCCAAAGAAAAATGGGAAGTGGAGAATCTATGCATATTATCGAGAACTCAATAAAGCCACTTATAGAGATTATTTTCCCTTACCATTTGTTGATTAGGTTCTGGAAAACTTGGTTGGGAGGAAATATTTCTCCTTTCTTGATGGATTTAGTGGTTACAATTAGATACAGGTTGCTCTAGAAGACTAGGACAAAACCATGTTTACCTACCCATGGGGCACATTTTCATATAGAGTGCTTCCTTTTGGACTGTGCAATGCTCTAGCGACCTTCCAGAGAGTCATTCTTTCTATATTTTATGCTCTCGTTAATGACTATGTCGAGGTCTACATGGATAATTTTACAGTCTATGGGTCAACATATGATGAATCTCTTTAGAACCTAGATCGATTTCTGCAAGTTTGTGAGGAAAATAGACTATCCCTTAGCCATGAGAAATTCTTAATAATGGTGGAACAAGGAATAGTCTTGGGTCATCATATTTCCTCTGAGGGAATAAAGGTCGACCCTAAGAAAATTGAAGTCATCCAACAATTGACTATCCCTCAAACTCAGATAGATGTAAGAAGTTTTTTTGGACATGCTAATTACTACAGAAGGTTCATTGAAGGCTTCAGTAAAATTGCAACTCCTATATTTTCTCTTTTACAAAAAGAGGTAGAATTTGTTTGGACACCTAAGTGTCAACTATCATTCAAAACCATAAAGGAAAATCTTGTCTTTGCTCTCATTCTGCGGGGACCAAACTAGGAAATTCCCTTCCATATCTATGCAAATGCTTCTGATGATGCTATTGGTGCAGTTCTAGGACAAGAAGATGAGAATGGGGGAAAGTATGCTATATATTTCATCAGTAAAAATCTTACCCATGTAGAAAGGAACTATACAACAACAAAAAAGGAATTCCTGGCTATTGTTCATGCCATAAAAAAATTTCATCATTACATTACAGGGTATAAGGTTACAGTTTATATAGACCACTCAGTTGTAAAGTACCTAATGAAAAAACCCGCAGTTAATGGTTGAATTATGAGATGGTTATTGCTCCAAGAATTTAATGCCACGATTCTTCATAAACTAGGGAAATAAAATGTGGTAGTCAAACATGAAGAAGATGATAGTACTCCTATGCAAGATGATTTCCCAAATGAAAATATGTTTTCAGTTTCTATAAAATCACCTCGGTTTGCAGATATCGCTAATTATTTAGCTTGTTTAGAGATACCTTCTAGATTCATGACTAAGCAAAAGAAGGGTCTAATCAGGGAAAGTGCCCCGTTCAAGTGGATTAATGGAATTCTATTTCATTGTGGGCCTGATATGATCCTAAGAAGATGTGTGAGAGTGGACAAAACCTACAACATTCTAAGGGCCTCTCATGATGATCCATTGGGAGGAAATTACTCTGCAAAGAGAACTTCCCATAAAGTCTTAAGTGTCGGATACTATTGGCCCTTAATGGATAAAGACATTAAGAACTATGTTCATCATTGTAATGAATGTCAGAGGGTAGGAAGACCAACTGCTTCTTTGGAAATGTCATTTCTGCCACAAGTAGTGCTCCAACCATTCAATAAATGGGGTTTAGATTTTATTGGACCCATAGATTCTTCCTCTCAAGGGAAAGAGTACATATTGGTTTGCACTGACTACCTGGTGAAATGGGCTGAAGTTCAAGCCTTACATGTAGCCAGGGAAGAGCAAGTCACAAACTTCCTCTATAGTAGAATCTTCCTTAGATTTGGAGCCCCTCAAACTATTGTCACTGATCAAGGACCCCAATTTATGTCCAAAGTGCTCTTAGCATTCATCAACTATTTCCAGGTAAGCCATAGGAAGTCATCCCCTTACCACCCTCAAGCGAATGGCTAGGTAGAAGTAACTAATAGAGAGCTTGAGAACATTTTAACGAAAATAGTTTCTTTTGGAAGAAAAGATTGTGCCAACAAACAACCTGAAGCTTTATGGGCATACAACACAACCTAGAAATCTATGATTGGATTCAACCCTATGAGCTCGTTTTTGGGAAGAAGCCTCTTGTTCCCATTGAGTTTGAACTACAAACTCTACGAACGGCTATGGAACTAGGTCTAGATTTAAAACGAGCCCAAGTTGAATGAGTTCTGCAACTAAGTGAATTGGATGAGCTTCATTTAGACGTTGTCCATCAAACTGAACTAATTCAACATCAATGGAAAGTGTGGCATGACACACATATTAAGGAGAAGGAGTTTCATAATGGGGACTAGGCCCTGTTATTTGATTCGAGATACAAGGATCATAGGGGAAAGCTCAGGACTCACTAGGTGGGACCTTATGAAATTGATGAAGTCTTTTCGAATGGAACTATTTGGTTGAAACCACTCGACGGTGACATGCAAACTCTTTTGGTTAATGGTTATTGCTTACATGTCTATCATAAGCCAGTCAATAGGGAATAATTTACAAGAATGGTGGAAATGCAGGGCGAGGTCCAATGTGTTGACTCTGCCAATGCAGAGTCTATCTAGTAACAATGTTGTTTTAAAAATAAATTTAAAATAATAAATATATATATATATGTATCTAATTCAAAAATGTGCAATAAAAGGACATGTATGCCAAGATATTTTCCTTCATTAAATATTTCTTCATTTTTAGACTTAGCTAAAAAAAATTATTCCATTTTGTAGGACTTCTCAAAAAGCAGAAAATAACTTCTGGAGCACCCTCCAAAGATGCTTTGGAACGTTATGATGCCAAATCCCGATGCTTCGAAAATTGATAGTTTTAAAGCCTGATGCTCCAGAACTTGTACAAAGCTCATCATGTCAAAGATGTGTTATGCACTAAGGTCCAAGCTTGGGAAATTGAAAAATTATTCTCCATAGCACTCCACTTTCATTCCGTTGCTGCTCCGACTGCATCTTTCAGTGATGCTCCGGAACCTTTCATTCTGTTGCTGCTCTGGCTGCATCTTTCAGTGATGCTTCGTAACCTTTCATTTCGTTGCTACTCTGGTTGCATCTTTCAGCGATGCTCCATAACCTTTCATTCTATTGCTGCTTCGGCTACATATTTCAACAGTGCTCCAAAACCTTTCATTCTGTTGCTGCTCCAGCTGCATATTTCAACGATGCTTTGGAACCTTTCGTTCTATTGCTGCTCTGACTGCATCTTCCAACGGTGCTCTAAAAACTCCATTTCATTTCCATTTCGGTTGCACCTCACACCAGTGCTCCAGAACCTCCATTTCATTTCCATTTCGGTCACACCTCACACCGATGCTCTGAAACTTATGCACTTATTTCAAGTGCAATGTCAACTTGCGTGCTCTGGAACATGTTCGTTCATTTTCTACCACCTTTTTCAAAAATTTTAATTTTCGTGATTCTTCTGCTAGAATATCTCATACATATGTTTTTCTATTTTTGCTTTAGTCATAAATAAGCCACCCAATTTTGTACTCCTCATTGATAGCTCTGTCACCCATATCATAATAATATTGTCGTCACCTCAGCCAATGCCTTCACATCATCTTATCAAATCTATAAGGTATAAGATCTTTGAACGATCACAAAATGCAAGTATTAATTTTCGCTTTAAGTAGGTAGATATTTTTGAATAAAGAATAATTAATTGGCACGAACTTCACTCCCAATTTAGCAATTTGTTCCACTCGGAGATCAACTTCTTGTATGGAAAAGCCTTTCACATACCTCCATGTAGAATGAAAATCATTGAAGAGTAAGTTGCAAATAGGACAAATAAGTGATTTTAGAGGCAATATTTTCAAAAACCTGCATGAAATCTTTGTTCTAGAACTGAAATATTTTGCAGAGTGTGAAATAAGGAAATGGGGGGTGGTAAAAGAAAGGCAAAGCCGGATTTAGTAGAAAAATTGTTGGGATTGAGTAATATCTCCAGGTTGTTCGAAGAAGTGGGGTGGTTAAACTTCATCATAAAATTTGAAGGCTATAACGAAAATCTGGTAAGATCTTTTGCTGAGAACTACACTAATGATGAGGTGGTACTTCATGGGAAGCATTTCAAGGTAAGTCCCATAATTATTTCCCACTTATCTGGATTAGAGAATACAGGCATAAATATAAAAGAAACCTCTCAAATTATGTACCAGAAATTATCTGAATTATTTGCTAGAGAGGGAGACTCACACCCAATGGTAGTAATAAGTACGAGGGGAAAAAATAAAGGGTTCCAAAGAGCCTCCATATTAGAACCCTGAGGCACTATCATTGCATGGATTATAGAGTATTTTACTTGTGAGGGTCAACTAACTATAGTTGTAGGACCTTCCTTTCGTATGTTGACCCATTTATGTCACAGGAAGGAGAATCCATCTCTTATGGTTAATATGCTTTAATTCATGTGTGATTCCTTAAACACTTCCATATAAAGGTATAAAATAGGGACTAGGCCTTTGAAACATCACGGTTTAATTCAGCTAATCTGCAAGTACCACTTCCATAAGAAACTTGAGGGACAATGGGAGAATTTTTTAAAGAAAATGGAGAAGCTTGCAATTGCAAGAACCATAGAATCAGGGGAACCGTCCCACTAGGCTATTCCACCATCTGAAGTAATTTTTCCTAAGGGCTCTCCAGCTCCGAAAGCTCTTAATCCCACCACTCCTAGTGAGGATTTTCCAAAATTCTTCAAGGATGAATTCAAAACCTCGACCTGCCAGAACAAGTTGATATTATTTATTCTAACATAAGTAAACCCAAAAGGAAGAAAAAGGGGAAAAATAGAACACCGAACATTTTCTAAGAATTGCCTCCACTCAAAAGGAGTAAGGGGTTAGCTTTTGAATTCTCTGAAACCCCAATATAGGGTAACGAGGGAAGTTCACAAAAGAAAAAGCCTAAGCAGCCACTTGAGCCCATAGAAATTTATGAGCTTGCCAGTGAAGGTGAGGTACCCCTAAATAAAGAAGATTTAGGTGAAGAATTTCCTTTCCACTTTGCACATGTGGAGGAAATCTTCAATGATGAAATTCAGGGAAGAGAACCTGAGGGGGATGGCGGTGTGCCAAAAAATTTGTCACCCATTGTAAATAAAATTGTTGGAACAGCTGAAACAAGTAGTGCCATTGCTGAATTAGAAAAGTGTAAAGTAGAAATTGATGATCTACAAAGATAATTGTCTAAAAGTAACGAACTTATAGAGCTGCAGAAAGAAGAATCGGCTATACAAATTTATATAATAAATAAAAGAGATCAAGAAATAAAGGGCTTGAAGCTTCAATTGTAGGAAAAGGACTCAAAAATCTATAAGTTACAAAAGAAAATGCATGAATAGAATCAAAAGTATAAAACTTATAGAGTTGACATTGCAAACAAAGATGCAGAAATAGAAAGAATTAAAAAAAAATTGTGCTCATGCTCATAGCTTTCGAGGAGGACAAGAAAATAAAAATTGAAGAGTTGAACGCTTCCATTAGTAGGGTAGTTGAGCTAGAACAGGACTTGAAGGAATGCACTGTAAAACCTTAAATGGAGTCCAAAGAAATTTAGACTGAGCCAATTGTAATTGATTGGTTCTAGTTCCGCATTCCACCTCTGCTAATGAAATGGATGGAAAAGTGTTACTTCCTCAAGAATGTCCAAGCTGAAAATTACAGGCTAAAGAAGGAACTAGTGCTCTTGAAGGAGTCATTTCACAGGACCTACAAAGGGAAGTAGGATGCATGTTAGCTAGTGGACTGTTTACTGAATTGTAGAAGACCATCAAGAATTTACTCAATGTTTTTGAATGAACAATGGCTAAGATGGAAATTGTTTAGGATATATAATGATTAGCCCTACAATCCTAATGATAAAGAGTTTGTTAAAATATTTGTAGAGTCAACTACTGAAGACCAAGATCTCATTTGTGAATTTTTTCTACATGACTTGTTATTAGAAAATCATAAATATTTCTTTATCAATTTGTTTGTTGGAGAGGTAAAACTGAGGGCATTTCTCTCCACCATGAGGAATCAAATTCATTGGCAGGATCAAACAAAAGAGTTTGCATAGGAAGAGAGAACAATGGGTCTCCAAATAAGGTCCCCAAATTCAAGCCCTGATGGGTTCAAAGCTACATTTTTGTCTCTCCTTATTAATGATAAGATGAAGGAAAGGTATGAAAACAACCTCAAGCTATGTTATGATAATTTCATGGAAAATGGATAGAAATTGATTGGAAAAGCATGGCATGCTTGTGAAGAAAGATTCACCCCTCTACCAACTTACTTAAAGAAAAGAGAGGTTATGTCCCCTCTAAATATCAGGTGGTCATTCAGAAGGGAAAATTCCTTAGTTAAAATCCTGAAGACTCTGAGGACAAAATGGATAGGAATGAAATACAGACCTCCCTTGCTACTTAATCCACCCCCGACCTTCAATATTTCCACAAATCAGAATGACAGACTTTTCAATGAATGGAGGGAGAGTGTGATGTTTCATAGAGGGTTCATTCATAACCCTAAAGCTTTCGATGAATCAGCCAAGGAGACACATGATCTCAGTACTCTTTATGAGGAATGGATTAGGACTCAGGGGTTTAACTATGGAGCAGGAGGACCTACTAGAAATTAGGTAGGGGAGGAAATGATGAGGTAAAAATAACCTCATCATAAGAAAATATGGAAAGATTACTTTTGCTAACTCAATCCTAAGCCTATGCCAATTTATTAAACTTTAGGAGAAGTAATTGCTTATTTTAAGGAAAATTATGCTTTCTTTCTTTCTTTTGATCAATTGAGGAAATTTACCGAAGCACGTCTAATGGGTTGACATGAGAATTTTTGTAGGGAGTAACAAGTCATCATGAGGCTGTTGTAGAAGTTTAACCAACACGTGCCTCAAGAGTAATGTTGTGAACCCACTCCTAGATGCCTGGATGATGCACCGAAGATTTAGTTTTTGTTCTTTAAATTATGTTGTTAAAACTTTATGGCTCTTCTCAAGCCTTCGATATGTTTATGAGCTTTAAAGACCTCAAAGTTAGTTTTAAGTTGAGGAAGAATTTTTCAATGGCTATCTATGCCATCTTAAATTTAGGATTTAGTTATAAAGTTATTTATAAGAATGTAATTTTAGAAGTGATGAATAAGAAAAAGAGAAAGTATCGTTATGTTGTTCACATGGTTTTCCAAATACTATTGAAATGAGTTATTTGATTTCTATTTATTGATAATTTGCTGAATTATGAGTGATGATGACTATTCGTAATGGGTAGACTCCAGAACTAGTAGCTTATGTAATTCTAAGATGAGGTATTAACTTGTGAGCTGGCCACTCGAGGGAAGTAGTTTAGATAGATAAGTATTTTTTTGTTTTTTTGTTTCATTTGTTAAAGCTAGATATTTGTTCAGTAGGAAGTAATTAAGTTTGTTAAGAGTGGAATCTAAAGTTCCAGAGCACTATTGTTTTTCATTGGTATGAGTTATCTTTCGTAGTTGATAGAATCATTTACTGTTAAATTTTTTTCATTGTTTGTTCACTTACTTTTCTACTTTTGTAGTATATCAGTTGTTTAGTTTTCTTGTTTCTATGCTTTCTAGTTTAGTTGTGTTGCTTTCTAAATTAGTTGTATTATGCTTTTTGACTTAGTATTTTATGTTTTTTTAGAGTAAGATTATTTTGTAGTTAAATAGGAATGGCCTTAGATTAAAATTGACTCTGATAGTTGAAGATAAAACATAAAATATAAAATGAGTTATCCAAATCATCTTCTTCTACAAATTGCCTTGGACACTGCCCGGTCGACTAATTGACATTCAATTATTCTAAAGTAGTAGGACCTAATGACAGCCTATCAAATTGGATACGTAATATAAGTGCACATAAATAATGAAGTACACTTGGAGTGTTTCTCTTCACCCAAGATCACACGAAGCATAAGGGGATTGGATACACACTACAAATATTTCATATTAAGGTAGACACCCATTCATTTTACTAACTAAAGCTAAGATGAATTCATTTTATTCACCAAATGAAATGTTAAGTTTCCTTATTCAATTTTAAAACCCAAAAGACAATGATGAGATGAGGGTTCAATTTTAGTCCCATTTGAGTGTTAGTTATAAACACAAATGTAATTTAGTGAGGTCCTAGAGTGTATAGTAAAAAGAATAAGAAAGTGGGTTATAATTGCCCCAAAGCATCAAACACTTGTTACAATCATAAAATCTTAAGATGAGAATGCTTCTTCACTTTAACTTTGTGTCATCCAATCCTACAAAACAACATTAGTTTGGAAACCAAAACAATGTTAGAGGCATGTTAGGACTTTGATAACTCGAAAAAAATTAAAACATGATAAAAATTGATCATTTAAATTTCTTACTAGAGTTGGGTGCATCGCTATTCATGATAGAATCTCTTTGGTGAACAAGGGTGTCACTGTGGTGAATTTGGGAATTGCTCTGCAGAAAAACTAGAGATGACAATAACATCGCTATTTGACCAGGTGTTCCCATTTGTAAATCATCGATGCCTCTAAAAATTATTAGTGTGCCCATTTGTTTCATCAAAATTCGCGTATTTAATAGGAATCACTATTTGAAATGACGATATCATGGTTGTATGGTGATGTCATACAAAGTCATTGCTGAAATTGTCTTGGTTGTCACTCTTTCCTGCAAAATTCAAAACAAATGAAATTTGAGATAGAAATTGATTAAATTTCATCAATTTTCCTTCCTTCTAGCACCAAAATGTCGACTAAGGTTATTGGTATGGGTCGATTATGCTTGATCCATGAAGAATCGAAGCATAAAGTAGCCACTAATACTCAATCTTCAACAAGATCATTGGAATGAAAGTTAAACTAAACATTTATTGAAAATAAACATTATGAACTGTCAAAGGATTTAAATATCTACTCTAACCCATTTAAAACTTATCCGATTTTTGAATTGGTATCATATTGATGTGGAACAATGACCCTTTCCCAATCCCATGATTAGTGAGCTTGTTTCAACTGATTCTATTGAAGAGAATCGATGAAACCATTGTGATATGTGGATGAAAACACGATTTATGCTAAATTGAGCATGATGAAAGAGTTAATCTACCATGATTTTTTGCTAAAAGATGTAGATATGCAAATACTAAGCTAATCTAGATGAGATTAGGCTAAAAGATTCAAACCCTAATTATTTGTTTATCTAAATGGATGCATGGAAGCCATTAATGGAAGCTAAGTTATTATGAAATTAAAAAAGAACTAAAATATGCTAAATGTGAGTTGAAAAATGAGTGTGAGTGTGAGTGATTTCAACAAAATAAGTTTGCAAATTGAAAGATGGATCCATTTATCTCCAAATAGTGAACTATTTATAGGAAAGAAAATGAGAGATGAAGGGTTGAGATTGAAAAAGATAGGGTGAGAATGCAAGATGAGATTTAATCAAGGGTTCACATTCCTTCCAAACAAGCAAACTTTTGACCTACACAAGAGGTCAAAAGTTAACTTTCACAAGAAGTCACAGGTTAACTTGCATTTGAAGTTAAGTGAGAATATTCCCTTTCTTAAATGATTGAGGGAGAGAGAATATTCTTTGGAATATTCTCATGGGTGAGGAAAAAAATTTATTTAGTTTTAAATTAAAATTAAATTAAATTGTGTAAAGGAGGAATATTCTTTTGCAATATTCCTTTGCAAGCGAGTTAAATTGGATTAATTAGATAATTGCTAATTAAACAAGGTTTTCATCATGCAATTAGGGGATTAGAAGAATTAAATGATTTTTATTAAATTAAATGATATGATGAATGGGGAAAAGGTGAAATTAATCTAATTAAATATCTTAGGGTTATTTAATTAAATAAGAAGACTTAGGGAATTAAATTAAATAGTTTGATTTATTTAATTTAGCAAGACAAAGTGTAAGCATGCAAGGGGGTGCATTAACCTAATTAAATTAATGAGGTTAATAGATGAAAATTAGGAAATTAATTATATATTTAGACTAATTTAATCAATTAAGAGAAAAGACGATGGGTTTCAAGGTGAAATGATATTAGTGGAGACACCGAAAAAGTAAACTTTCTACTTTTTCTGACTTGTTCGGGACCTTCTTGTGGTTTTGGCTTAATTTTTCCTTGATTTAATGTTGTAATGTGAATTACACATTTTCATCAGGACTTGGGCCCTTGTGAATTAATAAATTTAAATGGTGCCTTGAAAAAGTGTTGTGAAGTGTTGTAACACACTTTCACACTTTTCTAGGGTTTTATCTAATAACTAAGCATAATAAACATAATCAACCTTAATCTTGCCTTATTTGGAGTGTTGTAAAGTGTCCTAACACACTTTCAAATTGCTCTATGATTTTCATTAATAATTGGGCTTTCTTAAACTTTAATTGGCCCTATTTTGCATCCACAAGCCTCATTTATTACATCTTTTTGAGAATAATCCCGACACTAATCATTGACCAATCATAATTCAAGTGTTCCTAGCTTATGTGGCCCATATTTAGTGTCTAGGATTCATTCACCAACTTGGTTGAATGGGTCCCACCTGGATCTTTTGGCCCCGAAGCAAGTTTTACAACTTTCTGAGAACTTTTTAAAATATTTCCAATGTTAGATTCTTCAAGAAGCAAGAATCGAGCCAGGATCTGATGTTGGTTGTAGATCGCATGCAACTCCAATTAGCAAATGATCAGAGATCAAAATAGAAGAATGAAGAGAAAATATGAAATGAGAGAACAATGGAGACAAAGCAAGAGAATTTCTAGAATACTCTCATGACTCTCACTAAACAATCACTTAACTAGCCGAACTAGAGAAGGTGAGAGGAGAGTGCTTAATATATAGATGAATAAGGGAACATACATCCAAGAAGTGCATTAAATCCTACTACCCATAAAAGGTGGGAGGTTATCACCTACTTGGTAAATGACAAAACATGTAGCATAACCTCCTGAAGTGAAGACAAGAGAGAAGTGGCACATAAAGCTAGAAGAGGGTGAGAAACCCAATTACCCTATAACCTACCTAGGTAAAAATAGAATAGTGGTTATGAGAGGGGGTGTAACAAGACAAAAAAGGATGTGTAACTCAACTACCCATGTGTGGGGAGAGAGTGACACATGTAGCCGATGTATTTATCCACGTGTCCTCATATTACCACATCTAATAAACCTAAGCAATATTAAATAATAATGTGTAGGAAAAAGAAATACCCCCTAACATAAGGAAATTAAAAAACCTACACTAACACCCCACCTTAAGCGTAGCTTAGGTGGGTAAAAATATGGGTCTTGACAAATGAGTCCATTTTAGGTACCCATGTACATAGAGATCCCCCCAAAAGAAGAAGCCCCCTCTAAATAGAGAGAGAAAAATACCCCCCAAAGTAGAGAGATTAGAAAGGACTAAGAAGCTCCTCCTAAAGTAGACACCTGTCACACCCCTAGCAAAGCTGGAAAATGAAGGAACTTTCTCTTTATGAAGGGTTTGGTGAAGATGTCTGCAGTCTACTCTGCTATAGAACAATACTTAAGATCAATAATTTCTTCCTAAATGAGCTCCTGAATGTAGTGCATATGTATCTCAACGTGTTTTGTCCTCTGGTGATGTATTGGATTCCTTGAGATCTGTATAGCACTCTAATTCTCACAAAAGATGATTGTAGGATTTCTAAATGGAATGCCAAACTCAATGAGAATATTTTGAAGCCAAATAGCCTTAGTGGTGGCATTAACTACCCCTTGATACTGAACCTTTATAGATGAAAGAGCAATTGTAGACTACTTCTTGCTCAACCAACAAAGTGGACTGAAACCAAGAGAGAAGCAATACTAAAAAGTAGACTTGTGATCCTAAGAATTGCCTACCCCATCTAAATCTATATGTCCCACCAAGTTAATATCCACACCCATTTCATAGTGAATCCCATAATTGTGAGTACCCTTAATGTAGTGGAGGATCTGCTTAGCTTCCTTCCAATGTAAATCATGTGGCTCCTACATGAATCTAGAAACCATGCCCATATCATATGAAATGTTGAGTCTCGTATGAGTCAAGTAGATGATATTCCCAACAAGCTATCAATATAAAGTGCCATCAACCAAAGGTGAGGAACACTTAGCCTCAAGTTTGACCCCTAACAAAAAAGGAGTCAGTGTAGGCTTACAACCAACCATGCAAAATCTGGGGAGTATGTCAAGTGCATACTTTGGTTGTCCAAGGAATAATGACTGAGTGATCTCAATCCCCAAGAAATAATGAAAAGACCCAAGTCTTACATCAAAAATTATTATGTAGAGAAGTTTTCACTACGTTGATGGTGGACGAGTGACTCCCAGTGATCAACAATTGATCGACATATAGAATCATAAATGTGAGAGTGTCATCCTATTGCAGAATGTAGACGTTCAGGTAAGATTGGCATCAAGTGAAACCAATTTTTAGAAGGAGTCCATCTTGGCATACCAAGGTTGAGGAGCTTGTTTAATTTTGTAGAGAGAATTCTAAATATGACACACAAGTGAAGGATCTTGGATGAACCCCTATGGCTGCCCCATGTAGATTTCCTTTGGAAGGTCACCATGAAGAAAGGCACCCTTCACATCCATCTAATTAACTTCCCAATGATGGGATACAACTATAGCAAGGACAAGCCAGATGGAATTCATCTTAGCAATTGGTGTAAAATTATTAGAGTAGTCAATCCAAGGAACCTAGGAGAATCCTTTTCCATCCAAGCAAGCCTTATTCTTATCAACCAACCCATCTGCTGTAGATTTTGTCTAATAGATCCACTTGTATCAAACAAGTTTCCTTCCTTTAGGAAGAGGGAAAAGATCCCATGTGTGATTCCTCTCTAAGCAATTGAACTCTTCTTGCATTGCTACATCCCACTCGGGAATACTTGAAGCTTCTCAAAAAGACTGTGGATTAGAAGTTGAAACAATGAAGAGATGAGGAGCCCGTAGAAATGGTGACCTGGTTCTTCTAGTATTTGATGGGTCACCAACCCAATTATCTGATGATTCGAATGTCTAATGAGCCCAAAGAGGTGCAAGGGATGGAGATTTAGGAGGAGAATCATCACCCTTTGAATGATGACTAGGAGAAGAATGTGAATCTACATTATCATTGTCACCATCTAAAGAGGAGGAAGAAGACTCCTCATCAATATTAGAAGGATTAAGATCCTCTGAAGAAATATCATCATGATGCATGACCTCCAATTTGATAGTGGATAGAGAAGTGGTAAGAGAAGCACTTGAAGGGCTCTCCTCAAAATGAACACTCCTCTCAATGAACAAATCATGAGTGGTAGGATGGAGAAGTCTATAGCCTTTGACATCATCTGGATACCCAAAAAATATGCAAAGTTTATTCTATGAATCCATAACCTTGTGTTTTTCTGCTGGAATGTGGGCCCATGCAAGAGAGCAAAATAATCTAAAGTGCTTTACTATGGGTTTTCAACTAGTCCAATCTTGGAAAGGAGTTACCCCCTTCATAGTTGTGTGAGGAACTATGTTCTAGATGTAACACACACATTTTATGGCCTCTGCTTAGTATTGCGGTGCCAAAGATTTGGAGTGAATCATACAATTAGCCATCTCTTTTAAGGATCTATTCTTACATTCAATGACACCATTCTATTGAGGACTATATGGAAATGTGTGATGCATGTTGATACCTTTAGAAGCACAAAACTGTTCAAATTGATGATTAACATATTCGCCCCCATTATCTATACGTAGAATCTTGATGAACTTCATAGACTATTTCTCTACAAAAGATTTGAAATCCAAAAAATTCTCAAAGACCTTAGACTTCTGTTTGAGAAAGTAAACCCAAGTGTATGTGGAAAAGACATCAATAAATGTCAAGACATACTTAGCCCTCCTGAAATATGGTTGTGGAAATGGTCTTGCCAAATCACTGTGTACCAACTCCAATAGTTGTGTAGCCCTCCATGCTTTTTCATTATCATATTTCTCCTCAATTCTTATCAAGAATGCATCCTTAGAAAAAACCATCAAAAAATTGAATAGAAGGCAACCCTATAACCATATCCTACTGACGGAGTTGTTGCAAGTAACAATAGTTCAAGTGGCTAGACCATTGATGCCACAAACAACTCACCTCATTTACATGAGTGAGTAAGGTTGTTGAAGGAGAGTTAGGAACAAAGTGAGAAAAATGATATGGTCTGGACTGATGATCTACTTTTCCCATGAGAACTATAGACTCATTATGTATTTCACCGATTACCACTATATCTAGAGTGAGCTCAACTTGCCTTCGAGAAATAGTGTGTGTGATCTAATAAATAGATAGGAGATTAGTTAACAAATATGGGACATAAATAAAATCCTCAAATGTCCCTTTACCCACATCAACAAGAGTTTCATAACCCATTAATATGGTAGGCATAGAACATGGATCCAAAGAGGTAAAATTATCCTCTGATAAGGCCATATGGTGCGAAGCACCCGAGTTAATGATCCAAGACTCTGGTTGTGAAGAAACAACAAATAGGGCCTTGCCCTTTCCTTTCCCCTTACTTTTTTCTGTGTCCTTAGAAGAACCTTTTGATGAACTCTATTTGACTGAATTAGGCACCTTGATATTTTTCTTTTCTAGAAGATGAGAAAGGTAATCAATTTAATTATTTAAAAACTTATGTTCATCATGGTCAAGTCTCTTACCAGTAAGAACAATTGACCTTCTCCTTCTTTGGTTGATCAAATTTTGATGAAGAGGTTTGATTGTCTACTTTTGAAGTAACAGGTTTCTAATCTTTCTTCTTCTCTCCTTGGTTTTTTTGTTTCTTCTCCTTCTTGTTAGGCCCTTTCTGTTCTTTCGTGCCTTGATTGATAGCTAAGGCATGTGACTTAGAGGGCTTAATTGTACCCATTAGAACCAATTTTTCTTACTCCCTAGTGAGCTCTGCAGAAAATTCATCTAGTGAAGATATTTTGTAGCATAAAATGTAGAAATAAATACAAAATAGTTAGGAGCAAGCTTAGAAACAATACTCAAGAATAGTTGCTTATCATTCTTCTTGATTCCACACTATTCTAACTACAATTTAATCCCCTTCAATTTTTTGAAGAAGTCTTATGTGGTGTCAAAATTTTAAGGACTTAACCCTACGAGTTCATTCTCCAATTGATGACCCCTTAACTCATCCTACTTACGAAAGAGGCTTTCCAATTTATTCCACACATTGTTTGGTGTTTTAGTAGACTCAATATGAAAAAGAAGGTCAGGAGAGACTAGCAATTAAAGAGTACCAAAGGCTTTATCACATTTATTAAACCATTTAATATTTTTTGCATTATCTTTTGGTTCAGTTTTAAGTCCCATTGTTACATGATGATATCCATGTATAATCAAATATATTATCATCTTAGATTTCCAATAAAAATAGTCATATGGAGTTAAAAATGGAAGTGTAGATGCATCCATGAGTGCAAAAAAGAAGATAGCAAAGAAGAACGAAAAGTGGGAAAAAGAAGAACACTAGACACCCGCCCCTTTTCACTAGTTTCTAAAATGACCCCCCTAGAAATTACAATGCTGGCACTTTATAATTAGTATGATTAAAATGAAAAAAAACAAATCTTTGAGACTATTACAGGTCCCAAAATGGACAAGAAACTGAAACTACAATTCAACTACAATATGAGATCAAATTGAGAGCACCAATGCGAAGTACACAAAAAATATGAAATCTAAAAAAATAGCACCAAAAAAGGAGTCCGTTTGGAAAATTTATGGCTCTCGGAAGGTCTCCAAATGAGAATTGCATAGCAAATTCTGAGATAATCTTCAATTTATGAAAAATTGGAGCATAAAAAAACCAACTTCACCACTATGTAGAACTTGAAATTCTAGCTCAAGTTATGGGCCTCCAAAGTTCACCTACAAATATGAAAATGCAATTGGAGACGGGGGAAAAAATTTTTTGAAAAAAGGATGATGCCTTGCTAACATCAACCAAACACTTGTTTAATTTTGATAGTCTAATGCCTGTCAAAAGGGAATATTCACCTTGCCTAGAATATACCCAAAGAATATTCCCTAGCTAGAATATGTTGTTCACTAGACGAAATCTTGGACCTATGACAGGAATATTTTCCAAAATGGCTTGCCAGCGAAAAACCTCCAAATGTTGGAATATTCTTTGATTCTCTGACCACTGTTGATTTTAATATTTCATTGGGTTTTAATGAATTTCGATCGTCGCATTTGAACTTCATCAGATTTTATGATAAACCGTTGTTGACATTTTAAGGGGGGCTATGGGTGAATTGCATCACACCATGTGGTTGTGGCTTAGGTGGGACCCTATGGGTATAGTAGTATCGTTTGCTGCAAGTACTATACCTATTATGTGCAGATCAATTCTACAACTTTTGCATATTTTTTATTGATTTTTTTTCAAACAATTTTTTTACAAAAAAGGTTCCAATCACCCAATTATAATTTTAAAAAAAAATTCAAAACCAATGAAATAATTTTTTTATTTTGAAAAACAAATTTTCGTAAGGTATAATGTTGTAGGGGCCGTACAGCCAAGATTAAATTTTTTTTGCCTCAGAAATGGCTTTCTCCGATTTTGACAAATGGGTAGTTGATCTTTATGTTCTCGGGCCTTTTGAGTGTTATGGTGAGGTCGTTTTGGGCTAAAAGTGCTTTGATTTGATGACTACCTCCAAGAAGCACAGTGAAACCCCTATTTGTAATTGGCTCCTCTGATCTCCGATTTTGGTGAAACGAAAGCCAATATTGACTTTCTCAAGCTTTTTAGATGCTACAAAAATCCTGAAAACAGCTCCAAGATTACCAAAAAGTTACAATCACTCAAATCTCACAAGAACCAAATATGCAGATGCTTATTTTTCCTTTAAAATTTTTATGTTAGAGGAAAATTCTAGCTCTTGATTAGTCTCAAATCTTTGTAAGAAATCAGATAATACAAGTGAACTAAACCACAAAAATAGGCACTGATATAATGTTATATTCTTCGAGAAGCAAGAATCAAGCTAGGATTTAATGTTGGTCATCGATCACATGCAACTCCAATCAGAAAATGATCAAAGATCAAAATAGCGGAATGAAGAGAAAATATGAAATAAGAGAACGATGGAGACAAAGCAAGAGAGTTTTGAGAATACTCTCATGACTCTCACCGAACAATCATCGAACTAGCTAAACTAGTGAAGGTGAGAGGAGAGTGCTCAATATATAGAAGAATAAGGGAAAATACATCCAAGAGGTGCATCAACTTGTACTACTCATAAAAGGTGTGAGGTTATCACCTACTTGGTAAATGACAAAACATGTGGCCTAACCTCCTCAAGTGAAGATAGGAGAGAGGTAGCACATAAAGCTAGAAGAGGGTGAGAAACCAAACTACCTAATAACGTACCTAGGTAAAAAATATAGTGGTTATGAGAGGTGGAACAACAAGCCAAAAGAGGACGTGTAACTCAACTACCCATGTGTGGGGAGAGAGTGATACATGTAGCTGATGTATTTTACCATGTGTCCTCATGTATATTTGATGTCAGCTTGTAGAGTTCTAATTTTGAGAATTCTTGCATAATCAAGTTCAAATACAAGGTTCTTTCACTCATATTCTCACCTAGCAAGTTTACAAGTCACCTAGCATTCAAGAGAGTTCACAAGAGTAGTCAAGGTAATTCAAGGGTGGATTATCAAGCATTTTAGAGCATTCTTCAAGTGTCAATCATCATGTCAAATATTGCATTCTTCATGTCAAAGATGTAGAGTTTATGACTCAAGCAAGTGTTTTAAGAAAGATCAACATCAATCAAGGAAGATTCAAGAACCACATCCATTGCAGCCATTTCAAGCACATTTGCAATAAATTATTGCTAGGGTTTGGTGAGTTACAACATTACTATTTTAAATTCATCATTCTCCATTCATATTTTCTTTCATTTCAAGGTTTAATTACCAACAAGGGGTTTGACCAATTCAAACCACTATTCACTAACTTGTTGAATAAACCAGATACTAAGAGGAGGGGTGAATTAGTATCCACACAAATTCATTGAACAAATACTTAAAACTTTATTACAACATAGAATGGATTAAAGAAATAGTTTAACATTAAGTTCCATAACACATGAACACCATATTTTATGTGGAAAACCCAGTGAGGTGAGGATTAGCTCACAATATATAGTTATATCAAAAAGGACTGGCTCATTGACAGATACAAAAAGTTCACTGCTTATAGGGACTTGTTGTCCAAAGTGGAGGCTCACTGCCTACAGAGATGCATAAACAAAAATTGGCTAACCGCCAAGGTTGAATTGATGAAGTCACACCACAAGTACAGATTCAGTTCCTTATATGCACATAGTGTTTTCTCATAGACTGGTTTCCAATTTTCACACTTATACTTCTTCTCTTCTTCGCATTCACACCATACACCATAAGACCTTGCTCATTTGTATCTCTGGATCTTTTGAACAGCTTGAATATATACCTATATGCATTAGTTAGGTCAGAATCAAAGTAATTCAACCGTGTCTAAACATCATCAAGTCAGCTAGGACCAAATCTAGGTCTTTATGTAATTTGTAAACCATTAGAATAAATATTAGGTTGGCCAAAACATAATACCAAAATGAAATTACAAACACCGATTCCAGCTCATCACCCAAACAACATAAACATCTGAGAATGCATACATACACACTTCCAACCATTATAAGCCTTTTCACAAAATTGGATAGATTATCAAAGAGCGTATGTGGACCAAAAATACCAAAATTTTGGGATCAAATACCAGATGGGGTGCACACCGGTACAGGGTATGAAACTAACATGGTGACATCAATGAGAATCTAAGACATATTTCCAACAATATCCCCCTTTTTCATGGATGGAAACATAACAAGAAAGTCCAATTCAAAAAAAATATCTCTCCCCTTAGATACATATCTCTCCAATATCTCTCCCCCTTTGACATCAATGCCCAAAAAGAAAATCAACATGATGACATTATTCAAAAAATTCAAAACTTCGAAAAATTTCAAGCATCCAATTCCTCAAATGAAAAAAACTGTTTTCACCTCAAATACCTTTTTGTATCTATATTTTATCATCGGAAGCAATTTATTCCATTCCAAAACTACAGAATCTATTCTTGTAGACACACTTTCCAACACAACCAATAGTGTGAAGGAGGATGACCAATCTATGGATGAACATTGTTTCACACAATCTTTTGTATCAAAGAGTATTCCGACAAGATGGTCTAGCCAAACCTCAACAATATCCTTTAGAAGCCAGAAGGTATTAACTACACCAACCCTTTTTCTCTACATAATTATCATTTCAGCTTGCAACTCACCAATTCTTAGCCTTTTCTTCCCATAGCTGTCCTCAAAGATGTTAAAGTTCTTCCCAATACTATTTACCTCAGATTCTATTGATTCAATCTTGCTTTGAAAATTGTCAACTGCTACAGGCCACTATAGGCAATATTTAAAAACATCAGTCATTTCTTTCATGCACTTCTTAGTTTCCACAATCAATTCAGATAACCTTTATTTTTCCTTAGTACATCTCTTTTCAACTAGAGTTTCTAACTTATGTCCTTTCAAACCTTCAAGAAACATTCTTTCTTCAATTAATTCAACTAGATTCTCAAGAAGAGAATCATAAACAATAGAAACATCAATACCCTTATGTAAAATACTCAATCAGAGCATCATCAAATTTAAGCCTATCAAGCAGAAAGGCTGTATTCCAAAATTCACCAATTTTCTTCATCTTTCCTTTAATCAACATAGACTTGATGTCATATGGATCAAAATATTCAAATCCAAGTAGAGATTCTTCTTCTTCAACCTCTTCAGGAATAACAACAATATCTTCAGCAACAACTTTCCTTTTCCTCGATTCTGGAGGGGAATCACTGACCATAACTTCCAATTCTTTCATTCTGAAGGAAGAACCTTCCTCAAATCGACTAGGCATAACTTCTCCAGAGCACATTACATTCTACAATGATAAGAAGAAGTTCTTGCACGTACTTTCTTTATCCTCAAGACTTTCCAAATGACTGCAAATCTATTTTGCAATGGGAATCTCAGATTCCCACTCAACATCCTTCTTTCCTAGTAGGGATTTTAGAAAATAAAGAACCCGACATGTAAGCAATGATCCAAAATGAAATGGATATCCTTCTCTTAGTGACAATTTTATGATTTCAACAAGATTCTCCAGAATTAGCTTACATAGATCAAATTGTATGTACTCCTTAACCATCTTATGTGTCAAATATACTGCAATAGCTGAGGTAGAACTTTCTTTGTTCCTGAAAAATATTTTATACAAAATTTTGTATGCAACATACCTAGCTGAAGGATCAAAAATCGTATCGATCACCAGTGCACAAGGATCTTTGTCAACTCTCGTAAATTCCTCTACTTCCTTGTATTTAATTGTCTTCCATCCAAGAAGTTCTCGAACAATGCACAATTCAATAACTACTTCAATTGCTTCCTTCGAAAGAAGATAAGATTTGTCCAATACAATCTCATCATCCTTGAATTTACTCAAGAGGAACAAAATAATTTTTTTATCAGAAAACCAAGGGAATTATCCCCAAATTTCCAAACCTAGGGTTTGCAAGTTTTGAAACTCACTTGGTTCCAACCCTAATTCTAGTTTCTTTATCTTTCAATTATTGAATTAATCTAGCTCAAGTCCTTTCAACTTCAAAGGAGTATTCATACTCAACCCTCTAATAGAAATTTTTTTTATAGGTCTTAAAATTCAACAAGAAATTTCTTCAATTACCTTCCTCTGTAGTCACAAGATAGGGAAACTTCTGACACCAGCTTTCGAATATCCACAATGTTCTCTTTGAAGGTCTTCAAATCTTTAGAAAAGCTTCAAGAGAGTTCCAAGCTGCTCAAAAACTCCTTCAAATGAATTGATGATCAAAATGATTTGAGAAAATTCCTTTATATTCCATCATTTTTCCCTCACTCATATTAAATGAAAAAATCTGTCAAACTTTTCTTCCATTTCAACTGAAAAACCCTAATTCACTTTGCAAAAGAACATGCTTGCTTCTTTTCTACTTGTTTCTTTTTTAACACTTCTGACCTAACATTCTTCACAACATATCCACATGCGAACACTTGCCATGTCGTACTTCTAGGGGTTTGAATGATTTTATGATAAAGCTCCCCCAAAGACCATGCTAGGTCTTGTTCTCAGAGGATTCAACTGCACCGAATGAGGGAAAAGATGCTTTAGTAGTCATTGATTCTTCTTTATTTTTCTATATCTTGTTCATTTCCTAATTAACCTCTTCCTTGTCAATCTTTTCCATCGGTTTATTATCTTCCACTAGAGTAGACTGCTTTCGCTTCTTACTTCTACATGCTTTCGAGATGTGTCCTAGTTTCTTGCAATCATAACACACAATATTTCTGTGTCCAGTTTGATTTCCATTCATCCCCATTTTGCATTGATTATCTTTATGTCCAAACATGTTATAGGTATAACAATAGCCATCAAAATATTGATTTATCCTTCCTCTATTAAATCTATTCAACATCACCCTACTAACCATCCTTGGGATCTTCATTTAGTGGCTTTATGTCCTATCTTCTTGCATGTATAACATTGTCCAGAGAAGGGACCTGAATATTGATTCAACCTACTCCTACACTCAGTTTCCTTATGTCCGAATTTGTTACATAAAAAAAAACACCATTGAAAGATGGGTACCTTTGTGTATTCGACTGTTTGATAAGTAGTTCCCTTCTAGAGCTTCTTTTCTTCTTTCCTTTATCCCGAGTCTTTTTATTTTCCACTAGATTTGAGTTCTACATATTTCCATCAACTTTATTACCTAAGCCACTTTTGTATATAGAAATCTTTTGTCCAGCTATTAACTCATCAAGATTAGGGGAACTTGTCTTGAAATGATCTTCACAAATTTTTTCTTTCTCAGGTTCTTATTTTAGATTCATCACTTCTTGTTCAAGCCTATGACAAACATCAACTTTTCTTTATATCACTATTTTCAAACATTCTTCAACTTTCATCTTTTCATCTATCTTCAATTTTAGTCTAGTATTCTCATCATTTGCTAGCTTCAATTCTTCACTCACTTCTCTGTAAAAATTCTTTTAATTTATTTAACTTCTCTTTCAATTTAGAGACACGGTAATTTTCTTCATCAAGATTCTTCTTCAAATCTTTGTTTTCAATTTCAGCCTTGTCAAGATCTTCAAGGGCAGTCTGGAGCTCTTCTTTATCCATTATTCAATTTACAAGATCTCCCTCAAGCTGTTAGCTTTTTCAGGAGGAACCAAATCTCTAATACCAATTGTTGAATAAACCAGATACTAAGAGGGGGGGTGAATCACTATCCATACAAATTCATTGAACAAATACTTAAAACTTTATTGCAATACAAAACAAATTAAAGAAATAGTTTAACATTAAGTTTCATAACACATGAACACCATTTTTTACATGGAAAATTTAGAGAGGGAAAAACCACAATGAATATTAGCTCAAAATATATAGTTATATCAAAAAGGATTGGCTCACTGCTTAAAGGGACTTGTTGTCCAAAGTGGAGGCTCATTGCCTATAGAGATGCATAAACAAGAATTGGCTAACCACCAAGGTTGAACTGATGAAGTCACACCACAAGTGCAGATTCAATTCCTTATATGCACAAAGTGTTTGATTGCAGATTGATATCCAATTCACACACTTATACTTCTTCTCTTCTTCACATTCACACCATACACCATAAGACCTCACTCATCTGTATCTTCAGATCTTCTAAATATCTTGAATATATACCCATATACATTAGTTAGGTCGACATCAAATCAATTAAACCGTGTCTGAACATCATAAAGTTGGTTGTGACCAAAGCTAGATCTTTATGTAATTCGCAAACCATTAAACTAAATATTAGGTAAGCCAAAACCTAATACCAAAATGCAATTACAAACACCGATTCCAGCTCATCACCTAAACCACATAAACATCTGAGAATGCATACATACATGCTTGCAACCATTATAAGACTTTTCACAAAACCTTAGATCATATAATTTTTCAAATCCCTAAAGTTTTCATCAAGCCTTATACAAGCTTCAAGAAGGTCTACAAGTGGCAATTTATAGTTTCAGATCTTAAAACTATTTAAAAAGAGTAGAGAAGACTAAGAAGAATAAAATCAGGTCTCAAAATTTTGAAAAAATAGAAGTTGACTAATTCTCCACAAGTGGCGAATGAGTCCCACTGTATAGGGCTGATGAAGGTTTTTATAGCTCCAAATACCCTTTTGGCTGAAACCTGTATCTACACATTTTTCCAGAAGCATGACTAATTCACCTAGTTTGGCGAATGAGTTCCATTCAACCTTGACAACATATTTTCTATAATTTTAGACCTTGAAAACATATTGTCTACACAACCTACCTTCTTTAGTCTTCCAGGTGCACACTTTCTACTTCATAATTTTATGTTACATTTTGTTCATCTTTCTAGGTCATTTAGAGTTATTTTACATTCAACTAGGGTTTTGTATTACAACTTGCATTGGATTATCATTTCCATGTCTACACTTGGTGGTGAACCCCTCATTAAATTATCTGCAACCCCTAGAACAACCCTATTACAATATTTCAATGTCCTTTTCATTGATATCTCTAGGGTTATGCTTCAGGAACATCTTTGAAAGTGGGTGTGAATGCATCATCATTTCTCCCACTTTCATAGGTTCCATTTTGGTGAACCTGCATATAGGACATCATAATTCTAATTTGGAGTGTATTTACATCCTAGATTTAGCTTGCATTAACATTGCATTAGGATTTGCATTCTAGGGTTTCAAAATTTGCATTAGTGAAAATCTCATTTAGCTTGCATTATTGTATTTAATTTCATTTCAATCAAATTATAAATTTACATCTTAGACTTACATCATACAACATAGAAAACATAAAAATCAACCAAAAAATTTGGAATTTTATTAAAAAATCCCTACTGGGACTCATTTTCCACCCTGGGTGAATCAAACCCTCTACACATTTTGTACTACATTTTCTAGCATTTAAACTTCATTTTTTGAGTTTCTATTTTCAATTGTTAACTCTCTGTTTCATTCAATTCATTGCATTTAGTTTAAATTCATTCATCTTGTGCATTTCTTAAAATCAAAATTGCATTTACAATCTAAAATTTGCTTCATGGATATGTTCTTTAACAAGCTTTGTATTTCATTAAAGTGCTAAGTAGTGGATGTGTCAAGTTGTGCTTTTGGAAATGACCCTAACAAAATTGAACTCACTCATGCTCACTCAACTCCTAAAGCATGTCCTCCTCATGATATTGACATCATTGGAGAAGATGATGAAAAAATGAATAAGTTCCTAAATGATTCTCTTAATAACCTTGAAGCCAATACATCCTTCTAATAACTAGACCTTCCTACAATACAACATCTTGAGATGTTTGGTTACTAACATTCTAAAAAAAAATTTGAACCTAAGTTTCCTACAATAGGTGAACCTAGTTCCTCTAAACAAGTAAACACTCAACCATTTTATGATAACAAAGTAACAAACAATCCCATCAATCTTGAAGAAACATATGGAAAATGCATCACAATCTTGAGAAAACAAGGATGTGATACAACAAGTGAACATGAAATTCATCAACTCCTGGAGAAAATACCAATTGATGAAAATAAAAAGGGGATAGGATATCAAGATCCCTCTCATAATAGAAAGCCTCCTAGAGAATATCTAAGGGTTTGAAGTGATGGTATGATAATATTTGATTCCCCTCCTAATATGAATTTACTTCGTCCTAAAGAAGAAAAAACTACTAATAACACTGACAAGGATGAGAGGATCACCATATGTCCTCCTCCTCAATGTTCAATTTGAGAAATTGGTGAATCTAGCAAACACAAAACACCTTAGAAATTACAAATGTTACAACCTCCTAGTCCACCACTTGACAGTGAAATGAAGCTATAATTTCTTTTGAACAAAGAACTAATAAAATTACCACCTATGAATAGATTAGTTTTATATCCTAAAGATGAAAAATTCCCATAGTGTGCATATCATCGGACTCTCAGACACAATACTGAAGAGTGTCGTGCATTCCAATTAGTATTAAAAAACTTTCACTTTGATGGCAATGATTGGAACCATTTGATTACCTAGCTTAATATTGTTCCAACCACTTGTCATGTAATAGTTGTAGAAAATTCTATTCTCACTATTAAATGACCCTTCCCATCACCTACCTTGGCTCATTCTTGTCTCGCACTCAATGGGGGCAAGAAGTTGATAGCCTTGTCCTAGCAATACATTTTTCATTGTCCCTTAGGTTCGTTATTCACCTTCCGCTTATATATACTGAGATTGGGAGGTGGATGAATTGCTCATTGGTTGAATCAAATTTTCCTTACTAGTCTTTTCTTTTATGTGATTGCATGTGCATAATGTGATTCCCTATGGCATTCTGTTTGATTTTTTCTCTCGCTTTGTGACATTCCTCTATTTGTACCTTCATTCTTCTATATGTCATACATATTTTTTTGTTTTTCATTTGTCTTGTGTTTTCCTTTTGGGGATGATGCAAGGCATCAAGATATTCATGTCTCTTCCATGTTGATCCAAATGACTTTTCTTTTTCCTTTCCTTTTATTTATTTCTTTTTCATTTGTCTTGTTTTTTCCTTTTGGGGATGACGCAAGGTGTCAAGACACCCTTTGTCTCCTCCATGTTGACCCTAAAGGTTTTTCTTTGTTTTCGCTCTCTTTGTGTCATTCTTCTAGTTCTATCTATATTTGGGGGATGATGACAATTCCAATCTCTCTAAAATCATGGTAGAAAAAGAACATACTAACCCCAAACCCGTAGACCCCTTATGTGTTTGGTGTTTTCATTTTGGGGGAAACCCCTCTCTTTTCTTTTCTGTTGCATGATGTAGATTTACTCAAAAACATATGACTTGGCATAGGGATTTCCAAGTTGGCTCTCATGTATTCCTTCTTTGTTTAAATTTCTCATTTTCTACTTTAAAGTAATTTCTCACAACATGGTGTTTAGCAATTTATTTAAAGTGGGGGCATAAATTGGCATTGTACTTTTTCATTTTCCTTTTTCTTTGTTCTTGGTGTAGTTTTATTACTTCATATGATGTGTTTATCACTTTTTGGATGACATTTGGTGTGATGTTCTTCAAGAGCGTCACCTCTCTTAGCATATTATATTTTTCTAGTGGCTTGATGTGACACACTACATCCCCTAAGTTGTGAATCTTCTATTTTTGGATTGGTCCTCTCTTAGGGATAATAGGCACAATGTTCCCTAAGTTAAAGACCTTGCATGAACTAAGCAAGACTCCTTTGAACATTTCCTATTTTTTCATTTTGCATTTTTAATTATATGGCCACCTTCCATAACATATTTTTCATGCTTGTGGATCCATCTTGTTTGTTCATGAGCTCCAATCATATGAAGTTTTTCTTGTCTCATGAAGCTTGAAAACCATTTTTGTTTAGCACTTTATTAAAGTTATCAAGGGGGTTATAAATTTGGTATGGTTTGAGCGAGAAGTCCAATCTATGGCATGACTTTCCCCATAGCCACTTGCATGTGTGTGAGTGCATACCAGCCATGAGCGTATGTGTCTCACCCATTAGGACCTCACTTGGCGAACAACCAGGAGTTTCGTCACCTCAAAGTGAGTATGCATATTTCAGATAAACAATCTATATCTAATCCACATCGAAATGGAAAAATGATCAAAGCTTGATCCGATTCTTTTATTTCACCCTTTATATTTTTCATCTTTGATAGTGTATGCTTGTTCCTTTTTGTTGTTCTTTATATCATTCCCATGTGTGTTCTTTTATGCCTATGTTGGTTTACCATGGGATCTTGATCCTGGGGGCTTGATCATCCATCTTGATTGTTATCTCATCATTATGAAATTGGTGCATTTGAACCCCTCTTAATGAATTATTGTCTATTTTAGTGTGATTTTGAAGAAATTTCATCCTCTAACTAAAGTGGGGGCTAGATGGAGTCACCGAAAAAGTAACCCTTCTACTTTTTTTGACTTGTTTGAGCCCTCCCTGTGGATTTGGCTTAATGTTGTCTTGATTTCATTTTGTAATGTGGATAAAATTCACATTAGGTCTTGGGCCCTTGTGAATTAATAAATTTTAATGGTGTCTTGCAAAAGTTTTGTGACGTGTTGTAAAACACTTTAACACTTTTCTAGGGTTTTATCAAATAACTAAGCATAATAAACATAGTCAACCTTAATCTTGCCTTATTTGGAGTGTTATAAAGTGTTGTAACTCACTTTCACATTTCTTTAGGCTTGTCATTAATAATTGGGATTTCTTATGCTTTAATTGGCCCTATTTTTCATCCACAAGCTTAATTTATTGCATCTTTCTGAGAATAATCCTAACACTAATCATTGACCAATCAAAATTTAGGTGTTCCTAGCTCATGTGGCCCAGATTTAGTGTCTAGAACTCATTTTCCACCTTGGGTGAAAGGGTCCCACCTGGATATTTTGGCCTCGAAGCAAGTTTTACACCTTTCTAAGCACTTTTTAAAATATTCCCAAAAATTAGGCCTAGGTGGACTCATTTTCCACCTTGGGTGAATGAGTCCCGTGTGGACCAAATTCAAATTTAATTCAAATTTCCAATAGAATTTTTTTCTCCTAGATCTGATGTTAGCTTGTAGTGTTGTAATTTTGGGAATTCTTGCATAATCAAGAATAAATACAAGGTTCTTTCACTCATATTCTCACCTAGCAAGTTTAAAATTAACTTAGAATTCAAAAGAGTTCACAAGAGCATTTGAGAATTCACAAGAGCATTCAATGAAATTCAAGGGAAGATTATCGATAATTTTAGAGCATTCTTCAAGTGCCAATCATTATGTCAAAGATTGCATTCTTCATGTTTGTTATTGTGCTAACAATTGTGATGTAGAGTTTATGATTCAAGCAAGTGTTTCAAGAAAGAGTCAAGAACCACATCCATTGTAGCCATTTCAAGCACATTTGCAACACCTTATTGCTAGGGTTTGGTGAGTTGCAACATTACTATTTATTCATTCATCATTCTCCATTCATATTTTATTTCATTTCAAGGTTTAATTACCAACAAGGGGTTTGACCAAGGAAAAACCCTATTCACTAACCCCACAAAATTTTCCCCTCTCCTTTGTGTGTGATTTGCAAGGCTAGGTTAGAAATTTTTCAAGGCGAAAAGTTGGAGAAAAGTTGTCAAATCCCTAAAGTTGTCATCAAGCCTTGGAGAAGCTTGGAGAAGGTCTATAGGTGGAAATTTATAGTTTCATATCTGAAATCGAGTCAAAAAGAGAAGAGTAGACCGAGAGGAACATAATCAAGTCTTGAAATTTTGAAAAAGTAGAAGTGGACTGATTCACCACAATTGGTGAATGAGTCCTACTATGCAGGCCTAACAAAAAATTTCACAAATTTGGATACCCTTTTGGCTGAAACCTGTATCTGCACATTTTTCTAGAAGCAAGATAGATTCACCCATTTTGGTGAATGAGCTTTAGTTAGCCTTAACAACAAATTTCCTAGAATTCTAAACTTCCATCCTCCCTTCTTTAGTTTCCCAGGTGCACACTTTCTACTTCATAATTTTTTGTTACATTTTGTTCATCTTTCTAGGTCTTTTAGATTTAGTTTTCATTCAACTAGGGTTTTGTCTTACAACTTGCATTGCATTGTCTTTTCCAAGTGTACACTTGGTGGTGAACTCCTCATTAAATTATCCTCAGTGCTTAGGACAACCCTATTACAAGATTTCAATCTCCTTTGTATTGTGATCTCTAGGGTTATCCTTGAGTGGAACATATTTGAAAGTGGGTGTGTATACATCATCATTTCCCCCATTTTCATAGGTTCCAGTTAGTATACCTGATTCAAATGTATGATATCATTTTAGACATTTTTCAGAGTCTACACCCTGTTAAATAATCCCTTGCCTCTTGAAACTACACCAAAATTAACTTCTTAATGAATGTAAACTCTTATGATTGGATATCAAGCAAATTAAATTTATGGAATTATTCCAATTAGATCACTCTTGTCCCTATTTACTCCAATATGGCATAAAAGCTTGAAATAGATATCTTGAATGCTAAACTAACTATTGTTTCTAACTACTACTCCTATAATTGAAAAATTGGAAAGGTGTGAATAATTTTGTATGGAATGTAGTTTTTAATGAAATTGATCAGTGTCTTATCCTATTGGGAAACAAAGTTAGAATGTGGATGATGTATGTGTCCTACTTCTAGCTGCAACTCTAATTATTTGGCATAGTAAGTGTTTATGGATGGAATAAACATGCATTGAATTGACTATGGGGTTATTCTTATCGATCTAAATGAGACTTTTAGGTTATTGTGATAATTTAAGAGGATTTAATCCTTACTTGAAAGAACCAATTAAAAGGAATCACACAAGGGCATCAAATGTTTCTTGACAAATTAAACATATATTTGATACATTCAATTTGAATAACAAGAAAATATCAGATTGGAGACAACCAAACAATCTTACACAATGATATCAACAAATAATTGAGACTAGAATTTGAACACCAGATTAAACTTTCTTCTCCATTGATTAATTCAAAAATATTTTACAATATATCAGAAGTCCTTTCATGTGTTATATTCTATGATGCCTATATGATGATGAAAAAATTTAGTCTTGGTTTCCCTTTATATATGGAAAGCAACAAGCTTCAAACCATTACATCTCAAAAGCTATCTTTTCAATTATCTTTTGCTAACATAAACTAAAATATTAATGATGCATTTAAAAAAGATAGGAAATAAACAATGAGTTTTGAAACATTCGTGATACACCACAATCTTTGTAAGGTACCTGTGATCACTTGGATCTGGCAAGGTCCTCTCTCCATGATAGTGTCTCTAAAGTTAGGTGACTTTGTTGAGTCTTTGTATATTTTATCATACTTGTGTAATAAAAAAGTTCAACTGGGAAAGGTGCTCGAAGTATCTCTCACTATTGTGTGTGTCATTGTTGGTGATGATATCCTGCATGACAAACTCTAGTGTGAACATTTTCTCTAGCTATAAATGTTTGTTCTCTACCACCATCAGTTCGTCATTCACCAATGTGTCGAGAATTGATGGTAACAACTGAGCCAATTCATTTTTTCATATACTCTAATCCTTAAGGCTCCCTTCATCATTAAAGAAATTAGGCAAAGACATATCCAATTGGTGATTGAAATCGTCAAGTTCTTTTGTCAATATAATATGAAACTTATTATGCATTTCAAATAGCTCATCATAAGTTTTGAACTCCTGGTCATTGAATTTTCCATTAGCTATTAATTTTTCCCTTTTCTCCACCATTCTAAGATGTAATATTTTATTCTCTTGGAAAGCAACATATGTTTTGCTAAATTTGGTGGATCTCATTTTTGCTTCCAATTTATCATATTTATTTTGGAGTCTCTCAGCCTTATGCCTCCAATATGTACTTTCAAACATAGATTCTAATACTCTATTATCATTGTCTAACAATGAGGAGTAATTATTTGAGGAGTTTTGGGACTGTAAAATTTTGCAAAATTTTAAGTGCCCATGTTGAAAAAATTGCTTTCAACACTCAAAAATGCTCCTGAAAATCCTAACTCAGTGACCCATTTTGGAGGGTCATAATTAAGAGCCCATTTTCTTTGATGCCAAATCCCTTGGTTAGTGTATTCATTTGACATATTTGAACATGTATGTTTCTTTTTGGCCCACTGGATGAGTTCTGATGGGTTATTTAATTATTTTCTGACTGTGACCAGGTCAAAATGGGTGTTTCAAAAAATTTCAAATCTCATAATTCTGAGGGTGACCCATTTCTCATTTTGGTCTGAAAATTCTCCAGTTCAAGTTTCATAAAATTCAAAGATCATACAATTCATTATTTTAATGCATTTCAGTTGTGGTGAAGGCATCCGACGGGCCAGTTTACAAAGGAGGTCCCAAAAATCATTCGACGATACAAGTTTTGAGGAAATGGGTTCTCTCTAAATAATTAATAATGGTTCAACACAAATTTTTATAGCCTTCGTATATCCTGTCTACCCATAGTGGAAATGCACCGTTTACTTGGGAGAGGAAATTAAAATAATGCCATTTGCCAAAGTTTGAAATACAATTTGAAAAGAAATATTTATTGGCACATAATGAAATATTATAAATCAAACATTATAACATTATGTTATAATGTTTTTGGCAAAAAATTAAAGCATCTCATTGGCTTATTGCATGAGCGCACAACCATTTCCTTTTCTCCTCTACAACTTTGCGATGGTGCGAAATGGTCTCCTTATGGCAGATTTTGATCTACAATCTCTATTGCAGTGAAGATTGAAGCGTTTCCTTCTCCATGGAGGTTTATTCTAGAACATTTTGGGTAGATTCAAGCATGTATTGTTGTAGGATAAATAGCTCTCACGTTTTTGTCTTTATGACAAGATTTTGGGGGTTTTTATTGGCTCAAAATTGCTGCTTCATGGTTTGAAATCACCCACTGATCATTACTAATACAAGGGTAGTCATTTTAGTCATGTTTGTGATGAATTTCAGGTGTCTACAGCCATCAAAATGCCCCTGCACTGTAAAAAAACGACCCAACTATGAGTAAATTGGACCAATATGAAGTTGCAGAACATAAGGAACAAAGGATTTGGGTGGAGAGGAGGACCTTCACCCATCGTTGTTTGAAAGTATTTTAGTCCTCAGTGCATTCGAGATGTGCGATGTTGTTTCTTCTCTATCACGTATTGTTGTTTACTATATCCATTCTCTCATTCTATTAGCAATACGTGATGGTGCACTCTCTAATTTCACTCATCGCTATTTTCTTATTCCTTTCTCTCCTCACATTAGCGATTGGTGATGTTCGACAATGTTTGTGTAAAGTGTGGTGGGCCCGTAGCATATGTTTTAACTTTATCATTTGATAAATTTTAATGGTGAGAATTGGTTGGAGAATAAATTAAGGTATGAAGGTGAAAAGTCTGATAAAATAAATTAAATCCCCCATAAGTAAATGAAGTAAGATTTTAAATGTTGGGAATTTAAATTGTAAACTCGCGGGTAAAGAAATATTCTAGAGAAAAAAATAAAATGTAATTTTAAAAGATTTACATGTAAAGGAAATTTTTTTGCTGGGAAATAAAGTATAAACTGCAAGTAAATGAGTTTACCACAACCCAACAAAGGAGAATAAAATTTTCATGGTTGAAATAAATTTTCAGTAGAGTAAAAGGGCTTTCAGAATAAAAGAAGATTTTTGTAGCTGCAAGGTAAAAATGAAAAGTGAATATTTTCAACTGCCAGTGGAAATTAATGATGACTCTTCAAAGAAAGGAATATTTTTCTATTGCACAGCAAGTGAATGAAGAGGTATGAATCAAATTATAGATGAGGATTTCTTCAAGCGTTGAAGGTTGTTATTGATCACCAGAGAAGAATGTGCCAGGTGTCTATTGAGGATCTCCACTTAGGGTCTCTGTTTTTTCCTTAAGTGTAATTTTTAGCTTCTTTCTGAGGGAGTTGTTCACTGCTTGGTCTCAAGGGGAATACCATTTTGTAACAGAGTCTATAATAGAATAGGGCCTATTTTAGGTTCTAAGAGTTTTCTAAATCTTGTAATGAAGAATTCATTCACAACATTTTCATATTTGGGTGTAATTGATAGTATATTTTGAATTGATTGTCTCCATAGTGCATATTGTATGAATTATGAATATGAATAATCAAAGATTGCTATTATTTGTCATTTTTTCTTTCCTTGAGTGTCTATTTTGTGTTATTACTTTCATTCAAAGAATGGATTGAATTGTATTAACATAAACAGAAGTTTATGCAACTGTATGCTTGGATTAATAAAGTATGGTCGGTTTGGTTTCTGGTATCAATGGCGTAATGCATCATCTAATAGGCTTAGTTATGACAGAGTGAATGTTGTGATGCATTCTGATTTACATGGTTTAGGTGACTCCACCCTAGAACCTAGCACTGGTCTTTAATGTTGCAATTTCCTGAGATTGTGTTGTAAGTAGCTACCTTTTAAAATCAAATTTACTTATCAATCTTGTTGTGGATGTGTGTTGAATCTAATGCATATTACATCTCTCATGTTTAAACCTGACATTACCATGAAGGTTAGCCAAACCTCTATAGTATTGTTTCTTTTAAGAATTTAAAGGAGAATCATTTGTTTACAGTATTTGGGTACTTTGGCACACTAGTATCTGTAAGTATACTATTGAGATCACCCTCCTAAGTTTCATAGAGCCCTAAGTGTAGGGGAGAAAGGGTTTTCAATTCAATCTCTCGTTCATTGTCCAAATCTCTCCTTGAATCTGACCGTTAGGCCAAGCAACCCTTTAGGATTCAAGTAGATTGCAGATTTGGGGAACCAAAAAATTGGCGACTCTACTGGGGAAGAACTTTCAATCTCCAGTTGCAAACTATCCTATCATAGAGTCATATTATTTTCTGATCTGAACATTTAGTTCAAATATTGAAGGAGTTCATACCTGGAGAAATAAATTATCGCAGTAAACTTGAAAGTTTCATGGTATGTGGTGCTCTGCTGGTGAAAGGAACTCAAAAGGAAATTCATCTTTCAAGGAGCTTCATATTGTTTGAAGTTCATTTATTTGTGAAGAGAGGTGGCAACTCTATCAAAAGAACCTGATGAAGATGTGAAAAAAGTTTCAAATCTACAAAGATTTCCAGTAAGGAGGAAAATTTGCAGCAGTTGCAACATATCCAGGTATTTTTGATTTTTCGGTTTCAAGAAGGATAAATTTTTGTGTGAAAACCATATTTGAATGTCTTACAAAAAAATGGCTCCCTATTGAGTGAAACTAAGCACTAAGAAAGGGAATAGTAGTTGTGTGCGGTTTAAAAGTGTGACAATGAGAGTAATTAGTTAATAAAACTAAAAACACACATCCATACAATGCATTACATAAAAGAAATAGAAATAACACAATTAAATTGCTACTACTATCCTTTCAAATCATTCCATGGTTCTCTAGTCTTAAGGAGCTTTGCGATTCATGCTCTTAGATCTATTAAATCTTGCACATGAATCTGTAGAGGTGACAACCTAAGAAATTAGAAGATATTGTGCAATACAAACTACATGCCTACATCACTATAATTTTGAATTTTTGATGCTTAAATACTGAATGATATATGATAGAGTATTGATATGTTCAAATGATGCTAAAATTGATAATGCAAATCTAATGGTAATGCTGTATAAAAGATGCAATAACTAAGATGCTAAAATGGAATTACTATGATAATGTTATATGAAATAAAATGCTAAAAGCTAATTACAATGCTCTCCAAATGATCTTAAGATTTATGCAGCATAAAATTGTAAAAATATCCTTACGAAAAGCTATAGAAATGTTCTCTATTTATAGATTTTTCCAAGCTTGAGTTGAGGTGGCAAAGACAGATGGTTGAGATCGTGATCCTGAGGCATTGACGGTGGAGCATGAAGAGGTTAGAGGAATTCATGGAGGTTGCTTCATTTGGAAGAGCCAATCTGTCAAGTGTCCAAGAGCATCATTTAACAGAAGGAGCCATGTGTCTCCTAGGAAGTTAGGAGGTTGAGAGGTTAGAGAGAATATTCCTAATTAAAAATTAGAAATAAATGAAAATGTGTGGCATATGATGAGGTGGAGGATGAGTTGGAGGTGGTTAAAAGAAATATGGAGACATGTGCTAAATTTGAAATTAAAAATTCAAATTTAAAATGAAAGAATGAAAACAACTAAATGACAAGTTATTTAAATTTGTGCATTTAATTAATTTAAGAGGAAAGTGATTTTCGAAAAAGAGGAATTAAGGTAATGAACCATATAAATAAATTTATCAATTTATTTATAATAGTAGAGGAATTAAAATTTATTAATTAAATAACGAGTATTTAATTAATTATGCTCCAGACCATTTTTATGTGCATACATTAGTGATTATTCTACATACTTCTAAGTTATTATTAGTAGCCTTTATTATGAAGTGAAGTATGGAATATTTTTGAAGAAACTTATTTAGAAAATCTTAAGCAAGTTGAGATAAAACAATTCATTGTAAAAGCTTAAGATTATGTAGTAAATGAAGTTTGAATTGCTCTATGTAACTATAAAGTTAATATGAAAAGGCTTGTAAAGGTCTAAGAAAATGTATCATCAACCTATGCATCTCTGTGTGGACCCAAATGTAACAATGCATAGTATACAACCCCTATCATGTCATCAAAGAAATTTCTCTATTAAAGATATAGAGCCATAAATTTTAGTGGTATTTTGGGGTTTCCAAATGTTATTCCTAGTAAAGTTAGGGAACACTTGCCAAAATTCAATGGTGAGAAGTCTGAATTAGCTAATAAGCATTTGCAAGAATTCAATAATTTAATGGATGACTATGAGGTAGATCATGAGGATGTGATTATGAGACTATTTGTTCAATCTCTAAAGGGAGATGCAAGAGACTGGTTCTCTTATTTACCAACATGCTCTATCTATTCTTGGTAGTAGTTCAAAGTAGTGTTCATGGATCAATTTTGTGAAAGAATCAATGCTAGTTCTATGATCAATAAATTTATGAGCATTGAGAAAGAAGAGGATGAGTTGGGCCCAACATTTAACCTAAGATTTGCTAAAACATTGAGGTGTATTCTTTAGGTATTTAGACCCAATTATGCAATAGGTTTAGTTGTTTATTTGAGAGATTTTGATGAGGAAAGGAGCTATTTGTTGAGAGATAAGTAACCCACTACACTTCATCAGGCCTATTATATAGCCATGAACATTGAAAACAACCAGAAATATGGAAAGTACAAGGGTTATTTGTCTACAAGTGTTTGCTGCCCTGCGACACCAAATGTTGATGAAAGGTGTAATTCAAAAATTAAAATTGAATTTTAGAGCACTTACAGCCCTGTTTCTTCAGCTTATACATCATTCCATAATGTTGATAACATAGAGCCCGAAACACATTGTTAAGAGGCTACATACACTTGTGATCCTATGGTCTATGTTCAAACCCTATTTTTCATAAAGAGACATGAAGGATAATCATTATATGATCTCTATGCAACATTTATGGACACCTTGTCTGCAATTCCTGAGTGTCACAAACCTGAAAATTCAATATGCATTGATTTATTTAATGAATCTTATGAACCAGGTTTGAGTGCTCTACCAAAGGAGTTGAAGCTTGTTAGGCCTAGACAAGTGTGTGAATACATTTTTCTTTTTGAAAATGTTACAGATGATCATCAAAAACTATTATGCTTTCAATCTGTAATGATAATGATTTTGCTACTCCATATGAGTCAAGTAGTGAAATATCACATGAAGAAGAAGAGAGTAGAGAAAAGGTTGAAAATGCATACCTCAGTGAAGAAAATTAAATGTGTGGTTTCGATTCTTTTGAATATTTTAATACTTGTAGTCCTATGGAAGACATAAGACTGTGCAATCAATTTGATAAGCTTGAACATAGTTTTAGTATTGATGAATCCCCTTGCTATAGTAACTATGATGGCATTGAGTATGGTCATTTTTTTGTTGATTATGATTATCCTCATGAAGTAGAGATTGAATCCTTTGCTTCAAATAAGAAATATGATGATAATAATGGGAATGCATGTTTCCTTCAGAAGGAAGAACTTTCTTCCTATGAAGATTTTTTAGAATGTGAGTCAAATTTGTTAACCACTGATGATGTGAATGAAGTTGAAAATCTATTTGTATGCTCTTCTTGTGATTGTAGTGATTTTGAATACAATGATGATATGAAATATTTTGACCTTCATGTTAAGGAGGCAAAAGCTTTTATGACAACAAAGAGTTTACAACAACACCCCTTATTTGATGATCCTCCATCTTCATCAATTAATAAAAATAATGATCCTTATTGGTGTAAAGATAATTAACTCTTTGTTGAGAACTATGATGATGCATCTAACACAGGGTTAGAATGTGGCCTTGAGTAAACAAAGCAACACATTGATAAGCTCCTCGAGGGAATTTACTATGAATATTTTACATTTGATACAGATCTTGTAGGTAAGGTTGAGTATCATGATGCCAACTACTTGGAAGAGTATGAACACTTTCAGTTTCCAATTCAGTTGGGAGGTATTTTAATGGAGCATGACAATAAGATGAAGAGCAAGGAATGCTATTTTTAGTATGAATATGTTTCATGTAATGAATATAACACATGTTTCATCTGATGATGAAAAATTTCAGTTTATGCCTAGTTATACAATGTAGAATGAAAACGATTACATTAGCAATGGTATGCTCAAAAAAGTGGTGAGAGATGTTAATGGCAATGTTTGTAATCAGGCAAATTTCAAGGGTAATCACATATTTATTCTTGTATGAAGATGGCTATACTTGTTGCAATTGTATGGAAGAGGTAAATTTGGGTTGAGGGAAATCAGTTTCTTCAATAGATTTATGTTTCAAAGAGGAAAACATGGGTTCTTCTTTTCATTTGGTGGATTGGGGCCATTAGATAAGGTTTGAAAAATTGAAATTCAAAGAGTATGTTTCCCAATATTTTTGAAACTTGGTCTACTCCCCAGATATCTAGAATCTCACCATTCCCACAAGGGGAATGCATCCCCAGTTGGATCCACTATTTGTACTGTAAAATTTTGCAAAATTTTAAGTACCCATGTTGAAAACTTTGCTTTGCACACTCAAAAATGCACCTAAAAAATCTATCCTAGTGACCTACTTTGGAGGGTCATAATTCAGAGCCCATTTGATTTCATGTCAAATACCTTGGTGAGTGTATTTATTTGACATATGTGAACATCTATGTTTTTTTTTGGCACCCTGGATGAGTTATGATGGGTTATTTAATTATTTTTTGACTATGACTGAGTCAAAATGGGTGTTCCAGAAAGTTTCAAATCTCGTAATTTTGAAGGTGACCCATTTCTTCTTTTTGTCTAAAACTTCTCCAATTCTTGTTTCATAAAATTCAAAGGTCATACGATGAATTGTTTTAATCCATTTTAGTTGTGGTCAAGGCATCCGTCAGGCCAGTTTATAAAGGAGGTCCTAGAAATCATTCGGCGATGCAAGTTTTGAGGAAATAGGTTTGCTATAATAATTAATATGACTCTATGCAAATTTTTGTGGCTTTCGGATATCCCATCTGCCCATTGTGCACCATTTACTTGGGATAGAAAATTAAAAAATTTCCATTTCCCAATGTTTGAAATATAATTTGAAAAGAAATATTTATTGGCACATTTTTAATGATTTAAATGAAATATTATAAATCAAACATTATAACATTATTTTATAATGTTTATGGCAAAAACTTAAAGCATCTCATTGGCTTATTACATGAGTGCACAACCATTTCCTTTTCTCCTCTACAACTTTGTGATGGTGCAAAATGGTCTCCTCATGGCAGATTTTGATCTACAATCTCTATTGTAGTTAAGATTAAAGTGTTTCCTTCTCCATGGAGGTTTATTCTGGAGCATTTTGGGAAAATTCAAGCAAGTATTATTGTAGGATGAACAACTCTCACGTATTTGGCTTTACAACAAGATTTTGGAGGTTTTTATTGCCTCAAAATTGCCACTCCATGGTGTGAAATCACCCACTGATCATTACGAATACCAGGGTAGTGATTTTAGTCATTTTGGTGATGAATTTTAGGTGCCTACAGCCATCAAAATGCCCCTGCTCTGTAAAAGACAATCCAACTATGAGTAAATTGGACTGATATGAAGCTGCAGAACATTAGGAATGAAGGATTCGGGTGGAGAGGACCTTCGCCCATCACTATTTGAAACTCTTTTTCTCCTGAGTGCATTCACGATGTGCGATGTGCGATGTTGTGTCTTCTCTATCGAATATCGATGTTTACTATCTCCATTCTCTCATTCTATTAGTGATATGTGATGGTGAACTTTCTAATTTCACTCATCACTATTTGCTTATTCCTTTCTCTCCTCGCATTAGCAATTGGTGATGTTCGACAATGTTTGTGTAATGTACGGTGGGCCTGTAGCATATGTTTTAAATTTATCATTTGATAAATTTTAATGGTTAAAAATGGCTAGAAAATAAATCAAAGAATGAAGGTGAAAAGCCTGATAAAATAAATTAAAGACCTCATAAGTAAATGAAGTAAGAATTTAAACATTGGGCATTTAAATTGTAAACTCATGGGTAAAGAAATCTTTCGTAGCTAAAGATAAAATTTAAGTAAAACGTTTACATGTAAAGGCAAAAACATTTTGATGGGAAATAAAGTATAAAGTGCAAGTAAATGAGTTTTCCAAAGCCCATCAAACCAGAATAGTATTTTCATGGGTGAAACATTTTTTTAGCAAAATAAAAGGGATTTCACAATAAAAGAATATTTTTACAGCTAAAGGGTAAAAATTAGAATTTAATATTTTCAACTGTCAGTGGAAATGCATGATGACTCTTAAAAGTAAGGAATATTTTTATATTGCAGGGAAAGTGAATGAAGAGGCGGGAATCAAATTAAAGATGAGGATTTCTTCAAGTGTTAGAGGTAGTTACTGATCAATGGAGAAGAATGTGCCAAGTGTCTATTGAGGATCTCTACTTAGGGTTTTTATTTTTTCTTTAAGTGTAATTTTCTACTTCTTTCTGAGGGAGTTGTCAACTGCTTGGTCTCAAGGGGAATACCATTTTATAATAGATTTTGTAATAGAATAGGGGTATGTTTTAGGTTCTGGGAGTTTTCTAAATCTTGTAATGAAGAATTCATTCACAACATTGTCATATTTGGCTGTAATTGACAATATATTCTGAATTGGTTGTATCCATAGTGCATATTATATGAATTATGAATATGAATAATCAAATATTGTTATTACTTTTCCTCTTATCTTTCCTTGAGTATTTTTTCTATGTTATTACCTTTATTCAAAGAATAGATTAAATTGTATTAACATAAACAAAGGTTTATGCAACTGTATGCTTGGATTAATTAAGTTTGAGTAGTTTGGTTTCTAGTGTCAATGGTGTAATGCATAATCTGATAGACTTAGTTATGATAGAGTGAATGTTGTGATGTATTTTAATTTACATCATTTAGGTGACTCCACCCTAGAATCTGGAACTGTTCTTTAATGCTATAATTTCTTGAGATTGTGTTGTGAGCAGCTACCTTTCAAAATCAAATTTACTAATCAATCTTGTTGTGGGTGTGTGTGGAATTTAACACATATTACATCTCTCATGTTTAAACTAGACATTATCATGAATTCTAGCCAAACCTTTAGAGTATTATGTTAGTTAAGAATTTAAAGGAGAATCATCTATTTACAGTATTTTGGGTACTTTGGCACACAAGTATCTATAAGTATATTGTTAGGATCACCATCCTAGGTTTCATAGAGACCAAAGTGTAGGGGAGAAAGGGTTTTCAATTCAATATCCCATTCATTGGCCAAATCTCTCCTTGAGTTGGACCATTATTCCTTGCAGCCCTTTAGGATTCAAGTGGATTTCAGATTTGGGGAACCAATAAGGGGGATTGCAACTTGTCATTAGAGCTGGCTATTTCTTGCCTCAAATTCTCATTTTCAGTCATATACCTTTTGTTGTCTTTCACAAACTTTTCAATCTGAGATTTGGTGAGCTTAGCAACATTGACATTTAATGTTGCACTTTTAATATGATCACTATCTCCAACACTTTGCACAAGAAGATGGCCAAATACCTTGTCATGTCCATTGATGATTGTGGGTCTTGTGTTTGGTGGGTATAGGGCCCAAACTAGAAAAGTTGTATTGTCAATATTATACCTTGATCCGGTGTATATTATATCCACTCCTTCTGTGCCTAATTGTAATGTCTTATCTTGACATCTTCAAGAGATATCAAATGCAGTAGAAAATATCATATCCCACCTGGAGAGAAGTATAACCCCTACTTCTTCTAGCAATTTCCTTCCTTTCTTTGGAGTGATGTCTTCCATTTCCTTATCCACTTCTTCCTATGGCTCTTTTAAAGCTTTGGCTTCCCTTTCAAGAGTGATCTCCTTGATCTTCTCTCTAATTAATTTACCTTTGTACTCATTAAAAAAACTTAAATTATTGGGTTTTAATGAAAGAATCATCATAAATAAAACTTTGGCTAGCATGATGTCTCATATCATCTAAGAGTTGATCTAAGGAATCTATTATAACATCATTCCTCTTTGGTGGGGGTTCATAGTCCTCAATAACAAGTTTAGTTACCTGTATACATTCCTCCTCATCATCCACCTCGTCTTCTTCTCTTTCCATAGATGTCTCAACAGAAAAACTAACCTCTAGTGTAGGTTTTGGAGAGAGTTGCCATAATGGGATTTCAATTTCAGCTTGTGTCCCATAATATCCACATTCCTTTTCTTTTCAAACACTGAGTAAAGTACATCCCTAGTCAATTTAGCTTCACATGAAAGTAATATGTCCAATCTTCTTATAGGATCCTCAATTTCAAGAAAGGGTCCTCCAAATAAGGGATTATTGTACCTCCTGCAAGCCTTTTCTTTCATTAGTCTATTGTACAAACTTATCCTCCTAGCCACATGATGCTCATCAAAATTTCTAATTAAATCATCTTCTACAAGATTTGATTATATCCTTTCAACATTTGTCATATATTGACATCATTTATGAAATGCTCAGGATCAAACTTTTCTCTTTCATTCCCCTTGGGAAAATTGTAATGCTCAAGATTCTTGTCGATAAGTTCATACCCTTTCTCAGAAATAACAAGACACTCTCCAAAGCAAAGAGTACCTGACATAATTTATTTCTTGTTGTAGCTCTTAACGTAGAGGAAATTTGAATAGGCTAATTGTGTGAGAATTTCCAAATATGCTACCTTGTCAAGACATGTTTTTGGTAGCAGCAACAGAGCTCCTTCAAAACCAAATACCCTACTTTTTGTGAAATCATCATATGCATACCAATCTCCCCAATTATGGCTAACCTTTCCTCTTTGATCATTATCTTTTAGTTGGAGAAATATTTGTATCTTTGGTGACAAGTTGTAGTTACAAGTTCAACCAAGAAATTTGTATAAAGGTTTTACAAAACATTCGTCAAAATACTAGTATGATCTAACACACATAATATCCCACATTGTGGTCCACATCTGCATGGGTTTAATTTTTCCATCATCATCTATGTCCTTTATTCTTATATGCTCACTCCACATTCCTATATTTTTTCCCTCATTCAAGATAAGGTGCATAAATAGTGAATAATGTCTGAACCAAATACCTCGATCCTTATTTTTGATAGAAATGAGGGCATTATGGATATCATTAGCTAGGTACTCAACATAATCTAATGGTCAAAAATTATTTTTTTGTACATCAACCATTAGGAGAATTGGAGCTATGGCCATTAATATGGGAGCATCTAAACCAAGCACTTGATAAGTAGAGTAGTGTGTATACTGGAAGTATTCTTCAAACAAGTTCACAGAGAATGGATGGTGTTCTTTTACTGAAAAAACCTTAAGGTAATTTCATTCATCACAAGGTCTATGTAGTGGAAGTCTCCATCTCTTGTAACTTGTGCCTATGCTATGGTACTCATCTAGAAGGTCGTTAATCCTAAATTTCATGTTTGTGTTGGTATCTAATTGAAAGCCTGTGAAGATATAATTCCTTGTAACTTGAACGAAGGAAGATCCATCTTCAAAATAAATCATGTGGGTTTGAGGGTCATACTTGTTAGAAAGTTCCTTAATCAATTCAATATTGACAAACACATTAGGTACTACCAACCTCCCTCAATTGAGTCTCCATGGGTTAGAGACTCGTCAGTGTCTATGTATTTTCTTATAATTGTATATGAACAAATCATACCCTCTTTTCTAGGTCCATGTGTCACCTAGTTCCTTATTTCTATCTTCTAATTTCTTGGCTTAAGGATTCAATTGTGCATTTCATCTGGACCTTTGTCTAGAGCTAGGACATTGGTCGACCAAGTCCTGATTCAAATGTCTAGTTTCTAAAATATGTCTCTTAACTTTGGGAGCTTCAAATGTACTTTCCATAATATGAATTTCTCATTAAACCATACTTCTATGCTTGCTAATTTAGCTAGTTTTAGATACTAAATTTTTTAGCTCAAGCTTGGGTACTTACTTGAACAAAAATGCCTTTCTTGGTTCTTTTGTCGTTGATCAGTGCTATACTCCATTTTCCTTCCCTTTGAATGCTTAATGATTTCCAAATAATTTTATGATTTGGTTTTTAATGCCCTCTGCTCTAGCTCATAAATGTCATATGATGGCACTATCATTGCAACAAAAGTATAATCAAATTTTTTGAACATAGGTCATTGATCTATTTATCATTGCTACCAAATTGTCTCCTTGACATACCATTGTCTTGTCAATGAGAAAGCAAGTGATTTGACCATATTGAGAGGAAAATTTTTCATTGTTACTAATATCTTTCTTTCTCGTCGATGTCTTCCTTAATGGTATATTTTTCTTTTCTTTCAATATTTTGAAGAGACTATAAATAAATCACTCTGATATCACAGTCTCCTCTCAAAATCTCCCTTGGATAGACCTTGCAAATAGTCTCTTTGATATTATTTTGTCACTCTGATACATTTGTGGGCTTATTAAATCATATTTTAATTTTGGCTAATGAACCCTTTTTCCTTTTGTATTATCAAAGTCGAGGTAATAAATGTTATAATTTTATTGGAGGGACTAATATCTCTATCCTGCCAATATACATTATTCCCTTTGATGGAATCCTTAGTCTAACCATATACTTGTTTACTTTATGGATAACGAAGGGACTAATATTTGGTTCTTGTCGATATATGTCTTCCCCCCTAATATCTTTAACTATATGCTTTTTTTGTTTTTCGGGTTTCTGAAGGGACTCCGAGGACTATCTCTTTGATATTTTGTTTTCACTTCGACATACCTATGATTCCATCATATTTTATTTCATTTGATACTATCAAATTTAAAGTCATGAATATTATTATTTTAATGCACATCGTCCCATTAAAGGGACTCCAAAATAACTCCTCCCAAAATTTTATTGTGTCCTCAATGATGTCTTGTTTGGACTATTGAAGGAATACTGAGACAAGTCCTTCCAATGTTGCATAGTATCTTCATTAAACTTTATAGTAAGACTGAGCTTGATTATGGGAAACACATGGGATGTTTATTATGGATATCTTATGTGCTAAGTGATCAAGACATGAATTAATTTTAGGTTTTTATTAAGGCTGAATTTATGCAAGTTTTAATAATTGGTTCAGACATTTATGCACGTAAAGGACATATTTAATGTTTTTTGGATAAATATGGAAATTTCAATGTGATTCATACCTAAAAATTGATTTTCTAGGTGAGCCTATTTATGGAATTCATATTTTTACAAAGTTGAAGTTTCATATATTGGATTCAAAGTCTATTAGGATGGTGCAATTATACAAACTTTAGAGGTTCTAACAATGACTCTAGTTGGGGATGAATGATTGTTTAATCATTGCAAGAATACATAAGTATTCTCTGGGAAACTGATCATGGATGGAGATGGTAAAAATGAAAGGAGAAAAGAAAAATAAAAATCCTAATGTACTGTGCAAGGAAAATAATTAATTTTCAAGAAAATTACTTCAAGAATTGTCCATGCACTGGTAGTTCCTAATCATCATCAATCATGTTTTACAAGTAATACGAATCTTCACCAAATTTTATAGTAATGAAAAATGGGCCCAACCATAGTGCCTCAAACTTCCCATGTTTTCCTTTGTCTTGGCTCCTAGTATTCCACATAAGAACCATGTCATCAATCTTAAATTTTGTTTCTTTTTCCTTTTTAATGAATAAATACTTCACTTGCAATTGCATCTTTTCATTATGCTTATGTGCCTGATGTCTAATTTCATCCAACTCTTTGAATTGTTCCATTATTTCTTCCAAGGGTTTGGGTATATCCATATCTTCTTGTAGGATTAATTTATATACTAGTAAGAGATTGTGCATTGGAATCCTAGATTGGGATCAATACACCAGTTCAAATGGAGATTTTCCAGTGTCCTTTTTTATAGTGATTCTATCTACCCACAATGCTAGTCTTAATTTGGAATCCCATGCTTTTTTGTTATTATCTAGCATCCTTTTGATTGTCTTTATGATGCTCTTGTTGCTAGATTCTTCTTTTCCATTTGCTTGAGGATGATATGGTGAGGCATATGAAATAACTATGCCATATGATTCACAAAAAATCTCGAATTCATCTAACCTAAAGCACATGCCATTCTCTATGATCAATCTATTAGGAACTCCAAATCTAGTAATGATGTTTTCCAATATGAAATTGATCACAAATTTACTAGTGGCTTGTTTCATTGGTATTGATTCTATCCATTTTTTAAAGTAATCAGTAGCCACCAGGATTCATCTATTTCCACCAAGAGATTTGTTTGTGATTTCACCTATAAAATCAACTCCCCATTGATGGGAAGGGGCTTCAACTTGCATAGGTATAAATGGTAAGGCCCCATGGTAATTCATTTTTCCATAAAATTTCTAACATGCTTCACATTTTCTTAGATATCTATGTGCATCACTAAAAAATTTGGGCCAATAGTAACTTGGCCTTAATACCTTGTGTGTAGTGGTTTTTACTAATAAATGTCCTCCAAATACTCCTTTATGCATTTCTTTCAATGTGTACTCAACTTGTGTTTCATCAAGACATAGAAAAGAGATACCATCCTTGTTCTTCCAATATAGATCCTCGTTTATAAACACATATTTTGATGTTCAGAGTTTTAAAGTTATTTTTTGATTGTCACTCAAATTTTTAGGACACTTCATATGTTTGTCATAGTATTCTATATCAGTGTACCATGTTGTATGCTCAATACTTGAAACTATTTTATCTTCCTCTCCCACATTGTAGACTTGTGTTGATTCTAAATAGGATTTACCCATTAACTTGGCTAACCCTTGCCCCCTTACATGATTTGTGATTTGGATATTAATATTTAACTCTTGAATCTATTAATCCATCTACACCTTTTCCCAATGACTTCTAGTTTTAAAAAGAAATCCTTAACTACAACATGAGGCACACAGGAAATTATTTGTGCCCCTACTAGGTAAGTTTTGAATTCTTTTGCTACTTTTAGCAGGGTGTAGGCATACTTTTCAATAATATCATACTTTAGTTTTTACCCTTGGAGAGATTTTTTGAAGAATGATATGGGTTATTTGTAACCCTATTCATTCTCTTGCAACATTATAGCTCCAACTGTGTGGAAAGATGCAAAGGAAAATATCTGGAATGGTTTTCCAAAATTTGGTGATTTCAATATAGCAACCTCTTTCATGTCTCTTTTAATTGACATGAATGCATCAATAGCTTTTTTTTTCTAGTCAAATTTCAAACCCTTTTTCAACATCCTCAAAATTGGCTTCAGAATTTCAAGAAAATTTAAAATGAACCTCCTCATAAAATTTATTTTCCCAAAGAAATATTGGATAAATTTTACTCTTTTGGGAATGGGAATTTTGTCAATGGCTTCTACTCATTTAGGATCAATCCTAACTCCATCCTTTGATACTATACATGTCCCAATTTAACTTACCTTATGTCATAGTAAAATAATACTTCTTTAGATTCAGGGATATTGCATACTCTAACGCTTTTATAAGGATCTTTTCTAGGTGCATACAATAGTCTTTTTATCTTTTTGAAAATGGTGTTAAATCATCTTAGTAAACCATTATTATAGTATTGATCAGATCAGAAAAGGCTACATCCATGGCCCTCTAAAATGTAGCACCAACTTTTGTGAGGCCAAAGGGCATTCTCACATACACATATGTCCCCCAAGGTGTGGTGAAAGTCATCTTATATTTCTCTAATTCTTTGAATTTTACTTGGTTGTAGCAAAAAAATCCATCCATCATAGACAACTCACAACCTATTACCCTTTGCAGCATGGCTTCCATGTTTGGGAGGGGATAATCGTCTTTGAGAGATGAAAAGTTTAGTTTGCAAAAATCCACACATAATCTTATGTCTCCATTCTTCCTTCTTACTAGTACCAAATTTGAGACCTAAGAAGAGTGTCTAATGGGTTCGATAATTCCACCATCTCTAAGCTTCATGAGTTATTCTTGCATCTTGGGTACCAATGTAGGATTTATGGGCCTCTTTCTTGCCTAAAAGGCTTGACATCTAGTTTCAGTGGGATTTCATGCTCGAATAGATCATATCTATAAGCTTGTAGGTCATCATATGACCAAGTAAATACTTGCTTATACTTCTTGAGCAAGGCTATAATAATTTATTCAACTTTGGGGTTAATCCTTTTTCCAATATACACCCTTTAGGTTCTATTTCAATTCCAAGATTGATCTCCTTCATATCTTCTTATTTCACCTGTGTTTTCTTCAAAAGGGATCTGTCATTACCATCAAATAATATTTCTAGAGCCACCAAACCTTTCGTAATTTTATTAGTTCTAAGAAGCACCCGTTCTTTCCCAAAGATAGTTTCTTTACCATCTACCTCCTCAACAAATGCATTAAAATCTATTTCTTGAGATTCATATTGATCTATGAAGTGGAGAAACTTAATTAAGTCTTCATCATTGAATACTTTCCAATTATAAATATTATGAAGTATTGTGGATCTAGTCATGAATTCTACCTTTGTTATACCTACGAACATAATATCATCCCTTTTCAAAGCTACATTTTCCAAGAATTCTATCATTATGTTTTTAGATCTCTCCACCTAATCTATTGAGAATGCATAGAAAAGTTCTATGCCATACCAAATAGCATGTTTTTTTTTCTTAAGCCTTTTATTTTTTGATGAATACTTTTCTCTGACTTGTGGGACAACTAATTCAGAGTCTCCATATACTACTAGTAGTTTTATTCCATATCTTGTGGCAATATTCAAGCATAACAACGACTCCTCATATTCAGCTATATTTTTAGTGCATTCAAATGTTAGTAAGAATGATCATTTGAATTTTGTAACCATTGGTGAGATAAACACTATTCCTACATTTCCACCCTTCATACAAGCACCATCAAAATACATTTTCCAAATTATCAGCTCATCCTAGGGGGCTATAGTGTTAATTGGGTCATTGTTCTGTAACTCTGGTTGTGATTTTTCAAATATGAAATTTCCAAGGTCTACATCACAAAAGTAGTTCATTTGATTTGGATCAATGTGATCTATTATTTGTTTTGATTGGGGTTCTCTATATAACTTAACCTCTCTTCCATTAACTTTCATTACTGCATATGATAAGTCTAATTGGACATTTTCCCCAACTGCAACAGTCCACTATCTAGATAATAACATGTCATAGTATGGAGGGGTGTGTACTACTATAATATCAGTTTTGTAAGTGGATTCAAGGTAGGAGGATAATTTCAATTATACATACCATATGACTCCAAAAACAAGGATATATCTATTATCCATTGTGTAGAACTTCTCATACATAGTCTCCACCCATAAGCCCAATTCCTTCATGACCATCATAGGCATGATATTTATTGTTGCTCTCAAGTCAATCATGCAATTTTTTACTAGTTTTTTGTTGATCAATAATGTAGTATAAAATGGATCTACTTCAGAAAGATTCTTTTTCAAGGTGTCACCAAGGTAAACCTTTGGTGTCTTTATGAGTTATTGTCCAGCATTATTTACCTTGGTTTTACCTTTTTCTTATTTATCTTTATCTTGGTTATGGTTTTCTTTCTTGTGGGTACATTTGAGATTAGTTTGAGGGAACTATCTCTATATTCATCCACCTTCATCATCTCTACCAGTGGCACTAACATCTTGATCTGAGATAATGCTTGTGGTATGTCAAATGTGGGAATAGTCATCTATTGTTCTACCTTTTCTACTTTAGTGTAGCTTTTCTCCTTAGATTGTTGCTTTGCAATATCCTTTATCTTATCTTGATCAATTTTTATTTATCCCTTTGGTATGTTTTTCTAAGTTCTTTCCTTTTCACCTCTCTTTTGGTTATTTGAAGTGTCATTCTAATGCTTTTGTTGATCTTTTATGAATAAGCCCCTTGGTGTTCCCTCGTCTATATTTATGGTTCTATTCCTTAGGTTATAATAACTTTTAACCTATGCCAAAAAAAATGTTGTAAGGGCTATTATCTCTTTTTCAGTTGGTTTCCTTAATAGGATTTGGTTCATTTTCTATTTGGAGGTACTCAACTAATAACCTTCTACATTGTCATCTTCTTGATCTAAAAATATATCTTGTTGTCCCATATGAACATTATACATCTAATTGTTCACATCAAATTAAAATCCTTCTTCTTTTGTAGATAAGTATTCTTCATGTACTTTATAAGGTCTAGATGCCATCATATTTACTATATGGTTCAACTTTTCTTTCTCATATTGCATCTCATCTCCCTAAAATGACTGCAAAACTATGCAATATTCAGGAGCATGGGGTAAATTATAGGGCATACACCTAGAGTATTTTCCACCACATTGGTCCCATGCCTCCTTAATGGATCTAGGGTTTCTTTACCTCTATTTTTCCTTTGATCATAGATGATTGCTCTTCCATCCTTCTAGTTTTTATTATAGGGAATATCATGTAACCTTGGTCTATCATTCTTGTATTGATTATGTTGCTTAGGCTGAGTGGTGCCTGTGTTTTGTACTAACCTAGCATAATCTCTTCTACTTGTCCTTTTGGTAGCCCTTCTATTGTTTTCTATATTTATTGTAGCTTTAAATGCCTCATCTTGGGTAAGAGGATTTATCATTCTAAGCTCATAACTCATCTTTGGATCAAATGCATTAAAGTAAAACACTAGGCGCATGGAGTATGTAGGTTTCAGATGGTGTGGAGTTTTGTTCAATAAATTATTAAATCTGGTGTTGAAGCAATTGACTGCCTCATTGTAGACCTTTTAAATATTCGTTAATTAATGCAAGGAAAACTTTGGATCTGAATGATCCCCATACTACTCCCTAAATTTTCTTTTGAATTCTTATCAAGAACTAATACAAGCATCAAGTAAACTTTTATACCAATATCTTGCATCCTCTATCAATGATTGCATAAACAATTTCATGAAGTTTTCCTCTTCTTGAATATCAAAATAATCCATGATTGTCTCAAATGAATTTATATGATTTTCCCACAAAACAACATTGTTCCCTGAGAATTTAGGGACTGCATTTCTCATTTCATTGTTGATGGCATTCGGGTATCCCTGAATACCACTGATGTTGACTGGCTTGTATCTATCTATGTTCATAGGTCCTCTCATAGGCAAATTTTTCCCTTGGTTAGGTTGGTACTATTGGTACTATGAACCTTTTTATTGATTATATGTTCATTGCTAGAAATGGGAAGAACATGAATACACTTACCATATTTAACATCAATACATTCGTGAATAATAACCACATCTCCCATAAAAATCATCATGTTTGAATACATAACTTTGTTCATTCTAGTGTTGTGCATATGAGGGTGACATGTTTTTTAGTTGGTTATATAAGTTTAGCAGTAGGTTTCCATGTTGATATGTTGCTCACATTTTGTAGAGCATCAATAATAGGTTTAGCTGGTGTGAAAGATACATAATTTTGATATATGAATCTCTTGTAAAAATACATATTATATTAATATAATTATAGGCCTTATGCCTTTATCTAAAAAAAATTTGCTCATTCCAGTCTCATCTATCAAAGTTAAACAAATCATATCCTTAATAATTTAAGACATCAATCACCACTTATAACACCAAATTGAAGGGTTGGTAAACACTTCCTTCCAAGCAAAAAAATTATTTCAATATATTTTCAATATCTAGCCCAACATGAAACAAACTAACCTAATTTCATCACCAACTCCCCTTATATTTTCATTCTCATTGTCTCAAAAATATTCCAACTTGGCTACCAAACATAAATATGAATTCTTCAAAATATTAATTTTTTTGGAGCATAAATAGACTTCCAAGTTTTTGGTAACAAATCAAACTACCTAGTATGAAATGAAAGAGATAAAAACTATTTAAACTTGGCCACCAAACCTAAAAATGAATTCTGTAAAATATTAAAATGTTTGGACCATAAATAGACTTCCAAGTTTCCGGTAACAAATCAATCTACTCAATGTGAAATGAAAGAGACAAAAACTATTTAAACTTGTCCATCATAGTGTATTTGATAGTCCATCTTCCTTTGAATTGAGTTATTTAATGTCTATAAATGAAACATTGATCTCAAATTAAATACCCACAAAGCCTCCTTTGTCATTGTTCAAATAAATAATTCTAGTCTTATATTTACATATATCAATGCACTTTGCCAGATATATTATAATAAATATATTTAAAAAAATTTGTTGTGTACCTTTCAAACCTAGATGCTCTTGTCACATAACAACTGCATAAAAACTATTGAATCTTTAGTTTTATAGAAAATAATAGAACGTTGCACTATTGCAATTAAATTCCACTTTGAGGAATGTGACTACTTTGAGGAATGTGACTACTTTGAGGCTCTTGTATCTCTCACATTCCAAAATTCTCTTCTATGTCTTTATGCATGTACGGAATCATGAACTAGTCTTCTTCCACTCCAATCTAATGATTTCTTTAACCTTTACACTCCTTGTCTATGCTTCCATTAAAGTTTGCATGATTCAAACACCTTTATAATAGATTAACTCCTCTTCTGAGCTACCATTATCCATCACACACATGGTTAGATCATGCACAGGGATTTCATACCATATGATAGTTAATGTTGTATTAATTTGATTGAATAATATTACAGACATGCAAATAATCCTAACTGACATTGTGTATCTAAATCTGATTAATTATCATCAAATTCTTCTATTAATTAAATAAATAAATTTATTGGATTAATTCACTAATGTTCATCATATTGTTCTAAATAATCAATTTATTTAATCAAACCCCTAAAGTCCTCTCATTTGATTTGGTAAACCAAATTATTTAAATCAAAATTCAAATTCCCTAATTCCTTCAAGTTAATTAATTTTGGATTAATTAACTCCTAATCCTAATTACCCATTCTCTATCTTTTGACTCAATCATGTTCAAACCCAACCCCTGATTAACTAACCCACTTGCACATGAAATTCATTTCTTTTAATTATCTAATTCCTCTATTTATCCTCACAAAGGCATATTCCTAAGAATATTCCTCCCAACTACCTCCTAATTCAATTTCCCTCCAAAACTTCTTACACAAACATTAACTCCTCTTACACTCTCAACCATATTCATTAATCTCTCTTACATTCTCATGCACATCCTCTTACACACTCAACCATATGCATTTATTTCTATTCCATCATCTTCACTTGCAAATTCCTCAAAATGTGCTCCACCTTCATCCAATAGACTTATGACAAGTGTCACAATCTTCTTAGCTCTCCTTTAGTCCCACATTCCTCCAATCTCTTCTTTCTTCAACTCTTCAAACCTATTTATAGAGGGCTTCTCTATAAGGAATGGGATCCACAATCATCCATAGTTGTAAGCATTCTCATTATAGGCATATTCATCACATTGGAAGCTTATCAAGGGGGTGGGAAAGGGCACCCTTTGCACATCAAAGGAGCACCACTCCTACTATGGGATAGGGTTTGATTTTTCTCATCAAATGTCAAATCCCCTAAATTCCTCCAAGTTAATTAATTCTAGATTAATTAACTCCTAATTATAAATACCCATTCTCTAGCTTTTGACTCAACCTTGGCTAGACCCAACCCCTGATTAACTAGCCCACTTGCACATGAAAATCAATTCTTTTAATTAACTAGTTCCTCTATTTATCCTTACAAACGAATATTCCTCCCAACTACCTCCTAATTCAATTTCCCTCCAAAACCTCTTACACATTCATTAACTGCTCTTACATCCTCATTTATTCTTCTTACATCCTCTAACATCTCCAACCATATAAGATATTTAAACATACTATATATGCAAATAACACAATGAAATAACAAAGAAACCAATTGAAATCATATGAATCATGTCAAACCCTATTCCATAGTTAACTAACTAATTCTTCTATTTATCCTCATAAAGGAATATTCTTAAGAACATTCCTCCCAACTACCTCCTAATTCAATTTCCCTCCAAAACCTCTTACACATTCATTAAATCCCCTTACATAATCATTTATTCTTCTTACATCCTCTCATCTAATTTAATAAATCAAATTATTTAAGTCAAATGTCAAATCCCCTAAATTCTTCCAAGTTAATTAATTTTGGATTAATTAACTCCTAATCCTAATTACCCATTCTCTAGCTTTTTGAGATCAACCTTGGTCAAACCCAACCCCTGATTAACTAACCCACTTGCACATGAAAATAAATTATTTTAATTAACTAATTCCTAAGAATATTCCTCCCAACTACCTCATATTTCAATTTCCCTCCAAAACCTCTTACACATTCATTAACTCCTCTTACATCCTCATTTATTCTTTTTACATCCTCTCACATCTCCATCCCTATGAGATATTTAAACATACTAGATATGCAAACAAAAAAATGAAATACTAAAGAAACCAATTGAAAGCATATGAAGCATGTCAAACCCTATCCCATAGTGGGAGTGGTGCTCCTTTGATGTGAAAATTATGCCCTTTCCCACCCCCTTGATAAGCTTCCAATGATAATTAACAAAATGTGATGAAGATGCAACTATGATGAGTGTGAATGTGTGTATAGTGAAATTGCATATGATTGTGGATATGATTGTGGACGTGATTTTGGATGATTGTCAATCATTGTGGATGATTTATTCATAGAGAATCCCTCTATAAATAGGGTTGAATGGTTGAAGAATGGGGATATTGGAGGAATGTGGGACTAAAAGAGAGCCAATGAGATTTGGGAAACCTGTCTCATTTCTATTGGATGAGGATGGAGAATGTATCTTGTCATGATTGCACACCATGCCTACATCTTTCAATGAATACATTCCATCAGATTACATCTTTTGAGGGATTCTATTAATAGTTTATATCAGATTTATTCGCTAAGATTGCATTGACCAGTGGGTGTTATTGTTGGTTATGAGTCATAATAATTAGTAGTTAAATTAATTTGAGATTGCATCCACTATAACAATGGCATTAAGTAGATGGCTACATTTAATGTAGTAGGTAGGACTATAAAGACCTTGTTTGATTTTCACAAGCTTTGGGTGTAGTTACTTTGATTATCAGTTGTTGATTTAATAAAAATTTAAATCTATAAATTCACAGATCACTTAACTTGTTATGTGCATTACAATATTTTTTCTTATATTTTTATTGCAGATTTGAGATGATCCGAGAGGGTGCAAAGATCGAGTTTATGGTTTCTTTTTTTAATTACATTTGCCTTACCATCAAAAATATCCAATTCTCTAAATTGATCAATGATTTTTTTCTTTTAAATTAGAGCTCTTTTTTCATATAGGTTGGTGAAAGTCTTAGAAATATTTTGGCTAAGAAGAGTTGAAATATTGAAGACATTTACATAGTTATTGAGTTATAATCGAATAGAATTCATGTGCGTTGACAAATGTTTATTTTTTTTCTTCTTTAAGAAGTTTCATCAATTATTTGACATGACTTGTGCATACTTCTATAGTTTTGCAAGAGGTGCATAAATCTTATTTGTGATAGCTTTGTTCACATTTTTACATAAAGAATTAGTGGCAGTGGAATTGGGCATTGAAAATGAAAAATCACAAGAAGATTTGAGTTGGAGCATTGAACTTGAACTTGAAAAAGCATTTTTAAATGCTTATTGTAATAGTCTAGAGCATCCATTTTCTGATTTTATTTTCTTTTTTAGGACAACTAGATTAATTTGGGTTCAAAATTAATCATTGATTGATTTTCTAAAAGTTGGACTAAAATTGAACATTAGAAACTTACTAGACTTTGATTGTGGGTTAAAATTGAACAAGAAAAACTCACACTTAGCATTTGGTGCTTAAAACAAATTCATCTTACTTGAGGGATTAAAAAGAACTTGTTCTTTCATTGTTTTGTGATTTTTGCATTTCTTGTCACTTGAATGTGTATGGAGTTCTCTCGTGCCACTCGATGATCTTGAGAATCAAAAGCATTAATTTTGTATTGGTTGTCTAAATCACCCACATATTTAAATTTGGATCTAAAATTGAACCCCTATTCTAGTGTGAGGAAAAGACATTGTGTGTGTTCTCTCCTTGCGCTTTACGTGAACTGGCTGGTTGAACTACAAGTGTACTCCCTCACTTTTGTTCACCTTTCTAGGGGCCTACCCAAGAAAAACTTGAAGGTGACTCAAACTGGTTTTTCACTTGGGTCAGTATATAAATGGATAAGACTAAACTATCAAGTTCTCATGGTATGTAGGCCTGATCCATACAGTGTCTTTCAAAATGGGGTACTACTGTAGAAAATAAGAGCCCCCAGTAGGATTGATTAAAGGCTTTAGTGGCTTCTTGGATGCTTGCAAGGTGCCATGTCCCTGACTAACTAAACTAAGAACCAATTTGTTTAGAGACCAAAATCCTTAATGATTGTTGGTGCAAGAACAATCATTCTAAAGCTGCCCCACATTTGTACAATTCAAAGTAGAAACAAAAAAATCATTAGGATCTTTGTTTCCTTAGGATTTTGAGATTTGGTGGTCCTGAGAAGTGTGTGTTGTGGAGGGGAGCTAGTGTTCCCAAATATTTATCTATTTTCTTTGTCTTAGTGTTTGGAGAAATCTGAGTGGGGACTCAACAAGTATGGCCATTTCAAACCTAGGATTGTGCAATTTCTGATTTAGTCAAATACATTGCTTGGATCTCAAACATTGAAAAAAAACATTTAACAAGTCATTAAAATTTCAAACCCTTTGGAATGAGAAAATATACTTGAAGATCCAGTTATTGTTGCTTGTCCCTAGGGATTTTATCCTTAGATGCTTCTAAATATTTGTGCTCACATCTCAATTTACTCTCTCCAAAGTCAACCAAGGGAAACTATGGCCTTGACTCTTTGATTTTCACATAATGGACCTTGTGGAATGAAAGGGGCTAAGACATAGACATTAGTTTTAAATTTAAGCAATACAATTGGATTTGGTAAAAGCAATTCATTAATCAAGATTAAATCAATTGAACCCCACACATGTGCTTGTTATTTTTTTTGTCTTAAGGTCTTCCAAGAAAAAATGGTCTTTTGGTTTGAGCTACTCATAGGGTAAAGAATGTTCTTCATTATCTTGGTCTTGAAAACAAGGTCCCTCTTAGGTTCATTTAGGATAAAATAGAACACTTTATCCATCCCAAAAATTTATCATCTCCATCCCACAAACAACTTTTAGAGCTTTGGAAAAAAAAAAAAAATTAGACTTGGGTAAATCATAAAACACATCAAAATCACCTTGTTTAGTTAGGAGTGTGAGAATGCATCCTTTCTCAAACCTCTAGTTAAATTATCCCCCATTTCAAAAAGTTCATCTAGAGGTCACATCCAAAATCTTTGGATCTACAAGTTCATTATCCATATCAAACCAATCAGAATCAAATCCTAAAGTATAGCATTGATCCAAAGTTCCTAAAAGTTCAACACCCATATCATTCACCCCTTTCATCCTTCAGCTCATCATGGGTCCTAAATTCCTTAGAGGTCAACAAGGTCAAAACACAAGAAAAACATGTAATATAATATTGATTCATACATCATGAGTGATCTAAATCAACCAAACTATCAAAGCCTTACAATACCAATTGATTATCAAAAATCATATTTATACAATCCATACATGGGATCATTATCTCCTACAAAACTCAATGATACAACAAATGTGAGTATGACCAATATAAATTTTGGAAAACCTTTCCCTAGGTGGGAGATTTAAATCATAGTCAAAACCTACAAATCTATCAACCAAATGATCAATTCACAAGTCTTAAAAAAAACAACATTATCCCACCAAATCAATACATTCCAAATGTGAATATAGCAAATACAAGCTTACCAAATATGAACATATCAAATCCACACTTGGTGAACTATGGGATAGATATGTTTGTGAATCATACCAATGTTTTTCAAAGTCCAAACAATATTTTAACAACTCAATGTATTGATCCAAGTCAAGGTAACACCATACAAAATCAAGGTTACCTAAATCGAAGAAATGTGATTCCCAACCACAAAAATGTTCAATATCAACATATAATACAAAATATAAACATCATCCCAAATCAGAGCATTGTCCAAAATGAATTTGTGCATGATCCCATACAAATACCATAAGTGTATATTTCAAATATGCTTGACCAATAACCAAATGCACTATATCAAGGGTTTCAAAATAAAAATAAAGATCAAATTATGTGAGATAAAAATGCTATACTAGAAAAATCATTGATTCATAACACCAAGAGACATCTCCACCCCAAATTGACACACTCCCCCATTAGTTAAACCATGTCATCAAAAAATTGGGTTGTGTTCACAACCACATCAAGAACAATATCTCCAATATATAGAGGTTGGATATCAAGATCAACAACATCAACAAAAAACCCAAACACCACATCTCCAAGATCAATCACCACATCTCCAAAATCAATCACCACAAGGTCAATTTCACTGAGTACAAATCTCACAAGGTAACAAACATGAATACACTCCTTTGGGAGAGCCAATTGAATCACCATTAACAAAGCTAGTTAATGCAAAACTCATCACTCTTCCAAAAGTTAGTGCTTTCAACTCTATCTTAAACTTCCCTTGGAATAAGGGCAGATCTTATTGTGAGTATCATAGAGAAAATATTCATAAAAAATCAAATTGTATTCGACTCAAAAATCTAATCGAAGACCTTCTTGATCAAGGAATAATAAATATTGAGGACAATGATCAAGATTCAACCACTAATGATAATAGTGACAATATCTCCACCACAACTATTAAATAATGATCAAGATCTATCAATCAATGAGCACCTTGAAGATTTTTATACCTCATGAAATGATCAAATCAACATACATCAAGAGTCATTTTTTAGTCATGATCAAAACCCCTTAACAATATCCTATGATGATTTATTTCAAGGAGTGTTAAAATTATATGATCCTATTGACATAATCTAAGATCCATCCAAAATTGATCATGTTGAAAATGTCTCTACATCATCTAATGATTTAGAGTACATATCCCAAGAATTTATTCCCAAGCATGATCATCATATTTCACCAAAGTCTAGCAATGGTCCTTTCCAAGACATATCGATATCCTTTGACCTCATGGTTGGAGATATAGAAGGAATCCTCAACTCAACACTTGATCCAAATCCACTCAAAGATCAAGAGGATATTGAGCCACTTCTCATGCCTAATGGGGATATCCTATATTCCTTTGTAAGCAATCCATCCTTTGAAATTGACCCATGTCAAGAACTTGCTCCAAAGCATGTCGAAATCAATTCCGAAATCATTCAAGATAAAGAATTCTTATCTACAAGATACTACAGTGATCTAATGGGCACTGTCCAAACTATACAAGATGTCAAAAATTATGATCATATCCATATAGAACATACTCCTCCATCTACCCATTGTTGAATAAACTGGATACTGAGAGAGGGGTAATTAGTATCCTCACAAATTTATTCAAAATTACTTAAAAATTTATTGCAGCACATAATAGATTAAATCATTAAACAAACACCAAGTTCCACAACACAAGAACACCATATTTTACATGGAAAACCCAATGAGGGAGAAACCGCAGTGAGGATTAACTCATAGTACATAAAGTTATATCAAATACCAGTTCACTACCAGATACAAAAGCTCATTGCTTACAAGGACTTGCTATCGAAAATGGAGGCTCACTGCCTACACAAATAAGTAAAAAAAATTGGCTAGCTACCAGAGTTGAACTGAGGAGTTACACCATATGTGCAAGTTCAGTTCCTTTGATTCTTAGAGTATTCACATGACCTGATCTTTAACCACTATTCAGACACTTTTCTTACACACTTATTCTTTTTTCACTCACATTCACTATATACACCTATACCACCTATCCTTCATATCGCATGCCATTCTCATCTTCTAACCATCATGTGTATATACCCAATATAACTGTATGCATTGATTAGGTCAGCTTGATTCATGCAAATCATATTTCCAAGATGATAACTTGTTGGCTTCATATCAAGAGTAATTCATCTATGTCATGCAACATTGTGTTAGCCATGATTAACTTAATACCTAAATGCATTCTCAGAAACTGATGCCAACACATCACCTAATTCATATGAACATCTGAACATATATACATACAAAATTCCAACTGTTATAAGCCTTTTTTCCAAAACCTCCGATTATACTGATTACTATAGGAGATATCTGGACCAACAAACCAAAGATACCAGATCAAATACCAGATGAGATAAGTGTGATCTACACACTGGTACAAGGTACCAGACCAACATGGTGACATCAATGAAAATATATGACAAAATTCCAACAATCTCCCCCTTTTTCATTGATGGCAACATGTGCAAAAATTATGATTCAAAATTTCTTATTTTCCTTCTCTTTCAAAACTCTCTAAATCTCTCCCAAGAACTCCAAATATCTCCCCCTTTGACATCAATGGAAAAGGGGGCAAGAAAAAGATAAAAAAAAATGGTGACATCCAATATTTGAAGATTCTATTCAAAATTTCAAAACTTTAAAACTTTCAAGCATCCAATTTATCAAACCAAAAAGACTATTTTCACATGGAATACCTTTTTGTACCTTTATTTGATCACTAGATGGAATTTATTCCACTCCAGTATTGCAACATCCATTCTTGCAAACACACTATCCAATACAACCAACAGTGTGAAGGAGGATGACCAATCTGTGGATGAGCATTGATTCTCATAGTCTTCTGCATCAGAGAGTATTCTAGAAAGATGATCTAACCAGACCTCAACAACTTCCTTAAGAATCTAAAAAGTATTCACTACATCATCCCATTTCCTTTTCTCAATGATCATTTCAACCTGAAGTTCACCAATTCTCAGCCTTTTCTTTCCTTCTTTGTCTTCAAAGATATCAATTTTGTTTTCCAATACTATTCACTTCAAATTCTATTGCTTCAATTCTGCTTCGGAAATTATCTACAACAACAGGCCACCAGAGACAATACTTGTATATGTCTATCATTTATTTTATGCATTTATTTCACTCTATGATCAGTTTAGATAACCTTTTCTTTTCTTTAGAACATCTATTTTCAACCAGAGCATCCAACTTACATCCTCACAGACCTTCAAGCAAAATTTTCTCTTCAACTATTTCAACTAAATTTTTAGGTAAAGAATCAGAAAAAAATACACATCAATACCTTTACAAAGTAGATATTCAACTAAAGCATCATCAATCTTAAGTTTGTCAATATGTGAGGCAGTAATCCACACATCACCAACTTTCTTCATTTTCCATTTTATTAACATGGTCTCGATGCCTTCCAGATCGAAAGATTCTGATTCAGCAAAATATTCTTCTTCTTCTTTCTTTTCTTCAAGGATAATGATGATATTTTCAAATACCTCTTTTCTTTTGTTTGATTCCAAAGGGGAATCACCAGTAACTACTTCCAATTCCTTCATCTCAAAGGAAGAGCCTTCCCCAAATTGACTTAGCCTAGTTTCACCAGAGCTCATTGCATTCTGCAATGATAAAAAAAGTCTTTGCATGCACTTTCTTTATCCTCCAAACTTTCCAAGTGCTTGTATATCTGTCTTGCAACCGGAATCCCAAATTCCCACTCAACAACATCTTTCTTTCTCGGTAGTGATTTCAAAAAATAAAATACTAGACATGTAAGCGAGGACCCATACCAAAATGGGTATCCTTCTCCCAGTGTCATTTGTACATTCTTAGTGAGATTTTCAAGAATTAGCTTACACACATCAAATTGATTGTTCTCTTTTACCATTTTATGCGCCAAATAAACTGCAATGGCTGAAGTAGATCCTTCACTATTTCTGAAAAAGATTTTATAAGAAATATCATATGCAGCATACCTAACTGAGGCATCACCAATAGTATCGATCAACAGTGCTCAGAGATATTTGTCAACTCCCATAATTTCCTCCACTTCCTTGTATTTTATAGTTTTCTGTCTAGGAAGTTCTCCAACATTGTACAGTCTGGTAACCGTTGCAATTGCTTCCTTCAAAATGAGATAAGGTTTGTCCAATACAATTTTTCCATCCTTGAATTTTCTAAGAAGAAATAAGATGAATTCTTTTTCAGAAAACCAAAGGAATTCACCCCATACATCCAAATTGAGGGTTTGTATGTTCCGTAAATCATTTAGTTCCAACCTTAATTCTAACTTCTTTATTTTTTAGATGATAAAATTCATCTATCTCGATTCCTTTCAACTTCAGAGAGGTATTCCCACTGGATCCTATTTTAGAAATTTCCATTTTAGCTCTTAAGATTCCACAAGAAAATTCTTTTGTTACCTTCTTCTGTAGTTGCGATATAGAAATTCTTTCGTCACCTACTTTCAAATGTCCACAATGATTTCTTGAGGTCTTCAAATTGCTTTAGAGATGCTTCAGGAAAGCTCTATGCCGCTTTAAAAATCCTTTGAATGCAATTGATGATGAAAATGAATTGCAAAATTTTCTTTATATTCCATTATTTTTCCCTAACTCACATTAATTGTAAAAAGTTGACAAACTTCTCTTCCATTTACATTGAGAAACCCTAATTTACTCCACAAAATAACATGCTTACCCCTTTTCTTTCAGTTTCTTTTGCAACACTTATGTTTTGTTAATCTTTACAACATATCCATGTGCTAGCACCTAATACACTTCTCTTTCAGGGGTTAAACTGATTTTTTGATAATACTCCCCCTAAGACCATGCTAGGTCTAGTTTCACGGAGGATTCATCTGCACCAGATGATGGTACAGACACATTAGGAGTATCTGATCCTTCTTTCTTTCTCCATATTTTTCTCATTTCCTTCTTAACTTCTTCCTTATCAATATTTTCAATTGATTTATTATCTTCCACCGGAGCAGACTGCTTCCCCTTTCTATTTCTGCACACCTTTGAGATATGTCATGGTTTCTTGCAATAGTATCAAACTATATTTCTCTGTCCTATCTGATTTCCATTCATCCCTATTCTGCATTGAATTCCTTTATGTCAAAACATGTTGTAGGTATGAAAATAGCCATTAAATGATTGATTCATCCTTTTTCCATTGAACCTATTCATCATCACCTGACTAATCATTCTTACTGAAGATCTGCATTCAGTAGCTTTATGTATTATCTTCTTCCATGTATAACATTGTCCGAAGAAGGGACCAAAAAATTGATTCAACCTACTCCTACACTTAGTTTCCTTATGACCAAACTTATTACATGAAAAAAAAACACCATTGAATGATAAGTAACTTTCTACATTTGGTTTTCTGATAGGTGGTTTCCTTCTAGAGTATCTTTTAAGCTTCCCTTTTTCTTGAGTCTTCTAACTATTTATTGGATTTGAGTTTTGCATTTTTTCATCAGCTTCATTACCTAGGCCACTTTTGTCTTTAAAAGATTTATGTCCTACTATCAATTCATAAAGCTTGGTGGAGATTGTCTTGAAATCCTATTCATAGAGTTTTTATTTCTCAATTTATGCTTTCAAATTCATCACTTCTTGTTCAATCCTACAACAAACATCAGCTTTGCTTTGTATCACTATTTTCAAATATTCTTCAACTTTCTTCTTTTCATCTATCTTCAATTTCAGTCTGATATTCTCATCATTTTTTTGTTTCAATTCATCACTCACTTCTCTATATCTTTCTTTAAATTTTGTTTAACTTCTCTTTCAATTTTTGGACACATTCATTTCCTTCATCAAGATTTTATTTTAGTTCTCTATTTTCAATTTCAACATTGCCAAGATATTCAAGGGTAGTCAAAGCTCTTCTTTATCCATTTGTTCAATCTGCAGGATCTCCCTCAAGTTTTTAAACTTCTTCAGAGGAACCAAAGCTCTGATACCAATTGTTGAATAAAATGGATACTGAGAGGGGGGGTGAATCATTATCCTCACAAATTTATTGAACAAATACTTAAAAATTTATTGTAGCATAGAACAGATTAAATCATTAAACAAACACCAATTTCCACAACACAAGAACACCATATTTTACATGGAAAACCCAATGAAGGAAAAACCACAGTTTGCATTAACTCACATTATATAAAGTTATATAAAATATCGGCTCACTACTAGATACAAAAGCTCACTTCTTACAAGGACTTGTTGTCCAAAATGGAGGCTCACTTCCTACAAAAAAAAAGTTAAAAAAAAGGGGTAATTGCCAAAGTTAAATGGAGGCTCACTTCCTACAAAAATAAGAAAAAAATGGGTAACTGCCAGAGTTGAACTGAGGAGTTACACCATATGTGTAGGTTTAGTTCCTTTGATGCTTAGAGTATTTGCATGACCTGATCTTTAGCCACTGTTCAAACACTTTTCTCACTCACTTCTTCCTTTTGCACTCACATTCACTGTACACACCTATATCACTTATCCTTCATCCACGTCATCCTCCATTCACTTCATCCTTCACATCACATGTCATTCTCATCTTCTAACCATCATGTATATATACCCGATATAAATGTATGCATTAATTAGGTCGGCCTGATTGATGCAAATCATATTTACAAGATGATAACTTGTCAGCTTCATATCAAAATTAATTCACCCATGTCATGCAACATTATGTCGGTCGAGATTAACTTAATACCAAAATTCAATCTCAGAAATTGATGCTAGCGCATCACCTAATTTATATGAACATTTGAACATACATACATGCGGGCTTCCAACTCTTATAAGCCTTTTTAAAAAACCTTAGATTATACTAATTATCAGAGGAGATATCTAGACCAACAAACTAGAGATACCAGATTAAATACCAAATGAGATAAATGCGATCTACACACTAGTACAAGGTACCAAACCAACATGGTGACATCAATGACAATATATGACAAACTTCCAACACCCATGAGATGCTTTCATTGGATGGACACATAGATGATATTCATTCAGAACAATATTCCTCTACTCTTCACATTATTACACAAGAATATGAGGTTATTGATTCCTATGTTCAGGCCGAGTTATCAACATAAGGATCAAACATATCCCAAATTCAGATTGACGACATCATATATGAAGATATCTAACATTATCCACTGAAGGAAACAAGTCAAACCAAACATGATATTCCAAAGTCAGTAGAGAAGAAAATTGAAATACCATCATCTATAGTGATCATTTATCACATGATTCTTTCTAAACAAGACATTTTGAAACAAGCAGAATCAAAGAACCAAGGTGCTACTACCACCATACTGAGGGAAACTATGTATCAACCAAACATCATAGGGAGCACAAAGAATCCGTATGATGAGACCAATTCCAATACTACAACCAACCACATAATGAATCTTCATCCACCCATCACCCATCCATGAATTAGGACCAACATCAAAAGAAAGATTTGAATCAAAGCACAAAGAACGCCATCAAAGAAAAAGAAGCAGTGAAGAATGAAGGACAAATCAAATACAAGTGGATACCAAAGAATACAAAGAAATATTATCCCTATCAAACTCCATTAGTCAAAGAAACTATGGGGAAAAAATAAAAAAGGGAAAGGTATCCATCAACAGTGTCCATAAATGAAAAAGTAGGATTCTCAAGCAACGTACAAATTATATCAAGCAATTGGTTCTAATTTCACACACACTTCTATATCCACCCATCATTGCTGATCTTCCCAAGTTTGGAGAGTCAAAGGTTCGAGACTATCAACCATTCCATCTCTTGTTCTTAAACACACAACACCATCCACTCCTCCATGTGTGATATCCAATTCTCACATTGACCAGGTATTGGCACCCACCCTTTATCATAAGGATTCAAAAGGCATTCTATTGTGATGTGCACACAAAGACAAAGTTAACTCCAGTATCAACAAAGTAGATCAACAATCACAAAATTTGCATTCAATTGCATGTATCTTAGCAAAGCATCTTCTTTAGGTAGGATATTAGTGTCACATTATGACCGAAGCGTCTATATTGGCACCACTAGGTGGTTCAACATGAACTTAAAATCTTTCACAAAAAATCAAAAAAATAAAAATAAATCAAAAAATCATGAAAATAGTAAAGATAAAAATTGTCCTCTAGTGAAAACTACTATGGTGGCACTTTGGATAGGTGCCATGATGAAAACCTGACAAATAGGAATCATGTGTATAATTGAGCATCTATGTGCACTAGTTCAATTGAAATAATATTATCTCATTCATAATAAATACAAAATTCCATCCATGAACAATTTATCCAATCCATTTTAATCCATCTACATCCATATTCCAAATTATCTTGATCTTGACAAAGTTTGGTGCACACTTTACACTTTCTTATGGTAAACATCTTGACATGAGTCATTTTCATTGATCCTATCATACCCAACCTTATGTGAGATATGAAGCATTATCCAAATGAGCATTCTTTATCCAAAGTTGTTATCTTATCATAAGATAATCCTTTGCATCCTTCTCTTGCTTACCATATCCATCCATATGTACATCTATCCAAGCATCCACCCATGGAATTCCATACATTACTAAACACTGGGAGCATATATTTACACCATGCTTTGGGAATAAATCTTGATCTATATCTTTCAACTTATATTTTTATCTGAACATTATAAAAACTTAAAATCAAATTGATCAAAGTATTTGTGAGCCAAAATCCAAACCACAAACCCGTGAAATATTTTGATGAGAATATGTTCCTTATCAAGCTTTATCTTTCATCGAACATCAATCCAAATAATCAATATTAGTTGCATCTAATTTATACTTCAACACCACATCAAATGATTCAAACCATTTTTTTTCCAAACTGAGCTTCGTCAATCTTGATCAATCAAATCTAATCAATCCATCATCATCTCGAGATATCCTTCCCAATCCTTGTGCTCCTTAACACTATCTTTGTATTGTTGTGTATCCTCAACAATATTATCATCATCAATACATTAATCAGATCAATAAACCCTATCTTGGTTTTCAATAAAATCCCAAAATAGATCACTGATATCATCACTTATATCCATATCCAAATCATTAAAACCATGCAAAAATCCAAAAACATTTAAATCTATCAAAATCCCAAAACAAGTCAAAAAGTCAGAAAATTCAAAAACATGGTTATTCGAACTACATTGTCTTTCATCTTAAATGTAGGCAAAGCCCTTATTGATGTGCTCCCAAGACACACAAAAACACAAAAACATTTAAATAACCTAAAAATCCAAAAAATAACCTCATAACATTTTAAAAACATCAAAAACATCCAAATAATTAAAAAATCCATCCATCCCATTTCACTTTCACCCATAATAAATCAATCATCATCTTCATCCTTTAGAAAAACAAATAGAAACAACCACAACAATAAAAAAAATCAAACTTCAAATGTAAAATCAAAATCAAACTCTCGATCTTTATAGCAAACATGTCAATCAAATTTATATCAATGGCCTTTCAAACAACCTATCAAATTGCCACCATCCACTAACATGTCCTAGGATGCATCCTTCCTACAATGGACATTATCTTTGGACATCACTTTAGATACTTATCCTAAGAAAAACACATCCCTTTGGCTAAGAGGTATCAAGAACATTGGCTTGTTTGTGTACTTGATCTTTTCTTTTGATTTATCTTATTGTTCTAATTCCAATGAAATCTCGATGATGTCTAATAAAAAAAAATAGGGAGAAAGGAATGGGGCATTGATCATTATCTTTCATTTATTGTGCTTGTTGCATATTCTTGTAATATAACCTTGGTCATGCTAATTTTGATCGGTTTGTAGGGAGGATGTTTTGGATGCATTGTTGACTATTACATTGGGAGGTTTTACCTTTTTTCTGTTTTGGTCTGAGATGTTTGAAATATATAAAGTATGCTCTAACAAGGTTTTGTATGCCAGGTGTGAACAAGGATACTCCTATTTGTTTGTCGAGTCAGAGTCCATCACATTAGCTACCACACCATCCTGGTTGTTTATACCTTGATGCATCATATCTATGCGTGTTATCAAACATAAGGAAAGTTATTCTTTTTACATCCCCAATCCCTGTATAAGCAATACATAATCACCATTCATCATCATATCTAATAAAGTGTTGATGACTCATGGACTTGTTGGACTTTTGCATCATCTCAAATTCAAGAGTTGATCCCTCTTATTCTTCTTATTCGTATATCTTTACTAAAATTTCTATCCAAGTGTCAAATATGTGTGATATATCAAAATATACATGAGGTTATCGATGGCCGATGACTATCTATACATCATCAAATTTTTCTACATTAAGCATTCACAATTTCTAGTCCTCTCTGAGCTGAACTAATCTTGAATATTTATCATGAGCTTGACCTAAAATCAATATATTTGCCCAATCTCTCGAGGGGGTAGTGTACCAGTGTAATTATTTCCACTAGGGAAACAATGGGGCAATCAAAAAAATTAGGAAATTTTTGAATTTTGACCTTGGAAACATCAGTCTTTGAGCCAATGCAACTAGTACATTTCTTCAAATAGGGGGAAAATGTAGACATGCAAATAATCCTAACTAACATTATGCATCTAAATCTGATTAATTATCATCAAATTCTACTATTAATCAAATAAAGCATTTTTTTGGATTAATTCACTATTGTTCATCATATTGATTTAAATAAATCAATTTATTTAATCAAACCCCTAAAGTCCTCTCATCTGATTTGATAAATAAAATTATTTAAATTAAATGTCAAATCCCCTAATTCCTTCAAGTTAATTAATTTTGGATTAATTAACTCCTAATCCTAATTACCTATTCTCTAGCTTTTGACTCAACCTTGGTCAAACCCAACCCTTGATTAACTAACCCAATTGCACATGAAATTCATTTCTTTTAATTATCTAATTCCTTTATTTATCCTCACAAAGGAATATTCCTAAGAATATTTGTCCCAACTACCTCCTAATTATATTTCCCTCCAAAACCTCTTACCCAAATATTAACTCCTCTTACACTCGCAACCATATGCATTAATCTCTCTTACATCCTCACCCAAATCCTCTTACACTCTCAACCATATGCATTTATTTCTCTTCCATCCTATTTACTTGCACATTCCCCAAAAAGTGCTCCACCTTCATCCAATAGACTTGTGACAAGTGTCACAATCTTATTGGCTCTCCATTAGTACCACATTCCTCTAATCTCTTCTTTCTTCAACTCTTCAAACATATTTATAAATGGCTTCTCTATAAGGAATGAGATCTACAATCATCCACAACTTCAAGCATTATTAATATGGGCACATCCATCTTGCATTTCATCACATTTTGAAGGCTTGTTCATTATCATTGGAAGCTTATCAAGGGGGTGGGAAAGGGAATCCTTTCCACATAAAAGGAGCACCACTCCCACTATGGGATAGGGTTTGAACATTAATTTTATGCTTTTATTTAAATTCTTTGACCATTTTAGTGTCTTGTTTGGCATATTTAACATGATTCAATATCTCATAGGGAGGATTTTGTTTGATTTGTTTAAAATAGATTAATATGATAATATTTGTTTGTCTTTGAGTAAGTGCAGAAAAAAGCTTCCATAAATATAAATGATATTTACACATGAGGAATAGTTCAACCAATGACCATATCAAAACTAACAATAGAACTACCACATAGCTAGTCAGTAACAATGTAGTATAATAGTAATATATAACTAACTATGCTAACATATTTATTGGCCTTAGGTTTCATGTCTTATGCAGTAGATTTTGGTCTCTACCTTATAACCTGCTAACATCATCCCTCCTTTTAAAATTATGTCTTATCCTTAGGACATGTTTTTTAGTTCCCCAAGAGAATATGTTTGTAGATAACTTTTAGCTACATGAGTGCAATGTCACATTGTTGTTTTTCTTTATATATTACTTTGATATGTCCTTGAGTGCTTATGTTTATTTCCTTTGCCTCCACAAGAGTAGTGAGTATTTGTATTTGTTGAGAAAGATTATTTTCCTCCCCTAGGAATCCAATTATGTGTGCCAATTTCATATTGATTGTTTCTCTAAGTTGTTTGATTTACATATTTATCGACTCCATTTCTACTAGACTTGTTGTAGCTATGTGTGTAGGTTCTACGTTTGTACTCTTGTTGCACCATCCATATCTTTGATTGGATCATAGGAGCATGCAATATACACTATTTCTACCTCCAATTGTGTGATTTGATCATTGAGACTTTTGGTGAGGTTTGGCCATTGGAGACAAAATTGGTAGAGAATAGTTGCCTCTTCTATGCCCCCTTTTATGTTCTTTATTTTTTCTCCAACAGTGAGTGGGCTATCACACAATTTTTTGTGGCCTCCTCTATTATGTACTCAAAATGGTAGGTATATATATATTTTCCTATGAATATCAAACCATTCTCACAGTCTTACATTTCTCTTCTTTATCTATTACATACATTTATCTATCCTTTGTTTCTTAGAGAGACTTGACACTTGTAGGATACCTTTTAATTAATCTTCTTTGTTGGCCTTATGCTTCACATGTCTTATGCAATAGTTTTTGCTCCTTCCTTTGTAACCTACTAAGATGTCTCAACATAGGTGGTAATAAATTTAAACAATAATGGGACCCATGCTATAGTATGGGATGAATTTACATTCATTTATAGATTGGCTCCTTATGTTCTTATGTGTTAGTGAACTAGGAGAAGACAAATATTCTTGTAGCAAGAATACAAGTATTTCACTCTTGTTACCTAATGTGAGGCATGTCTAGTGTTACTATATAGACTTTGATTTGATTACATATTTATGTGGTGTGGTGTTTTATACATGGATTATGTGAAGATTTTGGTTCATGGATATTGTTATTTTGGTTTATAGACATGAATGTTTTGATTAGAGGGAAAAACATTTTTTGAATGGACCCAAAACCATTTACAAATAGGTTTTGAATGGAACTGAAACCATATATAAAAAAAAATTGAAGGGACCCAAAACCTGAACCAAGACGATCATGTTGCCAAAATAAAAAGCTAATAATAACCAACAATGAGATAGAGACAAAACCTCAACCCAAACCAATAGCAAAACCCAGCTACCAACCATAGAAATAAGATTTTACAGGGATCTCAAAGTCAATTTTTGAAGGACCATCGACACTTTACAACCAGGTTTTGGTAGGTACCTTAAACCCAAAGACACCGCTTGTAACTGCTAGGAAATAGCAAACCAATCAATCAAGAAAATCAAACTCTGCATATGACTAGTTGAAACAACCAAATCAAAGATAGCCATATGAGTAGAAAAATAGAGCCCAATAACAATCCCTCTCCACCTCTATAGGAGAAGTCATCGCAAACACTCAAGGCTCCAACAAAATTCCATAAAAACCAGTCGTTATCTCCACCCCTATAGGAGAAAAAACCAAGCTCATCCTTTCCATAATCACCACAAAACACCTGAAAACCAACACTCCACCTAAGTAGGAATAGGCTCCACCTCAATGGGAGATGCAAGAGCCACCCTTCAGAAACATAACACACCTGAACCAAAAAAGGAGAGAAATCGACCTCCAGAGGAGAGGTCTCTACCTCAAAAGAAGACCCAATATATAGAGAGAAGATAGAGACTGCAATAGAAAGAATAAAATTAGCGCACAATAGAAGGAAAAGAATTTGGGTCGTTAGAATAATCTTTGAATACCACCCAACCCACAACACCTCCAAAGACACCAAGAATAGCTTCAACAAAAAAAAACCCATCGAACAAAACTAAACCAACACTATCTTAGCAAACGAGAGAATTTCCATAAAAACTAAAAAGTCATCCTTAAGCTTCATGAAAATATAGGTCTTGAAATAAAACATAGGAAACCACCCAACCAAGAGAACTAACTCACAAAAAATGTCTTCCAAGAATGACACACATCCCCTCCAAAAGACCCAGAAGGGAAGCTAGACCAGCCAAACTAAAAGGGAACTTTATTTTCCTTCCAGACACACACTTCCAACAATAATAGGGAGGGAAAAAAACCACTCCACAATAGCCCCCAAATCCGAAAGAACATTGAATAACAACCTCTTGAGGCACACCCAACCCAAAACTAGGTAGGGGGTCACTTAAAGTAGGGCACCAAAGGGAAAAAAAATTAACCCACAACCAAAGAGAGCACCCCCAACAAGAAAGCCAGACACCCACACCCACAAAGGTGTCAATCCAAAACACCACACCCCATTCATAAAAAAGATAAGAAACATTGAACAATGGGGACAAGCCAAGAACAAAAGGAAGAAGGAAACTCTTGCTCTCACAAGATAAACCACCGACAAACACTAGAGAAGGCTCACACAACACCCAAAAGGGAAAAATGAGGAAGATCTTCCCACCTAAGTAGCAATCCCACACCACAATAGGGGCCAACGACCCATAACAAGTTTCAAACCACAAGAATCAACATGAAATTCCAATAGTCAATTGGAGACCACAAACTAGGTGGTAAAGACAACACGGGGAAGAGAAACCTCCAAGGCAAAAATAGAAGAGAGTATAGGAACCTCCACTCCCAACACCAGGAGGGGACAAATAGAGGTCCATAGAGCAGTACCACCACCATGAAGATCACCCACAACCACCTGCAGACAACATAAGGGGCCTCTAGAACTCACCAGAAGAAACCCATCAAGCAAAAAGGCCCGACCACCAACAACATGAACTAGGAAAGGGAAAAGATCCTTCCACAACACCATAAGACCATCTTCGTCATCTTCATCATCTATATCAGAGTCACCATTTTCCATGATCTCTCTAGGATTCAAATGTGTGCTCCCGCTCCCACTCATTGTGCATCTCACCCGTTTATAGACATGAATGTTAAATCTGCATGTTTAGACATTTATTGCTTGTAGAGGATATGCTATGTTTATTTAAATTACCTAGATTGACTATAAAGTGTTTTGAATAAATATTTAATTTCTATAAAAATTAATGTTTTAAAAATTAATGTGGTAGATATTGTAATTATTTTATGCTAGAAAGATTTATATATATACATATATATACATATATACATATAAATATATATATATATATATATTGTGTTTTCATTTTAATTTCCAAAGTGTGCTAATGCTTTTATTGAGGTGTTGCAAGTGGGCAACCCAGGTCCTTAAGAATTGGAGGTAAAGTCCATTTTCTATATATATATATATATATATATATATATATATATATATATATATATATATAACTGTTGTCTTTTAATTTTGAAAGGGGAGGGTTAATGTTAAGTGGCATTTTATTTTATGTTTTAATTTTGAATAATCTTTTCACTTGTGGGAAGTTGAAGAGTCTGGAAGAGATCTATTTTAGAGAGGGAATTATTTTGCAATTTTATGTTTTTTTTCATTCTTCCTTGGGAAGGGGGTGTGGGAGAACTACTACTTACTTTGGGATTGGATGAAAGGGGAAGGGAAAAGGGATCATGATTGGAATAAGAGATTGAATACTTACTTGGGTTTTCGGTTGATCCTAACTTGCATAGCCAAGGTTAGTTTTGTACTTTGCTTTAGAATTTTTGTTATATTTATTGAATGCTAGATTGATTATGTTTGTACTATGAATATTTGTATAATTTCTTGTTTTGGTAGAAACTTGGATGTGTGATGGGGTTTATGGGTGTGTAGAAGGAGTGGATCTCACCTAAGGGCTAATAGCCTCCTTTGTGTGGGGTTGAGGAGGGTGCAGAGACTCTCTTGGGGATTGTGAAAAAATGTGCATATATGTGGTAATGGGTGGAATGGGTGATGTATGGTGTATGGAGAGGTTGGTTGTGAAGGTATTGTGAATGGTAGGATTGGGTGTTGGGTGGAATATGGAGTGGTTGGTTTAAAAGATAATGTGAATTGGGTGTTATGACAAAGAAGGATATGTGTTGAAGATGGAATTGAATGTGTATGAAAATTAATAATATGTTTTTCCCCAAGAGGGAAGGGAATCCCCCTTCTCCCTCTTTGCAATAATCCTATATGTGGGTTCTTTGTGAGTGTGTTTACGTTTATTGGTTTTCTATTCTATCATTTGTATTGTGTATATGAACTTTGCCTCCCGCTCAGGGGTGGACTATTAAGTCCTATGGTTGGGAGGAGAGTAGGATTGGGCTGCTCTATTGGGTGCATGAAAGTTTCTTTGATGTCTTGATTTTATAGTAGGTTGGATGTTCAATTTCTTATAGTTTTGTTGGTCCAAAAAAATTGAATTGAATTATGTTTTACAAATTGGAAAAAGTTTCTCGAATGCAAACAAAGGAATTATAGTGAACATATATTTGATTCAAGTAATTTCTCTTCTATTTTTTCATGCTATAACTTATAAAATGAATGTATAGGAAAGTAAATTTTAATGTACAACATATCTTACTATTACACTACCTTGTGTAAATAAACTTTAGATGCATTCTAGTTGAATTCCTTATAGATTTGTATCAGTGACAATTTGTTTCTAACAATGAATTATGCAAATTATGTAGTCAATCGATGGCTTCTTTGTTCTCATTCAATTAATATGAAATTGTTGTGTAAATGCAATTGCATTTCTTCTTGAATAGTATGGTTAAATGATCAGTTATAGGTATGTTTTCCTTTACACTTGATGTTCCTTTCAATTTGGTAAATGAATTGGTTAGGGGGGAATCTAGGTTACTTGTAAATTTTCTGAGTAATTATTTTCCTTCACCATAACATTATAATTTAGATCTGCTATTAGTAACCTTTAGTTGTTTTCAATAAAATTTTATTTAGTTGTAGCGGTTAGATCTTTGTTAGATTCTTTATTGCATCCACACTAATAAGGAAGTTTTAAAATCGGTTCTAAGAAATGTATATTGATCAATCTTTCTACCCTTCTTATTTTTGTATTTAAATCTAAATCTTGGAGGAGAATTACATAGGTATCAAAGCCTTACTAATCTATTTTTTTGCTCTCTTTTTTGCAAAGTAGATATATTAAAAACATTTAAATTTAGTTGCATTTATTTTTGCTAAATAGATATATATTAAGTTAGAAACATTATAAAAATTTAAAATTTAGTGACAATTTTTTTTTTCAAATAGATATATCAAATTAAAATATTATAGTAGTTGCATTCATTTTTATAAATAAATATATTAAATTAAAACCCTTATAATAATTTGTAACTCAATTGTATTTATTTATCTAGAAAAACAAATAGATAAAGCATTATAATAGTTTTATGCTAGAAAAAAACAAAAAGAAAAAAGAGGAGAATATAAATGTATGTTGGAGTAATTCATTTAGGTAAATCAAATTTTAACCAATTTAAGGTTTCCATAAAATAGTTATATTTTACTTAATAATTAAAATTTTACCCTTTCAATTATTCACACATAAATTAATTTCACTAGAAATTCGATTCGGTTTACTTAACTTTGATGAGAATTTTTACTTTTGATTTCCCTCCCATGTGAAATTGGATTTGATTGAATGATAAAAAATTGTTTAAATCATAAATTCGGTAGCACCTAAGATAATTTACAGTTTTCTCAAGGAAAAACAACTTAAACAATTAACCGAAATGAAGAAATTCTAACATTTAGAATGATTTGTTTATGGGTCGATTCATTGTCAAGTAATTAAGTTTTCCACATTTCTATTTTTATATGTATTTTGCTATAGGCATCAATTACTGTGTTTTTTCTTGCAGCAATTAAATCAATAATATCTATATGTCTTTACAACATTACCATGGCTATTTGTTATGCAACATTTCATTATAAATATAGTTACAACATTGCTTTCTTCACAACATTTCCAATTCACTGATGCTTTGAAGATTGTGAGTTTTTTTGGGTTATTTCAGGCTACTCATGTGTTTCAATTTATTCAATTTTTGCATACTTAATGAATCATTGTCTTTGCTATGTAATGCTATGGATACTCTGTTGTTTCATCGTTTTTCCTTCTGTAACATTGGCCTACGAATTTTGTATGTCTATCCCATTTGATGTTGTGCCTGACTTCCTTTCCATGTTTCATAACCTATTCATGTTTGTCCATGGCCAAAAAAAAATATGTTGATAATTTCAAGCGTTGCTTGATACAGTCTTCCAATTTCCATCTTTATTTAATGCTCTCTAGAGAAGTAATTCAAGTATTCCTACTCATTGATGTAAATGTTGTATTTTGGTACTTAATTTAAGCGTTAATATTTTAATCTACTAAGTGTGTTTTTATATCGGTAAGGGACTTTAGGATTTATGTAGGGAAAAATGAATTGGATCCATTGTGAGCTTATGCAAAATATTTGGTGGTTAGGTAGCGTATTTGAAGGCTCTAATACCAATCTGAAGGGATTTTTAAAATCCCAAACACAAATAAAATACATAGAGCTGCTGCTCTATTTCCCAATCATCTGGGAATACCAAAATAAAATGCAGAATAACAAAACAAATTGATTGGAGACACATAGTTGGGAATGCAAAATTTTGTTTATTCTATTAACTCAAGAAATAACATTTACAAAATGATTTCTAAACTTGAAACTATAAACTACTTTGACAACAATCTACAGCTTCTCAAAGCTCTCTCTTCTTCCTATTCATCTGGAGCTACTTGGAGCTATCTGTTGCTCCCCACACACACAAAACAATCTAGAGCTATCTTTTGCTCCCTGCACTTCATTCTCAAAACATTCTTTGATGTTACTATTGCAACTTATTCTTCTTGAAAAAACTTGCAACTTACTTGTGACTCTCCCTCTGACTTATTTCATTCCTTCCTTTTGTCTATTAAAATCTTCTTCCAAGAATTCCCTCTCAAAATTAAAATTTTCTTACCACAATAAATTCTATAGTCAAGGGTAGAACAGGGATGAAGATCCCAAAAAACTTTATGTTGAAGAGAGCCTCCTAACACATAGGTGCAACAAGGGAGTTGACATGAGAATGGATCATACAAGAAATTAAATATTTCCAACACTCCCCCTTTGACTGAGTCATCATACAACATCATTCTTCATACAAATCAACAACACCTAAATTTCTTCTTAGGTGTTCAAAGCAATCTCTTCTCAAAGGTTTGGTAAAAATGTCTGCAATTTGCTGCTCAAACCTACAAAATCTCATTTTGATTTCACCTTTCTCAACTAATTCTCTTATTAAATGATACCTGATTTCTATGTGTTTGCTTCTTCCATGAAAAATTGGATTCTTTGTCAAAGCTATTGATGAAACATTGTCACAAAATATAGTTTTTATATCCTTTCGTTCTTCCTTCAAATCTGCTAAGGTCCTCCTTAGCCAAATAGCTTGGCATGCTGTTGCATTTGCTGCTATATACTCGAGCAACTGTAGATAGGGAAAATATGGGTTGTTTCTTGGAATCCCATAAAATGACTCCCGATCCCAAGTGAAACACATATCTATATGTGCTCTTTCTATCATCCACACTCCATGCCTAATCACTGTTCTTGTAACCAACTAGCCCAAAATTATTTTCTGCACTATACAAAACACCATATCCTTTGGTTCCATTCACATACCCCGGGATTATTTTACCTTCTTGCCAATGTGACTCTTTTGGAGTCTCCATAAATTTGGAAATCAGACTTACACTATGCATTATATCAGGCCTAGTTTTTGTTAAATACATCAAACTTCCAACCAAAATTTTATACATGGTTGGATTCGCATTGTTGCTGCAATATTTCTTCCTCAACTTCAAACCTATGGTTGTTGGTTTTAGGGTGGGATTTCTATCTTTCATCCTAAATCTCTTCAAAATCTTTGTTTCATACTTTGTTTGAGAGATAAATACACCATCATGAATTTTTTTTACTTCTATGCCTAGAAAGTACATTAAGAGACCTAAGTCTATCATTTTAAATTCTCTTTTCATGGCCTCTTTAAAATAAACTATGAGGAAATCATCATCCCCAGTGAGAACTAAATCATCAACATACAAGACAATAATTAAAATCTTACCATCAGTTGCCTTGATGTAAAGAGTGGGCTCACCATCGCTTTTGCTAAATCCATTGATCAACAAATATGAGTCAATCCTATTGTACCATGCCCATCATGCTTGCTTCAACCCATAAAGAGATTTCTTCAGCTTGCATATGTTGTTTTCTTGACCTAAAACTTCATAACTAGGTGGCTGCTCCACATACACTTCTTCTTTCAATACTCCATTCAAGAAGGCGGACTTCACGCCCATTTGATACACCTTTCGCTTGTGTTGGGAGAAAATTGATATGGCTGCCCACATGATCTCCATCCTTGCAACCAGAGCATATGTCTTATCATAATCTCTCTGAAACTATTGTTTATATCCCTTGACAACTAATCTTTCCTTATGCCTTTCTATTCTTCCATCGGCATTGCTTTTGGTCTTATAGACCCATTTCACTCCAATTACTTATTTGTTGGGAGGCAAATCAGTTAGCTCCAATGTTCTATTCCTCTCTATTGCATTTATCTCCTCATTGATAGCTTCACAACATCCTCAAAATAAACTAGATCACTATGATAAAACAATGCAAAATTCATACTTTCATCAAACTCTTCATCATACCTTTCATTTTGGTAGATCTCCCTTAGACTCTTGGTCTTTCTTAGCATTAGGGAGGTGAGAGTGGGGTCTGAATTCTCACTACTGCAGCTACTTTTCTCTGAAGACCATGTTTGTGCACTAGTTTGGAGCTATCGGGAGAAATTGGGGGCTCCATAACATCATCTTGTTGCACTTCATACTCTTTTTCTTCATCAACCAAAATTTTCGGGAGTAGTACAAAGTTGATAGGATCTATCAACCCATCTCATGATTCATCCTCTAAAAAATCCACATCTCTGCTAATAACTATTTTCTTGGTGACTAGGTTATATATCCTGTAGGCTTTGGACTCTTCACTATAGCCCATGAAGATGCACTTCTCACCCTTTTCATCCAACTTTTATCTCTTCTCTTTTGGCACAAGTGCATATGCCACACACCCAAACACTCTTAAGTGCCTAACTGTCAACTTTCATTTTTTTCATGCCTCTTGTGGAATCTTGTCACAAATTTCCTTTGTAGGACTTTTATTTATCAAATATACTACTATTACTATAGCTTCACCCCAAAATTCATTTGGGAGTCTCTTGGCTTTAAGAATACTTCTTGCCATATCCACAATGGTTCTATTTTTCCTCTCAACCACTCTATTTTGTTGTGGAGTATAGGCTGCTATTAGCTCCTTCTTAATGCCTTGTTGCTTGCAAAAATTAAAAAAATTATTAGAGGTATGCTTTCCCCCTCTATCTAACCTTGGGACCTTGATGAAATGTCCACTCTCCTTTTCATCCTGGGCCTTAAACACTTTAAACTTTTCAAATGCTTCATATTTATGTTGTAAGAAATAAACCCACATTTTATAGCTATAGTTATCTATGAAGGTCATAAAATATTGGCTCTTACCAATATAAATTGTTTGCATAGGGACACACAAATTAGTGTGCACCAACTCTAATGGTGCTCTTTCCCTTCTATAATTTCCTAATTGAAATGGTTTCCTATGTTGCTTGCCTAAAATGAAGGCTTCACATCTACCACTAGGCTCTACAATGGTTGGTAAACCTCCAACCATACCCTTCTTTGACAAAATATGTTGCTATGAGCCTAAGATCACCAATTGCAACAAAAATGTCCTTCACAAGATAGAGAGAGGCAACACAAGGCCATTTCACCAAATAAGGAGTAAAAAATGAGATGATAAAAATACATATGATATAGAATTTGAAAGTCATGAAATAGGTGACGGGTGGGAAAACTACCCACATGAGAAATACCACCTAGGAGATTAAATGCAAGATTAATCCTAAGTAAACTTAAGTAGGTAAATGGTACAAACGATTTACTCTAATGCTCCCCCTACGTGAAACTTAGGGAGAATAATTATGCAAAAAATAAGATGCAATATGGGTCTCAGCTACACAACCATGTTAGGTACCCATTTACAATGCAAAAAAAAGGAAATCTCTCACAACTAGAGAAAAGGAGAAAAAACTCCTCTCCAAAAGAGAGAAAATAAAAAAAAACCATGCATGGATGTGATGGGGCCTCAATTTTTTTTCTTTGAGTTCCATTATTATCTTGCCTCTATACTGTTTTGTCATACTATTCAGAAGAAACCTAAGGTTGGGGGTTTTATTTTTGCCTTCATAAAATCCTAATGTTCTATCTAAGACCTTGGGTAGGATCTATTCCGCTGTTACTTTTTTGAAGTTGCTTTTAAAATTACTTATGTCCCATTGAATCATCTAGGCTAGACCCCTTTTAATAAACAGTGTTAAATATTTTTCCTAAACTTTATTATTTCCTAAGTCTAGGTTGGCCCGTGCCCCATTTTTTAGAACAACATTGAGCCATCATTTGTCCTTGCCCTAGGTGATGTCCCCTTGTGCCTTTAATAATGGTTTTATATTTTGCAAGGAAAATTTTTAGTGACCATTGATCATACAACAGTTGATCCTCACCATTCCCCACAATCTCGTCATGGCCTCACCATTGGGTTTCAACTGATTGTGAAATCGCGGGCGAGCACCATGTGTCTCAGCTATCGACATCGAAAAGGATTAATAAAGTTCTTTAATTTTGTGTCAGGTTTTAATACATTATATAGTGGGTTACTAAAACAACTATGAGATACACGTGCTCAAGATCAACGGTAGTGTTATAATCTTGATGAAAATTTGCTTGACGGTTATGTTCAGTGTCAGTGACTACTATGTATGAACATGATTGCCGATGGTGGAAATCAACGATTGCCCGCCATCGCGTGATCCAAAGATGCAGGATGTTTAATATTGCAATATCACCGGCAGGTGCCATGTGTACTCCTTTGGTGCTGCATACTATGGTGGGCCCTCGATGCTGAGATGGAGATTACATCAACCTTATTGAAGGTGGTTGTTCGATGATCTAATGAAGACAAAGGATCGACAGTTAGAATTTAAATTCACATCAAATGCGATTGGATTCATTGGTGCACCATGCAAGTGTGCTTTAATGGCATATGAGATGTTTACAAGCTTAATTCGATCGACATAAAGTATCTGCCTTCATTCTATTTCACCACAAGTCATTCAAGCACATTGGAGAAGCAATTTTAGAGCCAAAGACAAAGTTTTCGAGCAATCACAACAGGATTTTGGTTTTCTACAAGGCACAAAATCCATGAGCTATTTTTTGTACATTTCTGGTTAATTTGACTATGATTTCATGAAGGATTGTAGTGTGCTTGTTGGAGGGGTTTTTTGATTATTGTCGTAGGGTTACTGGTTTGTTTAAGTTGAGGGAAATTGCTAGGTCTTGTTGTAATTTCATTTTCTGGGTAGCCCTAGTTTGTTCAAGGATTTGAATTATTTAAAGAAGCCCTAGTTCATTTGAGATGGCACCACCAAAGCAATATTCTGGCCATATTGATTATTTGCAAAGGAATTTATATGAAAATTTTTTGGATCAACTATCATTATCAACAAATGACAGGAAGAGGGGTTTAGTTTTGATGAGTGGAAGAACCCTAGGCGAAGGACTAGTATGCAAGAGTTATAATATTGCAGATGCTAGGGTTCCTATGACTGGTTTGTAAATGTTTAGGCTATGGTATGGATAGAGAAATTTACCTCACCCCTTTTCTAATAGCTGGAGATATAACATGGGGAGGCTAGTAGTTCCAAATGTGTTCCCAGATGTGGACCTACTCAGAGTAGTGGCAACACGATATGGCCCTATTACAAGAGTAATAAGGGATAATGATGGTGGGATTTTGGTGAGTATAAGTGTGGATTTGATTCAATAGGTGTTTTATTTGAGTGATTCTAGCTCATTTTTGGTTCCAATTGATCTTGAGGAGATGAAGCAGGAGTACGCAAGATCGAAGCCTCTTTTCAGATTGAAGTTGCTTCCTCCTCATCTAGCTAGGGCAGGCAGTTCAACAATTCATATCAGCCCAAGTGACCAGGAGCCTTTCAGGCTGAGTTGCTTTGCCAATCAATTTTTGGCTACATTTAATTCACTATGCTAGATTTTGAGATTCAACCCTAATATTTTAGTGTCAATTGCATACATGTTCATGGGGGCCCAAATTTAGCATCCCAATTTCTCTGTGGTGTATGACTTTGCATCTTTTCTGGTAGAAAAGATACATGAGGGTTTCCTGAAGTTGCAAGTGGGGGATATTGTCACTCCTTTCTTTTGGTATTCCCTGTTAATGCACATGTTCTTGTATAATAATGCCCACTTCTTCTCAAAAAAGATGGAATTGAGGCAAGATGTAAATGGAGAGAGATTACCAGTACAGGTTTGGAGTGTTGATTTATCATACAACAAGGGAGGTTTCAGTTTTGTGCAATTCGACAATTTCTTTGCCTCCAGACTTAGGGCTTAGTTGGTAGTGAATGTACCTAGAATACCTAAGGACCTACATGACTTTTTCAGACCAAAGGTGAGGAAGCCTGATTTGAAACTCTACCACAATTGGGGTGACATCATCTTGTTCACCATAAGTACTGTTCTAAGAGTATATGGTTTCAAGGGAGCCCCACATATTCTCTCATTTAAAGTACCATCAAGAATGGGGTTTTCCAAGGTCATATGGAAATAGTTTGTATTCATGAGGACAACCTAACAGGGAGGGGAAAAGGGACTTTGTTCCTTGACTACACTATTGTTTCTAATTTTGTTTGTTCCAAGAGAGGATGGGTCCACTTTGGAAGATTCTTTGATGAATTTCATTTCATGAGTGGTCCTAGGAGGCAGCATGATCCTAAGGGATTCTTTTCCTTGTTTAGGCAATGAATTAAAGGTGGTAGGTTTGTACATGAAGTCAATTTTTTGAAGACCTAATCAGAAATGAATTTGATTTGAATAAGCAAGAATTAAATAAGGAAAAGTGGATTGCATGTGAGAAGCTGTTGGCCATGGTACATAAAATGGATCCAAAATATGATGCATTAATGGAGTTCACTCTATTCCATAAGAGAATTGACTTCTTGATGGATAATTTCAATGAGATCATGGGCACCTTGATGACCAAGAGGGTAAATTTGGAATTAGATTTTGGTATACAAAAACTAGAGGTGAGGCCTCAAGAAATAAGATTAACTTATCAGCCCTCAATGAATCGGCCTCTATAGAAGAGAAAGAGGAATGCTAGTAGTGATGAGGAGGAGGGGGATAAGAAAGGAAAATGGATAATGAAGACATCATCACAGCTAGGTCCAAAGATCAGAGCACCTGGAGGGATAAAAATTATTGATTTGGATTCACCACTGAGGAGTAATCCTACATTACTACTAGCAGAGCCAAGCCCTAAGGGGTAGAGAGTTGAGAAAGCACAAGAGACTCTGATGGATGAGATAATTGTTATAGATCAAGACATGCAGGTTGGTATTCCTTCCCCTCCTAGATTAACATAGTTAGTTGTATCTGATATGGATGTAAAAGGACAATGTGTACACGATTACATAATGTAGGCCTGCAAGGCATTCTTGGATGATGATGTATTTGTGAAGACACCTCTATTCTTGCAACTAGTGTGGAGGATGAAGCTAGAAGAATACCAAGACAAATGCAAGAGGAGGAGAGAATGAAGGCTTGATAGGTCTACGGAGGAGAATGATGATGAGATGAAATTTGAATTGATGGAGGAATTCAAAAGCATAACTCATGAAAAAGGAAGGAGACTTGTGACTTAGGCTGGTGTCCTAATTTTGCCTGAATGGGACATCCCCGATGCAGTAGCATTTAATGCTATTTTATAGTCCAAGCATCCCATACAAAATAGTGATGAAGAAGTTAAGGCAACTCTATAGGACTCTACCTTTAGTGAGGAATATGAAACTCTAACAATTTGGGCATTGGCACCCCAGGGCAAAAATCCAAATGTAACTGATATTAGCCCTAAACCAAGGGGAGGGTTAATAATCAAAAGAGATTCTAAAACTTCAACTACACAAGCTACAAGCCTAACTGTAAATGTGACCAAATTGGCCTAGAAGATAGCTGAAAGGGAAGAGGCTGAAAATAATAGTTTGATGGAGAAATACAACATCATAATTGGAGAATATAGTAGGATGCAACAAAGAAATGTTGAGTTGCAATCTGAGGTAGATAGGTTGAAATAAAGGCAAGTGGGAGAATCCTCCAGTGCTCCTAGTATCATGACATTACCTTTTACATCAAGACCAGTACCCCCTACTTCTCCAATTATTTCTACTCCAAGATCCCCCATCCAAACACTTGCTCTCAATCCTACATTACGGCCAATTAAGGAAGAGGTTATACTCTATGGATCCCATTAAGAAGAAGATGTTAATTAAGATTACAGAATTACAGGATGCTTTAAAAGCAAGTGAGGATGGAGTAGTTACCAAACAAAATGAGGTTGCTGATACAGTTTTGAGGCACCTGAATGAGAAGGTTGATGGTAGATTACCATCAATACATTCTTTATATTCTTTATTCTTTGATGAAATAAGAAATATTAATAGGGATCGAGAAATAGTTTTGCCTTTGGCTGAGAAGTGGATCCCTAGGACCAATGATCTCGATATTATGTATAAGGCCTCTAAATTTGATGCAGATAATAGGCCTCAATCATTGATGACTACTCATTTTTTTGTGAAATCACTGAAGGGTTTCTAGGCCTTACTTGCTTATTTGAGTAGGAGGATTAAGGAGGTGGTAAAGAGCTTTGATGATTGGAGTGATACATTTTTGCAAAATATGATTGATGCACAAGGAAATGTTAAATCACTACAGCAATGGCAGGATAGAGCGGATGAAGTCATAAATGCACAAATCAAATTGATTTGTGATGATTCAGACTGTGATTTTTTGGTGAGTAGCATGGATAAGATAATTAACACCAACACATTTTTAGAGTCTTTTGAAAGAGAGGCCAATAAAGTAGCAGTAAAATACACACCTTACAATACTAAGGTGAATAAGGTGGTGAATTTTGATTGGCCAATAGATGAAGAGTATCAAAGGTGAGTGGAAAAATATTTAACCAAAGAGGAGTAAGAAAATTTGTACTACCGGAAGTTAACAACTCAGTGGTTATGGTTATGACAGATTGTGGTTTTGTCTCCATGGCAGTTTTTGGCGCAGGTTTTGAGGTTTGGCCAATGCAACAACTATTCTCTAATGAGTGGGATTAACAAGAAGATGCTCTAGGGACTCGATGGTTGTAATCATTTTTTGTGAAGTGTGACAGAGCGGTCCAATTGACCAGTGACATGTGTATTTTCTAGCCTGATGCTTGTTTGCTCCTTCATTCTCTATAAGAAGAATTTAAAGGACAAAAAAATGAGTTAGCAAGTTAGATATTTTAGGTCGAGTCTAAGCACAATTGTAGAGCAAGTTGTAAAGTCTGTTGATTTCGTGTAAATGCAACTTAGGTTTTTGTGTCATTCTGTAGTAGGGTTTTGAATTTATGAAGGTTTGATGTTTCATGACAGTACTAGCATTTGAGTTAGAATGATTCATTTTGAGGTCATATCTCTCCTTTGTATAAGCATATCATAATCTTGAATAATATAATAAAGTTTTATTGCATTCATCTCATTGTTGTGGTGTGTATGATTCTCATTTTGGATTTAGTTCAAAGAATTAATTAAAATGCTTGAATGGAGTTATAGGTGGATGTGTTTATTTAGGGATTTGGTAAGAAGTATTGGATTAGGATATAAATTGATGGAATTGTAAGGCAATCTTGTCAAAGATCTTATATGCTATGTGTTTGAATCTATCATAGATTTTTAAATGCTTGTAAATTCGACTCCCCAATGTTGTATGGCATTGGTCTAAATCGTATTTGTTTGTGAGGTTTTGTATCTGCTTGTCTTTTCTTAGATCTTGCTACAAAATTGCAAATCAAATGACTATCTTAAGTTGTGAAGTATTTTTGTAATCATCTCATGCTCCAAGTAGTTGATACTATTGATGAAAAGCCAATTCAATTCAGTATTATCCTATTCTATTGAGCTATTAAATGAAATTATTTGTTATTGTTAATGATTGTTTATAAGTTCGGTGCAGAGATTATAAACACATTAAGGGGACCACCCTCCCGGGTCTTGCAGAGCCTAAAGTGTAGGAGGATTTTTTATTAAAATCCTCATCAGTTGGTCCAGGTCCTTTGGGCTGCCCTTGCTTAGAATTGGCAATTCTATAGGTAGAATAGATGATCAACCTAGTTATAGTAAAAACAACCAACAAAATAGCGACTCCGCTGGGGACTTAGTTTGAATATTTCTTCTCAGTGGGTCAGTTATCCATTTTGCATAGAGTTATCATCATATTTCTATGATTTTAAGGTCGATCCTATGGTTTTTGTGCTTTGTATGTCCATTTCTTCAGTCATTCCAAAAGGTTTGTGTTATCCCGTGAAATATTCTTTGTACATTGTTAGTACAAGAAGTTCTAAAGGTTTTTTAAAATTCCACCAAGTGTTTCTGAACAGTCGGTATTCCCAAGATAATTGGGCGGCGACTCTGAATTCTTTGCACGAGTGTGCATTTTATTTGAAAATTTAATACCAAATAAAAGATCTTTGGACAAGCACAGAGAAATGAAGAATCACCCAAAACAAAAATTGGAAGGCGAACTCCCAAAGATGAAGAAGAAGGACTAGATAAAGAAGAAGCCAGAATCTAGTAGTGTTGCTCCCGTGTCATAGAATCTTGTACACCAAGGTATGAGTAAGCCTCTACATCCTATCCTTGAGACTTTTGAACAAGTGTCTAGACATTCAGAGTCAGATAGTTGTGGATATTTTGATGCATTATTTAATACACCTGTTCAAGAGGATGTAGCATGTCATAATAAAGATCCTATTAGTGTCCAATATATTGAAAGAAGAAGTAGGAGTATAATTCAAAGCCATCACAGAGAATGCACTAGTGATGTGCCTCCTCCTCCCGCTGAAGATGATGGAACTCCTTTATTATCTAGGCATGAAGAAGTAAACCTGATAGACTTAAGTGAGACGTCAGGTTCTAATATGACCCTGCCTGACCCTGATGATGTTTTTGGAGATATTAAATCTTTAAGATGAGAGATCCAAAAGAAATTTGAACCTAGGATGAAAAAGGATAAGGAGAGAGAAACAAAACTGATGCATGTTGTAATTGAGAGGGATAGATTAACTAGACAATTGGAAACAATGAAACTTCTGAACCAAAGTAGACCTGGGCTAGAAGAGGAAGGTCTTGTTGTATGGAAATTTTTTGATAAGGAGGTAAAGCCAGTGTCTAAAGTGAGTCTTGTAGGTCAGGCTAATGTCCAACCAAAGCCTATAGACCCAAAACCTTTAAACCCTGTTAAGCCCCAACCAAGTAACCCAGATCCTAAACCTATTTTGGATAAGGGAAAACAAAAGGTTGAAGGAATCAAGATAAATGAGAGGGTGTCTTCTCACCATCCTAAACAATATCCCCTTCCACATGTTTCCTCACAAGTAGAAACTACCTTGGAAAAGGTTAGGAGGAAAGGGGAAGCTCTAGCAGAAGAGCTAGAGATGATTGAAATTGAGGCTGCAAATGCAGAAAAGAGAAGGAAAATAAGTTTCCTAAGAATGTTGAGTGTGGATGAGGTTGCACAAGATACAACTTCATCAGGTCATTAATATTTTTTGAAAAATGATCCTAAAACCAGTCTGGAGAATACCAAAAATAATTCTAGCCCAAAGATTCAGGTAACCAAGTTTATAAACCTACATCAAGATGGTCCTAAGACTCAGAATACACGATTTGGTGATAATTCTCAAAATATTGATGGACTATTTCAAAGGAGACCTATATAATTGGAAAGGTATAGGAAATTTTTCTTTGATGGTATTCCGAGTTACCCAAATCCCATCCCTTATGAGCTAAAAGAAAAGATGAATAATTTTGCTAGGAACAATGCTTTTTCAGCAGAGGAACATTTGAAATCCATCATGGATATGTTAAATGACTATGAAGTAGAACATGAAGATGTAGTAAAGAAGTTTTTTGTTTGATCTTTGAGATAATATGCAAGGGATTGGTACAGGGGTCTACTGAATGCTAGTATTGGTTGATGGGAAGAGTTTGAAAATTTCTTCAAAGAAAAATATGGTGATAAGACCAATGCTAGTTTCATGTTGAATGAATTCAATAACATCAAGAAGTTAGTGAATGAGCCTGTCATAGAATTTAACCTTAGATTTCAAAAGGAAATGTATAAATTGTTTTAAGTTCTGAGACTTGATGAGAATGTTTGTTTAACCACTTATTTCAATGCTTTTGATGCTAAAATGGCTCCTTAGAGATAAGGACCCTCGAACCATGAGGGATTCTTTCAAAGTAGCCATTAATATTGAAAGAAATAGGAAAGCTTTTGGAAAATATGGTAGGAGGGAGGAACCTACTCTTTTGAAAAATCCTAGGGATAAAACTGAGAAAGTCTCTACTGCAAGCTCTAAGGATGATGAGAAGTGGGATAAGGTCCTCAGAACTTTGAAGGACATAAAGTATACTATTGCTAAGCAAGAGAAGGATCTTGGAAATGATAAAAAACAGTATAATAAAAATGATAGACCTCCTAGACTACAAATTTATCCTTACAATACAAACTCGAAGGATGAAAAACCAATACTACCAGTCTAGAAGCCTAAAACTGATCAACATACACCAAATCCTTCGTAGAATCATTCTATAAATTTGGTACAGGATAGACCATGGTGTGAGGTGTGTGAACATCCACATGATCATAATTATTGTGGCATTGCCTAGCTGCTTGTTGCTAAAGGAAAAGAAGAGGATACTCATGAGAAAAATCATGATTTTGAGCAGAATGATGTGAATGTTTGTATGGCCTGGTCATATATTGATGAAGCTAAATGTTCTTTTGATGAGGAATTGCAAGAAGCTGATGTGAATAATCAATGAAAAAGAAGTGAGATCTATCATCAACAGGTCTTTTCTGATGAAGAGGGTGATTTTGACCATCATGCCTGCAATATGGAGCAAGCTGAAGATGAGGTGTCTCTAAGGAGACCATCAAAAGATGAGATTGCTTGGTTGACTGAAGAGATGGCTGCTTAGATGAGAAGTACATTGTAGTTAAGAAATAGAACTATGGGTGGAAAGTAGGGTAAGCCTGTTGGCCTTTTTATTAAGGAACAAAAAGATAAAAATAAGGGTGTTAAAGTGGATAGCAAAAATGATGCTATCAAAATCAAGGAGGTCAAGAATTACAAGATATGGGTGAAAAGGACCGAGATCCCAAAGCCCCATGAAGATGTTACTCCATTATTTGTAAAGACCGAAGTGATTACCAAGTCTACTAAATCTGCTCTAGAAGAGAAGCAAAAGAAACTTGAAGGAAATCAGCAACTGGAGAAGAAAGAAAATAATGAAGATATGATTCTTGACCTACCTAAATATACACCCTTAGACATGTTTCAAGTACTGTCCCAAGTTAAAGTTACTATACCTTTGCTAGAAATGATGAGAATAGATGAGCATAAGGAAAAAACAATAGCCTTGATTATAGGAGTTGCTAGTAGTAAAATTGAATAAGGAAATTGTAAAGAAGCAAAGGACAAAGAAGAAATAAAAGAAAAAGAAGTGGAGGGAATTGTGGCACGAATTCCCCCTATATATCTAGGGAATTCTATCAATATGTCCCTTGAGAATATAACTCCCTTTTTCTTGAGTGTTGATATAAATGGGAGGACTCTAAGAAATTGTATGATAGACTTAGGGGCGTCAAATAATGTTATGCTAGTCAAGATCATTGAAGCAATGGGCTTAACAGTAGACACTACTCAAGGAAAATTCTATGCATTAGATTCTAGAGAAGTGCCAGTTATTGGGACTATTAAAGCACTGCCTTATAAATTGACCCAATACCCTGACAAGGTTTTGGCCATGACTATTCTAGTTGCAAACATCCCTCCTCATTTTGGGATGCTCTTATCAAGGAAGTGGAGTGCATCAATGGGAGGTAATATGCAATGTGATTTATCATTTTCTACCTTCTACATCGATGGGAAGGATGTCAAGATTGAGAGAGACTCTAAAGTGCCTCATATGATTGAGCATGATCCAACTAAGAATTTGACTTGTTTTACTGACTGTGGCATAAATGAATTCAGAGCTGAGGAATCCCCTAGTAATTGTGATAAACCTGTTGCACCGATTGATACAAAAGTAAGACATTTGTCAGAATCTAATGACTTGTGGACTATGTATTTTGATGGTGTGAGTTCAAAGGAAGGATTTGATATAGGTGTGTTGCTAAGGTCTCCAAGTGGAAAGACATTCAGGTTCTCTTTCACTCTATTATTTGAATGCACCAACAATGTGGCCGAATATGCAGCCTTGTTAATGGGGCTGAGATTGCCTCAAAAAAATGGGATCAAGAAGCTCAAAGTGATTAGAGATTTTGAGCTTGTGATTTCCCAAGTCAGATCTAGATATGTGTCAAAGAATAAAAGGCTGAAACAATATAGAAATGTTGTTTGGGATGAATTGGAGAACTTTGATGCTTTTGGTATAAATCAAGGATGGAGAGAGGCCACAATAAGGTGGCAGATTTTCTAGAAAATATTTCATTGAAACCAGATGACATGACTTATGCTAGGATTTCAAAGGTTGAAGTGCAAACTAGACCATTTGTTCCTGATAATGTCAAAAACTAGCAAGTTTTTGATAGTGATGATGATATATTGAGATTTTTAAATTATGTGGATGAGTATGAAAGTCAAGAAATTGACTTTGGAGCTTTTCTTGAAAATATTGATGGTAAAGATACCGTGTTTGGGAATGAAGTTATTTAGTTAAAGACTAATACAATTCCTATAGGTTTAGTTGTTATTGAAAGAGTTTTTGACAACTAGGATAGGACAAAGGCTAATTGTGCTACTTCCCATCCTGATGACTTGGAGGAAATAAACCTTGGAAAAGAAGCATCACCAAAAAATGTGTATATTGGAAATAAATTATCACCAAAGGATGTTAATTGATTTGTTAAGGAAATTCAGAAATGTGTTTTCTTGGTCTTATGATGATCTCAAGGCTTATAGGGAGGATTTATTTCAACATGAAATTCCTTTGAGTGATGATGCTAAGCCATTTAGGAAAAAGAAAAGACCTATTAATCCAACCTTGGCCCCAAAAATGCAAGAAGAAATAATGAAGTTAAGAGATGCAGGGATCATCAAACCAATTAGACATTCATCTTGGGTATCAAATTTGGTGCCTATAAGAAAGAAAAATGGAGACATTACGTAATGTGTCAATTTAAGAAATTTGAATGTATCTTAATTGAAGGATAACTACCCACTACCAAATATGGAAGCCATGTTGCAAAGAGTGGCAAGTTGTGAGTTAATGTCTATGATGGATGGGTTTTCTGGCTATAACCAAGTCATGGTTAAGGAGTCTGAATAGTTTGAGACAACTTTCACTAAACCTTGGGGAACTTATGTATATGTGAGAATGCCTTTTGGTCTAACATATGCAGGGGCTACTTTCCAGAGAGTCATGGATGTGGGATTCTCAAATTTCATTAACTTGATTTTGGTGATTTATTAGGATGATCTAACAACATATTCCAAGAAAGAAGATGACCATTACGAACATCTAGAGAAAGTATTTGGTACGGCATTGGAATATGGTATTTCCTTAAATCCAAAGAAGTTTATTTTTGGAGTAAAGGAAGGAAAGTTGTTGGGACATATTATTTCTAAGGATGGGGTCAAATTTGATCTAGAAAGGGTAATTGCAATAGATAAGGTCCCACAACCCCGAAATGTCAAAGAAATACAATCTTTCTTTGGATAGATTAATTTCCTAAAGAGATTCACAACAATTTTTTCTAAGATAGTTCGCCCTATTTCTAAGATGCTTAAGAAAGGGGAGTATGTGCAGGATCACGATGGGCCAAAAAGTGGCGATATGTAAATCATATGATGGCCCATGTGGTTGATGACTTTTTTTTACCCAAAATTGATGTAACGAAAAGGGTTTTCAAAGGATATTCTTAGCTATCCACCAATATAAATTATGCTTTACTTTGAATTTAATAAATAATTATTATTCATTTTCTATTTGAATGACAACTAAAGTTCTGATTGATAGGCTGATTGAAAAACATCTATAGCTTTCAAAGGGTATCACATTATTTGAATCTAACACATGTGTCACATTCTATGCTTCACATACTATAGGATTAAAAAAAAAAAAATTGAATTTCATGAAATTTTGACCAAGTTAAGGTGGTCAGACGTACAAGTTTTTATATTTTTTAAAAGTTGTAATAAAAAATTCATAATTAATTATTTACTTGGAAACAAATTACAAAAAAATATGCACCACATCAATACATGAGTCTTCTAATTATATCTAAAATATTATAAAAATATACTATCATTTTATTGTGGTTAGGGTGGTCAGACAGACACCTACTTCTTATTTTTTCCCTGAAATTTAAGTACTAATGCATTGAAATTTCAAATTTTCACCAAATAGATTTTTTTAAAATAAAAATAAACCTAGTAGTTTAGAAACTACATTAAATTTTCAATAGATTCTATTATTACATATTTTTGAAATAATATAGTTAACTTATTCAAATTTTTACGTCAAGTTGCCTAACTCTGAGTTTTTTGAATTTTATTGCCAGTTAAGGGCTTGTTTTTTCCATGATGATCCTGCACATGCCCAGGGGCCAAGGTTGAATGGAAAGAAGAGTTAGTGCAGGATTTTCAAGCCATTAAGCAAGCTATAAAGAAATCTCCTATGTTAAGAACCCCTAATTTTTCCAAACCCTTACAGATTTTCTCGTTTGCTTCATTCCATACAATTGTGGTTGTGTTGTTACAAAAGAATGTTGAGGGTTTTGAACAACCTATAGCCTTTTTTAGCAAGTCCTTGCAAGCTGTAGAACTCAACTATGACATAAATGAAAAATAGGCATATGCACTAGTAAAAACCGTAAAAGCTTTCAAGACATATTTCAGGGGAGCTACTGTAGTTGCCTATGTACTCAGTGCTGCTATGAAGGACATTTTTACATGACAAGAAGTGTCAGGAAGAAGATGTAGATGGATCAATAGGATCCAAGAATTCAACATTGAAATCTAGATTACCAAGTTGGTGAGAGGACAAGGACTGGCCAAGCTTATGGCCCAAAGTAATCTGAAAGAAAACCAAATAAATTTGATGGAAAAATAGAATAGATCACACATATGTGACATGGAATATTCTGGTCGGTACAAAGGTGTGATCTATTATTTACAAAAGATGAAATGTCTTGATAATTTAAATGAAAATGAAAAGAGGACATTGAAGTTACATGCTATCAAATATGTTATCATAACAGGAAAGCTCTGGTGGAGAAATGGAGAAGGTGTTATGTTGAAATGTGTAGACCAAGATCAAGCAAAAGAACTCTTGAATGAAATGCATAGTAGAGTTTGTGGAGGGCATTATATGGCCAAAACAACTACACACAAAGTAATGAGGGTTGGGTTTTGGTGGCCTACCATTTTTAAGGATGCACACCAATTGGTGAAGACATGTGATGCTTGTCAATGTTTCTCTGGTAACTTACCTTTAAAAATAGTTGCAGTGCAATCTCCATTCCAAAAATGGGGTATTGATTTTATAGGAGAGGTAGCATGTAAATCGAGTGGAGGCTATTCATGGATATGGTGGCCACTGATTACTTTACCAAGTGGGTGGAAGCAATTCCAACGAAGAAAGAAACTAGTAAGGTGGTAATTGAATTCTTAATGAGTAACATAGTGACTAGATTTGGATGTCTAGAGAGGATTGTGTTAGACAATGCAATGTGTTTCAGATCTAAAGAATACATGGAGTTTTGTGAGAAGCATGGCATCCAAGTCTCTTACTCATCACCTTACCACCCACAAGGAAATGGACAAGTAAAATCAAGCAATAAAATCTTGATGAAAATTATTAAAATAATCCTAGATCAAAATAAGAAAGCAAGGGATTTTAAATTGAGATTAGTAGTCTGGGAAAACACGGTGACTGTGAAGAAGGCAATAGGTTGTGCCCCATTTGACTTGGTTTATGGGATAAATGCAAGGTTGCCCCAAAATAACCTGATGGAGATGTATAAGTTTGTCCAGATGTATGATAATGAAATAGAAGATGAAATACAGTTGAGAGTGGAAGCTCTCATAGAATTGGATGAGACTAGGAAGGAAGCTCAAATGAAAAATGCCAAATTGCAGTTACAAGTAAAAAAATTGTATGACAAAAGGACAACTGCAAGGAGTTTCCAAGATGGAGATATGGTCTTGATGTGGAATGCTAGGTTGGAAGATAAAGGAAAACATGGTAAATTTGATGCAATCTGGTTAGGTCCATTCCTGTTGAATAGTAAGTGGGGGGAAGATTCATATTTCCTCCAAGAAATGACAGGTGATATTCTTGAATTTCAAGTTCATGGACAATTCTTGAAGTTATACTTCAATTGAAGTTATACTTCAATTGAAGTATTGTTTTCCATGAGCAGTAGCTTAGGTTTGTATATATGTTAGTTGTAGGTTTCCTTCTTGTTGGATTGTCTTGTCCAGAAAATCCTTTTTGGTTGTCTCTATAACTGGTCTGCTCTACCTGAGATTCTATTATTCCCACTTCATTCTAGTGGAATGAAAATCTCCAACTGGAGCCAGTGATGGAGCCTTAAATTTTTTTCTTTGAGTTCCATTATTATATTGCCTCTATACTGGTCTTTCATACTATTCAGAAGAAACCTAAGGTCGGGGGTTTTATTCTTTCCTTCATAAATTCCTAATGTTCTATCTAATACCTTGGGTAGGATCTATTCCATTGTTACCTTTTTGAAGGTGCTTTTAAAATGACTTATGTCCTATTGTCTCTTCTAGGTCAGGCCCCTTTTAATAAACAGTGTTAAATATTTTGCCTAAACTTTACTATTTCCTAAGTCTAGGTTGGCCCGTGCCCCATTTTTAAAAACAACATTGAGCCATCGTTTGTCTTTGGCATAGGCGATGTCCCCTTGTCCCTCTAATAATGGTTTTATATTTTGCAGGGAACATTTTTAGTGACCATCGATCATTTAACAGTTGATCCTGACTTTTATCCATGATCTCGTGATGGCCTCACCGCTGGGTTTCAACTGATTGCAAAATCACAGGTGGGAGCCATGTGTCTCAGCTGCCAACACTGAAAAGGATCAATAAAGTGCTTTAATTTTGTGTTAGGTTTTAATACATTATATAGTGGGTTACTAAAACAACTGCGAGATGCACATGCTCAAGATCGATGGTGGTGTTATATTCTTGATGAAAATTTGCTCGATGGTTATGTTCAGTGTTGGTGACTACTATGAATGAACATGATTACCAATGGTGGGAATTAACAGTTGCCTACCATCGCGTGATCCAAAGATGTAGGATGTTTAGTGATTGCAATATCATGGGCAGGTGCCATGTGTACTCCTTTGGTGTTGCATACTATGGTGGTACCTCAATGCTGAGATGGAGATTACATCAGCCTTTTTGAAGGTGGTCGTTCAATGATCTGACGAAGATAAAGGATCGACGGTTAGAATTTAAATTCACATCAAATGCAATTGGATCCATTGACATGGCATGCAAGTGTGCTTTAATGGCAGATGAGATGTTTCTTGGCTCAATTCGATCAACATAAAGTATCTGCCTTCATTCTATTTCACCAAAAAGCATTCAAGCACGTTGAAGAAGCAGTTTAAGAGCTAGAGACAAATTATTCAAGCAATCACAAAAGGAGTTTGGTTTTCTACAAGGCGTGAAATCCATGAGTTGTTTTTTGTACATTTTTGGTTAATTTGACTATGATTTTGTGAAGGATTTTAGTGTGCTTATCAAAGGGCTTTGTTGATTATTGTCGTAGGGTTTCTGGTTTATTTAAGTTGAGGGGAATCGCAAGGTCTCACTGTAATTTCATTTTCTGGGTAGCCCTAGTTTGTTCAAGGATTTGAATTATTTAAAGAAGCCCTAGTTCATTTGAGATGGCACCACTAAAGAAACATTCTAACCATATTGATTATTTCTAGAGGAATTTATGTGAAATTTTTTTTGGATCAACTCTCGTTATCAACAAATGACAGGAAGGGGGGTTTAGTTTTGATGAGTGGAAAAACCCTAGGTGAAGGACTACTGTGCAAGAGTTATAATATTGCAGATGTTAGGGTTCCTATGACTGGTTTGGAAATGTTTGGGCTGTGGTATGGATAGCGAAATTTACCTCACCCCTTTTCTAATGGCTGGAGATACGACATGGGGAAGCTAGCAATGCCAAATGTGTTTCGAGATGTGGACCTACTCAAAGTGGTGGCAACATGATATGACCCTATTACAAGAGTAAATTCATTGTGCCATATTTTGGGATTCAGCCCTAATACCATAATGCCAATTGCATACATGTTCATTGGGGCCCAAATTCAACATCCCAATTTCTCTATGGTGTATGACTTTGCATCTTTTCTGGTAGAAATGATACACGAGGGTTTGCTGAAGTTGCAAGTGGGGGATATTGGCACTCCTTTATTTTGGTATTCCCTGTTAATGCACATGTTCCTATATAAGAATGCCGAATTCTTCTCAAAAAAGATGGAATTGAGGCAAGATGTAAATGGAGAGAGATTACCAGTACAGGTTTGGAGTGCTGATTTATCATACAACAGGGGAGGTTTCAATTTTGTGCAATTCGATAATTGCTTTTCCTCCTGACTCAGGGCTCACTTGGTAGTGAATGTACCTAGTATCCCTAAGGACCTACATGACTTCCTCAGAGCAAAGGTGAGGAAGCCTAATTTGAAAATCTGCCATAATTAGGGTGACATCATCTTGTACCCTGTAACTATGTTCTAAGAGTATATGGTTTCAAGGGAGCCCCACATATTCTCCCATTTAATGTACCATCAATAATGGGGTTTTTCAAGGTCATGTGGCAAATAGGTTGTATTCATGAGGATAACCTAACAGGGAGGTGAAAAGGGACTTTTTTCCCTAACTACACTGTTGTTTCTGATTTTGTTTGTTCCAAGGGAGGATGGGTCCACTTTGGAAGATTCTTTGATGAATTTCATTTGAGGAGTGGTCCTCTGAGGCAGCATGACCCTTAGGGATTCTTTTCCTTGTTTCAGTAACTAATTAAAGGTGGTAGGCTTGTACATGAATTCACTTTTCCCGAAGACCTAATTAGAAATGAATTTGATTTGAATAGGCAGGAATTGAATAAGGAAAAGTGGATTGCATATGAGAAGTTGTTGGCCATGGTACATAAAATGGATCCAAAATATGATCCATTAATGGAGTTCACTCCATTCCACAAGAGAATTGACTTCTTGATGGATAATTTCAAAGAGATCTTGGGCACCTTGATGACCAAGAGGGTCAATTTGGAATTAGATTTTTGTATACAAAGACCTGAGGTGAGGCCTAAAGAAACAAGGCCAACTTATCAGCCCTCAGTGAATCAACCTCTATACAAGAGAAAGAGGAATGGCATTAGTGATGAGGAGGAGGGGGATAAGAAAGGAAAATGAATAATGAAGACATCATCACAGGCAGGTCCAAAGATCAGAGCATGTGGAGGGATACAAATTATTTATTTGTATTCACCACCGAGGAGTGATCCTACATTACTACCATCAGAGCCAATCCCTAAGGGGCGGAGAGTTGAGGAAGCACAAGAGACTTCAATGGATGAGATATTTTTTACAGATCAAGACATGCAGGTTGGTATTCCTTCCCCTCCTAGATCAACATAGTTAGTGTTATCTAATATGGATGTAAAAGGACAATGTGTACACGATGTTAGAATGGAGGCCTAGAAGGAATTCTTGGATGATGATGCATTTGTGAAGACTCTTGTATTCTTGCAACTTGTGTGGAGGATGAAGCTAGAAGAATACCAAGACAAATGCAAGAGGAGGAGAGAATGAAGGCCTGATTGGTCTGAGTAGGAGAATGACGATGAGGTTAAGGATGAACTGATGGAATAATTCAAAAGCATCACTCCTGAGGAAGGAAGGAGACTTGTAACTCAGGCTGGTATCCTAATTTTTCCTGAATGGGACATCGCTGATGCAGTAGAATTCAATGCTATTTTACAGTCCAAACATCCCATACAAAATAGTGAGGAAGAAGTAAAGGCAACTCTATAGGACTCTGCCTTTAGTGAGGAATATGAAACTCTAACAATTTGGGCATTGGCACCCGAGGGTAGAAAGCCAAATGTAACTTATATTAGCCCAAACCTAAGGGAAGGGTTAATAATCAAAAGAGCTTCTGAAACTTAAACTACATAAGCTGCAAGCCTGACTGTAAATGTGGCAAAATTGGCCCAGAAGACAGCTAAAAGCGAAGAGGCTAAAAAGAAGAGTTTGATGGAGAAATAAAACATCATAATTGGAGAATATAGTAGGATGAAGCAAAGAAATGCTGATCTGCAATCTGAGGTAGATAGGTTGAAATATAGGTAGGTTGGAGAATCCTCCAGTGCTCCTGGTATCATGGCATTAACTTCTACATCAGGACTAGTACCCCCTACTTCTCCAATTATTTCTACTCCAGGATCCCCCATCCAGAAACCTGCTCTCAGTCCTACATTAGGGCTAGTTGAGGAAGAGGGTGAATTCTCTATGGATCCCACCAAGAAGCAGATGTTAAATAAGATTACAGAATTACAAGTTTCTTTAAAAGCAAGTAAGGATGGAGCAGTTGCCAAACAAAATGAGGTTTTTGATATAGTTTTGGGGCACCTGAATAAGAAGGTTGGTGGTAGATTACCATTAGTACATTCTTTATATTCTTTATTCTTGGATGAAATAATAAATATTAATAGGGATAAGGAAATAGTTTTTCCTTTCGTTGAGAAGTGGATCCCTAGGGCCAATGATCCAGATATTATGTATAAGGCCTCTAGATTTGATGCAAATAACAGGCCCCAATAATTGACACCTACTCAATTTTTTGTGAAATCACTAAAGGGTTTCTAGGCCTTACCTGATGATTTGAGTAGGAGGATTAAGGAGCTCGTAAAGAGCTTTGACAATTGGAGTGTTACATTTTTTCCAGATATAATTGATGGACAAGGATATTTTAAATCACTACACTAGTGGCAGGATAGAGCGGATGAAATCATCAATGCACAAATCAAATTGATTTGTGATGATTCATACTATAATTTGCTGGTGAGTAGCATGGATAAGATAATTAACACCAACACATTTTTAGTCTTTTGAAAGAGAGGCCAATCAAGTAGCAGTAAAATAAACACCTTACAATACAAAGGTGAATGAGGTGGTGAATTTTTGATTGGCCAACAAATGAAGAGTATCAGAGGTGGGTGGACAAATATTTAACCAAAGAGGAGTAAGAAAATGTCTACTACTGACAGTGAATAGCTTAGTGGTTATGGTTATAAAAGATTGTGGTTTTGTCTCCATGGTGGGTTTTGGCACAGGTTTTGAGGTTTGGCCAATGCAATGACTATTCTCTAATGAGTGGGGTTAACAAGAAGATGCTTAAGGGACTCGGTGGTTGTAATAATTTTTTGTGAAGTGTGACAAAGCAATCCAATTGACCAGTGATGTGTATTTTCTAGCCCGATGCTTGTTTTCTCCTTCATTCTCTATAAGAAAGATTTCAAGGCTAGAAATATGAGGTAGCAAGTTGGATATTTTAGGTTTAGTCTAAGCACAGTTGCAGAGAAAGTCATAAAGCCTGAACTAATTCAGTGTAAATGCGACTTAGGTTTTTGTGTCATTTTGTATTTGGGTTTTGAATTTATGAAGGTTTGATGTTTCATGACAGTACTAATATTTGAGTTAGAATGATTCATTTCGAGCTCATGTCTCTCCTTTGTATAAGCATATCATAATCTTGAATAATATAATCAAGGGTTATTGCGTTCATCTCACTGTTGTGGTGTGTATGATTCTCATTTTGGCTTTAATTTAAAGAATTAATTAAAATGCTTTAATGGAGTTATAGGTGGATGTGTTTATGAAGGGATTTGGTAATAAGTATTGGGTTAGGATATAAATTGATGGAATTTTAAGGCAATATTGTCAAAGATCTTATATGTTATGTGTTTGAATCTATCACGGATTTTTAAATTCTTATAAATTCAACTCCCCAATGGTATATGGCATTGGTCTAAATCGTATTTGTTTGTGAGGTTCTCTATCTACTTTTCTTTGCTTAGATCTTGCTACAAAATCACAAATCAAATGACTATCTTAAGTTGTGAAGTATTTTTGTAATCATCTCATGCTCCAAGTAGTTGATACTATTGATGAAAAGCCAATTCAATTCAGTATTATCCTATTTTGTTGAGCTATCAAATGAGATTATCTATTATTGTTAATGATTGTTTATAAGTTTGGTGTAGATATTATAAACAGAATAAGGGTACCACCCTCCCGGCTCTTGCAGAGCCCGAAGTGTAGGAGGTTTGTTTGTTAAAATCCTCGTCAATTGGTCCAGGTCCTTTGAGCTGCCCTTGATTAGAATTGGAAATTCTATAGGTAGAATAGAAGATCAACATGGTTACATTAAAAGAAACCAATAGGATGGAGGACTCAATCACAACCCCCAAGTACTATATACATCATGTATATAAAATCAATGCGCCCCCCATAATAGGGAAAGAGAGAGACTATATAGGCCCCCCACAATGTGTAATCACCTACAAAAATGGTAAGTGTCTGAAGAAAAAACATAATCCAATGTCGACAAACTACTTGTCTCCCTTTTGGAAGAAACAAAACCAAGTACAAATGTAGGAATTCTTCCCACTCCAAATTGGAATTTTAAAAAGGAAACATGTATGATGATGTCTCTGAAATCTGGTCATGTGTCACCAAGACTATGGAAGATGATGCCACAAACCAATCAAGAACATTCCCAATCACAATATAAGGTGATAAACAAGGTACCACTTGAAACTAATTCTGAACATTCTCCAGAGACTGAGATGGTTTGACAATAGTTGTGCAATAAATGCCATCAAAGAGTAGAGATAACCCCTGAAATGTGTCCTCCAAATCTGAAATATGAGATTCTATAAACAAGGAACCAATGTCCAACAAATATGAATCCCAATTAGGAAGAAAATGAGATAATAGCTATGATGAATCACTAGACATGCACAATGAATCACCAACACAAGAATGATCCTGATGAATAGGAATGATAGGAGCCTCAATCAATGACTCTACATAATGAGTCACTAAAGGTGAAGGTACATCAACTGTCCCTAATGGAGAAGAAGGATCATATGAAGAACCTTTTTCATCCTCATATGAATATTCAAAGTATTACAAAATTTCAAACTCTTGCATAGTAGCATGATCATAGGGTATCCTATCTGAAAAAAGAAGAGGCATAAGAAAATCTGAAACATGATCATCTGGGAATAGCTGAGTATCAGGATCTCCATGTATCTCCTAAATTTTAGTCCAAAGAATATAAGGACACTCAAAATGATCAATAGCATCCAAAGTGGCATCATTAATATGCGTTTTAATTACTCCTAGGACATGATCCCTTTCGTGATTCTATGCAAATTTCTTACTATCAATACTAGGAAAGGGAACTAGATTATATAGATGTGGAAACAAATGAAGCCATGTGAGATGTTTTATGATACCATCTCTACATTTTTTATAGTTTCCTCTTTTAAACATAATCACAATAGGATACAATGAAAACCCCATTTTCAACTATGACAAAACTCCAAAAATACAAAGACATTAACCTTCAACAACAAGTATAAACTCCTAATACTACAAATGAAGCCTTCCAAAAATACTTAAGGAGGAAATAATGCAAAAAGAAGGGCTGAGAAGCGACAAACTCCAAAGAACCCAACAACACCAATATTGAACTTCAATGGAATAAAAGCACCACCAAACAACAAAATATGAGAGAAATTCCTCAACCACTACAAAGTTGACAAAAATAACTTTCCATTGATATGTGGTTTGTGAAAATCGACCTTCGTTTACAAAAGATGAAAAAATAAAAAAAATTCCTATAGAGGCACTTTTATAATATTCTGAAGCTCTTGGTCAAACCATACAACCACAAAATGCATAGGGGCTAAAAAATTTGAGCAAGACTCACCAAACACTAGAAGCAATCTCCCCCAAGGAATATACAAGTCACCAATCACCAAGACAACATGTAGGCCACACTACCCATGAACCTTGCAACAAATTCACAACAAAAAGAAAGTGTTGGCAGATTTAAGGCACAAAGAATATCTCCATAGAATGAATGCGGGATAAATGTCCAGAAGAAATTCCCAAATCTTAGCTTACAGGCCGACCTCCAAACTTTAGAAAAATATTTGATGGCAAGTTTGGATATATATAATGTTTACACTTAGATCCCATGAGGGATTAGGGAACATGCTCTCCAAGCTCTATGAAACTCACGCCTTTGATGTAGAAAATTTGAGTCTCTAGTTTGCAAATCAAAGCAACGAAAAATTGTTCCTCTCAATGGATTGCAGCCACAAAATCAAACTTCTCTTCAACAAGGATTCAAAAAAAAAGCAGCCAAAGATTAAATTTGTAGTGCCTAAGGAAGAAAAAATGTGGCCTCTCAAAAGGAATCACACCCTTGTCTTTCATAGCACAAGTTCCATATAGAAAAATGTGGCCTCCGAGAAATCAAATGGTCTGCAATAGAAAAAAAAAGGCCTTCAAAATTTGATCAAACAATAGCCATCAATAGGGAAGATATTGCGCCTATCGATAATTATGAAAATCATAGGCTCTTCAAATGCCCCTTTCATTGATCTGCCAAAGCAATAAATTGTGGCTCTTGTGGAAGATATGGGGACTTCCTCAACAAAGCTCCCAATTGGTAAGAAAGGCAAGACACAAGATAGCCTACAGATTTCAAATGCCCCCTCACAAGGAAATCGGGCACGGTCTTCAATTGATCCCAGCATAGAAAAAATGATCCTTCTTGTTGGAATACATGTGCCTTGGTGATAAAAAAAATTTCTCCTATACAAATGAAAATGTAGCCTCTAGTGGGTTGCAATCACAACTTTTAAATTAAAGATTTTAGGCCTCCAAATACAAACAAATTCTCTTCAAAAGGAATTCACACCCAACAATCTTGCAAATCAAGCCCTTCATCAACAACTCGCCTTTGTTACTTGCAGAAGGTTGTGAAAAATGATGAAAAAAAAATGTGGAACAAAGAAGAGGAGGATACACGCCTTTTCAACAAGAAAATCATGCCAACCACTAAAGCAATCACACCATAGATTGGAAAGAATTCAAACAAGAGAAAATTAGCAGGCAACTTTGAAATTTAAATAAATTTTAAATGTCAAGGAAAATGATCTCACACTCCAATGAAAAATATTAGAGGAAGGATTTGCATATAGCAGGCTCTGATACCATGACCCCAGATCACCAAATACAACTAAAATGTCCTTCATGAGATAAAGAGAGGCAACACAAGTCTATTTCACCAAATAAGGAGTAAAAAAATGAGATGATAAAAATATATGATATAGGATTTTAAAATCGTGAAATAGGTGACGGGTGGGAAAACTACCCACATGGGAAAAACCTCCCAAGATATTAAATTCAAGATTAAGCCTAAGTAAACATAAGTAGGTAAATGGTAAAAACCATTTACTCCAACAAAATATTCAAACCAGCATAGCCTAAGTGTCCATACCTAAGATGCCAAATCTTGGAAGGGTCTTGAATGATTGTCTTGAAAGCTTCTTGTTGCTATACGGTTTTACATTTTCCATGTCTAGAGGTTACAACTGCATACTGAGCTAAGAAACACCTCTCTAATCTCAAGGGAAACATTATATTCCTTGTCATTGGCACTGCTACAATTATTTCCTTGCTTCCATCCTTCTCATAAATAATGCATTCACCCTTTTCCATCAACAATTTGTAGCCTTTGGATCAATTGTCCAATACTCATCAGATTCTACTTTATACCAGGGGAAAAATATACATTGTCAATCTCCTTCTTCTCACCTTGATTGGTTCAAAACATAATAGACCATTTTCCCACAACTAGAACTATTCATTGTTCTCCATGTTTATTTTAGACTTGACCTTTTTATCAATGAAAGGAAATAAACTCTCATTACCACTCATGTGGTTGCTATATCCACTGTCTAAAAACTATACCTCATCACTACCTTGCACAACAATGTTTCACATGATGAAGGCCTTTTGTTGATTACTTCTAGCCACATTTGCACTTTGCTTGGAATGATCACATTGCCTTTTCCAGAACTCACTTGCATAATGACCAAATTTATGACAATAATAATATTCAACATTGCTCTTGTCACACTTGTGACTTGAGTTTTTTTCTTCTTGGTTTGTCCAGAGCTAGACTAAGAACTGCTTGCTCCCTCTTGGTTGTGTGCTCATCCTAGGCAATCTTCTCTAGCACTTCCACATCCAAATCTGTCTCTACCTCTACCTCTTGAGCTTCATTTGGAGTTGTTTCTAGCTCTCCCCCTATCTCTTGTGTTGTCTTGAGCTTTGAAATATTTCTCATGGGAAGAATATGTAGACCTATTTAGGTATTGCTCATGGGTTTGTAGAGAACCCATTAGGTCATCAATGGTCAATGTTGAGAGGTCCTTTGCCTCTTCAATGGAAATCACTATTGCATAAAAATTTGAGTGTAAAATTTTGATGATTTTCTCCACAATCATTTTCTCTTCCATGGCTTCTCCATTCATCCTCAAATGATTTATCAAACTAGAGATTCTTGTGTGAAATTATGAGATAGATACATTGTCCTTCATTTGGAGAGTCTCAAAATATCTTTGAAGCATTTTGGCCTTCACCAATATGACTTTATCAATCCCCTTGTAACTAGTTTGGAGGACTTCCCAAACTTCCTTTGCATAGTTGGCAACTGCTATTCTGGGAAAAATGGCCTCTATCAAGGCTGCCTCAATCAGACTCAATTCATTTGCATCTTTCCTCCTTCTCTCCTTCAAATAGGTCTTCTAATTGTTTGTGAGGGCAGCATATGTTGTTGGATCAGTCACATCATTGAACCCACTGATTACAAACTCCCAAAAATAATTTACAACCATTATGGTCTTCATTTTCTTTGCCCAAACATCATAGTTTTGTCCATTGAATGGTGGTGGTTTCTGCCAACTCTTACTCTCTTCCCCAACCATGTCTCCCATAAAAAAAATTTTAAACACCTAGAAAATAAATGCCCAACTCACTCAATACTTAGCACCTTCTGTCTTTGATACCAATTTGAAGGCTCTAATACCAATTTGAAGGGAATTTTCAAATCCCAAACACAGATAAATAGCATAGATTTTCTGATCTATTTCCTAATCAATTGGGAATACCAAAATAAGATACTAGATAACAAAACAAATTGATTGGAGACACACAACTAGGCATGCAAACTTTTGTTTGTTCTATTAACTCAGAAAATTATATTTAGAAAATGATTTCTAAACTTGAAACTATAAACTACTTTGACAACAATCTGGAGCTGCACACACACACTTACAACAATCTAGATCTTCTTAGAGCTCTCTCTTCTTCCTATTTATCTAGAGCTATCTTTTGCTCCTTGCACACACTCTAGCTATCTGAAGCTATTTGCTACTCCCCACACACATAGAACAATCTAGAGCTATCTGCTGCTCCTTGCACACACCTTACACTTCATTCTCAAAACATTCTCTAATGTTGTTTCTGCAAATTCTTCTTCTTGCAAAAAATTGCAACTTACTTGCAACTCTCCCTCTGACTTCTTTCATTCCTTCTACTTGTCTATTCAAATCTTCTTCCAAAACTTTGCTCTCAAAATCCAAATTTACCTACCACAATAAATTCTGGAGTCACGGGCAACACAGGGATGAAGATCCCAAAAAATTTGTTGTTGAAGAGAGCCTCCTGACAGGTAGTTGCAATAGGGGAGTCGAAGTGAGAATAGCTCAGACAAGAAATTAAATATTTCCAATAGTTTTCTATCAAGTATATCTATCATTAATATTTATGTTGAGCTTGAACTATACAGTTTTGTAGTGACATTTTAAATATTTTAGATTTTACTCGACTTGTGTGTTTTCGATGACTTTGCATAGTTTATCAAGAAAAATATTTTGATTTCAGTTTTCAAAATTCAAGAGACACAATAGTTTGGTAAAATGATAGTCAAGTATCTAGGAAAAAGGGTTGTCGAATATTATCTCTTATAGTCCAGATTTATTAAGATTTTAGATTGAAATTTTTGCAGCAAGCGTTGTTTAATATTTTCCTATTTCCCATTCAAAATTATGGAGGTGCCGGTGCAATAAATGGTAATCTAGTATTATTAGGTATTACGTATTGATTATATACATAGGCATATAATTATATTTACATATAAACCCCTGAAAACTCTAATTATTGTATTAAAGATAAGAGTATATATTTTGTTGAATAACTTTGTTTAGTGTTATAAATTTTCTTATTGGATACATAAGGGAATATCTATTTTTCTTGTTCGGTTATTGACGATATTTAATATCATATTTATTTTTTAACATTGTAAAAATAGTTAACTCTATTTAATTTTAAAATTAAAATATATTTCTTCATGAAATTTTGTTAGTGAAACAATGGAAGAACAAAATATTATTGAGAAAATCCTAAGAATTCTACCTACTAGGTTTGATCCTATACTCATTTCAATTGAAGAGGCAAAGTATTTATCCAAGTTGATTATAGATGAGTTTATGGGTTCACTACAAACCCATGAGCAACAGTTGAATAAATCTGCTCCTTCCCTAGAGAAAGCTTTCAAAGCTCAGACCAAAGGAAGAGGTCGGGGAAGAGGAAGAAACAATAGAGGTAGAGGTCAAAGAGGTAGAGGAAGAAGAAATTCTAGAAGAGGAGTCAAGCAACTCACAGCCAGCAAACCAAAACTAGAAGAAGAATAGTAATGCAAATCAATGGTATGACAAGAGTAATGTCCAATTTTATAATTTACACAAGTATGGACATTATGCTAGTGAATGTAGGAAGAAGAAACATGACCATGGAGGCAAAAATGCTGCTAATGTAGAAAATGAGAACAAGGCTAAAAATGAGAAATAGACAATTTTTTTTATTGTTTGCAACCTTGTTGAATGCAACAATGATGAAGTATGGTACTTGGACAATGGATGCAAAAACCACATGAGTGGTAACAAGAATTTTTTTTCCTCCATAGATAGCAACATAAAAATAGAAATCAAAATAGGAAATGATGAGAAAGTCCCTGTCATGGTAAAAGGTGTTGGCAGCATTCAAACCAAGAATGGTGAGAAGCAGAAAATCCTATATGTCTATTATGCCCCTGGCATAAAACATAACCTATTGAGCATTGGAAAAATGGTCCAAAATGGCTATAGAATCTTGATGGAGAATGGAGAGTGGAAGATATTTGACAAAGGAGGCAACAAGAAAGTGATGGAAGTAGTGCAAATGATGAAAAACAAGATGTTTCCTCCAAGGATGCACATAGTGTCTGTGACAGACACAACAAAATGAAAGAAACAACAATTGACTGTGGAACAATAGTCTACATTCAGAACAATCATCAAACACCCATCTAAATTTTGGCATTTAATATATGGGCACTTAAGCTTTTCTATTTTAAGTTTATTATCTAGGAAAGGCATGGTTAGGGGTTTATCTTCTATTGTAGAACTCGATGGAAAATATGAAGCATGCATTTTAGGAAAGCAACATAGACAACCCTTTCAATTAGGGTATTCTAGAAGAGAAAAAGAACTATTAGAGTTAGTGCACTCAGATTTGTGTGGACCCATGAAAACCCCCACTTTAGGAGGAAATAATTATTTCACGACTTTTATAAATGATTACAACAATAAAATATGGGTCTATTTCTTGAAAAAAAAATTGGAAGCCTTTGAGAAATTTAAATGGTTTAAGACAGAAATTGAAGAGGAGAGTGGTCACTATATCAAATCCCTAAGAACAAATAGAGGGGGAGAGTACATCTCTAAATTATTCCTAAATTTTTATAGGAATGAGGAAATTCACAAACAATTCACAACTAGGTATACCCCACAGAAAAATAGAGTGATTGAAGGAAAAAATAGGACCACTCAAGACATGGCAGCAAGTATGTTGAAAGAAAAAGGGTTGTCACACATATTTTAGGGAGAAGCAATAGAAACAACTATTTACATATTGAATATGTGTCCTACAAAGGTTGTCTATGATAGAATCCTACAAGAAGCATGGACAAACAACAAATGGAGTGTTGAACACTTAAGGATATTTGGATGTGTGACATATGCACTTGTGCCAAAAGAGAAGAGGAAACAATTTGATGATAAGGGTAAAAATGCATCTTCATAGGTTATAGTGAAGAGTAAAAATCCTACAAGTTGTAGAATCCCATTGCCAAGAAGGTAGTGATTAGCAGGGATGTTGTGTTCATTGAGAATAAAGCATGGGATGGAATGGTGGACAACACCACAGGTATTTTAGTCACCATACCTCTAGATGATGAAGAAGTTTTGGAGGACAACAACCTAGAAGGAGCTATAGAAAATAGTAGTTCAGGGAGAAACTACCTTAGAGGTTTAGAAAATAGAAAATTTGGGACTATTCAATAGAACATCTCTTGATAGAGACAACAAAGTAATAGATCCAGAGTACGACAGAGCAGTAACTTGGATAGTCAGCAATGCAACAACTCTGAAGGTTAGAGTAGCAGCAGCTTGGAAGGCAATTCAGATCCCACACTCGCATCATTGATGCCATGAAAAACAAAGAGTGTGAGTGAGATATATGATAGTAGACAACATGTTGATTTTCATGAAAATTTGGATTTTGCATTATTATCATAGTGATCCAACAAACTTTGAGGAAGAAGTGAGAGAAGAGAAATGGTGTAAGGCTATGGATGAAGAGTTGGAGACTTTAGAGAGGAACCAAACATGGGAGTTGACCGATTTACCCAAGTATAAACAAGTGATTGGAGTGAAGTGGGTTTACAAGACCAAGTGTATAGCTGAAGGAAAAATTGAAAGGCATAAAGTAAGACTAGTTTTCAAAGGATAGAAACAACAACCCAAAATAGATTATGATGAGACATATGCACCAGTTGCAAGGTTGGAAATAGTTCAGTCAGTCATAGCAATTGCAGCCCAACACAATTGGAAGGTGTTTCAGATGAATGTAAATTCACCCTTCTTAAACGGAGTGCTGAAAGAGGAAGTGTATGTGGAGCAACCACCTAGATATGAAGTCCTAGGACAAGAGGACAAGGTATATAGGCTCTAGAAAGCTCTCTATGGGCTGAAACAAGCTCCAAGGGCATGGTACAACATGATAGATTCATATCTACTAAGTAATGGCTTCAACAAAAGTGGCAGTGAGCCCACTCTCTACATTAAAGTAGCACAGGGTGATATTTTAATTATTGTTTTATATGTAGATGATCTGATTTTTACTGGGAACAGTGATAGCTCCATTGCTAATTTCAAAGATGTAATGAAGAATGAGTTTGATATGATAGATTTAGGTTTGTTGAAATATTTTCTTAGTATCGAAGTTCAACAAACAGAGCATGGCATATTAATTTCACAAACTAATTATGCCAAATAGATTTTGATGAGGTTCAAAATGCAGAACAGCAAACCTGTCCCCACACTAACATCAATAGGTCAAAAACTATGCAAAGAAGACAACAGTAATGATGTGAACCCAACCCTCTACAAAATCATGGTTGGAAGTTTGATGTATTTGACATCAACTAGACCTTATTTGATGTATGTAGCAAGTTTGATTTCTAGGTTCATGGAGTAACCTAAGGACACGCATTTGCAAGCAAGAAAGAGGATCTTGAGGTATGTGAATGGAACAAAAAGTTATGGAATTTTGTATGGTGCATCAAATGATTTTAAGCTAGCTAGTTTTATGGATAGTGATTGGTTAGGAAATGTAGATGATAGGAAGAGCACATCAAGGTATGTGTTCCACATGGGATTGGGTGCAATATCATGGGCATCCAAGAAGAAACCTATTGTATCACTCAGCACAACAGAAGTTGAATACATTGCAGAAAATGCAACAACATGTCAGGTTATTTGATTGAGGAGGATACTTGCAGATTTGAAGGAACATAAAGAAGACAACACATTCATACATTGTGACAATGTATCCTCAATAGCCCTGGCAAAGAATCCAATCTTCCATGGATGCAACAAACACATTGAGATGCGTTATCATTTCATAAGGGATTTGGTAGAACAAGGTGAGATTGAATTTTAGTATTGCAGATCTGAAGAACAAATTGCTGATATGTTCACCAAGGCATTACCAAAAGACAGTTTTGAATGCCTAAGAGATAGGCTTGGGATTATGGACAACTCCAGAGATCAGCTCCAGAAGGAAACTACAAAATGATAGTTGACTTTAGATTAAGGGGGAGTGTTTGAATACTAAATATATTTTTTAGTCAATAGACTTTTCCTCCCAACTACCCCCAATGCAAACCTACTTTACCTACCAACATTTACTATGGTAGGTGATTTTGAATTTGAAATCAAGCACTCATTGTTTGAGCTTTAAAATCAACACAAGACAAAAAGGGAATGCAACCATTGTTTTTAGAGTTAGTTTTATTTTTGTATTTTGAGGAGAACCTATAGCAGCAAAAGTGGAGTTGAGTTTTGGGATTGGAAGACCCTGCAACAACAAAAGGAATATTCAACCCAAAACAAGGAGACAACAGAAAACAAAAGGGAATGTTTTGCAGAAGCAACAACTAGTTGCAATAGCACAACAGTTGCAGCACTATAGTAAGCAACATTATAGGTGTGAGTGTAGCACCAAATATTGGACATCTATCCAAATTGTTTATGTTTTATTTTGCATTGTAAAATAGAGCTATTACTCTATAATTTTGTAATTTTGAAAAGAAAATGAGGAATATATAAATCTCCAAATTTTGTGTGTCATTTTATGTTGTCTCTGTGCATTGTTCTTTGTTATTTTTATGTTTTTTTCATCATTCTATCACATCACAACATATGTGTTTTATATTATTGCATTCTTGCCAGCCATCAAGTGCTAAATCTATTCCTCAACAAATAGGAGTGTGTATGGGAGAATAAGAATTTGTACCTATTTTACAATGGATTGTAATAGAGAGGGAGTCTTATATTTTTTTTGCATTTTAGTGATTGCTTCAATACGTTTTAGTTAATAAGGGCTATTACATAGTGTAGACTATAAAGACAAATATTGTTGAGCCTCTAATTATTGTGCAACTAAGAAAACTATTAGGGATATTTTGAGCTATTTTTGTAGTAGGTTCAACTTCTTTGTTTGGTTATGCTATAATTGATAATTATATGACTTATTATCAGATATCGAATCATCGGTTAGTGTTGAAGTCTCGTTTAATCTTTTTTTATTTTGTATTCTAATTATACCAAGCTTTCTTTTCAAATTTCCTTTATTCTATTTTATATCCATCTCTTTTGCATGTCTTCCTTTTTTCAACAAATATTCTCATGGGCCTTGAAATTTATTTAATGGGTTTCTATGATCTTCTTCAAAGTCCAATCAAATAGGTCTGGCGATTTATTGAGAATAATAATTTAATATGAATGTTATCTTTATTTCTATTTTTATATAAACAATTATGAAGATCTTTACACATGATAATTTTGTTTATAATTCCAACTGAAAGTTTTCCTTTCTGTAGTAGTTGCATTCATAGACAATCATCTAGGATAAATTTGATAAGTTTTCCTATGTAAACGTGCAGTACTACTATTTTGTAAAATACAATACCTACCTATTTTGTTGTAACTCCAAGTGAAGGTTTGTAATTTTAAAGATATCATCTCTTTTCTTTGTTCTAATTTAGAAATGAGTGGGAATCACCTAACTATCAATTAAATGTTTCTGGTTCATATCCAAAGCTATGTTTACTAGTTGCTTCATTTCTTAGGTTTTTAATCTTCCATGAGTTATTCACTTCATGTCTATTTTGTCAGTAATCTTATGTAATTGAAGTATTCTACCAATTGTGTCTATCTAATCTCTTATTCTAAGTAAGTTATATAATAGTTTGTTATTCTTGTGTGAGGTATGTTGCTAGTTGTTTTCTACCCCTCTTGGTAGAGGATCAATGATAGATGTAATAGTTATTTCAAAGACTGAAGTGTTTTCCAATTAGCCAATAACGAATATACAGATGATGATACCTGTATAGTCTTAGTATAATTTTCAAAATTTTGAAGTGATATGCTCTTTTATTGGGAAATCATGCCCTCTATGGTGATCTAATAGGGGACTAGGCAATATGGTCATAAAATTTGGATGATATTTCAAAAATATCAAGGTTCAACTTTCTAACAATTGTATTTTTTGAGGAGTTACTATGCTTGCAACTTCTTCCAACTTGTTGGTATATTTGTGCTATTACTCTTTGTTCAAGTTATATGTAGAAAAGAATATATTCAAATTTTGGAAATTTCAATATCACCTCTCTTTTTCCTTGTTCATAAACATGCAATATAGTAGGCTACTAAAAATTGCTAGAATAAGGGGAGTTGTTTGATGATTCTTGCTTTCAAGAATTTATATCTAGCATTCTTCATCTTGCAGTCATTTCTAGTTCATATATTTCTTGGGAAGTAAAGATTTTGTAGGTTTGCACATGAATTGTTTAGAAATTATCTGAAAATGTGTTGGGAATTCTAGTTTTAGGTTTGGGATTTTGAATTAATTTTCTTAAAGACTTTAAGTTTATATGATCCCTAATTATAGAAAATATGTCTACCTATGTCAAATCTAATAATGGAAACCACTTTAAGGTAGGTCTTGAATGATCCTGCAATGATCGAAACAAACTGAAAAGAAACTAATAATCTATCACTTTCATTGATTAAGTGGTGTCAAGCACTTAGCTATGAATAAGTTGTAGAATTTTTCCTTCGAAGTGGTTGTTATGACATTACCTACAAATCCTTGTATATCTATTGCTAGAATGTAAGTCATGTTTTGTGGGTAGCTTGATGAGATTTGATTAGAGTGTCAACTAGGCTTTCCTTTTAGTGGCATAAATGATTAATGCACTGACATTGTTATGCTTCTGATCCATATTTATTGTGCAAAGTCAAAAAAAATATTTTCTATGTAGCTTAAATCTGCTTTAGTGTTTAGAAGATTTTTTTTTACGGTTAAATACCATACTAAGAACATAATACAATCAAGAAGAGACCCTTATTTTCTTATCTTTTTGGTTATTGAGTAGTCAGTTGTCATATCCCCTAGATACCTTGCTATATCTTTTGCATGACCCCTATCCCCGATGTAATTTGGACTAGGGGTGGATTTTTAGTTTTTACTATGTGGACTTATATATATAGATAAATGTGTGTGTGTTGATTGTGAAACTTGATGTTAACATTAATGAATGTGGTTAATAATCTTATTATGTTATTTTAAATTTGATGCATTAAATTGTCTAAGATGACTTAGACTAATAACTTGGTTGTTGGACTTGTGTGAGGTTTTTCATTGGTTGCAGGTACTCGAGGTGCATGATGAGGAAGATTTTGTGGTCCAGTGGGATGAGAGACAATCAATTGGTAATGTCATTCTAGTTCCAATACCTTGCGTGTAATTTTTGACAACTTGAAGTTCATTTAAGCCTAGTACCTTAGAAATATATTAAATTACCATAGTTTATCCATTTCCGGCTAGGTAAAGGCATCTCAATAGCCTAAATTATTTTTATAAATTATGAATATTGTATAATTTAAATATATTAAGATCAATAAATGTATTAAAAAATAAAAAAATAAAGAAAGAATAAACGTTAAAATAAGGAAATAAATAAATAGTTAGCAATAAAATGAAAAAGAATCAAAATCAATTTAAAATAAATAAATAAAAGTGGCATGAGTGATTAAATGGAAATGAATAGTAAAATAAAATTAACTTAAAGGATAAATACCTGTCACTTTAATACAAGGATTGAGGATTAAATAAGAGATCATCAAACCAAAGGAGAAATGAAATAAAAATAAATAAACAGAGAAAAAATGCAACATGGGAGAAGGGCATTGCACTAGAATTCTCATTATGGTTCAACCTCCACCCCACGACCAGGAGAGAAGATAAATTTATTGGGTATGGGAGAAAGAATGAAGGAGAGGAGGAGGGGAGGTCGTGCCATTAATGGGCATGGCTCCCCAGTGCAAGGCACCTAGTCTATAGGATTTGCAAGAAAAAAGTGTGCCTACCTTTATAATTAGCTCTAGACTTTGAAAACTGGATGCCAGAAGCTTGTGAAGGAGTAGGGAGAGGAGAGGAAAGGATAGTGGTGCAGAGCTAGGAAGGAAGAGGTAGCTATGGTTTCATCTAGTGCTAATTCAAATTCCATACACTTGGACATTTCAATCTCGGGTTTCAAACCCTCTTCTCCAGTTGTAGATTTTGATTCTATTAAAATATCCATAGTAAAATCTTTCTTTTGGCTTGGAATCATTTGAGAAAAGCTAGGGATGGCCTAAGATTTTAGAAAACCCATATCTCTTTTGATTTTCTTTCTTTAAACTATTTTTTATCTATTACTATTAAAACTCCATAAATGAGGGTTGTAGTTTGGGTTATTCCTTGAAATTTTGACCTTGTAGCCTAAGCTTTAGATTTTTACTGATATTATAGACTATACTCGATCATACTCTATTCATTTGGGAGTTTAATGTAGGTCTATGGAAGCTTGTATTTTTATTAAGATTAGAAGGATAAATTATAACCCGATAACTTTAAGAGTCTCTTTGAAACATATTTTGATCAATATATCAAACATTTTTTTTCAGCACTGCAAGTGGTAAATCATACTCTTCAAATCGGAAAATTCATAACCTAGCTGTAAATAAATCTTATAATGGTGTCTATGCCACAATATTTGGTTCTTTAACCTTAGTCCTATGCTGCCTAAATATGGGTTCCATGAATAAATGAGTTTAAGAATGGGTGGTCTCACAACCATGTTATTTGGAACCTTATTGTTAGAAAACTACACTTGATCACTCTTCATAACCGCTAGTGTTCATTAAAAACTATCATTTAAACATTTATTGCTTTACTTAAGTAACCATAACAATTGTCATAATTGTAATCAAGAAATTCATATAAAAAGGAGTCATTAGCTGCTTCCAAAAATGATTCATACATTTATTAGCATTAGAAGTAAGAAATAAAATAATAAAAATATTTAGTGTAGAAACAATGATTCTTTAATCGAAGTCATGAAAGGAGTGATATAGGTGTTGCTCACCGAATCACCATAGTTGCTAGCTATACAATCAATTCCACCTCTAAACTGCCCTTTTTCTATAATTCTTTATGCAAGAAGAAATGACTGGCCGATTATAAGGATATGCTATTGCTCAATAAATTAGGAATTATATACCTATATTACTATCACTCATGCTCTTAAAGAATGGTAAATCTGCACACCTCCATATTGCATGATTGGTTGCTAGGACTATCATAATATATATGATATGTTCAGTTGGCTTCTAGGAAAACCTTATTTAATCATGTAGTTAATTTCTGCCATGTACTATTGGCTACCATGATTGTCATGGTTAATCCCCTGGTTAATTATTGATATGCTTGTTGGCTACTAAGACACTCTTATGTGACCAAGTAGCAAAATTTTGTTATGTTATGACATAGTCACCTAAGGGTCCTTGTTTGGGAATATATCGAGGGATTAATAAAAGAAATGGGTATTAACCTCGGCTAACAAGGGGTTGGTTAGTTACCTCTACCCCAACTAGAAGGATTCTATGAGTGTGTAATGCTTCCTTATGAAATGTTTAGTAATTACATTCATGGCTGCAAGTAAGTTGGGCACCTACTTACTCATGTTAGGGACCTATCCTCCAATCATAGTGCTAAGAGAAGTTAAGGTGTAGTACTTTTAAGCTCAAGATTGATAGTTGTCTAGGGGTGGTATTTGCTTGAGATGGATATAAGTCAAGAAGTAGTACTTTTAAGCTCGATATTGACAAGTGTCTAGTGGCAGTACTTTCTCAAGATGGATAGAAGTCAAGGAGTGGTACTTTTAAGCTCGAGATTGATAGTTGTCTAGGGGAAGTACTTGCTCGATATGGATATTAGTCAAGGAGCGGTACCTTAATGCGTGATATTGACAAGTTTCTAGGGGATGTACTTGCTCAATATGGATAGTAGTCAAGGAGCATTCTATGCCAATTATGGATAACCTTGGCTGCTTAGCCATCTAATGTAGGGAAGAATTTTCTAACAAGATCAAGTAGGTAACATATAATTTACCTTGTAACCTTATAACTATAGGAAAATGCTACCTTAAGTCTACCACTGGTAGGTACACCTTTATATTTGGACACTAGGAAGATAAATTATATACATTTTTTATGGGTCTAAAATTACAACTCTCTCTCACCATGGGCCACATAATCCACTTGGAGGGGTGGATAGGGTTTGAATCCACTTTGGCTGGGATCATTTTTCACCCCACCATAATTTAGAGCAAACCATGGAGCCTTCACTATTCATAAAACATTTAAGATATGTGCACCTCATTAATGGAAGAAATCTTCTATTGGTTATTGAAGTAAGCTTTTATTTGTAAGATGTATATTCAAATGATGATTAAGAAGTATATGTTGATTCTCATTCCTTCTTTTAATGTTAGTTCAATTCCATGTACTCCTTATAATGATAACAAAAAAAGAAATTGTGCAAAAAATCTTCCTTTCATTGGGGTTGATGTCACATTAGTATTGTATTTGATTCAGTTAAAGACCTCTTAGGATTTAAATTATATTTCATTGAGTAAATATTTAGTAACTATGCATAGTTAGCTATAATATAGTACTATTAAAATTGAGGGTTAATTCTTGTATCATTTCACCTCACTTACATAATAATCTTGATAGAATATTCATATCACATCATTTTGAATAGTAATTTAGGAATCTAATTTATTTGATTGAATTTTTATCACATTGGATGAAACTTTTTTTTATGCTTAGGTAAGTTTAAAATCTAACTTATTTGGGTTCCATAAGTTAGACAAAGGCATAGGGATTTGATTTTATGTAGGGTTTCCTTTTAATGATAAAATGGTTAACATGTAAATTGGTTTAGGGGAAGATATAGCTTACATAAAATCTTTATTTTCATATCCTTTTGCTAGCTTCTAGGAGGAAGGTTGAGACTTGAGGGGGAGAATGTGAGGCATGGCTAGTGATACTATGGAGACTTTCATTTTATTACATATTTATGTGGTGTGGTGTTTTTAACATGGATTAAGCGAAGATTTTGGTTCATGGATATTGTCATTTTGGTTTATAGACATGAATGTTAAATTTGCATGTTTAGACATTTATTTCTTGTAGAGTCCATATGATATGTTTATTTAAATTACATAGATTGACTATAAAGTGTTCAATAAATTTGTAATTTCTACAAGAATAAATGTTTTTAAAATTAATGTGGTAGTGTTGTAGATATTGTAATTATTTAATGCTAGAAATATTTTAATGTATATATATATATATATTATCTTTTGATTTTAATTTCCAGAGTGTGCTAATGCTTTTATTGAGGTGTTGTAGGTGGGAATCCCAGGTCCTTAAGAATTGGATGCAAATTCCATTTGCTAAAAGTATATATGAAAGGAAGAATTTTGTGTGTTCTTCTATGGTAGGAAGATAGAACAAAAAAAATCAAACACTCTCATTCAATAACAAACCCCATAGGTCTCAACCTCAAGTGTGCAAAGGAGAAAGAGATCTTGCAATAGGGTTGTTCTAGGGGATAATTGTAAACTAAGGGGTTCACCACCAAGCTAGGGCTTGGAAAGACAAATGCAATGTAAGATGTAATTATTAACCCTAATATAATGCAATATTTCACTAGATGACCTAAAAATACATGAAAAATAGAATAACAAGTTGTGAGAAGAAATGTATGCACCTAGAAACCTGAAGACGAATGGATGGAGGTTTGAATTATTGAAAACACTGATTTTAATGTCTTTTGGGACTCATATGCCATTCTGGGTGATTTAGTCCCAGATCTAGATTTTTGTACAAAAAATGGAATATAGCAAATGGGTGTCTGAATTTTCAAAAACCTAAAAATTGACCTAAAATCAAACTCATATGATGAAACTAGTGTATCAATCTAGTTAGGGTTTTCTAAAGCTTCAAAGTCTAAACCTGGTCTTCAAGGTCTTCTCTATGATTCCCAATTGATTTCCAATTCTGAAACCCTAATTTGCAACCTATAGAAGTGTTTCAAGTATCTCCAATGCAAGGTGAGAACTTTGACAACTTTCTTGAAACTTTCTCTCTAATTTTCATTCAACCTAAACTTGCAAATCACACACTAAAGAGAGGGAAAATGTTTATTTGTAAGTGAATAGGGGTTTGCCTTGGTCAAAATTTTTTTTGGTAATCAAACCTTGAAATGAAATGAAATGGGAATGGAGAATAATGAATGAATAAAATATGATATTACACCTCACCAAATCCTAGAAATAAGGTGTTTCAAACATGTATGACATGGCTCCAATGGATGTAGATCTTGACTCTTGCTTGAATAGAATAGATCTTGAATGGAAAACTAGCTTGAATCATGAAACCCTACATCAGAATTGTTACCTCAAAAATAAACATGATGCATGAATACTTTAAAATGATGCTTGATTTTTTAATAATTCTCTAAAATGTTTGATAATCTACCCTTGAATGCTCTTGAATTCTCTTGTAAACACTTGAATGCTAATGTGAACTCAAATTTTCTATAAAGATGCTCATTCAACTTGCTAGGTCACTTGATTTCTTGTTAGGTTGCTCATATGAAAAATGAGTGAAATAACCTTGTATTTATACTTAATTATGCAAAAAATCTCGAAATTACATCACTACAAGTCGACAACAGATCTAGGAGGATGAAATCCCACCAAGAATTTGAATTAATTTTAATTTTGGGCCATACGAGACTCATATTTCCAAGGTGGTGTATGAGTCCCATGAGGAATAATTTATGGGACCAAATTCAAAAATGCTTAGAAAGGTGTAAAATCTGGATTAGGACCTAAAACCTTAGGTGGGAATCATACACCTAAGGTGGCCTATGAGTCCCAGACCACCAAATCTATGCCACACAACCTTAAAACACGTGAATTATGATTAGATTTTGATTTGTTTCAAGATTATCCTCGAAAAGATGCATTAAATGAGGCTTATGGATGCAAAATAAGGCCAATTAAAGAATAAAGAAGCCCAATTATTAATGACAACCCTAGAAAGGTGTGAAATTGTGTTACAACACTTTACAACAGTCTAAAAAAGGTAGGATTAGGTTTATTTAGTTCATAAGTGCCCAAGACCTAATGTGAGTGTGTTAAACACATTACAACTCTAAGTCAAGGCATCATTAAGCTCAATTTTATAAGGGGGGCCCAAACAAGTGTGAAAATGTTATCGACAACATTTAGCCCCTACTTTAGTGACAAGATAAATTTTCTTCAAACTCAAACTAAAGTAGATGAATTTACATCAATAGGGGTGCAAATACAACAGTGTTGGTAAGATAGGATGACAATGATCGAGAGGTGTGATCAAGCCCCCAAGATAAACATCCCATGACAAACCAACATAGGCACAAAAGAACACACATGAAAATGATATAAAGAGAATCATAAAGGCACAAGCATACATTTCCAAAGATGAAAATAAAAAGAAAAATAAAAGGGGTGGATCAAGTTTCACCCATTTTTCCATCGTGATATGGATCAAATCTAGGCTATTTGTTAAAAAAAATACATGCTCACTCTGAGGCAACAAAACTTTAGGCTTTCTACTTGGTGAGGATCTGAAAGAGGTGAGACACATACACACATGACTAGTATGCACTCACACTCACATGCAAGTTGCTATGGGAAAGTCATGCCTCAGTCAGGCTTCCCATTAAACCATACCAAAGTTATACCTCCTGATAACTTTGATAAGGCACCACACAAAAATGAACTTAGAGCTTTGTTAGGCAAGAAAAAATTTGTATTCTTGGAGCTCATGCAAAAACACTAAAATTTGAGCCTCATGAGGAAAGAAAAGCTTCATATTCTTAGAACTCATGAACAAACAAGATGGCTTTGTTGACGCAAAATTTTGCATGTAGCAGCAATCTCATGGCAAACTTAGCTACTGGGGGACATTGTGCGCTAGCTAAGTGACCTCTAGGATTTTACCGAAGTCGGCCTTTTGTTTAGTGGGGGGAGTATAAGGTTAGAAAGATAGTGAAAATATAAAATCTACACTATAGGCGATGCACCAGAATCTTAGACAAATTCACCAGAGCACAGTATAGTATCCAAAGGCCCGAACCACTAAATTGTTGTTCATCAAGTTAGTTTTCTCAAAAGCACTTAAAACGTAAGAATACCCTCTAATTTGCATAATATAATCTTAGCATAACCTTAGCTAACACAGAAGAGTTGAAGAAACATGATCTGTATTTATTGAGCTATGAAGGATTATAAAAGCTGAAGAACAAGCATTCATACAATAAAAGAAGATAACAGCACAAACCAATAGTCTCACTAAATGCATGAAAAATAGAAAGGCCAAATTTATATGGCACAATTTGGAGTCTTCAAATTAAATAAAACTATTTAAAAGGATTTCTTCTCAGTGCTCAGGATTTTCTTGCAACTTAATCAAAAACCTAATAAAGAGAAACATGGCCGAATTTATAGGCCTGTCCACTGCCTGAGACACACCAAGAGAAGGAAAACCGTGAGCAGAGATCGTCGGCCCAGATCACCTCGAGCCGCCATAGTAAACATCGATCACCCAAGAGCATTCCAATGAAGCCACGATAGGAAACGGAAACAACACAGTAGCAGAAACGAACATGTGGCACCATAGAAGAAAAGGCGGCAGCAGGTGAGTACAACAAATGTAGCAACAACTCCAAGGTAACGGGCATGGCAGAAACTACCACGTGTCCCTTAGACGGGGCCTGACAAAAATATGAAGGGATGCCCAATGAAAAGCTTTGAGAGGGAGCCATGTGGAGCATGCCAAGAGAAGGAAAGTACAAGGTGGGCCCAGTTTGGAAAGTAGCCAGAGAAAGCCATGCGGTACACAGTCAGAGATTGGCGAAAAGCGAAGGGACATAAAAGTAGAAATTTTCGTGAGGAAGCCACATGGAGCACCTGGAGGGTAGTGAGCATTTGAAAAGTAAGGTGTAGTTGCAAAGATAAAAACCACAAAGGCTTGGCATTTTTTTTGTGGAATAGTTTGGCGACTCATAGGGGTATTGCGCTTGCGGAATGGAGAACCCCAAAAACTTTGGTTCAACATCCCAAAACTACTCACAACCTCAAGAGGGCGGCCTGCAGACTAGTCCAGACTTTGTTTGATGGCGCAGAGAGAGCTCGTAGATTCTCATGAGCTAGCCTAAGATCGATAATTTCCTTGAAAGGTAATCTGCCTGATACTTTCCTTTCCCATTCCAATTGGAAGAAGAGCTGCACCAATTGATGCATGATCCTCTCAATTTCCTCGGCATTCGGAGATTGATCAAAAGATTGGAAGACAAAAAGGTCCTCCTTCTTCTCCTCGATCATAGCAACAATGTGTTCTACACCTACTACCACCTGATCCACAATGAAAGGCGAAAGAAGGCCTCTTTGAGTCAAGCGGGAAAATTTTTCCTACATGTCACTGGTAACCTGATTTAACCGAGCCCTGCATTCTGCTACATGTTGAACAACCTCATGCATACAGATGAGGATACTTATGCCCATGGCCACCGTTGTTCAGTCCTCGATGCCCACACCGCTCAAAGCTTCACTGGAAGCTATATACAACTTGCCCAATAAAATTCTAGCCTCAGAAACCTTGTCAGAAGTTAACTCCTAAACTTGCTGTATTATTTCACTTACTATTTTACAAAGGCTAGTCGGTTGCGCCATAAATTTTAAAGTGGGCTAAAGAATAAGGCACATTGCCTTCACCTTGTCCCAGTATGATGCATACAACTCTTTGGCAATCTCCAATGAGCTCATTTGGGGTGCAAGAGGTGGAGTCTTTAGGATAGCCAATTTTGCTTATGTGGTGCTCAAAATCGCCTTTAGCTCTGAAATTTTTTTGTCCAATGTGGACACCTACTCCTTTAGAGTGGAAACCTCTTTTTCTTTTTCTTTCAGGGCCAATTCGACCCACTTTTCTTTTTGATTTTCCACATCCAAATTGGAATTCATTTCATTAATTTCAGCATCCGTGCTCTACCAGAGCTCCTTCATTCCTTCACTTAGCTGCACAGATGCGGTGCAGAGTTTTTCTTCACTTGCTCGGCTATGCTTGAATTCCTACTGGAGAGTCGGAATTATCTCTATGCTCATAACTTGCAGCTCCTTGATTTGACTTTTGAATGCCCTTCTCTCTTTCTCTAGGCAACCTTTTTCATTCTCCTGGGCTTTGAACTTGTTTACCCAGATGTTGACCTTACCCTTGAGCTCCGCTATCTGATCATCCTTTTTCTTTGCCTATCAGTTGAGCTTGAGATAATCAATGGTCACTATTTTTTGGGTCTCCTTCATTAGCTCGACCTTATCTTGCGGGTGGGCCTACTGAAAGTCTAGCCCAATAGCATTTACAGAGTAATCACTTGGTAGCATTTCTCCTACTGGTTTAATCACATTGGGAGTGATTTTTGCAAACATCAAGAAATTTTGACTTTCATTGAATATAGTTTGCAAGAGAGGCTCTACCTATCTGGTTGCATCCTTTTGTCTTCTTTTATTGATACGGTTAGCCCAGGTGCTCTTATTTGCGTTAACCTACAAAAAATATTCCTGGGCAGGGATACCCAGGCCACCAACAAAAGGGAACTCATGAGGGACGACTAGTGGAAAAGATAGTGTACTCAACACATCAAAAGTTTTGTTGGGCCTCATTATAATGGTCGGGGAGAATGGAAAAATGAATTGGCTACTTGGAGAAGGTGATAGTGTGGTGTAGGGAAAGGCTGGAGATGCACCAACTGCAGGGCTGGCCTTGGAGATAAGAATCGGTGGCTCACAAGCCCAATACTTACACCAAATTGTGTTCCGAGTAAGGGATGGAAAATGGAGGGTGAAAGTGGGAACCAGGAGGGGTAACACCTGACTGTCTAGGATATCCAGTAGCAGAGAAAACTAGCGTAGATGAAAAAGTAGGGGAAAATGAAGAAGAGACCAGAGACATGGTAGAGAGAGAAGAGGGAGGAAATGTTACCTGAGGCTCGTGGGGAGCTATAGACGATTCAACCACTTCCTCCGTCGACTGCTTTTCTTCTCCACTAGACTCTCTAGTTCATTGTCACTTTTCCTCTAGAGAATCATCGAGGTCAACAATAACCTGCCTTCCACCACTAGTAGTCCTTACCCGCTTCCTTGTTAATTTAGAGGAGTTAGATGGCTCTGATGTTTGTGCGTGTGAATCCTCCTCTTGTGCAGGATGTTTACCAATATCCTTCTTAGGCATTAGATTCTCGACAATGGAAGGGGAATTCTGAGTTACCTGCTCCCCAATCTCTATGGCAATCTCTTCCCTTCTATAATATTGCGTGAATGTTGAACGGTTTGGAGACCTTTCTAAGTCCAGATGCTCCCTCTCCCAAATATCATCAAATATTTCATCAAGGTCCACCTCTTCGTGAATCTTGTCGGTTGCCAGAATCTCTTGGCAGTATATCTAGAAATCTTGAATCTTCTCGAACATCCAATTGAGCTTATTCAATTGGGTGCACAAGGACTGGTTGATCTTCAGCTTTGAGTTGGATCTCCCCGCTATGTAGTAAAAATTCAGCCATGGTGGTTGCTCATCCTCAGTAGGCAAATATTCAAGGCCTACATATAAACTTAAATTACCCTCCTTGACATTTCTTTGAGGGTCCCACAATGGCCGAGCTAAATGTGGGATTTTGACGCCAACCCCTGATAAATTATTTTTGGGATTGTAATGCTAGGTATCATTTATCAACACCAACCCGAGATGACCCAACTTTAAAAGTACAATCTCTGAAGTATCAATCTTCGAAGTCCTTTTCTTGATCAGCGACATAGAACCAAACATGATTGGAAATAGCAAATAGGAGGTTAAATTTTTTCGCCCCCAGTAATCATTATCAATAGTACATAGCTTCTTATTGCTTCTAGGGAGAGCATTTTGTTTGAAAAAAAATGGGCCAACCGGAAGGGCTCCTGGGCAAAACCTCGCATGCGAAATATGGTGAAATCCATGCCAAAGAACCAATGACAGGGCAATAAAAGCTTTCCCAATCATAGGGCAGTACAAGCTTTCTCAATCATGACTTCTATCGGGGCGATATGTGTGCGGTCATAATGATGTCAGCTCCGTCCAAAGCCCTCAGAGTTGGGGTGAAGAATAAATTCGAAAACACATAGTAATCAAAGGTTTTCGACATGATAGGAGTCCATGTCAAAAATGGCTTTCTTAGGCTGCCCTCGTCAAAAATATCTAGAGACATAAATGTCAAAAAGTAATCCGGATTCTAGTGTAATATCAAGTAGGCCAGGAAAGAGGAATACCTAAACCTAGAATTGGCCTAGAATTCCTGCAACTGCTACCAAATCCCATCACTAATAACTCTTGCAAAATTTAGGAGCAGAGCCACATTATTCTTCCTCAACATAAAACTGAGGCACATTTGAAACTCTAAAACGTGTTTGTCTATATCCAGACCACACACCAGTGCTAGCATAGAAGTGACAAAAGAAGACCCACCTTTCAAAGCCTTCAGACCAAAAGGGAATTTGGGTGGTGCTGAATTACTTGTCGGCTAATTAGTTTTGGAGCCCTCCCCACTTCTCATGCATCATGTTTACTTCAAAAATCTCAACATCCTGAGTCAATGGGAGTGGGACGCACAACATATCTTGAATAGCTTCAGGGTTGATGACTACCCTGAAATTACTGCCGCTTATCACTGTAGTGTCTGGGTCAAAGCCTGCCGCACATGCTACCACAATTTATGGGAAAGGGTGTACCAAGGGAACCATGTACTGTGGAAGCCCACAGAACCATAGATTCTTGTTGAAAGGGTCTGCTACATTCTTCATTTTCTTGCATGCGGCCTCCTGAAGGCTCTTAAGATTGTGGGATAGCTCAGGATCAAAGACATTATCTCGATCCTATGTAACCAAAGCTCGATCTCTGTGAGGAATTGTGTTTAGTATTCTCACATCCACCTGACTAGTGAAAGGCCAGCAAGGCTTTGTGGGGATGCCTGGAGTAGCATAAAACTCCTTTCCGTAGAGCTGCACATAGGGAACCCTCCTTATTTGCTCGATTATACTTGTTGGGGCTAGGACCTGTGTTGGGTTCTCTGCAATCTTAGTCATTTGGGTATTCACAATAAAATTTTTGCAAAATTTCACAAACGGTTTAGCTTTTCTGAAAAATTCTCTCTTACGAATGCCTTAGTTGTTTTATCTTTAGATAACTCTTTGCAATAAATGTGCTCTACATGCCTAACCTGCTTTTTGATCTTCATGAAAAATGACTGAGAAGGGTACATGCTAGCCATTCATACCTAGTTTCCATATGCATCACCAACCTTTCATGCATGCGAAAGGATCGCCAACCTGCCAAATTTCTCTCTACATTTAAGAGACAGATTTTTGCATGAGGTGGTGCCTGATTTTCTTGAACGTTGAACAAAAACAACCTTGCAAAAACTCCTTCGTAGGATTTATGCATTTACTGATTTTATTGAACGTACTTGGGTGCATCGTCAAACAGCTTGTCTTTAAGATTTTCCTTGATTCAGATGGGACAATGACTCCTTATGCTGGCACTTGGCCAACCTTGAATGAATTCGGCAACTTGAATAGAGCAAGTTGCAACTGTACTTACATATTCCCATCACCTCACGTGTCGTAACATTGAAAACCGAGGCTTGGTGACACACTTTGGCTCAGTCATAATTATGGCCTACCTTGGCTGGTGAACACTGGCCAGTCTATAAATAAGACCCTTAGAAGCATTGCAAATCACAATGTTTCATAGCATTCCTAGCTTAGCAAGATTTTCTTATCTTAGTAATTTCATTTTTCTAGCTAGAATAGCAAACAACATGGAAACACCAATAAGGTTAGTTTACAAAAAGATTTAAGCTACCATCTTAGGCAAAATTAGGTGCAGGCACCTAAATCGTATGACAGGTGTGAAAAACCTGTTGTATATGAAGGCAATTAAGTGGGTTTTGGGTAAAGATTGTGTAGAGTATGAGGAAGAGTACCGAGTAAACACTAGAATCTACTCCCACTTTTTCGCCTCGCTACTAGAAATCAACATTTCCAAGTGCAAGATCTTAAAGCTGACGAAGCAGATTTTCCCTCAACACTATCTCAGAGGTCTGGAGCAGATCGTGTGTGCAGGTCAATTTGATCGTAGGATCCCTTCGGTTCATAACCTTCGTCTGCTACAACTGCATGGAGGACCTATTCCAACCAGGCCCTTCCTCTTTGGCTTCGAATTGGAGACTCATGAGGAGCATCGTGCCAAGGTTTGTGCCAGCTGCTACTTCCTCATGCATGTGCATTAGATTGAACCATTCTAAAACCTCCAGTGGTACGAGGATTTTGAAAGAATAGTGTTCTCTAATCTTGCACCGCTTATTGCAGCAATTGCTGGTCCTTCCCATGATAAGCTAAGAATGAAAACGGTCCCCATTTTTTTTCTTTTTCACTTTTCAAGCTCTGCTTCATAGCGGACATATGTAAATATCGATACAAGGCCACTAGCCTCTACCTTATATAATGTAAATTCTTGGCCAATATATATAATATATGTTTTTTCAGAAATCTTGGCTCATTTACAATGTTCTTTCAATTTCTTGCACCATTGCTATTATCATAAAGCACTGAGAAGACCCAAAATTTTAAAGCAGGAAAAATTAATTACATATTTACAATTTACACAACCTTCACACAAGCAGAATTAATAATTTTTTTTAAGATGTATTCCATTAACTAGAATACTTAGGGCATTACCTTCTTTGTCTTCTAACTCGAAAGAGTTGAACTGTTTACACTAGGTAATTTTGAAAGGACCTTCCCAGATGCTGTCGAATTTTTTGTGCTGGCTAGGCTTTGCTCCACACTCATTGAACTTGAGCACCAAGTCCCCACATTGTAACTCTTGATCTGATGCCTTTTTATCAAACCATTTCTTTACCACTTGTTGGCGTTTGTTCATCACCTCAAGGGTGTGCTCTTTTTTTTCCTGTACCTCGAGTAGCTTGAAAAACCTTACCTCCATTGCTC